>OY728146.1:742423142-743673142 GCA_963277665.1 Viscum album | reverse complement strand
AAACAATTAGGTATACTATCAAGTTTTTTATACAATTATAATAATATTAAATAAAATATATCCTAATTTGAACTATTAAAAAAATAGAGTACAAATAGAATGGTGAATATAAAAAGAATTTTGTTTCTATTACTGTTGGAGTGGGAATTGAAGTCTTGTAATAAAAAAAATAAATGAATACAATTATTTTAGATCTATGTGAAGGGAAACCAATTAATTAGGATAAAATTAATTTCATTTATACTTACAAGAATGTATGAAATTCCCTTGACAAAACTATCCCTCGAAATGTAGATCAGTCTATCTCATTATCCCTGCGAGTCCACGATATGATGATCAAATTATCTGTTTGCCTATACTCAACAACCCTCAATTCGATGGATCATATTATATATTTATATGACCCTAATACCTCTATTAATTGGTAGTATCGATAATTATATCCTTGTAATCCCTAAATTGAATCATATTATTGTCATTACGATTACGAAGTGAAAAATTTTACAAGTAAAATGAAAAAGCAGCTCACTCTTGTAAGTCATAGAGGTCTCGTAATGAAAAATTATAAGGTCATTTTATTATTATATTATTGGGTGTTTTATGTCTTCAAATCATCAAATTAATATTTATTTATATGCACTATTCCAATGGTTATCTTGATCCTCCAAATATCATATTTTCTCTGAAATTTTAGAAAGGACCTAGATAACTGGCACCTCAACGATCCAATTATAATAGAATTCATGAAACTATTTTTATATAAATTATGTGTATTGTAGAATTTATTTAATTAAAATATAATATAGCTTTACTTATTCTGGAGATTACTTATTAAATTTGATGGTTGACATTATGATAATTTCAATGTGTTTGAATCTAATTCTATATGTTTAGATACCAATTCTGATTAAAATTTTCATTAGTTTGAATACAAGACATAAAGTCTTAAATATGATTTGATAAGGGTGAATCTGATAAATATCATCCTTATAATAATTATGATAATTGTAATCAATAATTTAGATTAACTTATGAATACATTAAAATTATTTCTAATCATAATAAACATCTTAAAACACATTGTTCATGAGAGAGTTAGTATTTATGTATATAATAAAGAATTTGTGGTTTACAAAACAAAAGGAATTGAAAAGTCAAAAATTACCTTTTAATAAAGAATTACTAATTTTTAATTTTCAGGATATACATATTCCTTCCTGATAATATTATTTATGAAAAAATATATTTATATTTTAATTAGAGTTAGCAGTTTCACATCTAAAAAATAATCATTAAATAACATGGGTATTTATTTGCTTCCTGTATTCATTTAATCTTGAAAATTAATAGTTTCCCAGGAATAACATTTTTTTAATGTTGTAGTAAAAGTGGACACTCCTATTGTAATTGGAACATGTCATTGAACTTTAATATTATCTCATCATTCAATATAAATTTATCCATATTATTGAAAATATAATATATAACCTTTTAAATTTTAAATTGATGAAATTCAATAAACATAATACATTATCAATAATTGAAATAATAAAAAATTTTATTTAGTATTCTTCATAAATTCACAATATAAACAAGTTATTAATCACATAATAAATTTTAGACAAAATGAAAGCCATAAAAATAATTTATAATCATCAACCATTTTTTTCAACTAGAAAATTAATGACATTCAAGAGGATTACTGATATAAATTATAGTATTAGGATCCATTTACATTTTTAATAGATATTTTTATGGATACACATGATTTTATTTATTAAGATGTACCATATAAAATTGACTTAAATGTAAGTTTGGATCTTAAGGTTAATTCATTGGAAATAATCACGTGATGGGTGGGACCTAAAATTATAAATCCATATGATTTAATGGAATGTCCCATGAGATAAAACCAGGTTAGTTATATGGTTTATTCCTTCATAATTGAGTATGATATTTAGACTATTGTGTTGACTACATTTACTTTTTATTCATATAACTGCACAAAAAATTGTATTTTATTTAAAACAATCCATTACCTCAGTATGAGATATGCATTATTGATATCCATGAATTCATTTAAATTCCTTTATATAGAATGATTTTAATTTAATTCAAATTATGGATTCTGGTTCATTTTATTTTAATACAATAATATTCACTCCAGAAATATTCCAAGAGTATTTCATTTATATTTTTCACTTATTGAGTGTCTAAAATGACCCATTTTTATATTTCCATTTACTCACACTATAAAAAAGGGTATTATGTGTGACATGATATTATGAATAGAACATATGAAATAAATTATTGGATACATTAAAGAATGATTATTTGTTATATAGATTCTTGTACAGTGAACAAAAAATGACTATTTGGTAAAAAGAACATATGATTTTTCATTATTGATTTTTTTAAATTCATTGAACCTATAAACATTAAAATAACTATTCAAATTAAAGAGATATCATAATAATTTTTATTTTTTGATTATGGATAGTTATATCATAGATTTTTATAGATTGTATCAATGGGTGTTAGTAATTTATGTTTCTAGGAGAACCATTTCCTTGATTAATGATATGAGGAATTATAGATTATATCACTATAAAGGATTTGATTGAACTTTACAATTGTAATTCTATTGGAATTAATTTAAGGATTTATAGGATAAAGTTGATCACAATTTACAAGGTAATGGAAACCCTTTAAAAATATATTTGTTTTCATAATATGGAATTTTTGAACATTATATTCAGGGGTTATAATAACAAAACATTAGTGAAACCCCTCATAATATTACAAATTTCGGAAAAAATATTCATATATTAGTAAATTAGAAAATATGTTTTTTTCTTACAATACACCTCCACTGGGATACAATCTTGTAGCTATGGTTATGAAATATATGCAGATATGGGTAATAATCCTAATAAGGGTTATATGAGACAGGAATCAATCCTCTCTATAAGGAATGGCAAGTGATCCTAACACTTCACACATGGAATGAAACTCTATGTGGATATTCAATGGTTAGTCACACTCTCATTATAAACAATTATGAATGATTTAATAATGATGTATTCTAATTTGGGAAGATAAATTAATAGAAATATTACTATGGATAACTGATGGATGAAATAAAGATAATCACATACTAATCTATATGTATAATATATATAAAAATGATTCATAATTTTTTGACAATAAATATGATTTTTTATATACCAGGTAATGATATTATCATTAAAAACCTTGTTTCATTATTTTTTTGAAACACGATCAAGGAAATGAGGATCAGAAAGGTTCATACATGCAAACTAGTATAAATTAAAATCAATTGATGGATCATAATTAAAATTTTGATAATATTATTATATTTATATTATAATGGAAAAATTTATTTTACAAGTGTTACCAATGGTAGTGACATTTATATTTTCTTGAATCTATTATCTATTTTCATTTGTGATATATATTTATTTGGATATTATGGTATATTTTAATATTTATTAAGACTATATGAAATAGATATGAAGTATTGTATAGTGATTTTACATTACTGGTATAATAACATATATGAAATAAAATTAATAACCTTATATATATATATATATTATTATAAAAAAAATTTCTTGGGTATCACTATTGGAGAACACATGATTGAGTAATGCATTGTAATCAACCCTTTTATCTATAGAAAATATATTTATTTCATTATTAAATATATTATTTTCTCAAATAAATGTCCATATGGGTTAATGTGGAACCTGGTAGCATCTGAGGACTATTTGAATCTGATATCTCTATGTTTTCTTTATAATAGGATTGGGAAATATTTTGTCTTTTCCCTGGAAATGAGGGTATATGTTTAGTTTAAACTATATTGGGTGTTTTAGTGGTCTATAGAGTGGAGCACCCTATCTTATGAGAACCAAGATCTTTTTTTCAGGTATGTTTTCTTTTCTGGTTTTTTTAGAGAAAAGAGAAGTTACTGGAAATTTCTAGAGTACACGCCGTGTACTTATATGTACACGCCATGTACTCAGTTGCCGCATGTAGAAATGTGTTGTCCATGTAATTGCCAAGAATACATCACTGTGTGGTGACCTGGAGACTTTATAAAGTGGATTCCGGACAAGGAAAGTATACTCCATGTACTTTTAAAGAACATGTCGTGTTGTTTTTTTCATTAAATGGATAGGGGAACGTCTGATGGATAGAACCATCTTATTATTCTCATGTATCATCCAATAACATCTATACTACTATAGATCTTCTCCGAGCCCTGACTTTTTGTCAGTTCTCTGAATCGAACTACTTCAGTTGCATTGGATCTGCATCGTTGAGTTCTTCTATCTTCTAGAACATCATCTCCTAATTTCTTATCTCTCATGAGTTATTCTCATTTATACTTTTTTAACGTTTTTGATGTTCTACAGAGTTCTAGGGTGATTCAAGGCCTGATATTCACCTATATCAAACTCACAACACTGAGGTAGGTGGTTTGTTCCTTTCCATTGTTAGTATTTGAGTTATATGTGGAAAAGTTACCAATACCCTCATTTGGGGTATTGTGTGTTAATGGATTTAGCCTTGTCATTTCCTGTTATGCCTTGTATGTTTGTATATATGTTGATTATTTATTAATAGGGTTAATTTTTCCAACATATCGAGGGTTTTCCCCTGTTTTCTTGTTTTGACTGTTTGGTCTAGTTCCCTGTTAGGTTTTTTTCTTTCCATGCCTAATATTGATAGGATGGAATAATTATTATCTGACATGATTTGATATGGAGTAGATTGTTTGGCCAAGTAGTTAATGATTTTTACTATATATTCCATGTATCATGGTGCATGATTGACATACCCAGGTCCATGAGAACCTGCTGTAGTTGACCATATGGAGAATTGATGTTAAGGGCTTCTCTAGAGTGTCTTTTGTACGGTTACGTTGTGAGAACATGGGAGGGTTGATGTAAGTGTACCCTCATAGTGTCTTTAGTTCCTCAATGCAGGCCACAAGGATAATTGGATGTTGATTGCTTCCTTAGAGTGCATATTAGTTATCGATATGAGACTAAAGTTGTAATTGATGATTAGTTCATCCTCTGAGACTATGTGCTAATGCTGAACGAGAGGGGTTAGACTGTGTGTACATCCTAGAGGGTTTCTTATGTTTTTTTGTGCTAAAATAGGGGCTTAGGCTATGAGTACTTCCTAGAGGGTTACCTACTTTTGATTAGCTACTTACTTGATATATGAAAATGAATTAAATTGAATTTGTAGGATTTTTACTATGTGTACATCCTTGATTACTGCTTCAATTTGTTATAGCCTGTCATATATATTCCATGACTGTTAGGCATATATCTTTGGGTGGTTGCCTACTGGGATTAGTCTCACACCCTTTTTGGGTCATTCTCATGAGCCCAAACATGTTATATTGCTATAGGTATAAATAAGGTCAAGCACCCTTCTACTTTATTTATATGATTGCTATATAGTTGGGGAGAATGTGACCAAGTTGAGGCTTGTGATTCTATAATGTTGTTTACTACTTTCCATTTTAACTTTTATTTAGTATTGTATTCCATCATTTTGATTTGTTTTGATGGTTTCCAAGACCTATGTTTCATGCATCATTTATATATGTGTGCTCCAGTTATTACATCCAGTCTTCCGCTGATTACTATTTAATGGTGTTGTTAATGATACTATTATTTCTTTCTATTTTACCTCTATAGTGTTACTCTACCAGTGAGGGCATAGTTTCCCCACTATCAAACTCAAGGCCCTCACTGCTAGTCAACAACCTCTGGAATTTGTGGAAATTTTCTTGAGGCCATGTGACCAACTGGTTACGGGGCACCTCTAGGTGGCCTCCAGAACCGGGACGTTAAAAAGTGGTATTAGAGGAATTATTTTCTTCTTGACTCGCAGTTTGGAGCCTAAAGACAAGGATAAGAAAGAATAGATACTTGGTAATAAGTTGTGCCCAGATGTAGAAAACATTTGTATAGGAAAAAACAAATCTACCTTGTTATTTAAATTTTTGTGGTTTTGCAATTTTATAGTTGATTTGATTCACCATTAGGTGATTCACATGTTTTGTGCAGTTATCATTGATATTATTAAGGTTATATTTCTATTGAAACATGATGAGATGATGGTATCCCATCTCATGCATCATATAGGAACTTGTTAAAAATCAAATGTCATGCATTCATGCCATTCCATTTTTGGTGAATTAGTGATTTGATGTTGTTGTGATAAATGTTGTGCTAGACATGCATGATATTGTGATAGTTGGTTTGATAGAATACATTCTTTTTATAGAGTATTGAATTGTGTATGGTTTCATTTTAATAAAATCCACACAGTGTTTCATGAGGTGTTATGGGCCCTCATGGATTAGAATTTGGTGGATCATTACACGGTTATTCTTGAAAATGACATGTATAAGATGCCAATGTTTGATTAGTGGGGAGTATGGGCCCTCATGGTTTGGAATTCTCCACTTTAATGTTCTTTTAAGTGTTTTTATGGGTTATGGAGTAGTTTTTGAGGTTTACTATCTAGAAAAACCTATAATACACATCCTGTAATGATGAATACACGCTACATGTCCTTCTATTCAGGAAGGAACTATTTCTATTGAGTACATGCCATGTACTTATTTACATGTCGTGTAGTCTATAACCATGACACTAGATTTGTGGTCAGAGACATGATTTTGGGAAAATCATGGTAGAACACAATGTGTGATATATGTAGACATCGTGTTGTGAGAACCTTGTGACCACCCATGTGACTAATGACACAAATGGATAAAAATTAAGTTATACATGCCCAGTCAATTTTCAACACGCCATGCCGTGTTACCCATGTTTTCGGCCTTGTAACTAACAACACGAGTCGATGAAATTCTTTTAGAACATGTCATGTCTTTCATTAACACACAGTGTAGAGTGAGCCGTGTAACTGACCGTATAACGAACAACAAGGGTTGGTGGAGTTCGTCAAGTAAATGTCATGTCTGGAACTAACATGAAATGTAGTCTAGTTCAAGGAGAACCGTGTGGCTTACCGATTTCATAGAACATGGGTAGGGGAATATGAGTCAAGTACAGGTGGTGTGTTAGGAAAACACACCATGTGTATGGGGTGTTACACGACATGGGTTTGCATAAGTACACACCCATCTGAAGGCTTAAGGGAACACGCTGTGTAGGAAATATACACATCATGTATCCATGTATAAAAAAAACTTGAATGATTTCATTATCTTGTTCTATTCTTACACATCTAATATTTAGTCCATGTTAATCTTGATATAAGGTGGGTGTTTGATTTTGCAGAGTAATGCCACTGGGAGGTCCTCCGGGAGTCTGCCAGTTACAGGACAGTGATCAGACACCAGATATGGCTGATCAGGGAGTACCAGTAGATCCTCCAGTTGTGCTAGTCTTGGCACCAGCTATCATTACAGACACAGGTTCTAACCCATAGTTCCAAGAGGGATTTATGCGGTTTATTAAGACCTTTCGAGAAGTGCTGCAACTTGCCCCTTCTATGGAAGAGTTTACGTGAGTTTTCGAACAACATCCTCCCACATTCACAAGCGGAGGAGGGCCTCAGGCAGCAGAGTCAAGTTTAAAAGCAATGATTTCTATCTTCGAGCATCTGTAGACGACCTCAGAGAGGAGGGTGAAACTCGCTATGTATATACTTCAGGATTATTCTAAGATATGGTGGGATGTGATCTCATAGACAGGATTCCAGTAGGTTAGGTCTTGGGATGAATTCCAGCATGCCTTCTATGACTACTTCTACATGGAGAATTTTAGGGCCGATTGATCCTGATAGTTCATGAGTATGGATCAGGATAGTCTTTATGTTATGGAGTATTCTTATCCCTTCACATAGCTGCAACACTTCACACCTATTACAGGAGGTGATGAGTTACTTCTAGAAAAGTAGTTTGAGGATTGTCTCAGGCACAACATCTGATATCATGTGAACATCTTCAGGATGACTTCCATCACTTCTATAGTCAACCAAGAACTAATCACGGATTTCAATCTGAGGGATTATGGAGTGGTGGGATAGGGCAGTTTGACATCCAGTGTCGGTATCCCTCATACTGATAGTAGGATGCACCAAAGATATTTTATGAGTAGAGATTGTAGTAGGTGAAAAACATCATCTATAGCCAGGTGGTGTGCTACCAGTGCAGGAAGAGTGGGAATACTAGGCCACATTGCATGAGAGACCTAGTGGAGTTCCGATCATGCTGCAAGATGGGTCATCTTCAGTTCTTCTATCAGCTCTTCTCACTAGTAGCTAGTGATAAGGGTTCTTCTATGACTCTGCGTTTAGGACTTGCACCATTAGTTTCACCAGTCTGGGAACTGGAGTTCTTCGGGACGTTCAGGCCGTGGAGGAGGTCATGGTCATGGTATCTACTCTCCAGGATTTTGGAAACAACAGGGTGGATCAACTATGATTGGTCATGTAGGGTCACAAGGTCACAGTGCAGGTTAGAATTTTGTAGTGGGGCAGACCCAGCAAGAGCAGGATCCCTGACCCTCTACTATTCGAGGTATGATCCTAGTTGCCTCAGTTTTAGCTCCTTCTCTTTTTGATACATGGACTTCCCATAGATTAATATATGTTTCTATTATGGAGAGACTTAGGCTCTGTATAATTTTTTTTTCTGATGATGTGATGTTAGACACTCCGTTGGGGATAATAATGACCAGTGTACGATAGTGCAAGGAGTGCACTCTATTGGTTGGTGGGTGTTACTTCCAATGGGACCATTATGTCTTAGAGATGACAGGTTATGATGTCATTCTTGGTATGGAATGTTTATCCCCCTTTCAGGCTTTTGTTGATTTCTATCACCGTACGATGAGTTTCACATCACTAGTGGGTGAATCATTTCTTAATAAGGGCGAATGGATATCCAGGCGATCAGAGCGAGTACCGAAAGCATCAAGGGTAGGGAGGAGATACACCCCAAATTGCTAGTCTATATCTAGATGACCAATGGACTTCACAGATGGAATTTCCTCTAGCAGTGGATCATTTTAGATATGTCTTTATAGAGGACTTTTTAGGTTTCCCTCCAGAGAGAGAGGTGGACTTTTCTGTTTAACTTGTTCCTGGAGTAGCACATGTGTCCATTCCACCTTATTGGATTTCTACACAAGAGTTATAGGTTATCAAGAAGCATTTAGAGGAGTTTCAGGCTAAGGGGTTCATCTAACCATGTACTTATCCTTAGGGTTTTCCAGTCCTATTTGCAAAGAAGGCAGATGGTACCCTCAGACATTGCATGAATTATTGGAATTTGAACTATTTGATAGTTAAGAACCTATATCCCTTTCTAGGAATGATGATTTCTTTGATCAACTTTGAGGTGCCCAAGTGTTCTCAAAGATTTACATGATGTCTGATTATCATCAGTTTTGTGTTTGAACATATGATATACCTATTACAGCCTTTTGGAGTAGGTATGGCCTATACGAGTATGTGGTTATGCCATTCGGTCTCACGAACGCCCATGTTGTTTTCATGTCAATTATGAACCAAGTGTTCTATCCAAACATGGATTTTTTTTGGTAGTCATTGTGGATGATATCGTGGTGTACTCTCACACTCGACACGACCATGCCACATATCCTGAGATAATTTTGAGTACACTAAGAGAACATTGGTTATATGATATGCTCTCAAAATGCCACTTTTGAATAAACCAAATTCACTTATTGGGTCATGTTACCTCAGAGACAGAAGAATCAATCGATCTAGATAAAGTGAGAGAAATAGTTTCCTGGGAGAAGCCAAATAATGTCTTTGAGGTATGATATTTTATAGAGTTGTATGTTTACTATAGACATTTCATATAGGAATTTTCATGCTTAGTAGTGCCTCTGACGGGCCTGACTTAGAAGGGTATGATGTACTTGTGGTCTGATTCTTTTGATCCATACTTTTAGGAGAAGAATGGGAGGTTGACTTCGGCACTGATACTAGTATTTCTAGAGTTGGTATAGAGCTATACTATTTACTATGATGCATCAGGTTTCTGGCTGGGAGCTGTGCTTATGCAGAGAGAAGGAGTTATTGCATACGAGTCTTGGCAGTTGAGGCCACATGAGAGGAACTACCCGATGCCTGATATCTAGTTGGATAAAATGGTTTATGATTTATGTTGTTAAGGACACTACCTATTTAGATGGAATTTTGTGGAATTCACTGACCACAAAAGTCTCAAGGTTATCTTCACATAACCTGACCTGAATTTGAGACAACAAAGGTGGGTTGAGTATCTTCAGTATTTTGACGTTGAGTTTACTATACACATGGGAAGTGAAATGCAGTGGATGATGCGTTGAGTTGGAGGAATCAGATACAGGTAGATCAGGAGGCCAGTAGTGACTGGAAACTTATGGATCTATTCTCTAAAATTAATTTGGAGGAGCATGACAGACAGGGGCAGTCATTTATTTCTTATGTGCTTGTTACCTCTACTCTACTTGATCGATTTCAAATGAGGCAATTATCAAATTTATAAGGCCAAGTATTATGAGAGAGTGTGTCCGGAGAGGACCCTATTCCTAGATGGACAGTAAGTGAGGATGTGATCTTGCGTTTTCATGGACGCGTATGGGTGTCAACAGACATATGAGAGGAGCTAATGTGGGAATTTCATTCCTCTTTTTAGGTAGTTCATCCTGGTGTCACCAAGATGTATCAAGATCTACACCATCAGTATTGGTGGCCAGGTATGAAGAGAGATATTGTTGGGTTTTTCATGAGGTGTTCCACCTTTCAATAGGTGAATGTGGAGCATCAGCGACCAGAAGGGATTTTTCCACAGTTACCCATTCTCAAGTTGAAATGGAACAATGTCGCGATGGATTTCATGATAGGTTCCCAATGTCGCCTCGAGGGAATGATGTAGATTGTGTTTTCAATGTCAGTCACATGAAGGATTCTCACTTCTCTCCAATCAAGGAGACCTTCAGTGTTTATGAGATGGGAAGGTTGTACATCTAAGATATTATACATATACATGGGGTTTCACACTCCATTGTTTCAGATAGGTATACACATTTTACTTCTTATGTCTGGAAGGGAATTTAAAGGGATTTGGGTACACAGGAACTTTTGAGTACTGCATACCATCCACAGATAGATGGAATGTTCGAGTACACGATTAAGGTTCTTGACATCATACATCGATCATGCATCCTAGATTTTAGAGGTTCTAGGTAGAAGCACATACCTCTTGTGGATTTTTCCAACAATAATTGTTTTCAAGTAACTATTCAGATGGAACCTTTTGAGGCTTTGTTTGGTAGGCCATTCTGGTCACCCTTATGTTGGCAGGAGGCAAGAGAGGTAGTTATTATAGGACGTAATCTTGTCCCGGAGACTATAGAGTAGAAAGAGTTGATTCAGAAGAGGATTTCTACTGCACCGTCATGATAGAAGTGTTATGCTAATCGATAGAGATGACCTCTAGAGTTTGAGGTCGGAGATCTGCTTTTCCTTATGTGTCCCACTGAGGTAAGGACATAAGAGGATTAGTAAAAAAGGTAAGACCTCACTGAGATATGTCGAGCCGTTAGAGGAGTTGTGGAGAGTCAGGCTAGTTGCCTACCAGTTGCAGTTACCTTAGAGGTACCGGGCTATGCAGGATGCCTTCGATGTTTCTCAGCTTTGACGTTATATCTCTAACCCATCTCATGTTTTTTAGCTTGAGGTGGTTGAGTTAGAGGTGGAAGCCTCATTCAAGAAGCGTCCTATCCAGATTTTTTATCGAACTGAAAAGGTTCTCCATGGGTGGTTTTTTCCTATGGTACGAGTGTTATGGAAGCACGGAAAACTATAGGATGAGACTTGAGAGAGGGAGGCCGATGTACGATTGTAGTGGTAGGAGATATTTGAGGATTCTTCATATAATCCGCCTTGGTAGGGAAATTCATGGACAAATTTGTTTAAGGGCAGAAGTTTGTAAGAACTCTGATATTTTTTTAATATATGTTTTCATTTATGTTTGTTTTTTGGGGAAAAAATAACTTTTTGAAATTTTCTAGAGTACACTCCATGTACTCAGTTTCCACACATAGTTGTGTGTTGGACATTTAATGGCCGAGCACAAAGAAGTTTGTGGTGACCTGTAGACCGCCTAAAGTGAAGTCCGGAAAAGGAAAGTACACACTATGTACTCTTATAGAATAGACCATGTACTTTATTTTTTTCCTTAAATGGACTGGGGTCATGTTAAATGGATAAAATGATCTTCTTCCTCACCTGTCTCATCTAAGAGTGTCCGTACGACCACAGATCTTCTCCGAGCCCCCGAATCACCATCTATTCTCCGAATCAAACCCTGTCAGTTGTGTTGGATCCACATCGGTGAGTTGTTCCTTCATATAGAACATCATCTCTTGATTTATTCTCTCTTAGAAGTTATTCTCAGATGAAATTTTTTATTGTTTTTGTAGATCTATGGAATTATAGGGTGATTCAAGGATTGAGATTCACGTATATCGATCTCACGATGTCGAGGTAGGTGGTTTGTGCCTTTTCATAGTTAGTATTTGTGTTATATGTGCAAAAGTTCCAAATACCCTCGTTTTGGTTATTGCGTGTTTATGGTTTTAGCCATGTTATTGCCTACTATGCCTTGTTTTATTTGATGGAGGTTTTTTGTGTATGAATATGTTTAATTTTTCCAAGCCATGGAGGTTTTTCCCATGTTTTATTGTTTTGACCATTTGGTCTATTTTCCTATTTGGCTATTTTCTTTTCATGCCTAGTATTGTTAGGATGGAGTGATTATTATATGACATGATGTGATATGCTGTAGATTTTTTGTCCATGTAGCTCTTGAGGATTACTTTGGCTGACATGTATTTTTGTGCACGATTGACTTACATAGGGCCGTGAGATCTGGTGTAGTAGTCCCTATGGATAATGGATGTTGACGGATTCTCCAGAGTGTTTGTTGTACTATTACGTAGTGAGACCATAGGGGGGATGGAAGTAAGTGATCCTAAAGAGTGTCTGTAGTTCCTCGATGTAGGCCACTGTGGGAATTGTATGTTGATTGTTTCCTCCGAGAGACTATTAGTTACAGATACAAGTCTAAAGGGGAATTAACGATGAGTTCTTCTTCAGAGAGTCTTTGTTAAAGCTGGACACCGAGGGGTTTGACTATGTGCACATCCCAAATGGTTTATTATGTTTATTTTGTGCTAAACTAGAGGGGTTAGGCTTTCTCTACATCCTAGAGGGTTACCTACTTCTAATTAGCCACTTATGTGATATATAAAAATTAATGCATTTGAAATTGTAGGATTGTCACTATGTATACTTCCAAGTTTACTACGTCATTTTGTTATAGAATAACATATATATTCATTGATTGTTAGGCACAGATCATTGGGTGGTGGCCTACTGGGATTAGTCTCACACCATGTTTGAGTCATGATTTTGTGCCCAAATAGATTATATTGTTGTAGGTATAGATAAAGGAAATCTCCATTCTACTTCAGGTAAATGATTGCTATGGAGATGGGGAGAACTGAACCAAGTTGAGGCTTGCGATGCTGTGGAGATGTTTACTACTTTTCATTGGTACATTGGTTTAGTACTATAATCCAGTACTATGATTTGTTTTACTACTTTCTTAGACATATTTATCATTAATCATTTATATATGTGGGTTCCAGTTATTACATCCATTCTTCCTCGGATTATTGTTGTATGGTGCTATTACTACTTCTGTTATTGCTTTCTATTTTACTTCTATTGTGTTACTCTGCCGATGATGGCATAGATTCCCCACTATCACTCCCACGACCCTTACAGATAGTTGAAATCCATTGGTGTTTGTGGGAATGCACTTGAGGTCATGTGACCAACCTGGTAAGGGGATCCTATGGGAAGCCTCCAGAACAAGGACGTTACATGACTGGACATAGTCATCTAAACCATAAACTAAAATAATGTGTGATATACAACCATGGAAAATGGTGTGAACATTGTTGGCTCATGGTTTTTTCAACTGTGCGGCTCAACCCTATGCTACATTGAAGAAGGGTAAAATTACCCTTTCCACTTATTATGTCTACCTATTACACATATTTTTATTTCAACCAATTACAAATTTCCTCCCTCTATTAATAGATCCCTTTGGATATCATCTGGAAAAATTATGCTTCACCGTTAACCACACTCTGATCAGACCATTGCGCATAGAATTGGATATCCAATGATAAGTTCCTCAGTTTTTCCCTTATTTCATAGTTTATCTCCACAAAATCAATATTATTTATAATTAAGATAATATGGCTTGTTTACATGAGTTGTATCTATATTAATGACTTAACCCATTATAGAAAATATTTATAAAATAATACCACATGAGGGTTCATCAACCTCCCTAAAGTAGGTGGTCTATAACTTCCCCTTAGGTCTCATCATTTATATTTTTTATCGATGTCTTATCCTAGTTTCAGTGATGCATTACCCTATATTTATTCTTCCGTCAATTAGTTTTCTGCACTGGATCATAAATGAACTATAAGACCCCTAGTTATCATTATATATCAACGGTACCAACATTATTTGATCCTTGTTTGTGCCATCTATATACCCATATGAAAATTTATTTATTGAAAATGAAAAAACAATTTATTATGATCAATTTTTTTTTCAACTAATAAATTTAATTAACACACATATATATATATATTAAATATTGAATTGTAATGGAGATATTGTTTTCGAAATGGTAATTTTAAATTTTTAATGCAATTTTTAATGTTATGACACACCCTAAGACACATTTTCATTTATCAATATAGTGGAATCGTGTTGAACTAATTTTGAAATAGTAAATCTAAAATTATTTTCAAAAGGTATTATATTTTTTATTATATTATAAGTTCCTAATACTACTCCAGAGCACTTTTTATTGTTAATGTACTGGTAAAACATGATATATCCTTGTAACCATGATTTAATGACTTGATCATATTGAGGACCCCATCACAATTAAAATGGGGCATCTTCCAATGGAGATACCCAAATTAATTAAATATTATTATTATTAGTACATGAATTTCACAACAAAATTATGATTATAAATATTATTTATATCCTGAAATTGGATTGCCTGGGATAATCCCATTTGATTCCACATTATGTCCTTGGATAAGAGATACCACATATGCTCACCAAGGATCCTAGTCTTTCATATCCCATGAATAACTACGGACATGTTCTAGTAATATTATAAGACCCTTTTCTAGTGTAATTATAAGGGTTTGACCCATTTTTTACACATATACACTATATTTAGGTTAAATGTTATAATGTTCTTATTTGTGGAACCATGTAAGGTCAAGGTTTCCATGTTTTCACCTATGGTCTGATTGGCCTATTATCAATGCTGAAATGCATTGTCTTCACAATGGGACATACTTTTATATTATCACTTCTTAGATACTGTAGTTTCACTATGGGTCATATATTACCATTTTCATTGCATAAACACCTTGGTTACTACTTTGTTCTTATATTAACATTTCTTATATTTTATAATTTGTTTATTTTCCTTAGACACTAAACATTTATAGGTCACCCCCTCAGACACATCATCTATAGTTTAATGTGGTTATGGTCACTTGGGTATCCCATGATGATCCTAAGGAAACATGGGTAATATTTTTCACATTTATTTCCGTCAATAATTATTGCAGCTTCATACTAATATATTTTCATATACAGAATTATTAGGTTATTGAAATAAATTTTGGTGGAATACTATGTATATCTCACCATGTTTAGGACACAAATTGTTTCCCATATAGTCTATATGGAAATAGGTGGTGATAGTTACATTTTAAAAACATATAGGATATATTATTTCACACCATATTAGCATAGGATCACATGATCGAGCCTAGGATCATGATGCATTTGGAGATAACTTTTTGGACTATATTTTTTAATACATGTATTTTATTATATATATTCTTCAATTAATTCCTATAACTTTTTTATAGAATCAAGAAAATAAGAATCTTTATTTAGATGAAACTGGTTATTCTATTTACCAGTTTATTTTAGATAGTTATTTACACATACGAAGTTGGTTATATACTATAATTCTACAAATTTATATTTCATTTATCACATTGAATCACTCCGACCATGTTGGTATAGTCACCCAACTATAAAACTATAGTGTCTCACTACTAGTTGGTAGACTCTACCATATAGGGAAGAATTCTTGAGGCCATGTGTGTAATCAATTTTGGTTACGTAGGAGTGAACAAAGACTAGGACATCACAATGTTGAATCAAAGACTAGGTTTCATTATATTAATATTTATAATTACGGAAAAGAGATTATGATGTTTCATAATTCGATAATGGGACTTTAATTTAGAGTAGCTAACCCATATGTGGGGAAAAAGTCACATTTCATGGGATGATATTTTTTGTTTTGTATTATTTCTATTATTGGTATATTGATTTCAAGTGGGTAACAAACATTAATTTTTTTAATTCATTTCAATTGTTAATTAATCATCATCATTGAATATGTATTGAAATAAGGTAGTGTCTCGTGCATAATTATTGGATATTGAGGATTTATTTTTCATTTATCATGACATGGCCTCCTTAATTTATTACATGAATTGACTACATCATGTTATAGTGACACGATAGACCTACTAATTTAATAAAAACTTGTTTTGAAAAGAAGTGTTAATTTTCAGTTATAAAAGTTTCTACCAATAACTAAATAGAGCATTCCCATATATCCTAATGGTGGAATATTTATAAAAAATCTTACCTGTTTTAGAAATTTAACAAGGCTAACAAGAGATATATAACAAGTTGTTCAACTTCTTTTGAGGTCATTTCTAAATTAAATATTGTGTGTTTTTTAATAAATTATGAATTTCAATATATATAATTGGATAATTATAAAGGGATGGCTATTGTTACATGTAATGCCAATTTTAACATATATTGTTTTGAATATATAAAATAGTAATGGTGACTAATATAACAAGACCATTATACAAATATATATAAATATACATGTGATCATTGAAAATAAATAAATGTTATATTAATTAGTAGCTATTTAATTTTGACACAATTACAACATTGATGGCGTTTTCCTTTATATCTAATTATTGAATCTCCTTATACTAGATCATATTTTAATAAAAATGTGGAACTTTACCAATAATTAGATCATATATATGGATTAGTTGGTCTAGTGTGTTTTTTGTTGTGATACATTATGGATATTAGTTTTTATAAAATATTTCATTATAACATTGTTGAGTTCTGAGGAATGTTCTTGGAAACTGTAGATATATTCCTCCATGAGATCCTCACACCGATGGTCAAGAAGTTGGTGATGAACATGATTCTGTGGTGGTATACATGACTCTAATTTAATTCCACATGAGTCACATAATGTGATTCCAAAAATTATTGTCTATTCCAAGTATCTATAGGTTATTCAACATCACACGCAATCCTTGCGGGGAGAATCACTACCTACCACTACTATGGAATAGTTAATATGAGAGTTCTACCAGTAGATTACACAATATTTATAAAAGTATCATATCCCCTAGTTTACAATGTTTTCCCTAGGATCGTTGAAATATATATGGTGATCTGAAAATTTTTTTACAGAGGAAGATAAAACTCATGGCTTATATGATTTTTGGTTCTTTCGAGAATTGGTGGTACATTATCACCTTGTAAGACCATTATTGTTTCTAGTTATATAAATATTTATAGTATTACTACAATAAAATTGTATTTTTAGTTATTATAAGGTATGATTGATCCATGCAATTTATTCACCTAGACTAAGGATCAATGTCCTTCATATATTATTTTGAACCCTTTATAGGGCTTCAAATTCTTAACATTCGTTCTTTGATGATGCACATTCTAGGGAGATACACTTTTAGGATTGGTGATGTTATGCCATCCATCATCATGTAAATTTTTTTCATTAGACTACAATATGATTAATTGGGAAACATGACCTAATCATTGAGAATATATTGAGGGAAGCTTGTAATAGTGAATACTAGTTCAATACCAAAATTGGGTATTTGTTCAATTTTTTCAAGGAAATATCATTTGAAGTGATATACCTAGAGATTTGGTATCCAAGGTATCGAAAAATGTAGTTCAATTATATTCTATTAGTTTGGAAGGTAAGGTCATAAAAGTCCATAGTGAAATCAAGAACCAATTGAGTTCGATGCCTAAGGAAGAATATGACATCTTCAGTAGTTTTTGGAACAATTCCAATTTTCATAGTATGAGAGGATCCACACCATCTCTTACATATGAAGTAGGATCTATAGTTCTACACCGGGATGTAAGATGGATTAACAATAACCATTCTTTATGAGGATGTTTTTATGGAGTCTAAGCATTGTATATAAATCTCTAGCTATAAAATCCCATTCAGGATAGTTAGGTTGTAGACTAGGTTTATTGATAAAGATAGATAAAATTCGTACTACCTGAAACTAAATTCAAGGTCATCATACCTTATAAAATATATTTTATGATCTTGGTAGCCTTAAAATTTTCATATTTATTGTTAGATATATCTACATCATAGTATATCAAATTTATGGAAACTGTGAAGTGTCATGGGATAATTGTTTAGTATTTGTATTGTTTTTTAACAATGGATTCACCATTGTGATTGCAATAAAAATTTGTATATAAATGAAATTATTCCTCCTTAGATATTTTTCATTATATCTTCCAATGAGAACACCTCATCCTTATGATGTAGGGAAAATTTATCATTCTCAGGACAAACTTTTTGGTTCCCTACCATGCTCATAACTACTGTTATATTCAATGGGTTTCCATTAAATTCACATAAGTTTATAAACATGTTCATAAAAGGGGAGGGAATATCCTGTATACCTGATCTTATCTATAGAATCAAATGCTAGGTAGTTTAATTGTCCATATTAATAAACATAAATTGGTTTATTTCCAAATGTGAAAAATATTTTTCCCTATTATAGTGGATATTTATTTCTATTTCATACCAAAAAGCATTTCTCATATACCTTTTGGGGGAGTGATTGAGTTTTATATTTATCATGTTTTAGGAGTTATACATGTATTTATTCCTATTTAAGAGATGGATACTACTAAGATAAAAGAGATCAAGAGGTATATAAAGGAATAATAGGAGAAGGGTTACATACCACTGAGTAATTATCCTTGGTCCTATCTAATGATTTTCTCTTAGTAGATGGATGGAACCCATACATTTTGTATCGATTAAAAAAATTGAATCAAAATACTATGAATAATTAGTATTCATTACCACATATAGATGACATCTTTGACCATAAATGTGATTCATGTGATTTCATCAAGAATATTTTCATGTAGGGATTAAATTGGGAATGAATTAGAACATATGATATACCTAGAATATCATTATTTAATTTATATTTTTTGTTTGAGTATATTCCAAAAACCATCCTAGTTACATTGGTAACTCGACAATCAAGGTGGTCCTGACATTCCCCGAAAGGTGTTCCCAATACCCTGTAGTTGGTGACAAGTACCAAGAATCATAAAATGTGAATGTGGGAATGATTTTTCCCTAAAAAAGTGGTATTTAAAGAAACAAAAAATTATGTTTATCAAAAGTCACTCTATTGGGAGTACTGTACCAATAGAAAAAAGGCATAAACAATTCTTATGTTTTATAACGAGCGTACATAAAAAGGAAAACTGCTCATGTCTTAATAAGAACAGAACTCACCATGCTCATAGATCAACATCTAGACCCACCATAAAAATGTATTTTTCTCCTAGTCCATATTCAAAGGTGGTAATATAAAAACACCCAAAGGAATAAGTAGGGTGTGATCCAAAGTCAAATAGGATTTCAATATAAGGATCGATAATAATATTCCAAAATAAAATTATCTAAATTAATGAATTCAATTTTAAAACAAACAAGGTTGAATTAAAAAAAATATGATAAAAAAATCTTGATTTATGAATCAAAAGATAGAAATAATTTATCCACATATGCATGACATTTCAAATGATGGAAAATAATTTAAAATAATATTTATAATAAAATTTATGTATTATTTCTAAAACAATTACACTTTTCAGAAATGTATTATATTATAAATTTTATATAAATAATGTCTCAACAAATTCAGAAGGCATGTTAATTTTTTTACAATAATGGAATATATACATTTAAAATAGTAACCAGAGATAATCATGGTCTTGTGAAAAATAGTAATGATTGTTCAACGCAATAAGAATCTATCACTATGAAACAAAAAATATGTACATATTTTCCTTTGGGACTAAGGAGAAGGGGACTCATATAAATCACATAAGTGATGGCTTGTGCTGATACGAAGATTTAGAAAATTTTATGTCATAATGTTCTACAAAAAATAACTAACTAGAAACCTAATTATTTCATGTTATGCAGTATAATTCTATGATGGTAAATTTATTTTAAGACTTCTTAAATTATAATTAAAACCCATTCTCAATTTCAAATATTCAATTTTTCTATTTAAAACATGTAGTGGGGTTTTAATCAAAAATTTTCATTTCACGATAAAACCATTGGAATTATATCAAAAAAATAAAAATAAAAATAAAAATTTTATATTTTAAATCATTTCATAGTTCAATTTTTTAAAATAATTTCAAAAATTTAATTTAAATTTTTCATATTCAATCAAATTCCATCAATACAATAACAAACCCCAAATTCATTTGAATTTGAGTTTTTTACAATATTCTTTGCAAAACATTTCATAATTTAATTAAAAAAAAATAATTGATACAAATAACAAACAAACTAAAATTTAATATAATATTTTTAAATTTCCTAAACCTTCCATAAAATGCCAAAATTAAGTGGAATTGGGGGTTTTCCAATTTCATTACAGAAACCCATTTTTACAAAACACCAATTAATTAGAATTTTGTTTTTAATAAAATTATTTATTGAAAATTTATCCAAATCAAACAATTAAATTTATGTTAACAACAACATATAAAATATAAATTTATTGTTCTGATAAATTGTCAATCATAATTATACCTCTTACCAAAATCAACAAATCTCACAAAAAAAAACCACAATTAAGAGTTGTCCATGAATAATGAAGAACATTAAAAAATGAATCAATCCTTGTTTTCTGATCCCAAAATATAGGTTATTAGATCCATAGACCAATATGGGGGTCTATGGAACCCTATATAGAAGACTATAGACCAAGGGAGAAAAAGATCAGAATGAATAAAATAAATAGTGCTAATACCAATGGTCATTTAACATGCATCTAATTTCTTATGGGAGGTTTCTTATGGACTAAAAATTCTTCCTAGGAGCTCCAATAATGGTAAAAATATGTTTTGGTTGAAGTAGGTCTATCAGTGACCTCAATGGGTTGTCCAAGAAATTTTAATCATAATAGGGTTAAATTAAAAATTCATCCACGCATTTTCCAAGACATTAGAGGATAGTTTAGTTAAATTGTGTACATTTTTTTGAGATATTTAAAAGGGTATCATGGTTTATTTTGGTATAGAGGAAGGTTTTTTAAAACCATTCATATGTCATGTGAATCACAAAATCCAGTTTTTTCCATTTTGTTGTAACATGGTGACTGTTTGGAAAACTGTACGCTAATCGTGCACCAATCGTGAAGTTGCTAAGAAACCTAAAAAATTAGAATTTCATACAGATTAACCCCATCTAGAAAAATCTAATGAATATGGGTTTAAGAATCACTTAAAATAGCAACATTTTTTTTACATCCTCCACACCATATAAATTCAATGTCCCCATAATTTTTAATGCAAAGATTCCATACAAAAAATAGGATTGCATTTCTCTCCCATCAGTTACTCCCTTTTCCACATCTCATGATTATATTAAAAATTATTCTTTAGCACACACATCCAAGGTATAATCCCCCCACGATGTAACATGGTATTAGTATAAATTATCTTGACTAGACATTCATTTATGAATAATTTAGGTTCAAGTTCAAGGACACCCCAGATAACAACATGTGTTGGACGGGATAGATACATTTTAATCTAAAATAAAAAGAATAGGTTATGTATCAACATCATATATAGTGGAGGTGATAAATAGTAATAAATATCCCCCACCCTCTCAAAAACATCAAATGGTAAAATAAAATGAGGAGAAACCTTCCCTTTCCTTCTAAATCATTGATGGAACAATTGAGGTGAAACCTTCAATAACACCTAGTCCCCAACTGAAAATTCCAATGTTTTAAAAATTATTATCTTCATAAGATTTACAGCAGATCTATACAGTCACCATCCTATAGATAAATAACTGAATATTTTTTGTTATCTTTTGAATAAACATTGGTGCATCCAAGTAAATATCACCAATCTCTATTCAACACAACTAATATATACAAGGACTTGAAAAGATTTATTTTGATCCTGGACTGGTAAATTCTATTATAAGAAAACTAAACAAAGCATAATTGATCATCCAAATACACACTAGAGTCGAGAAAAAAAGAAGAGGGAATATCCTCATGATTCAGTATAGCTATTTCTTTCAAAAAATCTGACTACATATGGTATGCCATACTCAAATGGACATGAAATACAAGTTCCTCTAGAAGGCCCCTCCAAAAGAGAGAATTGAACTTAGTATCCCTATAAAAAACAATAGTAGAGGGAACTTCATGACAACGAACAATCCCATTCACATAGATATTTCAAAACACTTCAACAATGGTTTCATCCTAGATCGGTATAAACTATTCTAATTTTGTCATCCTGTCAATCATTACCCCTATATAATTCTCCATTATCTGGGTATGTGGAATCCCAACCAATAAGTCAAATGAGATATTAGACAACTTTTAAGAAGTGACTGTAAGTGACTATTGAAAACATGGAGGTTTTTGGTGCTCAACCATCACCTATTATAACATATAACAACCAAATAAAAACTCAATATTACATTGTCTAATACATGGACACCCAAACCACCACCACATGCCATCGAACATCTTCATGGTTCCTAGGTACACTGTAACATACCAAGTAAGTAATGAATAATAGATATTTTTATCTACGTCTATTAATGATTAAGATAGTGTTTTAGAGGCTTAAAATGAAAACAAATACAATCTTATGCATGGAATACACTAATATTCTTAAAAGATTGTCTTACTGCCTGTTGATGGCAAACCCTTTTTGAATAAGACTTTTGACAATTTTATAATCTATATTTGTCAAAATAAACATATTCATTATTATTGGGACATTGAAATTTACATTGGATAATTTTTTGGTATTTTTCTGACAATGTTCATTTTTTAATGAATAGTGAAAAATACTGCATTTTACATTAAAACTACTTTTTCATTTAATTTAATTATATGGTTAGATTATCTTTATAATTTTCCTTAAAGTGTAATCTGAATATATTTTTACCATTTAATCCAATGGTGGTCATTATGATTAATTTCACTTTGAAATTGGTCATAAACTAATGCCAAACTTTTCATAGATATTGTTTAAAAAAACCCGGTATTTGTTTTGACAACGGGAATTATTTTTAAATAAATTATTTAAATTTATATGTTTGGAATTTGGTAAAATGGATTACATATTTGGAATCAGAAGTTCCAAATTATGTAATCAAGACTCTTTTGTTTTTGGACATTATGAATAGTAACGATGGTAATTATCTTTAATTATCTTGATTAATTAGTAATCGGGTAGTTAAGGATAATAAAATGATATCATAATAATACAAAAAGACCACAAAATGTGTCCTAAGGCTACTGGTTGTCTCATGGACGACCATGGGATTCATTGTGCCAAACTTGGGGGCCCCATGGAATCACTTTTGTGGAAAGTTACTTGTTATCTATATTTTTAAAGAAAGTAAATATAACAAGAATGTATCACCTGATTAAAACATGTTTAATTTTGTCTACATAAATGATCTTTTGGACTATAAATATTAATTAGAAATCTAAAATGATTTCCTAAATCATGATATTATTTTATAATTTTTAGACTTTAAATAAATTAAATTATTTATGACATCATGATGATGCAGCGATTATCTCATTAATAAAGGATTTAAATAAAATTAAATGATAATGTAAAATATATGTCCTACACATGTCCAAAACATATTGGATGGGTTGATTTAGAACCCTTATCACCTTATTCTAGAATTATATTAATGTGGGACCCTAAAAATCCGAAACCCATTTGAAAATAACGTAACATTTCTTTACTTTCCAAGAGTGCCCCTCCTCTCCTCTTATTAAAGGCCCCCACCTCTACCTCCTTACCCACACTTCCCAAGCCTTTTGCTCGGCCAACCCATGATCATTTTGTCTCTCCACTTCCCTATATTACTCCATGAAGCCTCACTTTGGGCAGAACTCTTCCCAAGGAAGCCTTTGAGCTCAAATCTAAGAGAGTTACCTGATTTTGAGGTAATGTGTTCACTTGTGTTCTTTTGTTTTATTTTGCTTCTCCAACACCCTAACCTATTTTTATTCATTTCTTTTGTAACAAATACATTATCTTAAATATACTAGGATGTTTTTATAAGAAGGATTCGAACTACACTTACACACACCTACATCTAATGGTTAAAGGACATACTGTTTCTGTGGATGGTGAATTTATGCCTCCCGAAATGATGATTGTTCAACATTATTTTAACACCTTAAAAGGTGGAAATTAAGATGTAACTATATTTATATATGATATATAATATGTTTATGTTTTCTTTAAGCTTCTGTATTTTTCATTTTGGGCATACCTTTATGGTTTCCATTATGGGTAAATGTGATATCTTCATTTAAGGAAGTGCGGACTACCGCCCCCTCAAAGTGATTTGATTCAATAAATACCATATGTGGGACATATAAAGGATGGAACTATGATATTATATATGATATTATACTGGAATTATAATATACCTTTATATCGTTATGATTCCATTCTATAAAATATGAAATAGAAATGAAAGTAGCGTTCATGCGTAGGTAGGGCTTACCGTCTCCATGAACGGTGCATTTCATTTCTTACCTCTAAATGATTATGTAATATTATAAATTCATGTATATACTGGATATATATGATATATATGATATATAAATCATGATTATAATTCTGTATATAATGGATACATTAACAACTTGTAATTATAAAGGGTTTATTTTTGACTCAAGTACCAATGATCGTTAAAATGACCGTTATTAACTTAAATAATTACATAGTGTTCATGACATTGAAATAAGTGATATAAAAGGAATAATGAACTTGAAAAAGTTTCTCAAACAAGTATAAATTAACTCAAGTTTATTATTCAGGAGATTAAAGAACGATCGAGTCAAGTCGGACCCGAGGTATGGGACTTCGTCTCAATCTCCTTTCATTGAGGCATATTTTGTTTTATACACAACCTTCTTTTATATGGTGTATAAACCCCTATGACATTTAAGTTTATTCAAAATTAATATTTTTATACAAAGCGTTTAATAAATGACAAAAGGGAATGTGTTTGTCGTACGTATGCGGTGACAACGACTTCTCCACCGCTGTGACCATTATTTGAGTTTCGGCTTCCTCTACAAGCGATACCTTTTATTTAAAAGAAAAATAAATACCATGTTTTACTTTTCTTTTGTTTTGGTATTGAAAATGGTTATCATAATGTTTTTATATCAATGTGTTTTATTGATATCTTGTGATTGAAAGGTGGAAATGTTATGTTTCCTTTATGCATATTTTATGTGATACGATTATGTTATGGTTCTTGGGAATTGTTATGAAGATGGGTGGTTCCGTGATAAACTAAGGGTGGGTGAGCCTGATATAGCTCTCCAATGCATTGGGTAACACAAAGGAGTGAAACGTTAAGGTTTCTCCGAATCTATTTAGGGAATATACTGTGATGTGTATTCCAAACGTAACCAAGAGGGTTACTCCCTACGTAAGAATGTTATGAATGCCTCAAGTTACCTTTATGTCTTATGATTTCTATGATTTATTCATGATTTGATGAGGTATGTTTAAGTGCTTATGTTTTATGGGTAAAGTATGATTTCATTCTTATGTATATATGAACTCATGTTTCCTTTCCATATTTTTATAACTCATACTGAGATTTTTATGCTCATCCCAAGTTTTTTTGAAATGTTTTTCAAAGGTCAAGGGAATGGTACATGATATGATGATAGTTTCAGGGAAGTGTCCAGAAAGAATAAATGTTTTATTTTAAATATGTTTCCATTGATGGGAAAAATTAATACTATCTTTATGTAACCACTTTGTTTATATGTGGAATGTAATGAATGTTTTATGATCTAATTCCCTAAAACTCTAAAACCGAAAAGATCCTCAAGGTGTAATCTTGTAATAACTCAAGATTAAGTAAGGTTTAAGGCTGGGGCCATATAGTTGGTATCAAAGGTCGGTTTAGATAACTTTAGGAGTTATAATTCTATTAAATTATTATCCAAAATTTTTTTATGGTCAAATTGAAGTGATATAATATTTGAAGATTACCATGTTGCTTCATCTAAGAAATGTTTGTTAAGAATGGTTTTCCACAGAGGAAACATGGAAGCAGTGCTAGGAAGGCATGCAGAAGGAAATAACCTTCCGAATCAGCATCCTGAGATGGTCTGAATTGGAACTGAACAATTTGTTGCAGTAATGGCATAGTTTACTCAAGCGATAAATGGTGGTGTTATCCATGCACGAGATCAGCTAGATCAACCGCAGAGGAACATGTCAGTGGTGGAACATTTCATGAGGCAACATCCCCCATCATTCAGAGGATCATCTGACCCTGTTCTAGCTGAAGGGTGGATTAAAGCACGGGAGAATATTTTTGATGTCATGGGTTGTTCAGATAATCAAAAGGTTTGTCTTGCTATTTACCATTTGGAGGGTGAAGTAGATCAGTGGTGGTCTATGGTTAAAAATATTAGGGATGCTGATGAGATTGATGCTCTCGACTGGGATGAATTCCAAGGTATGTTTCTTGAGAAGTATTTTTCGAAGGCTGTTCGACTTAGTATGGAAAAGAAATTCTTGGAATTGAGGCAAGAGGAAGACTCAGTGGCCGCCTATGAATAAAGGTTCACTCGATTGGAAAGGTATGCTCCAAATTTAATCCGATACCTTGATAGTAAAATCAATCGTTTTTACTCAGGATTAAAGCCAAAATATCTAAGGGCATTAGCTTCTCATGAGTTTAAAAGTTATGAAAAGCTTGTTCGATGTGCTGAGAAGGTGGAAATGGAGTTTGTCGATGACTATGTGTTCTATAACAACCAACAGAAGAAGAGACCGAGGTGGCAGAAGAAAGGTAAGAATTCTTCAACAAAGTATGATGGTAAGAAAACTAAGTTTCCAGTTTGTGATAAATGTGGCAAAAGGCATGCTGGGGAATGTCTTCTGAATTCTGTAAAGTGCTACCAATGTGGTAATATGGGACATAAGGCTCGTGATTGCACTGAAAAGGATCAAGGTGAAGGTATGACCAAATTTGATTTACAGTTAGTGAAATGTTATAAGTGCAATGAGATGGGTCACTATGCGAACGAGTGTCTGAAAAAGAGCTTGAGTGATGAGAAGCAGTTAGACTACAAGAAAAAAGGGGTGGCGAAATCCTTTGCAACTACTTCAGCAGATGTCAGGCCATCAAATGAAGTTGTATCAGGTACTTTGTTTGTTTTTTCAGATTATGCCAGTGTGTTGTTGGATTCGGGGTCTACACATTCTTTCATCTCTGAAAACATTTCTAGTAAAATGGGAATACCATCTCAAGAAATGACTCCTGAACATTTGGTAAAAACACCTGGGGGAAATGTTGAGGCAAAAAGAATTTATAAGAATCATCCAATCCTTATCTATGGAAAGAACCTACTTGCAAACCATATTGTTCTACCTCTAGTAGAGTTTGATGTTATCCTGGGTATGGATTGGCTCTCTATTTACCATGATAAGATTGACTGTAGAGCTAAAGAAGTTTCTTTTCAGAAAGAATTTCAGTTTGTGTACAAGAATGAACCCTTACTGTTGATAACATATCAAGAGGCCGAGAAACTTGTAAAAGATGGAAATGAATGTTACCTTGCACACATCGTTGAAAATAAAGGAACTATTCAGATTAATGATTTTCTAGTGGTAAATGAGCATCCTGATGTTTTTCCTGATGAGTTGCCTGGAATAATACCAGATCGGGAAGTTGAGTTTACTGTTGACTTAGTTCCTGATGCTAATCCAATTTCAAAAACCCCTTATCAAATGGCTCAAATTGAACTTTTAGAGTTGAAGGAGCAATTGCAAGATTTATTAGAGAAAGGTTTCATTCGACCTAGCACATCACCATGGGGTGCTCCTGTTTTATTGGTTAAAATGAAAGATGGTTCTATGAGACTTTTCATTGATTATAGAGCCTTGAATAATATCACTGTTAAGAACAAACATACTTTTCCTCATATCGATGATTTGTTTGATCAGCTCTAGGGAGCTCAGTTTTTTTCAAAGATTGACTTGAGATCGGGGTACCATCAGCTGAAGGTAAAGGAAGAAGATGTTCCGGAGACTATGTTTCGTACAAGATATGGCCATTATGAATTTGTAGTAATGCCTTTTGGGATAACCAATGCACCTGCTGTATTCATGGACTTAATGAATAGAATTTTCCATGAGTTCTTGGATAAGTTTGTGGTGGTTTTCATTGATGATATTTTGGTGTTTTCTAAAAGTAAAGAGGATCATGAAAGACATTTAAGGGTTATCTTGCAAATCTTAAAAGAAAAGAAACTATATGGAAAATTCAGCAAGTGTGAGTTTTGGTTACAACAAATTTCTTTCCTTGGTCACATTGTTTCTAAATATTGGATAACTGTTGATCCTGCAAAAACAAAGGTTGTTGAAGAATGGCCAAGACCCACAAATGTAACAGAGATTTGTAGTTTCCTTGGTTTGGCAGGCTATTACCGAAGGTTTGTTAGAAATTTTTCACGGTTATCTAGTCCAATGACTAAGCTAACTCGGAAGGGTGTTAAGTTTATCTGGAAAAAGAATGTGATGATTGTTTTCAGGAACTGAAAAGAAGATTGGTGAATGCTCCAGTTTTGGCACTACCTTCTAGGAATGGTGAGTTTGTTATATATAGTGATGCTTCATTGAAAGGACTTGGTTGTGTCCTAATGCAGAATGATCTGGTAATTTCTTATGCTTCACGACAGTTGAAAACTCATGAGGTAAATTACCCTACACATGATTTGGAATTAGCTGATGTTGATTTCGCTTTAAAAATTTTGAGGCATCATTTGTATGGCGTAAAGTGTGAAATATATACTGATCACAAAATTTTAAAGTATATATTCTCTCAGAAAGAGTTAAACATGAGACATAGGAGATGGCTAAAATTAATCAAGGATTATGATTGTACAATTCATTACCATCCAGGAAAAGAAAATAAATTGGCTGATGCTTTGAGTCGAAAAAGTAATGCATCATTAACAATGTTGTGTTTGGAACGTGATCCTTTAGTTAAGGATTTGATGAACTTTGGCACAGAAGTTGTTGGTGCAGGAAGTTCTTATTTTTTGCTTCAGGTATCAGTGAAATCGTCTCTATCAGACAGAATCAAGCAAGCACAGAAGTAAGACAGTGAGTTACAAAAAAAGGTAGAGCTGGTTCAGAAAGGTAAGTTTCCTGAATTTAACATTGATAATGATTGCATTTTGAGATTTGGGAAGAGATTGTGTGTGCCTTGTGATTCACATTTGAAGAGAGAGTTGTTATGTGAAGCTCATAGTTCTCCGTTTTCAATTCATCCTGGCAGTACTAAGATGTACAGAGATCTGCGGGAGTATTACTGGTGGGATGGAATGAAAAGAGATATTGCTGATTTTACTGTGAAGTGTTTGACATGTCAACAGGTTAAAGCAGAGAGTTACCGAAAGGGATTCTTCAGCCTTTACCAGTGCCAGAGTGGAAATGGGAGAATATATCCATGTACTTTGTTGTGGGATTACCGAAGACATCTCGAGGTAATAATGCAATCTGGGTTATTGTTGATCTCTTGACTAAATCTGCTCATTTCCTTGCTATACAAGATACTTTTTCCCTAGATCAACTTTCCCGTTTGTATCTTAAAGAGATAGTCAGGTTACATGGAGTTACCCTTTCTATTGTATCTGATCGTGATCCCAGGTTCACTTCTAACTTTTAGAAAGGCCTTCAGAAGTCGTTGGGTACTGAATTAAATTTTAATATAGCTTTTCATCCTCAATCAGATGGGCAGTCAGAACGAACAATTCAGACCTTGGAGGATATGCTATGAGCTTGTTCGATGGATTATCAAGGAAGTTGGGACCAACATCTTTCTTTGGTTGAGTTTTCATATAATAACAATTTGCATTCCAGTATACAGATGGCACTATTTGAGGCATTATATGGGATGCAGTGTCGAACTCTAGCTTTCTGGGATGAAGTGGGTGAAAGGAAGTTGATGGGGCCAGAATTGGTAGAAGAGATGGTAGAAAAAGTTCAGCTGATTCAGGAACACATGAGAACAGCTCAGAGTAGGCAGAAGAGTTATGCAGACAATAGGAGGAAGGATCTAACTTTTGAGGTAGGTGATCATGTTTTTCTCAAAGTCTCACCATAGAAAAGTGTGATGAGATTTGGTAAGAAAGGAAAGGTGAGTCCAAGGTTCATTGGACCATTTGAAATTCTGGAGATATTTGGATCAGTTGCTTACCGAGTGGATTTACCTCCGAGTTTATCTCAGGTACACAATGTTTTTCACGTTTCGATGTTGAGAAAGTATATGCCAGATCCATCTCATGTTTTGAGTCCAGAGGTAGTTCAGCTAGAAGAGAAACTATCTTATGAGGAACAACCTGTCCAGATTCTTGACCACATGGAGCAATTGTTTCTAAATAAGGTGATTAATCAGGTAAAGGTTTTGTGGAAAAACCACATGAAGGAAGAGGCAACATGGGAATCTGAAAATGCAATGAGGGATAAGTACCCCCATTTATTTGATAAGTAAATAAATTGTGGGGACGCAATTTTATAAAGGGGGGAAGGATGTAACATCCCAAGTAAGTAATGAATAATATATATTTTTATCTATGTCTATTAATGATTAAGATAGTGTTTTAGTGGCTTAAAATGAAAATAAATACAATCTTATGCATGGAATACACTAATATTCTTAAAAGATTGTCTTACTGCCTTTTGATGGAAAAACCTTTTTGAATCAAACATTTGACAATTTTATAATCTATATTTTTCAAAATAAACATATTCATTACTATTGGGACATTTAAATTTACATTGGATAAATTTTTGGTATTTTTCTGACAATGGTCATTTTTTAATGAATAGTGAAAAATACTGCATTTTACATTAAAACTGCTTTTTTAGTTAATTTAATTATATGGTTAGATTATCTTATTAATTGGTCTTAAAGTGTAATCTGAATATATTTTTACCATTTAATCCAATGGTGGTCATTAGGATTAATTTCACTTTGAAATTGGTCATAAACTAATGCCAAACTTTTCATAGATATTGTTTCAAAAAAACCCGCAATTTGTTTTGACAACGGGAATTATTTTTAAATCAATTATTGAAATTTATGTGTTTGGAATTTGGTAAAATGGATTACATATTTGGAATCAGAATGTCCAAAATATGTAATCAAGACTCTTTTTTTTTTGGACATTATGAATAGTAACGACGGTAATTATCTTTAATTATCTTGACTAATGAGTAATCGGGTAGTTATGGATAATAAAACGATATCATAATAACACAAAAAAACCACAACATGTGTCCTAAGGCTACTGGTTGTCTCATGGCCGACCATGGTATTCCTTGTGCCAAACTTGGGGGCCCCATTGAATCACTTTTGTGGAAACTGACTTGTTATCTTTTTATTTTTTTAAAGAAAGTAAATATAACAAGAATGTATCACCTGATTAAAACATTTTTAATTTTGTCTACATAAATGATCTTTTGGACTATAAATATTAATTATAAATCTAAAAATATTTCCTACATCATAATATTTTTTTTATAATTTTTAGACATTCAATAAATTAAATTATTTATGACATCATGATGATGTAGCGATTGCCTCATTAATAAAGGATTTAAATAAAATGAAATGATAATGTAAACTCTATGACCTAGACATGTCCAAAACCTGTTGTATGGGTGGATTTCGAACCCTTATCACCTTATCCTCGAATTATATCAATGTGGGATCTTTAAAATCCAAAACCCATTTGAAAATAAAGTAACATTTCTTTACTTTCCAAGAGTGCCCCTCCTCTCCTCTTATAAAAGGCCCCCACCTCTACCTCCATACCCACAATTCCAAAGCCTTTGGCTCGGCCAACCACTACTCATTTTGTCTCTCCACTTCCCTCTCTTACTCCTTGAAGCCTCACTTTGGGCAGAAGTCTTCCCAAGGAAGCCTTTGAGCTCAAATCTAAGAGAGTTACCCGATTTTGAGGTAATGTGTTCACTTGTGTTCTTTTGTTTTATTTTGCTTCTCCAACACCCTAAACTATTTTTATTCATTTATTTTGTAACAGATACAGTATCTTAAATATAATAGGATGTTGTTATAATAAGGATTATGACTACAATTACACACACCTACATTTAATGTTTAAAGGACATACTGTTTCTGTGGATGGTGAATTTATGCCTCCCGAAACGATGATTGTTCACCATTCTTTTGACACCTTAAAAGGTGGACATTAAGATGTAACTATATTTATATATGATATATAAAATGTTTATGTTTTCCTTAAGCTTCTGTATTTTTCATTTTGGGCATACCTTTATGGTTTCCATTAGGGGTAAATGCGATATCTTCATTTAAGGAAGTGCGGACTACCGCCCCCTCAAAGTGATTTGATTAGTTAAATACCATATGTGCGATGTATAAAGTATGGAACTATGATATTATATATGATATTATACTGGAATTATAATATACCTTTATATCATTATGATTCCATTCTATAAAATATGAAATAGAAATGAAAGTAGCGTTCATGCGTACGTACGACTTACCATCTCCATGAACGGTGCATTTCATTTCTTAACTCTAAATGATTATGTAATATTATAAATTCATGTATATACTGGATATATATTATATATATGATATATACATCATGATTATAATTCTGGATATAATGGATACATGAAAAACTTGTAATTATAAAGGGTTTATTTTTGACTCAAGTACCAATGATCGTTAAAACGACCGTTATTAACTTAAATAATTACACAGTGTTATTGACATGGAAATAAGTGATATAAAATAAATAATGAACTTGAAAAATGTTCTTAAACAAGTAGAAATTAACCCAAGTTTATTATTTAGGAGATTAAAGAACGATCGAGTCAAGTCGGACCCGAGGTATGGGACTTCGTCTCAATCTCCATTCATTGAGGCATATTTTTTTTATACACAACCTTCTTTTATATGGTGTATACAACCCTTTGACCTTTACGTTTATTCAAAAGGAATATTTTTATATGAATCATTTAATAAATGAAAAAAGGGAATGTTTTTTTCATACGTATGCGACGACAACGACTTCTCCGCCACCGTGACCATTATTTGAGTTTCGGCTTCCTCTACAGGCCATACCTTTTATTTAAAAGAAAAATAAATACCATGTTTTACTTTTCTTTCGTTTTGGTATTGAAAACGGTTTTCGTAATGTTTTTATATCAATGTGTTGTATTTATATCTTGTGATTGAAAGGTGGAAATGTTATGTTTCCTTTATGCATGTTTTATGTGATACAATTATGTTATAGTTCTTTGGAATTGTTATGAAGACGGGTGGTTCCGTGATAAACTAAGGGCGAGTGAGCCCGATATAGCTCTCCAATGCCTTGGGTAATGCGAAGGAGTGAAACGTTAAGGTTTCTCTGAAGAGATTTAGGGAATATATTGTGATGGGTATTCCAAACGTAACCAAGAGGGTTACTCCCTATGTAAGAATATTATGAATGCCTCAAGTTACCTTTATGTATTATGATTTCTATGATTTATTCATGATTTGATGAGGTATGTTAAGGTGCTTATGTTTTATGGGTAAAGTATGATTTCATTATTATGTATATATGAACTCATGTTTCCTTTCCATATTTTTATAACCCATACTGAGCTTTTTATGTTCATCCCAAGTTTTTTTTGAAATGTTTTTCACAGGTCAAGGGAATGGTACATGATATGATGATAGTGTCCAGGAAGTGTCAAGAAAGAATCCATGTTTTATTTTAAATATGTTTTCCTTGATGGGAAAAATGAATACTATCTTTATGTAACCACTTTGTTTATTTGTGGAATGTAATGAATGTTTTATGATCTAATTCTCTAAAACTCTAAAATCGAAAAGATCCTCAAGGTGTAATCTTGTAATAACTCAAGATTAAGTAAGGTTTAAGGGTGGGGCCTTATATACACATTCTAAGGATTACTATAGAAATCCCCCATCAGATCATTCCTTAACAAACAATTTACAACAATATCATTATGAAAGAATATAATTACCTTATTAGAGAATTTATAATCAGGAATGGTCTCCCCACTATTAATATAGTCTCTAATTCCATAAAACACATCATTAAGATTCTAATTATAAATAATTAATTTGATAAGTGTGATTGTCAACTGAACACTAGCCTGGGAAGCCTCTTACCTTATTTCTAGACTCCAATATGAAACTATGAAAAAAGGTCCACCGTGTTCAACTCCTCTTATGATTCATTCACTTCCTAAGTTGTAAGTTTCTTTCACAAAACACTAGAAACAACATTCCATTTCCATGGGGTATAGGTGACGTTGATATATAAAGACAGTTGGTATTCCACCCAACACCGCTATTGAATATTCAAATATTTTTTATATAAGTTATATCTCATGATCGTGTGGTTTGAAAACCTGGTAAAACAATCTATTTAATGTTAATGTTTCTATCTTTTACGCATGTCCATCATATCAGCAAGGTCAATGTTATGGGATGGTAAATTATTCTTGTGTGGCCAATGATGTCGAGTGCCATATGAAACTACATGATCACCTAGCATAAGAATACATCACAAGACTAAACCCAACACATCAATGAAGACCACATAGTCCTACCCAACATCTGGAATATTCAATACTAGTGAAGTAGTCAAAAGATATTTTATCTAAAAAATAATAATTATATCATTTTTCATCCAAAGAAAACATTACTACCGTTCAAGTTAGTGAAATCAATAGATAATCCAACATTTAAAAGTTGATTAAGAACAACCAATTATATTCCACTAACCCCAAGAAGCTCCGAATCATAAAGAAATATTTTGGTCTCTCTCAGACCAGAATATCATTCACTTACTCAATTTTTACATTAAATTCACTTCCCATATATTTAAATATAATTTCAAAATCATGGAATATTGTTGGTTATTTTTTAAAAATCTCAGAATTGTTCTAAAATAACTAAAACGATCCTCCATGGTCTCTGAGTAATAGAGGATGTCATCCATAGAGTCAACCATGAATGTGTCTCAATAATAATGGAAAATATTATTCATTAAATACATGAAAACTATAGGTGATTTTGTTATACCAAATGGAATGATAAGGTACTCATAATGACCATAACTTCTCCGAAAGTTCGTTTTCTAAATGTTTGATTCTTTTTTTCCTCAAAATATGGTATCCATATATAATTTCAATCTTTGAGAACAAATTTTCCCCTTTTAACTAGTAAAATAGATCATCAATATATGGAAACTGATATTTGTTTATTAACTTAAATAGATTTCACTTTTGATAATAAATCAATAAGAAAAGTGAACCATCATCCTTCTTAAAAATAAGAATAGGGTCCACCCAAGGACACAAATGTGAGTATATGAATCATTTCTCTAATATTTCATCAAACTATGACATCATATCTTTCATTTCAAATACATCAATGTGGTAAAAGGTAATAAAAACTAGGTGATAACTAAGAATTTATTAAACAGAAATCCGAACCACTCTTGATGTTTGAAAACTATATATATCTAAAAGAGACACATTGGGATAACTGAAAACTACTAAAGGGAGATCATTGCTCAAAATATTCATGTTCCAGATCAAATTAAAACACCAGTAATAATTTACCCTAAATTGGGTAAGATGTTCTATATCAACTCAATCTTGGGTCTCATTCTCATTGAATGACATGATAAAAACCATCAGGTTTAATAACGGAGACCCTTCGAAGATAAAAACCAATATTTGATTTATTAGAATTTATCCAATATATCCAAAAAATGATGTAAATATATTTAATTTTCAAAACCATAAAAGTACATGAATTCTCAACATTTATCAAAGATAAAAATGTGGTAGGACAATAAGGACCATTCTCAATATTCATCCCATGGGGTGTAGTAATATACATTTCACAAGGAAAAATTGATATAGGATGATTAAGAAAAATAAAAACTCATATTGAAACTAAAAAATTTGTTGAACTAATATCAAATAGTGTAGTAATTACTGATCAATCTAGTGTTAATGCACCTCCCATGGTCACTGGACCTGTATCAGCTTCCTTTGGAGACTCTTCCATTGCGTGATGAAGAACCATAATGAATGCTTATGGTTGTACCCCATTTAAATGTGAAGAATCTAATTGCACCGCAGTTATAGTATGTTGAAATTATCCATCAATACTGCATGGATTGGATTAAACATGATATATCCTATACAAGTTCCTCAGGCATCTGCAATAACAACTATTCATGGGTGCCTCATTGAATACCCTCTTTGAATGTCCCAGTATTACACACTGCTAACAAACTAAAGGACCACTTCGAAGCACTATAGGAGGTTTACTAAATCATCTCCATCATGAACCACCATGAGAATAATCATGATTTCTCATTCCATTATAATAATTCACACTACAATTGGGAAAGAAAGAAATTCCTAGAACCCAAACATCCCAACTTGGTCAATCTCGACTATCAGCACTCTATTTAGTACATTTGTATAAGATGGAATTTTAATCATGAAAACTTCTGAATGAATATAGTAATGATTTACCAAATCAAACCATGTGGACGTCATTATATCTTTAGATACTATCTCAGGAAGGTAATTCATGATATTAGAAAAACTGCTTTTATACTCTATAACTTTCTTTTCATCCTACTCATGTATGAAAGACTCATTGGACATTGATAACAACATCCACCTAGGAGAAAAAATCTCAGTGAAAATAAAATTAATATATTTCCACCCTAACCCTCATTATTCTTCACCATTACCATAATTTCCCACCATCTCCTACCCATTACATCATGCATGATGGTGGGATACATCACATTGATCTAATCGATTTTTTCCATAACCAAAAAATAGTCTATTCTATTCAACATCTATCAGCATCATGAGTATCATTTGAGACTTTGAATGGATCTTGATTCTAGTTAGTTAAATCTTGATAAAAAATCATGAAAATTTACTTATGAGGTTTCACATATGTTTATTGAATGAGAACTATTCATGTTTCTTGTCTAAGAGTTTGTACATTTCGCACAATCACCTCAAATATATTCGGGTCTACAAGCGGATTCACTCGATGTGGTTCAGTAGAATCTTCCTCATGAATCTGATTCACATGTATTATAAAATGAACGATTCTACAAAACATCAACAAACAATAAGGATAACGTCATATTTACACTTAAACAGATAAATATGCAAATAAATCACCACAGATAGAAAAACAAGATTTTGATTTCAAATTATCAAAATAAAAACAAGGAAATGAATAGAACTAATCCTAATGGTGACATGCCATAACAAAACATGGTGAGATAAGGTTTATTTAAGTGAGAGATGGCTAGGAACACAATCACGATTACATCCATGGCCTCAAAAAAAGTTTAACAGATGCATATTGACTTCAAGAGAAGAACAAAAACCTAAATCTCTAATGCCACTTTCTCACAAAATATCATGGGTACCCTAATATCATGATAACCATGAAGATCTTGATATTACCCAAAGGATATTCCCAAAACCCATTGGTTAGAAATTATCACCATGAATCATATAAAATGAATTTGGGAACGACATTCGACTTATAATGAAAAATTAAAAGATTCAAGATAGTATAAAAATCAATAGAAATGTCACTTGGAGTAATGTACTAGATAGAAAATTGGCATAAATAATCCCAAAATAATATAACGAAAAAACCAAAACAAGAAAATTAACAAAGTACCTACAAGTACACAACTCGCTAAGTCCTTATATAAACAATTTAAACAACCTCAAAATGGAAATTTTCCCTTTCTTGATTCTAGAACAAGGTAATCTAAAAACATAAAATAGAACAAGTAGGGTGTTATCCCATCCATAGGTGGAATTAAACCATAGTTTATGCAACAATATTCAAATATTAAATTAACCAAATTAATTATTTCAATTTTAAATCAAACTGATTCAGAATTCCAAAATTATATTTGATAAAATCATGATTTACGGTTCGATTTATGGAAATACATTAACCAATCATGCTTCATTTTTTTAATGATGGAAAATAATTTTAAACAAAATCATCAATAAATAATTGAATGAATATTTATAAAACAATGTATCCTTTCACAAGTGGCATAAATTTAACCTTTTATATAAAACATTTTATATAAATTCATAAGGAATCTAAAACTATTTACAATAATGAAATATAATAATTTAAAATAAAAAACAGGTGATCAACATGGACGTGTTCAAATAGGTGCGATATTCTAGGAAATAGGTACCCGACACTATGAAATGAAAAATATGTCTGTATATCCCTTTAGGCTTGAGGAAAAGGGGACTTGACCCCATCGCCTATGGGATGTGATGTGTTTATTTGATGTTTTAGAATGTTGTAATTTGTAATGAACTACTAGAAAAAAATCACTAACCACCTAATGATTGCATGGTCACTTGAAAAAAAATTGATGGGAAATTTATTTTAACATTTACTAAAAGAAATATAAACCAATTATCTATTTAAAATATGATAAAATTCTATTTAAAACCCATAATCTATTTTTAATAAAAAATACAATTTCTTGAATAAACTAAAGGATTTCTACCAAATCCATTTGATTCAATTTTAGAAAATATTTACTTTTAATAATTTCACTTTCCGTGTCCTTATATCAATTACACAATTTAAATTATATAATTTAATGTTAAAACAAATTCCATGACAAAACAAACAATTCACTAAAATCAGGGCTTCTCACAATTTCCCTCAATTCCATTTCATAATTAAATTCAACAATTTAATTGGAACGATTTCCATCATACACAAAATTTAAATTTAAAAATATGGGTTTCCACAAATTATCATAAACACGCACTAATTTAGTGGATCTTGGTGATTTCAAATTTCATTCCAAAAACCAGTTATTTGAAAAAACCCTAGTTCATTGGAATTGGGTTTTTAATCAAACCATTAAGTGAAAATTAATTACAATAAAAAAATTTCAATTTTATCATCAATTAAATGTAAAACAAAAATTTATGGTTATGGAAAATTGGGAATCATAAGGGAACCACCTATTGAAATCAACAGATCTGACAACACTAAACCTTAATAATGTTTTCTCCATAAAGAATAATGATCATGAAAATAGTAATCCAAAATATTTTTAAGATCCCAATATTGTGGTTATTATATCCCTAAATCAGTACAGATATGTACACAACTATAGAAAAAGAATAGAGATAGAGGGATAATGGGATTGGGTTGAAGAAACTAGTCTAGAGGAGATTGATGAGCATTACTCAATCCTTAGATAGAATCAAGGAGGTTCTGAGAGGCAAAACATTCATAATCAGATCTCCAAGGATGGGGGAAATCATTTTTGGTTGAAGTAGGTCTTTTGGGGGCCCAAATGGTGTGTTCAGAAAAGTCTAACCAAATTTAGATAAATGATAAACCTGTCCACACACATTCATATATAGAGGTTCACAATTTAGTTAAACACCATAGAAGCGATGCAATAGTTATATATGGTATGTACAGTTTCTCAAGAGAGGGTGCATGGTTTATTAAACCGTGTGAATTCCATATGAATATGAATATCAATTTTTTTTATTTTTTTATCGAAATACATAATGAATAGAAAACAATGCGCCACCCACATGCCAATGGTGAAGTAGCCCATAAACCTAAAAAAATATCATAATTCCACCCAAATTAACACCAAATGAAACAAAACCATTGAATGTTAAAAAAGAGGATATTTAGAATACCTAAAAACATTAACTTGATATTATAGTATTTTATAATATTTTTTGTTTTGATGAACATGTTCTCAATTTTTATATCTCGGGTGAATCCATTTTCCACACATATATGGATTGTTTTTTGTTAGTCTATGAGGGATAAATCTTGGTGTAATCACATAATTTACATGATATATCAAATAATTTGGATATCATTTTGAGTATACATAGAGAGAGTAAAATTGTGATAAGCTCAGCAAATTCCAATTTGGGATTGATAAGGTTCACATCGTCAATAAATTTATGTCAAAATTAAGAGTATATATATACCTATAAAGGATAAGTGAAGTAGATACTAATGATAATCTAGAAACCATTTTTGTAAATATGATGTTTCTTGGGGAATGCTGGGTATTACGGGGACTTTATTATGAATATCTCAGAATGGATGCACCTCTCACAAGAATGAATAATAATTTTATTTAAATTACCTGGCCAAAAGAATTTGATATATAATTTTATGATTAGAAAGGTATTCTTATATCCGTGATGACCATTATTCTTATAGATTCATGTATTGGAAATATGATAATTTCTGATGTATCAGACATCTTCCAAGGAGCATTTTTTTATGTATGAGTGATTTGTGGCATATGGGTCTGAGCAGTTGATTCCTCATAAGAAGAAATGCACAACTGATAATCTGTAGTTAGCAGTATTGGTATAAGTCTTTTATATTTGAGTAGTTAAATTATTATAGAGGAGTTTGTGGGCATATAATAATAAAAAATCTAAATTTATCCCCAAGAACTATGACATAAAACATAACAAATTATGTAGTGTTTAATACCTAATGTTTTTTTATCTTTGTGCTTGAGTATATGCATGGAAAAGGAAATGTAATTTCTAATGATCTATGACATAAATATCAGACACATGTAACCTATAAGTATAGTAGTTTTATTACATTAATTTTTATATCTTATTTGATTATCATAGAGTTATAAGATCATCTCAAGTATTTTTCATTATAGCTTTAGTTGTGACATAATCACTTCATTATGTGTTGAGAAAGAAATAAGTATCATATGAAGGGGAGTTTGTCTAAACAGAAATGATTTCATGTAGTGACCCACCACCTAGTTGGTTAATTGGTGAGTATGAGATTATATTGATTCAAGGATGTGTATATTTTCAATCTGATCTATATGAGTTATTGATGTGGGAGTCAGATAATTATTCGTTGGAATAACATTTCATCCTTAAATAGATGTACCACGTGTCATGCCACCAACATTGGTTGATGTGGAGTAAGTGGAAGGTAGATTATTTCTTTTATGTGATATTCCACCTATCAGTAGGTGATGGTAAAAAAACCAGTGGCCTTTAGAATTTTTTTTTTGTAATTTCCTTTTTTTTGTGGAAATGTGAAGAATGCACCATGGATTTTATGAATTGTTAAAATAGATCCCCATGTTGATGTGATGCGTTTTTGGTGATCATTACCATGGTTACAACTGTTACTCACAATTTACCTATAAATGATACATTTTTAGTGCTTGAGATTGGAAGGATATATATTCTTTAAATCATACACATTAGTGGAGTTTCGTTCACTAGAATATTTGAATGAGTTGATCATTTTACTACTATATCCAGGAAGTGGTTGGATGGTGATCTGGGTTCCTATATACTACTATGTTTAAAATATCACTCTCAAAGCAACATTTAGTCCATGTATAATATACAAGTGTTGGAGGACTATTAATGAACAAGGGTCTTCTATTTTGGATATTTTTAGGAAATCCACAAACCAATCACTATGTTACCATACAATAATAGTCATCAAGAGACAATATAGGATAATCTATAAGTGTTTTCATAAATTAAGCCATGCTATTCACCCATGTACTGGTTAGAGGTAGGATATGTTTTTCTAGTAGGTCATTTCTCTATTCAGGAGTCATTATAGTAGGCTTTGATAATAATAAATCACATGGATATAGATTAATCATAGATAAAATATTACAAACATCCTCATTGATAACCACTGTAGTTTGTGGTACTGGAATGGGCCCTCGTATGAGTTTTCCAGGATTTGAGCATTGATGGATTTAGAATCCATGGATTCTAGCTCCTATATTTTTCAGAAACATCAATATATTAAAGATGATGGATCTTCTATCATATCATATCATCTCATAATCAATGGTACCAAAATACACATAATGACTTCCACATATCTCATCATCTTCATTATCTATCCAAAAAATCTTATATCATGGATTATAAATATTTAGTTTTTTGGTATTTCATCATATGAATAATTTCAAATCATTATTTTTTATTGTATCCAGAAAGATCTTTGATGAAGGTGAGTTTCTCTAGTCTTGGTAGTATAGAATCATGACTGAAAAAATGGTGAGACCATTGAGAGAGATGCATATAAACAAACTCAGTGGATAGTACTTTTCTCAGATTTTGATTATATACCTTAATGGAGTCTTGGGGTTGATTTTTATTTAGTGGAAGAGGATTTATGAATCTAGTTTCTTAATAATGTTCTAATAAATTTATTTAAATTTCAAATATCATTTTTATCAAAACAAATTTGTGTAAGGGTTTAATAATGGATTTAGTATTGTCTATGGATTTTTTGAGCATAGTTCTCTAGGATTCATTGAAAGAATTCTAGTTGCACATTTCTATTATACCTTTCTGACAAGGCCTTACTATTTGGTTGATCCATTTGAGGTTATGAAGTGTTCTAGGGAGTAGAGTGAACAAGATGTGAATGGTTATCCAAAATCTTCCTTAAAACTATTCATGTTATGCCACCATGGATGGCGGGGAGCGCATAGTTGTTAAACAATTTAGAAAATACTTTATCCAACCCATGAACCAAATTATATATGGGAAAAATTTAACATTTTCCCCTTCCCATATAACTATCACCGCTCTAATAGTTTCCATAATATGTGAAGAATCTCCCTCCACTAAGAATTCATATTTTAACCCTTCATAATCCATAAATTTAATCCCGTAATTGGACTCTTATTATTCTATGATTCATCGTGTTAGTTATCTAATAGTTTGTTATTAAATATATTACCTTTCATTAATGGATTATATCTCCATATTTATAATTATTTATATATAGGATAAAATTACTTATTGTTATGGATATTTTATGATTGTATGATTTCCTATATTCACAACCAAATTAGAATCCGATACAAGATGATGGTGTATCATATGATGTATGATTTGAAGTATATTAAAATCCCAAAGGTCTCATCCTTTATAATCGTTTCTGATGTAACTCATTATAGTTTTAACTTTTAGTCTCCAAAAATATTTTTATTCCATAAATTTTTTGTATATCCTGGACAGTTAATGAACTACGAGTCCCTCAAAGTAATCGTTGGAGATCAATGTTCTCTACTAAAGGAAACCGATATGTTTTCCATCTATATGACCATATTTGAATTAGTATATTTTTAATAAATTCCCTTATATGTGTTTTTTTAACATCCACTATATAATTTGTGTAATATAATTATTTTAATTTTTTCATTATAATGGGGAAGTATGTTTTAAATGGATGGTTTTAATTTGTGATGAAATGTTAAAATCTTTGACAAATAATATAAGGTATTTTCAGTTATGAATGAGAATTAAATGGACTGAACTAAATGTAAATAGTAAATATTGAATGGTTTACAGATGGACATTATATTTTTATTCAATATAGGGTTCTAACTACTAGTATGTTATACTGATTCCTGAAAATACAGAGTTCAATCATGAGCCAGCCATGGATTCCTAATTGAATTTCTTGATCACTCAAAGGATTTTACCCCAATTAATTGATCTTGTTTCAAAGGGTGATTACCACCACGGAATTATGTATTTTTTTGTTATTTATTTAGGAATACCTTAACATATTACTAGGAACTCAAACAATTCATATCTAGAAATTCAAATTCATTGGATAACCTCTAATGATTCAGCTTGATATCCACATACCAAAGGTCCCTTGGGTTCTCACATTGGGCCCCAGTATTTCTAACATATATATTTACTATGGAAATGTACCATGGACACCATTTTACACTTTTCTTGTTGAATTTCATGTGTGTACCCTTCGAAATATCTTAATCCCATATAGCGTGGCTACAAGGATTAATTCTATGATATGGCATGATAATTTATCTGTAGGGAATAATTGGTTTTACATTGGGTACTACAATACTATATTCTATTATTAGATTGATTGGTTTCGCCTTTGGACCGACATAACTATTATCACTTCTTAGATGCCTTGTTTTCAAATAAAATCTACATTTCCTATCATCACAGATTGAACATATTTTTTACTAAATGGGTCTAACTTTAATATTTCTTCATACCGAGTCATTAGTTAAAATCCTTAGACCCTGAAATTTTAATAGAAACCCATTTAGACACATATGAAATGGGAAAAGAGGGTATGGTTGGTTAGTCATCCCATGGAGATCTCATGCCTGACATGGATGTTATTTCAACTATTTAATTCCATTGATTATCTGTATATATACTAAAGATGAAATTCCTCTAGATGACTTGTCACCACCACAATCATCTATGTCACTCCTACAGATTTATCTCCCATTCTTTCCTCCATTCAGAACTCATCACACCCTCGATTTTCATTTCTACGACCCTAGGTTTTCTGACTACCTCCCATCAAGATACTTCCATTAATTGTCTCCACTACCTGACACAGAACTCAGTCTTCATACAATTCCCTTCGACTCCCCATATCCATCACTCCTGGATCATCATCTCCATCTTCTCCAGCATCTCAGGCACTCAACATTTTATCATCTCCGTCTACCTCTTGGCCTTTGTCTTCGGTGCTCAAGATCTTGTCGTCTCTGTCTCTCTTAACATAAATCCATAACCTTGACTCAGGAACTCCTTCACATCACCTCAGTTCCATATATCCATTCATCTTTACCTCCTCCATCTTCCAGCACCTTCGATTTACCGCTATATAACTACTCTATTCCAATATCTTCTCCAATTTCAACCACTGAAGATGACCTGTGACAACCACTTCGCAAACCCCTTTAACATTACTAATTACATATTAAAAAATACAATAGATATACATCTATGCAACGGATAGGTTCTCCTAATCCTATAAAAATTTTCACCCTTCTACTTCATTTTGTTCCCAGATCTATTTTCAACAGCTTCATTAGATATATACCTTAGTCCGTAGACGCATTCAACAACCACTATCCTTCATTTTCCCTCTGGAAACCCATCAATTCATTCACATTTGATATTAAATACTAAAAACTAATAGCTTTACTTCATTTTCATTTAAGTCATTCAAAACTAATTTATATTTACACATGATGTGTTTTCAATCTGGGTAATAATCTGCCTTTTTCATCCTTGGAACTGAAGATTTATAGATTTTTGGTTGATTGATTGTTATTTGAGTCTTATTGTTATCACATTTTTATTCTAATTAATCTCATTGATCGGTTTTTCGACTGTGTATTGTGTAATCAATCTATGTAATAATCTACCTTTTTCATGTTTTGAATCATACCAATTTCTTTTTGTTTGTTTTGTGACACTAAATATGTCGATTTTTATTATTCCCTATGTAATAACATCTTTAAATTTGTAATTTATAAACAACATTATGTGGGAGGTATTTTTTTATCTTGATACCTTTGGGAAACATTTTTTCATTATTCTCTATAAAATCATTTAATTTTTTAGATTAGTGTAACATAGTTAATTCAAAGGAAATTCAGTTACTCGTATGTGATAACCGAACCGGAATGGTTAAGGTATAAAATTATATGTGAGTACACTGACATGTTAACAGAGTGCTGAAATATTAACTGTATAAGTTATCATTTATATTATCAGGTATAATACATTTGTTGTCACTATTCAATAAAACATATTTTTAATCCATTTTCATGGTCTAATTCATCTAAATTTTCATTAACCCCTTTCACCAGTCCTATAATATGTGTTTAATCCGTTTCTATTTTTGTAACCATATTTCTGATATCCTATATTCATTTCCATACTAGGGATTCTATTTCATTATGTTAACTGGTATTTATTCACTAAATTATTATTTGATGCATGTTCTACCAAATGAAATATTATTCTCGATCTATAATTTTATTCTACATTGCATGATTATTGAAACGATGTTGAATGACATTACATGTCTACTTTTATTTACATATCTTTACCCCCATATCATGCATTATAATGTAATGGTATCAATGATTCAAGGTAATTGAATTTCACCATTATTTCTATTTCCATTTCTTTAATGTTTTATTTGTTGTTTTGTTGTTTGACATCAATATTTGGTTGATACATTATTCTACTACATCTTCCATGAAATCAATGTTTCATGTACTTTTTGTTATGTATATTTGTTTCAATTGGTGTCTGTTTTCTTTTCATGTGTTGCTATTTTGAAGGGAGATATTATTTGGTTAGATTCGTCAAGCTAGAGAAGCAATCTGGCCTAGACAATCATCTCAGAATCAGGACTAATGTCTGTCCCCAATGGAATTTTGGGTAATTATGAAAGTTTTTAGTATGTAAAATTTGTTAATGTGTTTGAATTTAAAAACCATTATTGTTTTTATATTTCATTACACAGTACAGGGGTTTCCCTATTTGTCTGAAATGTCACAGGATCAGTTTTAGAACCGATGATGGTACTTTTAATGTTAGTTTCACAACATATAATGGTCCATTCAAGAAGGTTTTCTATTATATATTTTCATTGTGAATTGTGTTTTAACAATTTTGTAATATAAGTTTATATTTTTTAGATTTTGGTCATTTAAGAAACCTTTTTGTATTTTTATTAGCTTATCTATGAATTTTTAGTATACCTGCTTAGATGGGTTTTCAAAACCCTTGGGTTTTCCTACTCGACTCTAATAGTCACCCAACAACTAGAACACTCTCCATGTGTATTTTATTTTCCTCACAAAATATATATGCTTTCAGATCTTAATTATTATCTTCATTGAAAAGTATTTACTAAATATGGTTTGGTATTTAATGCACGCATTATTTATGGGTTAGAAATTAACACTCATGAGGGGTTTGCTTCATAACAATGTTGAGCATTAGAGAAATGAATAAAAAATTTATGCTCTTGATGAACAGGTGATATGATTTTCACAGATTCAGATCTGAGTCAACCTACCTTTTTGGTTCGTACTGTTATATGTGTTGAAATCAAATATTTTATCCTATGACTATTCCAACAAACACATTCAAATTGAAATTTAACACGAAAAGTGAATTTGGTAGAAATTACCATAAATCCTGATAATCACCCTGATAAGTAGCCTCTGAAACAAATGGGTCTTAATATAATTGACAGTTCCCTAATTTTCATTTTAATGAATTTTTTTATAGCAATTACTACTCATAAATCGTTTCAAAAAATTTATGCTTCAATCTATAGATTTAGATGGCTGTTTTACTCATTATAATCTAATTTAGTCAAATTCGATAATAATGTTTATGAATGCATGATATGTATCAACAAAATGCATATGAATGACAAAAATACATACATTCAATATGAGTAGAATCCATTGTGAGTATAATTCATTTGATCAGAATCTATATAAATATAATGCAATGCAATACAGTGAAAAAAACTTTATCCATATGAGTAGAGTCTATTTTGCAATACTATGCATATGTATGCCCGAAATACATCACATTCTTACTATTTACTATCAAACACATTATCAATTGTTTCCGATCACTTTTCATTCAAATGTACAATTCTCATTCTCTACATTACTTTTTTTACATTCTTATTTACTATCTTATTTGATCCACAATATAAAAAAATGTTGCTATATAGGTAACACGAAATGATTTTTTACATTCGTATTTTTTATCACTTTTCAATTAAATGTACACTACTTTTTAGTTTTGGAGATTTCAGGTGATGAAAGATAAAATGAAGGGATCTAATCCTAGGACTAAAGGGTTGTGCAGGGGAGCTACTAAGGTGCACCATTCTATGACTGCTTGATTTCTATCACTGAAAAACCTTCACATTATGTGTTTAGTATGTTTTAAAGTATTTTTCAACTAAGAGAAATACATTTTTTAAAACTACAAATTCATTTTGTTGTATTGGAAGAAATATTGATTATTTTTTGTTACGTACAGTTTCTTACATTCAAGTTTACCCAGCTATATTTCCAATGTTTTTTTAAAGTTTTTACGATTGGATTATGTATTTCATATCCACTACACACATTCCAGTTTACCCAGATTTTATTTTAACAGTTATTATGTACAAGAAAAATACATATAGTCTGCATTGTATAAGTTCAGATACATGAATCACATTTTAGTTAATGTATTAGCCATGTCAATTCCTGCAAACCAACCACCCAAATGCATTGGTTTTTCAGTTTTATAAAAATAGAAACATATTTTCGTGTTCTACATAACATGTTAGTAGTTAGAGCATAAATATGCATAAACTAATTCAATCAAATTGATTAATTTTAGAATATAGTCATAATTTCATTTTTCATTGATGTGTTCACCATACCTATTTCATTTTAACATCTTCCAATGTATGTCTTTTTTCCAATATCTAACATACCTTTCAAGGACTGTATGATTCATCATTAAAAAAAAGATAATGAAATGGTTGATGGTTCACATTACTAGGTATGTTATTTATAATTTTTACCTGATAAATTGTTTGATTAGTTTTCTAAAACTATATTCTTTAATTGATTTTCATATATTTACATATTTCCAATATAGTGTTTAGATTTTTCTATACCAATACTGTTTACTATAAATTCATGAAATTCATGTGATTTTATCATTAGAAATTACTGCTTTAGGTATTAGTGAATGCAATTAACTCCATAGATTAATAAAAAACCATTCCAATTTGTGAATAATAAAGATTTAGTAATTTTCTAAATTATTGACCCAAAAAATAAAACAATTTATTTTGAAATATATGGAAAGATGTTTTGCTGCTTTTTGATACTAGAATAAAATATTACCATTCGGTTATAACATCCTTATTTATATTTTTATAACAATAATAATAAAAATAAAATGATGATGTGTGGAATTATGTCACTTACTATCGAAAATTCATTTCTAAAATTGGGAAAAAATGCAGTAAAGCTCCCTAAATTCAGAGGCTGGTGACGCTCTTGACTCTTCATAGGAAGCGTCAGAGGATTGCGGAGAAGAAGAGAGTTTACATGGCCAAGTCAGAGGCTGTTGAGTACCCAAAGCTTCTTACATCGAGGCTCATTGAACTGTGAGAATGCCAGAGTGAGAGCAACTCCAAGAGAAGATCCAAGCTTTATGTGGATTCAAATTCATCTACTACTGCTTCTTCTTAAGTCGTTGGTGAGCCATTTTTGCTGTCCTTGAATTCTGGGTTGGTTTAGTTCAGTTGTCTTTTCATGAATTCCACGGTGCAATGTTAATGAATCATTGATTTTCTAGAATCCTATTTGCTGTAGGTGGATTTATATGGTTAAAAAATGTACATGATTATTTTGTTATGTATAGGTATGTACTATATAAAAATATTTCCTCCATTCATCATTATTTTTTATGATTTAATATTTAAATGTCATTACAATAATTTAATGACTTTTTACTATAATTACTCACTATTATCTCATTAAAACAACATGTATTTACATATTTCTGCAACTTTTGATGGAAGTAGGCTCAGTTACTAAAAATTTATTACAGAACTTATCACATACAATAAAAAGATAGAATAAATAATGATTTTTAATATTTTTATTCATTTTTTTTCTAGCCCTAGATGTCACAAATTACAAAATTTATAATAAAAAACATTCTACAAAACTAAACACTTAAGAAATACTCTTCATCAGTGATAATGGAAACAATATCAGCACATATCATCAATGTTTTGTGGATAGTCAGGTAAATAGAGCAATTACGCCCCATATATTTAATTCCAAACCTTAAAAATTTCATGTTACAACATTATCATTAATTTTATTATGATTCATTATTTTATTATTCCCTATTTATCATTCCTTTTAGTTAAAAACCAATCACCACATACCTATAATATTCATTTCAGCCATCTATTTTAAGAACATCACCATGCTGGATCTTCTGTAGTCAGCTGCAACAGTGATGCTGGATTCGATAAAACAAGTAAAACTATATCTTCAACTCAAGTATAGTTTCTCTATCATTATTTATTATAATTGTCCGTGTGTAAATTTGAAAATAATACTAGTTTTTCTTTCATTTTGTTTTTTACATTTCCTTATAGATACAGTACATCCATTTTTTTATATGCCAAATGTTAAATATTTTATTGTTGCTTCATTAGTGTTTCTTATAAGTGCTGACTACTAATCACTAGTTACAATGATATCTTAATGTAGAAAAATCTACTGACTTACTTTGATGTTGAAGATGTAGTCGAACGCAATGAATCACTATCTATATACTCCATGCCAATTGATTCCAATGAACTACATCTCCATATAATGGTTAACAGAAACAAAAAAACTGACCAACTAGACTGATTGTTTTCCATGCATTTCCAAGGTGATGGAGGCCTATTAGAAAATCATTAAGTTTCAACTTTTTCATTTTCATATTTTAAAATATATACATATCGTGTAATGTGTCTTCATTGTGACTTAGTTGCATCTGGGAAGGAGGTGTGAATTAAAGACCTTGCTCTATTAGTTTATTTTAATTTGAAACAAAATTTTGACGTTTACTAAATTCTGTACTATTCAATTAATTTACTTATTTTTACTTTTTCTACTTTTAAAATCCTAGATCTGTAATGTACCAGACTATTTATGGTCTTGGGCTTCCTTTGTTTCTTAATTAAATAACCTTATAAACTGATAGCCATGATTTTGTAATGCATTAAAATAACAATATAATGTTATGTCAACATTCATGTTGGGGGATGGAAATCATCATATTGTGACATTTATGCATGTCACGTGTTGTTTTTTTCCATAATAATATGTGTCATTTACCTACAGTAAAGTAGAATTACATGTTTTAGGGATCAATATAACTGTCTCAAAACTGGGTGAACTGTTGCTGCTCTACAACGACAGATCATGGCAGTGTTGGGATTCTATTTGATGTTGCTTATTCATATTACATAACTTTGAGAAGAATTTTAGTATTAATATATGTCACTTATAATATATGTTTCTGATAGGTGGATCTTGTACTCTGTTTTAGCAGTTGACAATGATTTTAATTTGACCACTGGATTTTTTTAAGATCATCATTAAATTCTTTATATGAGGGAATTGGATAACTGTGGCACACAAGTCACTTTATTGCTATATAATTAGTTTCCTCCACTTCCAGATATTTCCAACACAACAGAGTTGGATTTATGCTATTTCATTTACTAATAATTGCATTATAATCTCATGTTTGATTAATTATATTATCCCCTGTATATTTTCAAAGATATAATGAATGCAGCCATCTCTATTATATCACACCAGATGGATAGAATTATTCAAATGATCTGAATTGGAAAAATGTAAATTATTCATCCAGAACCGATTTATTCATGTTTATTCCATATTCTTGAGTAATTTATTATCATTTATTTTGAATTGATAATTTTCCCAGCCCCATATCACTAGAAGGACTAAGAACTGTCATGTACATAAGGCTTCAGCACTTAGCGCTAGCTGGGATGCATGTATTGCCTTCTAGGAATCTACATCCTACGGTGTTCTACTCAACCGTGGACTCTTCAATGTTAGTAAAAATTCCAATTTACATACAGCTTTGAGGAGTGGTATGTGCTATTACTTATGGTCAAAAAATAGTATTTTCATCCATCCTTTACTCTCAAATTCTCAGTATCCATCCCTAGAACACTGCAGCAACTACATAGAGTTGTTGATGTCCACACTTATTCCCTCCAACAACTACAGTATGAAATTTAAGGAAGAATCTCATTACACTATGTACCATAAAATTTTCATTTTCTTCATAATTGCGATTACTTTTTATCATACCAGGGTATAAATTCTATGTTTTCCGGCTATGTTGTGAAGTTATATCTTACTCACTGTATGAATTCCATGATATTTACTGATTTATTGTTCATAATCACATATTATTTCTAATCTTTACTTGTATTTATTTCCAATATATCTATCCACTAAATTTTAAAAAACATGAAAATAATTTGACATCCGGATCTATACGTTGTTACAGTTTTGGTATGATTATATATTTACTACGATTTATAAATATCGGATGTGCAACTTCATATATTATTAACCAAACAGCAGTGATGAAATTAATAATATGTCAGTTTTAACACAAAATGACAAGCTTCAATGGTAGTTACAGTATACCATTGCCATACATTTTCATGAAAAATGGATGATGTACCAAGTTTAAGAAATGAATACTTGATCCTTTGTTTCCATTAGAAGCAAATGGTTGATGTTTACTATAGTCTGTAGTCGTTTATTGGAATATTTATTTTCAGTTGGTCATTTTTTTAGCATCACTGTGTGATGTTGTTTCATGTATACTATATTTCGTTGACGTTCATTCTTTATGAAATAATTATGTAATATGTTCATTAATATATATTTTTATTTGGAAATCTAGTTGTATGTAATTATAATTACAATGCCTGATGTTTTATTATGTAACCTCATGGGGCATTTACATTGCACTGTATTTATTTTTGTTGGAACAAAATTCTACAGCAATGTCGTCCCATGACAAGAGCCTATTGCATCGTCAATTACTGAAGGGGATATCACAGTGGAAAAGCCTGATGTGGTGGTGTAGTCCAAGTTAATTTTTGGATCATTTCATGGTATCATTTTGAAGTAATCCATCCCTGTCTCTCTCCATTTTTATATATCATTTAAACATTCCACTCATTAATTGCATCATTTATTGTTATGTATTATTAATTTAAAATATTCTTTGTATCTACAGATAGACATGTTTGCTGATTTTTTAGGCTGTGACATGCTGGAATATTACCTCTTATTCCACAAGTAGAACACAATAGAAATTTAAGTACAGGTTCAAAAATATCTCTATTTTCTTTAATATAATTTCTTATGTCCTATATATTATTCTACATGTTTCGAAATTTATTTTTACAAAAGTTATTCTATTTTCATAAGAAAGTTTTTTAACAGTAATAGATTCAGTATGAAAGCTCTACAACACCCAAAAGCTGATGAATATAGATGGTTCCAGGCATGGATTGTGGTCCTATAAATTTGGTACCCTAGAAAACAGTGGAAGTAGACAAGTGCTTCGCCTATGGAGAATGGAGGTTTTCGTATGGCAGAACCATCGAAATAAGGGCACCCAATCTTGGTACGTGATATCCTGTTGATTTTTTATGTTTAGTTCAAGAAATGTAGTAATGTAACATGCATCTCATCTCCTATCGGTATTGACAGTAGATAGATCCACTATTTTAGATTCCTCAACCCTTCCCGGTTTTTGGTTTCTTGAGTTGGGAAGAGGAAACATAGCTCAATTTAAATAGTGGAGGCATTCCATTTTCCTTAAAACCCATGAATGTTTGATGGAATAGGTAAATAAGTGAAGTCCAATAACTCCCCCATACCCTGGACTTCAATAAAATCAGACCATACTCTCTGTTTCCCTCCACCCACTCGTCCAAGTATATCTTCGGGATCATGGCCCGATGGTCTTAATGGGCCACCATATTTTCATCCAATCCATCACCTGAATTTGATCATAGCCAAACTGACAGTGTCCAATTGACCACTTATCAGCCATCAAAAGATTTCTGAACTCATGTTGGGAGGTCCAGGGGTTTATGTAGATATATATATGCTAGGACATGCACCTTGATTACCATCGACTCAAAATAATTTACGAATGCCCACTTTAGCTGGTGAAAATTGGATAATTGGTATAGCGAAATGGTATGAAGGGATGGGTAGTATCCCATGCAATAAACAAAGGATGGAAAGTCATCGATGTTGAAGGCATGCATCGAAGGAAAATGACGGTTTTCAATGAAGTCTTCAATAGGTAAATTTTGAATTCTATTATGTTGATTTAAAATTAATTCATTTACGTTAACATTAATTTTTTTGATTATTAAAATTCAGTTATTTTTATTTTAAACATATTTTTCTATATAAAAATGTTTTCCAAGCATTTAAAGTTTGATATTTTTACAATATGACATAATATAGTAGTGACATTAATACTTATGATGTATGTTATAAAATTTAAATGTCCATTTGAATGTTCTTTTCATTCATATCCATTGTAATATTATATTGTTTATACTAATGCTATATAATAATTTGTTCATGTTCTTTTCATAATATATCAGTGATAATAATACTTATTTTATTTCATTCATGTTTGTTTTTTAATATACTTTTCTAATCACTGTCCATTTGTTATTTTTATTCATGAATTTGAAGTTTGATACTTATGTTGTTTTCTACATCGTGACCTTTTTTCTTTTCCTTATTGTTTTAGGTTTTCATTCACGTACATTTCATTTTTTTTCAAAAATTTTCTTTTTCATTTCAATTTAATTTAATCTACTACATTCTCATAATTTTTTTTAATGTTTTCAAATAATTTTATTTTCCTTATATTCTCCATCATGCATTTGTATGGTTTATTTTTTACAGTGATGGTATACTTATTTTTTCCTTATATATTCTCATATATTCTCTAATATGTTTTCAATATTTTCCTAAATATTATCCTATGTTATATTGTTTTTCTTATTTTCATAAGTTTTCAATTCTCTATATTATATCTGATTATAGTTCAATATTAAGTATGACTATTTTTTTTCAATATAATAAACATTCATGTTCTTTATTAACATTGAAATATAGTTTTGTTTTCTTGAAAATAAGCATTGAGTGTATTTTCGTAACAACACATGGGTAAGTACAAGTTATTATAAATACATACCATTTCATTTATATTCTCATGTTATAATTGTTATTGAAACCACTTGGGGTGGACTAATATGTACATATCACACCCTATCCAATCAATTTGGAGATTAATTTTTTGAATATTGTTATTTTGTTTTACATTTATTATATTGGATTCTTACTACCATGTATTTGTACTCCTTGTAAATTAAAATCCTAAATATGATTATTATTATTTATATTTGTTCAGTTATTTCCTCTAATAAATTTTTTAACTGTTTTTACACATTAATTATTGGATAGATAAAATTATTTCTATGATTAATCAATTATTTTTTATGTTCACCACTCTGATCATTAGTGTATAATATCAACATTTCCCCATAACAAACCCTCACAGATAGTGATCGTCAAAAGAAATATGGGTTGGTATTCTTGATACCATGTGACCAGCCATGACTGGTTAATATGAAGCGAATTGGGTTAAGGCTGTCACTAGAATAACTCTAGATTTTATTATACATGTCATAATGAGATAATAAAGCATGGTTTTGTTTTCATTAATTGATTTTAATAGTATTTGGTAACCATCAGATTGATAATTGATTCATGATATATTCTTTGATTCTCATATCATTGATGAAAATATTATATATATTGACTACTATAGAAACAATCGTTTAATTACATTTTTTTGTTAAGGAGAGGGTTATTTTTTGAATAAAATATATGCTCATTGTTTTTATATGTCTTGGATATTGAAATAATTTATGTGTAAGTATTAATTTTGAATTTTTATGATTATTATATATATATATATTAATTGGTATATGATAGTATGAATAACTATGGTGTTTTAAAAAAGTTATGTAACTTGATATATGATATGAGAGTATGATGGATGTTTTATTTGTGGTTATAAACAATATATTGAATTTGTTTATAATAACCATATGAACATTAATCAATGAGTAATAATATAAATATTGTGGTTTAAAATTATTTATGTTTTCGAAATTTGACAAAAAAAAATTCTAATATTTCATTCCCATTGTATTAGCCAATGTAGCTAACAACCTTCTCCAAACAAAACAACAATTTATAGTAAAAAATTATATAGATAGTTAAAATGAAAATATTATGTATTACCTCTAAAAAAATACATCTATTTGATAGGAATGTATATGGGTAAATGATATATGAAATATTTATAGAGTTTATAGAATTTATACTTTTAATTAGAATGAAATTAAATTAGCATTTCAAAAAATTAATATGAAAATAAGTTTTTGCTACAAAATATAATTTTTTAAAATCAGATGTTTTCAATAAACTAAAAATACTATGATTATATAATAATAAAATATTTGTATGATAAAAATAATATAGTACCATTAAATAAATTATTAATTGATATGAAGTAAGTTTTAATAATACATGGCATTTTAAAAATCGAATTTATGATATGATTAGTTTCCAATTATTTTTTAGTTTTTTATATGAATATAAAATTATAAAATAATAGAAATATTCTATTAAAAGATGAAAATATTATCAGATTAATAATAATAATATAATATTAACATTAATTATGTTAAATTTTCTAAAAAATTATTTTCAGATGAATCGTGGAAAATTCAGTTCTTTAAAATTTTATGTCTTTATGAAATTATTAGTATATATGAATGAATATAAAATTAATGAAAACTTTTTATAATTTACTATATTTATTTTACATTTTACTATATATTTTTAAAAAATATTTTTCTAATTTACAAAACAATATTTGATAATTTAGAACATTACTAATATTTTCTCAAAAAATATTAATATATAATAATTTCATTAAAAATTAATTTTTATTAAATTTAAAAATTGAATAAAATTAAATATATTTATTATTTATTATATATTTATTCAAATTAGTTATATCTTATAACATTATTTTTAATCATTGAAAATATACTACAGAAATCACGTTTTTTACACAGTGAAAGTAAAAAGTTTTTTTCAATAAATTAAATATTTTTCTGTTAAATGGGAATAATAATTTTTAATTTAACCCCAATATGATATATAATAAATAATAAATATACAATAATTTATTTAATAATTATTTCTATAATTAAAATTTTAAATTAATAAATTATATAAAGATATCAGTCTATAAAAAATGGTTTACCACTTGTTATGTTTTTATTTAAAAGTCGTGTTTTTCATTTTTTGAAAACGAATTAGGATAATTTGGTCGAAATTTTAGATTCCTTGTGTCGATATTTTTTATGGTGGGGTATATTTTGTTTTTAGTAATAATTTAACAACCACAATTAATTTATTTTCAAAATTAATAATCATAAAATTTTTAAATGTCGTATCTTAAATTTGTAATTATTAAATAGTCTCTTGCACATTATAGAAATGATTATTAATTGTTAGAGTATTTAAAAGATGTATCAATTAACCCTTATCAATATGACTCACCTAAATCTCATGAAATTTTATTTTTATCCCTTACCTAATTTAAAGTCCCGACCCAACTTACCCCTAAACCAGTGGACGTACCGTTTGCTACATGACCTCAAGCGCGTCTCCCCGTAAGTTAGAGGATGCCGGCTTGAAGCGAGTGTCTAAGGATAGTTAGTGGGGAGACTATAACTTCTAATTAGAGATGCACAATGGTACGCCAGAGTAAATAACAACCATTAAAGGATGTAGTAATACAAAATTGACAAAACTATAGATGACATACAATACCCATTTTATAAAAGTGGCCAATGTCAATTATACAACAAATACACACATGACATGTTATTGATACATTTTTGAAATATTTAAACAAAAAAACATGTTTGACATCACAGTATAGACATGAAAGAAATACTCAAAATCCCCAAGGGAAAACTAAGTGAGCATCCTGAGTCCTTTTCCCCTATATCCATGTACTACTGTACAACAAAATCTTGGAACCAAATAGATTCTACAAGGGTACCCAAGTGCAATGGCAACCCAAGTAGGGTGTGAGATAGAAATCTAAAAAGGCCAATACCACCAGTGTTTATCCCAAATACAAAAATTTGATAAATAATTTAAACCGTGTGAAAGAATACATAAATAAAGTTAGCAGTACAATGTAACTATATACCCAAGTTTATGATTCAACCCTTAACTATTGTATGAACCTGTATTATACATTTTTTGTGCATACACAATATTCATTTCATAATAATTTTAATTTAACAATTATTCAAGCCTCATTAAATTATGAAAGTCTTGAGATTCAGCCAAAGCCCGACATCCCCCTTATAAGTCACTCCCCACAGTTGTCACTAAAAACCTTCTAAGTAATCAAAGTAACGACTGAATCCAAGCATGGACATTGGCTGAAAGAACACATCATAAGATATTTAATTTAATCTTTTATATATTATATCTGAGACTATCAACTAAAAATAGATATTCTCTCAAGGGTCCGTCCGCTGACAATGATTAACCCAATTCATTGATATGTCTGAACCCTTTCACATATTCAAATCACAAATCATAATTTGACAAAAAAATTCAATAATTAATTCATTTCATTTATGACCAATTGGACCCACAATCCAATGTCAATTAATGGGTGTCAAACTTCATGTCTAATACCCACATGAGTATTTGGAGCATTAGTCATTATCTCAAAACCCATGGGAATTTAGAGAATTATCCCCAGTCCTAGAAAAGAGTGTTTTCATGTAAGATGGGTGTAGAATGAAATTTATAGCACCTCATGAGTAAGTGGAGCATCAGTCCCAGTCTCACAATCTATTTATCAATCATACATATATATTTATCATTGGTGTAGAACTCCATGCCTAAAACCACAAAACCATGATTTATTTAATTCATAAATTAATTATTACTATCCATTATTTAATTCAACAAGTTATTAACAACATAAATCATCGGTCAAATAAGTCAGTAGTTAATTAAACATTCAACATCTCAATAGTTAATAAAAAATTAACAATTAATTATTCATAGAGAGACAACTAAATAAATAACTCAAAATTTAGTTATCCCAGTTATTTAACAAGTCTAAACCCATCCACTCAAACAGTGATTCGTCTAGGACATTAACACATTACATTCATGTCATAATCATCTCAAAACAGGATAAACAAGGTCTTGATATTTAGAAACTACCTCACACAACATATCATATTTTTAAACAACTCCATCCTAAAAAACATAAGGCATGGGTAAATAAAACCGCAACCAAAGTCATTATTGGCCAACATTCATAGCAACCAATCAATTCACATTCATAAATTAGTGCATGAAAATTAATTAATTCAACAATTAATTATAAAATTGAAATATCCTAAACCTGTTCATCAATTAATTAACTATTCACCCATTATCATGTAATAATTAATCCATCCATTAATTATTATCAATATCTAATTAATATTCCAAACATGTCAAAATATTCAATAGTACCAATATTTTGTAAATGTCTTAATATTTCCAACCCATGATGTGGTAATTAATTCTCTAATTTATTACCAAATTAGTCAAACATACCCATTCCAATCATTTAACTCTTTAATCAATTAAATTTAACCATATTAGCAATACATTCTTAAAACCAACACATGATCAAGTACTAATTTTTCTCACTTGGGATGAATCATTTAATAACATAAAAAGTTTCATGTGTCGATATATCATATATCCACAACAATAATAAAAAATACAAAAATAAAAACCACAACAATCATGAAATGAAATTACTACTAACCACCAGTGTATCATTAATCAGTATTTCAAAAAAACATAGCTGTTTCATAATCATGGAAACTCACATTCTCAATTTATTTAAAGAATATAATAGGAATTCTTAAATGAGGAGAAAATTATGTTAAACCCTACCTCGGTTCAAACCGAAACATTCCACACTTCTTTACAAGTCGACAACCAATCCCAAACTGCTCCGTAGTGGCATGCACACACACACACAGATATATATATATATATATATATATATATATATATATATATCTGTGTGTGTATGTGTTGTATACATTGATTACTAATATTAAAAATATTAATCTGGTACCTATAATCAAAGCAGTAATGATCAACACACCTCTGACATGGTACCATGGACTAATAAAAAAATAACAGACCTTATTTGAACCGATGCAAAAACAAACAACATGTTTAGAAGCTTACCCGATCAAAAAGCGGTGAAAAAAATCGAAACCATCCACCTTTAACTTGGAAGAGGATGTCATATTATGGATCAAAGGACCTCCAAACACCATTTTAACACCATAATGATGGAAGAACATCAAAACAAGGTATTACCGTGAAACCCTTAAATCAGTCAAAACAAATCGTGTACCTAAAACACAGTAAATCATCTAAAGAATGATGAAAACCCTTATAAAAGATCCTAAGTTGAATAAGAAGACTAAATTCATGGAGAAAATGGGAGGAATAGTCCGCGATAGAGGACCGAAGAGGGGGTTTGTGCCACGGGTGTCATGCACTGTAGGGGTTCCTCTTGGGGTGTCCCACTATTGCAATGGAGGGTCCAGTCTAGGATGCATGATACAAGTAGATGCATCCATGAAAGGGATAGGCATGAGGTGAACACGTGGGGGAAGGGGCTATCTATCGCGCCTCATAGGGGGTGAATGGGGAGAGAAAATACTATAGGGGTTCTACATATTTTGAAGTACACTAAAGCAGGTCACGCCGTAGTAAGGTGGAGACTCGGCCATGGGAGAAACATGGAGGAGGACCTGCGCGGTGCTGGGGTTCGACTCATATAGAGGAGGACCAAGGTGTTTCATTCCTCGCATGGGAGGAAGAAGAAGAACATTAGGGGGTTGCTCCTCCCTTGTACAGTGCATCCCCCTTAAAAAACATTCTAATATACCAATTTAAAATAATAACAAGTACAATGAACTTAATAATAATATTAATGATAATAGTAATAATAATATTATTATCTTTTCCACTAAAGTTTTAAAATCCTGAAAACCGTATTTAATTAAAGCATTAATTTTAAAAACCCCATAATTAAATTATAATATCATTAATATGATATTAATTATAAAAACTCCAACCCATAACCTACATTTAATAATAAATGGTCCTTAAATAATTTTAAAACATTTCATTTAAATAAAATGATTCTTCAATAAACCCAAATGCCACATTAATTTCTTCAACCAAGATTTAATTAATTCTTTATCAATAATTTAATTAAACAAACACAATAATAATAATAAATTCATTTTTTAATTAATTGTATTAATTTTTTTTAATATATCACAATATCCCATATAATCATATTTAATTAAAAATAATAATTTATTAAAATGGGTAAACTGTACAGCCTGACCTGCATGGTTTGTCCAACCATGTATAGCCCGTGCATTCTCTAATAGATACACGACATATCCTGCATCGCTGAATCTCATGTTTTGACTAATCATGTGCATCCAAATATTAACCCTAAAAATGATCCATGTGCAAAACGTCTTCCAAATATTGGCTTTAAAATCCTTTAATCCATTAATTACCCAAAAAATTCGAATTGCCTCAGAATATTTACGCGGTTTTTAAATTATATCATGGGCTCTTATAAACTAACCACATTAAAAACTTCTTGTCCCCGATAATCCATCAGAAACAACTACAACAAAAATCATCCCGCAATGGCCATGTAGCCTTTTTTGAATAGAGTTGTTGCATGCCCAAATGTCAAACACACCTAAAATCATTTCCCAAGCATGATTTCTTTAAGCCTATGATATCTTATCCAAAGCACATTTAATATCTTAAACACTAAAATAAAGAATATATATGAGGCCATTACAAGGTCCTCATAAATGAAAATGGTTGAATCTCAATCAACCAACATAATAGGTTGTGCATGCTTCTATTGGAAGATGCCATGGGCCCAAAACCCACAATCTCCATTTATCTGACGATGTACCTTTAAAACTATTTGAATACCATCATCATGTATAACGAAGTCCTTACCCAAACTATGGAGAAATTTACCAGTTAGTCCAACGTATGTCTAATTTAAAAACCACAATTCCCCCACACGAATAAAATAGTAACCCAATGAAACCATACATCCCGTGTACTATGCAGATAATAGCTACTCATCAATCCCAACACCATTTAAACATAGCTCAGCGTAAGAACAATGCTATCTCAGTGTCTCCATGACAAGGTATTGATTGGGTACATGCTCATCATATTTTGATGAGTGTACTAAGAGAAACCAGGTCATTAAGAAGATTAGTCGAACTAATACTGGAAAACTCTGTTATAAAATCTTGGCATCTCCCACCAGCACATTTACTGAAAACGATGCGACACTACCCACCACAGGATTGTCCATGATGTCCTAAGAAATGACCAGCTGCTCACCATCGCACTATTTTATAATAAATTAATGCATGCATGTGACGTTCCTCGAGTCATGATCACCATGTAAAACATTGATCATTGAAGCCTTAACATAAAACTATCAGCATTCTATAACACTTGAGTCTAAAAAAGTCATCCCAAGTAGTGGGATGAACTTACCATAATTACCCAAACATTCTTAGGGTTCTACCGACCATGAGTTATGCCTTTATGAATCATAAATATCGACCCACTCTCTTGGTTATGCAGAACTGAAATCATAGGATTCAGAATCCCCGTTTTCATTTTTCCATTCTAATTATTTCATTTAAACCTTTCAAAATTTGAATGAATTTCAACAAAAATCAAGTACTTTTTTCATAACAATTCACCTGGTTTTTATAACAACACCCTATAGAAAAATAGGAATGCTATCAAAAACATCATCCTTAATTATTTCAAATTTATTATTATTCAATTATAAACAAGATATTTAGAATCTAAATTCCTTTTTCCATAAAGGAGACCTCGGAGGGTCCCATTTATCCAAACTGGGTTCTTCAAAAAGTGACCCAAAAGTAGTTCATTAAAAATAAAAATCCGTAGTTTTACATTCATAACCAATTTCAAATATACTATGGTTATATGGTCTAGTCACATAGATGTACATCTACTAGTCAATAAGGCACCCATACACCTTACCTTTGGCATTTGGATCCCATTTTAGATATCCAATTTTCATTTAACATTTTAACTTTAGCATATCTTTTTAGTTTCTTAACAACACAGGTTACCATTTTTCATAGTTATATGGTCCCCACACACCATACACCTAAAAACCTGTTTGGTATTAATTAAATCCAAATAAATTTTTTCCAGAGAAACCAATCATTTATCAACAAGCTAACATTTCACTACTTGTAGCTAACACATATCAACATGTTGAAATCACTAAAACATGCTATAACACATAAACCTGGTACATAAGCATTGAATATTATCACTCAATATTGTTAATTATATAACTCGAACATGATATCTAAAAAGAAATGCTAAATAAGTAAGAGACATGGAATATATTCAAGGAACACAATCCATATTAGCAGGCATCCTATTAATCCTACTACATTTCTTGATATATATTCTTGGTATGTAAATATCTTGGTTCCTAATATGATACATGTATTGAAAATTACATTCCATATTAGTACAAGGTAAATTTTTCCAAATATTCATAATCAATAAGATGTGGAAAATTCAAAAGTCACCCAAGGTAAAATCGTATCAACTATAACCACAAACAATATCCGCATTAAATCCCATCCTTGGACACATGGACTTTTTCCATACGTGGGGTGATTATTCCCATGAAAGACTATTAACCCATGCACCAACACATTCATAGTATCCTATCTCCCAATTCTAAAATATTAAGACAATTAAAGAGAAAACCTCCTCTGATACCACTTTGTAACACCCCAACCTGGCTCACCCCTAAATTGGTGGTCGGACCGGTCACCACATGACCTCAAGCACATATCCTCATTTACAAGAGTATTTCCACTAGCAGTGAGGGTCTAAGGATAGTCAGTGGGGTGACAATACCATCTTATCTGAGTTTTACAGTGGTATATCAGAGTAAATTACAATTAGTAGTGGAAGTAGTAATACATAATGGACAAAATAGTGGAAGACATATAGTATCCATTTTATAAAAATGGCCAATGAAAATTATATAGAAAATGCATGCATGGAATGTTATTGATACATTTTTGAATTTAGTAAACAAAAAAACATGTTTTACATAACAGTAAAGAAATATAGGAATGACTTAAAATCCTCAATGGAAAACTTCACGAGCATCCTGAGCTCTAGCTCTGTCCTTTTCTCCTATCTTTATGTACTAGTGTACTGCAAAATCCTAGAACCAACTAGAATATTCGTGGGTACACAAGTCCAACAGCAGCCTGAGTAGGGTTTTAGATATAAATAACTATAGGTTGGGCCCACCTAAGTCTACCCCAAATCCAGAATTTTAATAAATAATTTAAATCATGTAAATGAATGCCTAAATAATGTAAGCAATGCAATGTAACTATTTACCCATGTTCATGCTTCAACCCTCAACTTGTGTCTGAACCTGTATTATACAATTTTCATCAATAGAAAATAGTAATTACACAATCATTTACATTTATCTATTATTCAAACCTCATTAAATTATGAATGTCTCAAGATTCGGCCTAAGACTGACATCCCCTGTATAAGTCACTCAACATAGATGTCTCTATTGTCCATGTAAGTAATAAATGTAAGGACTAAATCCAAGCTTGTGCTTTGGATTGTATAACCCTTCATAATATATTCAATTTAATCTTTCATATAATATATCTGAACCCATCCCCTAAAAATAGTAATTCTCTCATGGGAAATTACACTAACTGTGATTATACCAATACATTGATAAGTCTAAACCCTTTCTCATAGTCCATTCAAAAATCATAATGTCACAACTATTTCAATTAATTAGTTCATTTCATGTATGAACAATTAGACTCACTATCCAATGTGAATTAATGGGTGTAGAACATCATGTCTATCACCCTCATGAGTATTTAGAGTGTCATTCCTTGTCTCACAACCCATGGGAATTTGGAGCATCTGTTACTATCCCATGAAAGAATGTTTCCAAGGAATATGTGTGTAGAAAGCCATATCTTTCACCTCATGAGTATTTGGAGCATCATTCCTTGTCTCACAACCTGTTTATCAATCATACTTATATATTTATCATTAGTGTATAACTCCAGGTCTGAAACCCCAAACCATACATTAATTAATTCAAAAATTAATTAATCCAATCCGTTAATTATTTCAACAACTAATTAACTACATAAATCACCCATCAAATAAGTCGAAAATTAATTAACCATTAACCATATCAATAGATAATAACTAGTTAAAAATTTATTATTCCTAGAAAGACATCTTAATAATTAACTCAACATTTAATTATCCCAATTTTTTAACATGTTTGAAACTATCCACTCAAACAGTGATTAATCCAAGAAATTAACAATTTACATACACGTCATAATCATCTCAAAACATGCTGAGCAAGGCCCATATATTTAACAACCACCTTACACAACATATCATATTTTTAAACAACTCCATCCAAAACAACATATGGCTTGGGTAAAAAATACCAACCCAAAGGTATTATTTGACAACAGTCATAAGCACCAATCAATTCAAAATCCTAAATTAGTGCATGAAAATTAATTAATTGAACAATTAATTAATTATTTCATATCTGTTTTACCAGTTTGTCAATTAATTAACCATTCAAAAATTATCATTTTATAATTAATCCATCATTTAATAATTACCTTTTTCCAATTTACATTTTAAACATGTTAAAATATTAAATATTATCAAGAAGACATTTGAAAAGCTGAACCACAGGAATCATGATATGACATTACTATTAAACAAAAATTTATCTTTAATTAGCATTTTATGAAAACATAACAGTTCTATATTCAAGGAAACTCACATTCTCAATTTATTTAAAGAATCAAATATTTATTCTTAAAAAAACAGATTAATATTTTGAACCCTAGCTCGGGTGAAACAAAAACATGTTGCACTTCATCACATATCGACAACCAATCCAGAACTGGTGTACAGTCACACACACGCACACCTTTATATATATATATAGATATAAAATTATATGGGTGTGTTGTATAAATTGATTAAAAATATTCAAAATATTAAACCTGTATGTAGAATCAACGAATTTATTATCAATGCAACTCTAACTTTCTACTATGGACTCATAAAAAATTAACAGACATTATTTTAACAAGTGAAAAAAACATCAGGTTTAAAAGATTACCCAAACCAGTGGAGGTGAAACAATTCGAGAACATCCACCTCACCCTTGGATATGGATGTTGGATTATGGTATAAAGGACCCCAAAAAACCATTTTCACACCTTAATGGAGGAAAAACATCACGACATGGTATTTTCGTCAATCCCTTAAATTGGTCAAACCAAATTGAGTATAAAAAACACACAAAATCATAAAAGTGAATAATAAAAACCTTGCATAAGATCATACCTTGAAAAAAGGACTAAATAAATGAAGAAAACACGAGGAATAGTCCACAAATGGAGGACCCCAAGAGTGGGGTCGTGCCACGGGTGTCACATGCTATAGGGGTTCTGCCTGAGGTGTCATAATACTTTAATGGAGGGTCCATTTGAGGCTGTGCACTGCATCGAGATCCATCCATGGAGGATCTGGGAAAGAGGTGCCCACCTAGTGAAAGGGGTTGTCTGTCACGCCTCACAGGGGATCAAGAGGGAGTTTTTACTCTATAGTTGTTCTCTCGAGTTGAAGTGTGTTGCAGAAAATCACACCACATGAAGGAGGAGACTCACTCATGGGAGAAATGCAGAGGAGGAGTTGTTAGTTTATGGGGTTTTTCATGTATAAGGGATAACAAGGGTGTGGTTCTCCTCACATGGGAGGAAGAATAAGAACAGGGGGGGGGTGTGTGCCTCCCTTTTACAACGCCGCCCCTTAAAAAAATGTTCTAGTATTCTATTTTAAGGAAAAATAACAAAACACTTAATAATAATATTATTGATAATAGCCATAATATTATTATTATCTTTTCCTTTTATGTCATTAAAACCAAAGCACTATGATTAATTAAAGCAATAATTTGATAATCCCCATAATAAAATCGTAATATCATTAATATGATATTAATGATAATAACTCCAACCCATAAACTCCATTTAATAATAAAAGGCCATTTAAAAATTCCTACTCATCATTTAATTATAAAGATTCTTCGATAAACCCATAAGCCACATTTATTTTTCAGCTATCATATAACTAATTCTATATAAATCATTTAATTAAACAAATAAAATAATTACAATTATAATAAATTTTATATTTTTATTATGGAAAAATTATTTTATTTAATCACAATATCTCATATAATATTATTCATCAAAAAAATAATATTTTTTTTAAAAAGGGTATACCGAACAACTTGAACCACATGGTTCGACCAATTGTGCACAACTTGTGCCTTCACTAATAGATACCTTGGGAATCTTGCATCACTAACTAGCATGTTTTGACTAATCATGTGAAAACAAATATTAACGCTTAAAATGGTCCACGAGCAGAACTTATTCTGATGTTTGGTTTTAAAATCCGTTTATCCATTAATTACCAAACAATTCAAATTCCTTCAGAATTTTTTGGTAGTTTTAAAAAAATAACACGAGTTCATACACCTAACATTAATTTCAAAATATTTTTTCATCATGTTCATAAATAAATGGAAACAATTTCCATCCATATCATTCCACTCCAGAGCATGGAAAATATTAATAAGATGAATAAATTTTTCATCTTCTATATAACCTATATGTGTTTTATACTCATTCAATCATTACTATACCTAAATTTATTTAATTCATATGTTTACTTAAATTGAAGATCCAAATTCTCAATTTATTTAATACATACAATTTTACTTTTATTATTTATGCTTCTCAACCTCCATCCTACCAAAAAATCAAAACATATTTTTGAAATAAATTAGTATAAATTATATAAAAAATGATATCATTGTGATGGAATTACAAATATAAATTATCCCACCATTTAATATAAAAAACTAAAATATTTCTCATGTCTCTAGGATAAATATAGACTCCATGAATGACACATTTTATTTTTCATCACCCTATTAAATGGATGGTTAAACTAAATCATTTATTGAATATATATAATATTATTATTTGATTAATATGACTTAGATATAAATTATGAATTCTAAAATTATTCTTAGAAATAAATTAACATTGGGAAATTAATCATCATAAACATGAAAACTAAAATATTATCTCTTTATTCATACAACATTTTATTTTGATATCCACTATATAATCATATATATATTTCTTATAAAAAATATAACACTAATAAACAAGTAAAAATATTTTTGGGACTGGTATAAGTATATTATAATAAAATCATTTAATTATTATCCCTTAATCATCATATGTTTCTGCTTGGGTTGGTTTCACCACTGCCAGTAATTATACAATGGATATATATAAAGGATGACTAAGAGAACCCATTTTCTAGTATAATATGATATATTTTTGAAAACATTTTCATTAATTATATTAATTATATGGATATATTTAATTCATTAATTATAAAAAGACCATTTATTCATTAGGTATCACTAAAACATAATCATTACCGATTTCAACATCTTAGTTTCCTTCCAAATATACCATGGAAGAAATTAGGTTATTATATAAAACAATGTTAAATCCACTAAAATTACAAATATGATATAGAAATGATGAACATTGGAATATTATTAGATACCAATATAACATTTATTAAACTATTTAAAAGCAATAAAGATGAAATAATATCTATGTAAAATAGTGGTAAAAACAAAAAATAGATGTAAATAATTATTTGAAAGTATGGGTTTATATGCTCATTGTTATGAAATTTTTTTATTATGTATTTAGTGAACATAATTTAATTAATATGGATGAAGTTTCATTTGAATAATGAATTTGGGCAGTGGTAAATGATTTTTTTTCTCAAATTCCACCCTTTGAGAAATGATTGGTAATATTCACCTAATAAAATTTCTATGGTGAATATAATACAATTTTTAGATATTATAAAACTAATTATCATTCAAAAACTTTATTTTTAGTTTAATTCAATTACATATCTTTTAAGGGGCATTGTTTCAAATTTTTATAATTTCAGAATGGTTTTAATGGAATTAGTTATAATTCATTAAGGTATAAATGGCTTTATTCCCTAGGTTTCATTTTTTTATTCACATTCCATATATTTATTTTTTTCATTTTAATTATTTATTATTGGATTTAATATCCATATCATTCTTACATATTTGACTAGAAATTGATTCATTTATATTACCAAGTGTAATGATATTTACAACACCAATTTATTTCATTATGGTGTGACATTTCTCACAAACATATTTCAAATAAATTAGTTACATCATACAAGTTTATTTTATTAGACACATTATCAATGATTCATTATAATATAAATTTCAACCACACTAACCCATTTTTCTAAATTATTTATATATTATTTGGATGTAATAATTTTAATTTTTTAACATTTTTTCATTGGATGGATTATGATTGTGCTATTAATGAATTTAAATAGGCATATACTCCTTAAACACATTGGTGTTAAAATAATGTTTTATATAATTATGATTGGAAGTTTTTTCAACTAGAATCAATGTTATTATATCATCATGGGGAACCATTTTAGATAACAATATCATTTTATTAAAATTTATATGATTATTGGATACTTAACTATGAATTCCCTAACAATCTCCACATGATTCTATAGACAGGTTATGATCATGGTTTATGTTTTATTGATATTATGAAATCTATTTTCAGAAAATAAATTTTTATTAAAAAAGTAATTATTTTTGGAATGATTACTATCAATTTTTAACCATACACATTATTCTATAGTATGTATAATGACAATATTATCCAATTTATTATTTTTGGACTATGTATTGAAATTCACTTTGATTTTTTACCATTAATGATTTCTTATCATGCAGTGATATTTTTATTCACTATTTTATAGATAACAATTTTTTCATTTAGAAAGAGGATCTTTGGGGAATATTAAAAAATGTGTGGTTTAGTCTTATGGTGAATGAATTGGAAATTATCATATGATGGGTGGGGGCTATAATTCTATCTCCCCTCAACACATAAATATGTTCAATGTGAAAAAATAGGTTCCATAATTCTGAATATGATTCCCCATTTCTGTAAAATGTATTCAATAATGTTATGGTGGTAATTAATGTGTCTTATAATAAGAGATTTACAATAGGGTATTGATGTCTATAGTAATTAATTCTATCATTATCAGAGAAGAAAATCAATATCTATATTTTAATTTATTTTCAGGGATAAAAAATTATCTCACAATAAATTTTATTGTGGATTCGTGTTTTATACCTATTCTTGATACTAAATATTATTCTTTGTTTTATCATTGATTCCTTAATTTTTAAGTATCCCTTATTGAGAATTTTATTTTAACTATAATAATATTTCAAATTACCCATGTTATGGATATTATAGTAACATGTGTCATGTTTTCAACGATAAATGTTTTGAATGATTTTATGGGTAAAATTTATAATTATTTATGGATAAATTTGTTTAATATATTCTGAGGATCAAGAAAATTTATATTTCATAAAAATAATATGGTATGGCTAGTTATTATTTTGACTTCATTATATAAATCATTAAAATTGAAAAGTTCATTTAGAATATAATATAAGAAATTATTATTATTATTATTTAATTAATAATGGTCATATCTTGGATTTTACAATTGGTACCGAATAATTTATGTAAATAATGTTTTTATGAGAAACAGATCCTAGTATATGGGTGTGTGGCATCATAGTTTATTCCAGAACTCAATGCTCTGATGATTCATATTATTGTGTGTTTATGTGTTGGATGTGAAAGACTTATCTTATGTATTAGTTTAATGAGGTAGAATATATATTTCAATGGGAAATTTGGAGGATGTAAATATAGTTAAATTACTTGAAGAATATAAAAAAATGACTCATTTTATCTTGATCTCTTCATCCTCTAATTGATATAGAGGTGATCAAAAAGGATTCCTTCACAACTACTTGTATGGAGCTATAAAACTAGATGAGTGATAGCTATTGTTATATCTAATCACAAATCAATAGTTTTTCATCAATCATGATTGACAAAATTCTAATCCAAATAATCGTAAGTAATTATATAATGTTATAGTAGTATTTTCTATTTATTCATCCATCTAAGGATGGATGGATATTCCAAAGAATATAAGAGATACTAATGAACACTAAAATACTATTTATACTATCATTATATAATGGTAATTCTAATTATACTTGATAGTTTGAGGTACCTCATAAATCATCATTATCGTAACTATATACTATCGTGCGAAGTCACCCACACCCATTGTCCCCCTATTTAATAATAAATGAACCTAATTTATCCACAGATAAAAATCACCACCAAATAATAACATCCAGAAATGATCCAGGGAAAATATAGGTTTAACACTATCCATTATTTCATCCAACATCCACCCAATAACACTAATTTTTTATTAAAAAAATGTAGAAAAATGTTCTTTTACTTCCCTTAATAACATATTAATCAATGTAATATGAATTTTTCATCGTTATTCATCATCCTTGACAACTGGAACTGAACCCATATCGAGTGATACAACATGAATACACTGGGTTGAATTTATATGAATGATATATGAATATAATTAAGAACCATATCCTCTGGTATTGTGTAAAAAATACAACAACCATTAAAGAAACTATCATTTTCAAATATCCTTTGAATATAACTCTAGAAAGTCAAAATTAATGTCATATTCTTATATAACCCCTTCCACTTACTATACGTAGAAATAATTATATAACTACATGAGAAATGATGATTTCACTATTCCATGGTACATTAAAAAATACCATCAGATACCTCCAAATAAAGACGAATCATTGTACACTCCACCATTACTACTTATGAATATGATAGATCCTAGATAAAATATCATCAGAATGTACAAAATTTATAATTATAAATTTCATTCCATTTCACTATGAAATAAGAGATCTTTAATTCATGGTCATGCATGCCCTTGATCATTCAATAATAAAATTTATTAAAATACAATTGAAAAGAGTTATATACCAAGATCTTTTGATCTATAATGACTGAAAAGTTCACACTGAGGAAGTTTTTATTAAACTATAATGATTCAAAAAAAACATACCTAAAAATTAATTTATTTTTCATGAATATTTTTTTAGAATAAAAATTAATCACAAGATAATATTTGAAGGATAAATTTCATTGGATATTATATACCGAACAAAATTATTTCAAAAATATACATCATTTTCACCTACAAATATTATTCACACGTCAAGCCCTCATAGAAAAATATGAAACAAATATATACTTCATTACTAAGGGAGTTAAAATATAAAAAATTTTCAACATAAATGATCAGTATGGGTAATTGTAATAAATAAAATAGGAATATCATAATTGATAATAAGATGAGAAAATTTTTATGATAACATAATAATTTTTTTAACACCATAGGACTGTTGTATTTATACTTTTTTTTTTAATAAATACTATGTTAAATAAAATTTTTCATATGATACACTTGGATAAATTACATTATTTATAAAGTAACACTCTTATAAAATTTTCATTGATATATTATATTTAAATAAAATATTTCAAGGAATAATAAAAATTAATATATCATGACAACATAGTATAAAACATCATTATGAAATCAATAAGATTAATGAAAATACACATTTATTAAAAGAACAACAATATGAAATATATTTACATATGACCTCCCATGAAGATCATAGAACCATTTTAATGTAGGAAATAATTTAAAATCCTAAAAATGAAATAGGAATTTTTTAAATGAATGATTGTGGGATATGTTTGTAAGGATATATATGGGAATGTGATAAGAAAATTATGCTTATGAAATTATACATATGGTCATTAGACATTTTTCATTGGATATATGATTATTGGACACATGTTTTTTGTATATACAATAACATAAAATGTATATTAATTTTTTAATAACTAATATAAATTTGAAAATTAAAAACACAAATATATTTAATAGTTATACAGCGTAATAATATAGATAATAATTAAACAAAATACTGTTTTCCAAATATTTATCATTGATTTTTTTAATAATATTAATATTATATATGGATAATTATATATGTTTATAAAATGAAATTTAATATTATGACAATACATTGTTGATAAAATAGAGCAGTCTGATGATAATTGTGGGAAATGATTAAATTATCATAAAATTGAAAATTTTGAAAAATGGTTTTCATTACTCTGGGTATATATGTATTAATAAACTGATTTTATCACTTATGAAGTATAATATTTCAAAAAATATATATTAATGATAAATAATATAATAATTATCCAACAATATAATGGTTATTATTTTCCATGTAACAAAATTAAACATATTATATTATTAAATGTTTAAATTATAAATGAAATAAATGAAAAAATATTCCTTATATTAAGATTATTATTATCTATTTGTTAAAGTGAACGTAGTAAAATGTATTTTATACAATATACATTTTTAGTTATGTTATTACATAAATGTTTATGCTTAAAATTAATTCACTAAGGCAATAATTGATTTACAACATTAATGGTTAATTGGGGAATCATTATTTTACTAAGCGTAATCACGAAATATAACGTAAATCAAAAATCAGTGAATTGGTGGATAAGAGAATGAAATATCTTCAATCATACCATAATCATATTTTCTTAAATTTCTTCAATTATCATTTTTAAAATAACAACCATATATATTAATAAAAGGTTATTTTCAACAAAAATACTAGAAACTACACTATAAAAGGAACTATCCCATAAAAATAAAAAACATCCATTTTCAATCAGTTACCTCTTGAATCCATAACATATTGTTTTCATCTAATCCCTTAGTATAAAATCAATAAACTATACTCCAATGATGGTATTTTAAATTCATCATTCTAAATATCGATGTTTTTGGATGGAGAAAATTCATCAGTGTAAGTGTCTTGTTAATTTATATATTTTTTTCTTAAAGTATCATGTAGAATCTCTAAAAATATATCTCAACAAAAAAATATATTAAGATAAAAAAATTTCTATGAAAATCACATTTCAAAAACTTAAATATATAACATTACTCACACTTTTTTATATCAAGTTATTTTTCTGGTATGTTCAACCACCTAGATGACTGATTTTAAACAGAAATCATCATGTTCATCATCAATAATTATGAAGTTAATAATTATTGAAATATAGGATATTAATGTGGAATTTATTTCCTAAATATTAGAAACAATAATTCCAGAATTAGGTTTTTTTTGTAATTCATTATTTGTTAAATTATTGATTTTCCATAAATATTCATTCTTCAAATATGATTTAGAAAGGAATTCATTATATAAAATTTCCATGAAATATTATTAAAATAATATTTAATTTCTGGAGAAAACTATTAAAAAGAAATAATAATAATTTATATAACATACAAAATGGGATTTAACTTAGCCAACATAATCTAGTACCCAACTTATTTGAGGAATTGTCCAAGATAAATGGAGACTCCAACAGGTTGTCGTGTCATAACTAGAGTTTACATTAATAAGAATGGCTCTTTTAAATGATGGTAATATGTAGTGTGTTTATTTAATATGGGATCATAGTTGACATATTGTGATCCATCGTCACATGAGTTCATATACATGTTTTATAGAGACTAAATTTATAAATAAGTACCATTAAAGGATAAAAATATAAGTATTAAATAATGAATTAATTTTCTTCCTAACAATTTGAAAATTCTATTAAATGGAAGTATACAGCCTCAATGTGATTATCCATATTAAAACATTGGGTTTAATGTATTTCACATCCCTCCTAACATGTTCATTGATTGAAACGCTATGTCAATTTGGAGGAAGGTTAATCTAATGGCTATTTGGAGACTAATGGAATATTGTGTGTGTTAGTATTTCATGACAAGATTCTGACGGATTTATTTTGTGGATGATTTATACCAATAATTTAGGTTTATCCTACATGAATTTTGAAATACTATTGGGAGGTTTTTAGTGATTTTATAATTAACCTTTATAGGAACCCTAGTAACATGATAATAAATCCGGCTATGACACGGCTCAAAGGATGTTAGCAATCCCCATGGGTTAGAAACTACCACCTAGAATCCTAGAAATGAATGTGGGAACAATTTGTACAACACAGAATACAGAAGTACAAAAACAAAAGTCAATATGCATATAAAGAAAATCTATAGGGAGATGACGTACCAGAAGTAAAATAGTTATAACAACCCAATGTAATGTGAAAAATTACAAAAAAAGGGAAAACAAACAATGTATCAACATACAGAACTCATAATTTCCATAGATAAATAGCTAGAAGCACTTCCAATTATTGTTTTTCCCCTTCTTAATTATGGATGGAGATAATATAAAAAAAACGAGAAGGGACATTTATTGAGTGGTCTGAAGGCCAATTATGGTCTCACCAAGTATTTCATAATATATGCCGACATTTAATAAACCAAATTGGGAGATTTACATGTTAAATAATTTGGTATGGCATTTAAAAATAATCATTCAACAAATTTTGATTTACATTTAAAATTATGTAAATATATTAAAGGTATATATTAAAGAAAAACATAATTTAAAATATTTTATATAAACTAAAAAGGTAAGTAATCTAGTTTACAGACATTGGAATACATTTATATATCATATATAAACAACTAGAAAACATGGCCGTATTCTAAAATGTAGGATAGTTTTAGGTTATGTGATACTCACACTATTGTATAACGATAATGACAACGTGTACACATATCCCTTGATACAAGTCCAAGAGGACCCATATACATCCTACTGAGAAATAAAATGTGTGCAACAATTTATTTTAGAATTGTAAAACACCATGTCGATGCCAGGGAATTACCATCATAGATTTTTTTACTTAATAAATCACTAAAAACCTGGATTTTAATGTTTTCTAGTATAAATAAATTATTGTAAATTTATGTTTTGAAACCTTAATTTACAATAAAATTTCATTCTCCCTTATAAAAATTTCAATTTCTCATTTAAAAACCAAAATATATTTTTAAACAAAATATGCATTTCTCCATGATAAAACCCAAAAGGTTTCTATAAAATCCATTTTTACCCACCTTCACAAAATAATAATTTTAATCCAATTAATAATTCAATTTCAAATTTGAATTCAAAAAACTAATTGATAAAATTTATATCAATTTCAATATTTAAAATTTTCAATTTAAATCACCGGAACCATCCATCAATTTCATAATCACACCAAAATTTATTGGAATTGGTGGGGGTTTTTTCCCAAATTCATTATAAAACTCAAATTATAAAAACCCAATTCAATTTAATAGGGTTATTAAATAAATAAATTGGAATAAATTTAATTTATAATTTAAATTTATTTTCATTCAAAAATTAATATAAATCATGTAATTTAGGGTTAATAAAAAATTTTATTATGGAGGAACCCCCAACCACAGATCACAGGATCACAGAACCTAGAACCCTAATCGGGATTATCCAATGAAGAATGAAAAAATGGAATCCAAAAATAAACCCTAGATCCATGCTTTTAAACTAAGGATATTATATCCTCCAATAAACACAACTGTGTACAAAACAATACAAGGACAAGAGAGAAAGAGTTAGATAAATAATACGAAGAGAATCCCCACATTGTGGAGATATAATGATATACTTCATGAATAAATAAAACATATAGGGATTACTAGGGAAAAAATGCACTTGTGGGATCTATTTCAAGGAGGAATAGATTTAGGGTAATACAAGTCCAGTAGAGACCTAAAAAATTGGTCTTATAATTTTAAAACACTTGTTAAGATTAAAACCAACATATGAATGGTTAGCTAGGGAAGGCCAAAAGGTTAAAAAAGGTAGTGATCCCAGTCATACATCTGTTTAGATGGATTGTAGGGTTTCTTCTAATTGGGTGCATTATTTTCAAACTATGTACCAACTGTGCAAAACCCCACTACTAGTGTTGGCATGGGTTTCTCTAGAATGGTGTACAATTGGGGAAAATCATGCACCAATAATGCACTGCCCAGTAATTTTGAAAATTTCCAATGATTCCACATGAAACAATACTAAACAAAAAACAAGAAAATCATGTTTAATATATAGGGTAGAAATACCTAAAAACAGTTACAAGATGTTAAAACCTCCCCATCATCGAAACATTTTGTCCTTAGAAGGCATACTCTGATTAATCCCTACTGACACTATGAGTCTATTTCTCTCTCAAAGGTGCCTCCCAATCACACAACTAATGATTATCATAATATTGTTTCCATAATACTAAAATAAAAGGTATCTTACTCCTACGAAGTACCTTTTATAGAGAATCTACTATTCTAACTAAATGTTTAGTCATATATAAATCTAGGTCAATCTTAAGATAATTTCTTCTCGAAACATGAGATGAAGGTGATATAGATTTTCGTAATTGAAATACATGGTACATGTTATTTATCATTTTCCATAGTGGATGAAGTTATAATAAACAAACAACATTTCCCATGTACTCCAAGACCAAAAACCTTTCCACAAAATGAAGATCAACGTAACACCCCAAGCTTCCATGGTACACTCCTCTTTGAATAATAGAGCAGCGTGTGTTGTACGCAACCTCGAGTTCTAACACACCGCGACCAATAAAAGTATCAGTTATGAATAGTAATAAACACCTTTTGAAATTATATATATTTTACATTTCAAAATGGACTTCATTTTTGGATTCTTAATTTCGAAATTAGCCTATGTTGAATTTTTGTTATTTTTCTGAGAACTTCCAATTTTTTATGAATAGTGAAAAATACTTAAAAAAAACTCTTTTAATCAAAATAATTTATAGTGATAACTTATACTATTGAGTGGTTTTAAATTATAATTAGAATATATTTATACTATTTTATCCAATGGTGGTCATTAGAATAAATTTAACACAGAAATTGGACATAAACAATTGTCAATATTTTGATATATATTGTTTCTTAAAAACACGCTATTTTTTGTGACAGCGGGAATGAATTATAAAATTAATTAATTCAACTTATATATTTGGAATTTTTTAAAATAGACATCATTTTTGAATTTGGAATATCAATTATAGCTTAGGGTGAAATTTTGGCATTGTTCTGAAAAACATCAATTTTTGATGAATAGTGAAACTACTAAGTGGTAGTTAAAAAACTGATTTTTCATTTAAATGAAACATTACCACTTCTGTGATTTGATTTTCAAAAATCTGACATACATGGTTGTAATTAGGAAGTAAAATGTGGTTCAATGGGATTAAAATAATTTTTTGGTGAATAGTAACTTTTATGTTTAATTAATCGCGATTAAAGGTAATTAGTGAAATTTAAGGTAAAAATAGTATTATAAAAATATGGAATGACCTTTAAACTTATCCAAACACTATTGGATGTGTCATGACCGACCAAGAAAATACATGAGTCAACTTGGGGACCCCATGGAGCCACTTTGGTATGAAAACGATATAAATAACTTTTATTCAATGTTAAAATAAAAAGGTCACAAACAAGAGTTGTTTTACTAAAACAATTTTTAAATGGGGTTATACAAGACCTATTTTTGACTATAAATATTAATTAAAAAGCTAAAACTATTTACTACATCATGATATTTTATTTATAATTTTTAGACCTTATATAAATTAAATTATTTATGACACCATGATGATGCAGCGATTACCTCATTAATTAACGATATAAATTAAATGAAACGATAATGTAAAATAAAAGGCTTAAACTTGTCAAAATCATATTGGATGAGTCTATTTCGAACCCTTATCACCTTAGCCTTGAATTATATAAGTGTGAGACCTTTATAATCCGAAAAGCATTGTATAATAAAGTAACATTTTATTACTTTCCAAGAGTGCCCCTCCTCTCCACCTATAAAAGGCCCCCACCACTACCACCTTACTCACACTTTAAAATCCATTTGGATCGGCCAACCTATGCCCCAATAATCTTCCAACATTCCTCCCTTACTCATAGAAGCCTCACCTTGGGCATAAGACTTCCCAAGGAATCCTTTTTCTCAAATCAAAAAGAGTTACCCGATTTTAAGGTAATGTCTTCTCTAATGTTGTTTTGTTTTATTTTGCTTCTCCAACCCCCCTAAACTCTTTTTATTCATTTATTTTTTAACAACACCACTATCCTAAATAGACTAGGATGTGTTTATAATAATTATTCGAGCTACACTTACACACACTTACATCTATTGGTTAAAGAACACACTGTTTCTGTGGATGGCGAATTTCTGCCTCACGAAACGATGATTGTTCAACACTCATATAACACCTTAAAAGGTGGACATTAAGATGTCACTATATTTATATATGATATATAATATGTTTATTTTTTACTTAAGCTACTGTATTTTTCATTTATATCATAACTTTATAGTTTCTATTATGGGTAAACGCGATATTTTCATTTTAGGAAGTGCGGACAACCGCCCCCTCAAAGTGATTTGAATCGATAATACCATATGTGGGATGTATAAAGGATGAATTAAATGGAATTATATGCTATATTATACTGGAATTATATTATACATTTATATCATTATGATTTCATTCCATTAAATATGAAATAGAAATGAAAGTAGCGTTCATGCGTACGTACGACTTACCGTCTCCATGAACGGTGCATTTCATTTCTTAACTCTAAATGTTATGTAAAATTATAAATGAATTTATATATTGGATATATATGATGTATATGATATATACATCATGAATATAATTATGGATATAATGGATATATTACCACATGAACAAAGTGTAATTATAAGAAGTTTATTTTTGACTCAAGTACCTAAGATCGTCAAAACGACTGTTATTAACATAAATAATTACACAATGTTAATAACATGGTAATAAGTGACATAAAATGAATAATAAACTTGAAAAAGGTTCTTAATAAATTATAAATTAACTCTAGTTTACTATTCAGGATATCAAAGAACGGTCGAGTGAATTCAGACACGAGGTAAGGGAACTTCTTAACCCAATTTCCATTCTTTGGGTTAATCTCCTACTTTCGAATTATGTCATGATATTATTATGACCTATCTTGTATTGGTACTTTCTTTATGTCTAATTATAGTGAATACCCATAATAGATCTATTTTATTTAAAAAAAATGATCTTTGTATGGGACTTCGTCTCAATCTCCTTTCATTGAGGCATATTATGTTTTATACACAAATTTCTTTAATACAGTGTACAAACCCCTTTGACTTTTACGTTTATTCGAAAGGAATATTTTTATACAAAGCGTTTTACTAAACGACAAAAATGAATGTTTTTCTTGTCGTACTTATGGGGAAACAATGAATTCTCCATCGCCATGGCCATTATTTGGGTTTTAGCTTCCTCTACAAGCCATAACTTTTCTTTAAATGAAAAATAAATACCAAGTTTTGATTTTCTTTTATTTTGGTATTGAAAATGGTTTTGATAATGTTTTAATTATATCAATGTGTTTTATTGATATCTTGTGATTGAAATGTGGAAATGTTCTGTTTCCTTTATGCATGTTTTATGTGATACGATTATGTTATGGTTTATGATATGTTTAAACCTATTCATATGAGGAATTCATTGGACTTAATAAGTGAAGAGTGGAGCCCGCTATAGCTCCTCGATGCATCGATAGGTCTCATGAGACAAACTAGTGTCTTGGCATGAGGCCTTGACAAAATCTTATTTGTGGTCTTGGCACGAGGCCTTGGCTACGTGGTTATGATAGTCTGGCATTATGCATTCCATCATTATGAAAGTGGTTATTGATATTGCATGGGATTATTTGAATAGTAGAATATCCATGTGAGTAAGTAAATGGCATTATTTAATTTTAATTTTCTCATATCATGCTGAAATTCATGTTTAAAAAGGCTTTTGTTTTAGTTATACATTTCCTTAAATGTAAATGTTTATTTATGAAAGATTCCGCAATATTGTTATCCTTACTGAGCATCTGATCTCACCCCTTTCAATGTTTTAATATTTTCCAGGATGTGAAGAAGTATTTTATGAATGACCTGCAGGGATAGTCAGAAGAGGATATGAGTGTTGACTATGGAGACTTTGTTATTGTAATTTTTCACTTTATGATGTAATGTAACATTTATGAATGTATCTAGTGTTTCCAAGGCTACTAAACTAATCGGTCTTTCGAGACGTGATCTTTTGTGATCATGCCAATGTTACGAAGTAATGCACTGACTCTGGGTAACTGGGGCCGGGGCGTTACAATTGGTATCAGAGGCAGTTTAGTACTAACATTGGAAGCTAGATTTAGATAAACTCTGACTAGAGCACATATCCCAAAAATACACTTTGAGGAATAGTGTATAAGAACTTCCTAGAATTTTGGTATTATAGAGATTTTGTGAGTTTTCCGAGTAATACATCCCTCTCTGGATATGAGAAAGTAGAGGTGGCTCTGGCACAGATGTACCTAGGTGTAAAAACCGAAAACACCGCTTTGAGCTAGACTCGAATGGGAACTGGTGCACGACAATGGGCCTTGCTGCACTCTTGGTTACGACACTCCTGGGGGATATGCTTAGGATAATTCTCATTTTCATTACAAACCACTATGAAGGGTTATGAGTATATACTTCCTCAAAGATTTTTTTTTATGATTATGGATTATATCCATAAATAGTTCAATTAGTGTTAAGTGTTTTACAAGTATGGAATTATGTATTTTGATTCATAAACTAATATAGTTTATGCCATTGTTTAGAAATGGCACCTAGTGGAAGGAATGGAAACCGTACCAATGCACGCACTCCATGTAGGGATTTCCCTCATGCTCAAGAAAATTATTGTGGAGCTGGAGATACAACTGGTGCTGATCAACTTATTACCATACTGGGACAACTCACTCTGGTTATGAATAATAACCTTACTCGTATGGAGAACCCTGATCCGCAACGTGGATGATCAATGTTAGACCTCTTCATGAGGCAACAACCACCAAAATTTAATGGGGGTACAAATCCATTAGTAGCTGAGCAATGGATAAACTCCTTAGAGAAAATATTCCTTGCCTTGGGGAGCAGCGAAAGGGAGAAGGTTTTCATGGCAGTCTACCACCTCACTGGAGATGCCGATCAATGGTGGTCATTGATAAAAAATACAAAGGAAGATGAAAAAGTATCAAGTATGGAATGGAGAGAGTTCAAAGATCTTTTCTTAGGAAAATAATCTCCACATGACCATCGAGAAGATATGGAAAGGCAATTTCTATGTCTGAGACAAAAGGAGGATGAGAGTGTCGCAATGTATGAGGCTTACATTACAAGGTTAGCGAGGCATGCAACAGATTATATACGTAACCCAAGAAGTAATATTGATAGTTTCTTTGATGGGTTAAAACCATTTCTCCATCGAGCTTCAGTATCACAATCTTTCTCAACATACGAAGACATTGTCTCGTGTGCTATCAAGACAGAAAAGGAATTCTCTAAGTCTTATGAGAACAAAGTAAAGCAAGAGAAGAAGAGAATGGTGGAATAATAAATGGATAAAGGGAAAAAGGGATAGAAGGATTTTCCATTATGCGATAATTGTGGGAAGAATCACCACGGTACTTGCCTGAAAGGAATGAGAGTTTGTTACAAATGTGGATAAAAAGGTCACCAGGCACGTGATTGCAAGGTAAAGAAAAAGGCTATCAATGTTGAATGATATAATTGTAGGGAAATGGGGCATTATAAAAATGAATTTCTTAAGCGTCAGGGAGACTTACCTCAAAAAAAGACAAGGGATCAAGGACAATCTTATGCTGTTACTACAGTTGAAGTGGAATAATTAATGTATTGGTGCTTTTTGAAACAAGGATTATATTATGGTTATTAGAATAATGTGATATATATATATATAAGGATTGTACTGTAGTACTTTTTGTTTCAGTAAGGTTTTAATATGATGAAGTTAATCATATTTTTAGTATGTGACAATAAGAGAAACTTTACTTTGTTTGGGGAATCTGATAAATTTATTTTGGAATTAAGAGACCTTTTAAAGAAAGTTTGGATAGAGGTATTTTTGATAACTATATAGGTTGGAATGGATTAAGTTGAACCTTGGATAGTATTGTTTAAGGTTAAAACATTTATGAAGATTACTTTTGGAATATTATAATAGGAAAAGGACAACCTGCAGGTTGGGGGATAACCCATCGCGTCAGACAAAGCTGCAGGAATCAAACCCACAACCATAGTGTGACATTACTCTATTACCTACCACTAGCCTATAGGAAGCCCCTGGTTATTAAAAAAATAATTTTCCTAATTTAAATGGTATGTGGTAATATTTAGAACCTTATACAATTACGATAAATAGAATATTTTTGAGTTCTAGAGTGAAAGATAGGTTTGTGGTAAAAATTTATTAAAGAATGAAAGTCTACATAACAAGTATGTATATTCCCTTATGTTCTTAGTAAATCTCCTAAATAAATTCCTCAACTTTATAAAAGGTAACTTAAAACAAAAACGTTGCCAGTTAACTTTTCCAACTGGGGATTCAATGACCGTTTAACCAATCACAAGTTTGTGATTTTCTTATGGTTAACTTTCTCCTAATCCAGTTTTCTACAACTCTCCATCAGACCTTGATGGTTTTTTTCTTCCATATCAATATTTTCATATAATAATAGTATGGACTATCTCGGGTGACCTTTTTACTTATCTTTCTTTCTTTTAAAGTTATATTTTTATTAACCTTATTTTCGATGTGGGTTTTCCACAAAGGTATTTCCTATTTTCAACCTTTTATTTTCAAAGAAAACTTTCAAATTGCGAGGACGCAATTTATTGAAGGAGGGGAGAATGTAACACCCCAAGCTTCCATGGTACGCTCTTCTTTGAATAATAGAGCAGCGTGTGTTGTACGCAACCTCGAGTTCTAACACATCGCGACCAATAAAAGTAGCAGTTATGAATAGTAATAACCACTTTTTGAAATTATATATATTTTACATTTAAAAATCGACTTCATTTTTGGATTCATAATATCGAAATTAGCCTATGTTGAATTTTTGGTATTTTTCTGAGAACTTCCAATTTTTTATGAATAGTGAAAAATACATAAAAACAACTTTTTTAATCAAAATAATTTATAGTAATAAATTATACTATTTAGTGTTATTAAAGTATAATTAGAATATATTTTTACTATTTTATCCAATGGTGGTCATTAGAATAAATTTAACACTGAAATTGGACAGAAACAATTGTCAATCTTTTGATATATATTGTTTCTTAAAAACATGCTATTTGTTGTGACAGCTAGAATTAATTATAAAATTAATTAATGCAACTTATATGTTTGGAATTTTGTAAAATAGACATCATTTTTGAATTCAGAATATCAATTATATCTTAGGGTGAAATTTTGGCATTGTTCTAAAAAACTTCAATTTTTGATGAATAGTGAAACCACTAAGTGGTAGTTAAAAACTGATTTTTCATTTAAATGAAACATTACCACTTCTATGATTTGATTTTCAAAAATCCGACATACATGGTTGTCATTAGGAAGTAAAATGTGGTTCAATGGGATTAAAATAATTTTTTGGTGAATAGTAACTTTTAAGTTTAATTAATCGTGATTAAAGGTAATTAGTGAAAATTAAGGTAAAAATAGTATTATAAAAATATGGTATGACCTTTACACTTGTCCAACCACTATTGGATGTGTCATGGCCGACCAAGAAAATACATGGGTCAACTTGGGGACCCCATGGAGTCACTTTGGTAGGAAAATGACATAAATAACTTTTATTTAATGTTAAAATAAAAAGGTCACAAACAAGAGTTGTTTTACTAAAATAATTTTTAAATGGGGTTATACAAGTCCTATTTTTGACTATAAATATTCATTAGAAATATAAAACGATTTCCTATATTATGATATTTTATTTATAATTTTTAGACATTAAATAAATTAAATTATTTATGACACCATGATGATGCAGCGATTACCTCATTAATTAACGATTTAAATTAAATGAAAAGATAATGTAAAATCCAAGGCTTAAACTTGTCAAAAACCTATTATATGAGTATATTTAGAACCCATATCACCTTATCCTCGAATTATATAAGTTGGGGACCTTTAGAATCCGAAAATCATTGTATAATAATGTAACATTTTATTACTTTCCAAGAGTGCCCCTCCTCTCCACTTATAAAAGGCCCCCACCTCTACCACCTTACTCACACTTTGAAAGCCATTTGGCTCGCCCAAACTCTGCACAAATACTCTCCCAACTTCCCTCCCTTACTCCTATAAGACTCACCTTGGGATGAAGTCTTCCCAAGGAAGCCTTTGGCTCAAATAAAAAAGAGTTACCCGATTTTAAGGTAATGTCTTCTCTAATGTTGTTTTGTTTTATTTTTCTTCTCCAACCACCTAACCTCTTTTTATTGATTTCTATTGTAACAAAACAAGTATACTCAATATACTTGGATATTGTTATAAGAATTATTGGAGCTACACTTACACACACTTACTTCTAATGGTTAAAGAACATACTGTTTCTGTGGATGGCGAATTTCTGCCTCACGAAACGATGATTGTTCAACACTCATATAACACCTTCAAAGGTGGCCATTAAGATGTCACTATATTTATATATGATATATAATATGTTTATGTTTTACTTAAACTTCTGTATTTTTCATTTATCTCATACCTTTATAGTTTCCATTATGGGTAAACTGGATATTTTCATTTTAGGAAGTGCGGATTACTGCCCCCTCAAAGTGATTTGAATCGTTAATACCATATGTGGGATGTATAAAGGATAGAGTAAATGGTATTATATGATATATTATACTGGAATTATATTATAAATTTATATCATTATGATTTCAATCCATTAAATACGAAATTGATATGAAAGTAGGGTTCATGCGTACGTACGGCTTACCGTCTCCATGAACGATGCATTTCATTTCTTACCTCTAAATGTTATGTAATATTATAAATGAATGTATATACTGGATATATATTATGTATATGATATATACATCATGAATATAATTATGGATATAATGGATATATTACCACATGAACAATGTGTAATTATAAGAAGTTTATTTTTAACTCAAGTACCTAAGATCGTCAAAACGACCGTTATTAACATAAATAATTAAATAATTTTCATAACATGGTAATAAGTGATATAAAATGAATAATAAACTTGAAAAAGTTTCTTAAGAAATTATAAATTAACTCTAGTTTATTATTCAGGAGATTAAAGAATGGTCGAGTGAATTCGGACACGAGGTAAGGGAACTTCTTAACCCAATTTCCATTCTTTGGGTTAATCTCCTACTTTCAAATTATTTCATGATATTATTATGACCTATATTGTATTGGTACATTATTTATATGTAATTATAGTGAATACACATAATAGTTCAATTTTATTTTAAAAAAATGATCTTTGTATGGGACTTCGTCTCAATCTCCTTTCATTGAGGCATATTTCGTTTTATACACAAATTTCTTTTATACAGTGTATAAACCCCTTTGACTTTTACGTTTATTCAGAAGGAATATTTTTATATGAAGCGTTTTAATAAACGAAAAAAATGAATGTTTTTCTTGTCGTACGTATGCGGCGACAATGACTTCTCTGCCGCCAAGGCCATTATTTGGGTTTCGGCTTCCTCTACAAGCCATAACTTTTCTTTAAATGAAAAATAAATACCAAGTTTTGATTTTCTTTTATTTTGGTATTGAAAATGGTTTTGATAATGTTTTTATTATATCAATGTTTTTTATTGATATCTTGTGATTGAAATGTGGAAATGTTATTTATCCTTTATTAATGTTTTATGTGATACGATTATGTTATGGTTTATGATATGTTTAAACCTATTCATATGAGGAATGCATTGGACTTAATAAGTGATGGGTGGAGCCTTCTATAGCTCCTCGATGCATCGGCCGGTCTCATGAGACAAACTAGAGTCTTGGCACGAGGCCTTGACAAAATCTTATTTGTGGTATTGGCACGAGGCCTTGGTTACGTGGTTATGATAGTATGTAATTATTCATTCCATCATTATGAAAGTGGTTATTGATATTGCATGGCATTATTCGACTAGTAGAATATCCATGTGAGTAAGTAAATGACATTATTTAATTTTATTTTTTCCATATCATGCTGAAATTCATGTTTAAAAAGGCTTTTGTTTTAGTTATACATTGCCTTAAATGTTAATGTTTATTTATGAAAGCTTACTCAATATTGTTATCCTTACTGAGCATTTGAGCTCACCCCTTTCAATGTTTTAATATTTTCCATGATGTGAAGAAGTATTTTATGAATGACCTGTAGGGATAGTCAGAAGAGGATATGATTGTTGACTATGGAGACTTTATTATTGTAGTTTTTCACTTTATGATGTAATGTAACATTTATGAATGTATCTAGTGTTTCCAAGGCTAATAAACTAATCGGTCTTTCGAGACATGATCTTTTGTGATCATGAAAATGTTACGAAGTAATGCACCGACTCTGGGTAATTTGGGTGTGATATTCAAGAAGATGTGGTCACTAACTGATATTTCCAATTAGCGGCGATGACAATTCACATGAAAATTATATTAGATCGATGAAGTTTACATTCTATTATTAACAAAATTAATTTTTTTATATTATATTGAACCCATATTAGTCCAACTGTGGAGCATTCACCAATATCCAACCAACAAAATAGAGATATACAAGAGTGGCCATACGAATCCTCAAATAGATAAATTCTAATCATAGAGTAGTAGCTATTGTAATAAGGAGACTCATCAATCCCCATGTTATCATCCTAATCACCGAAAAAGTCATTTACACAAGCACATATCATGTCATCATGAATATGTATCTCCTTTTCTATATAAACATCCAACTATAGATTTTATGCCATGCAGAAATGGACATGAGATCCCAGTGTATCCAGAGTTCCTCTCCAAAAGAGATAAGTCAACCAAGGATCTATGCCAAAGACTATAGCATAAGAACCTTTGTTAAAATAAAAATATCTTTCCAATAGTGATTTCCAAACTCCTCAACATTTTCTGTGTCACAAATGGGTATAAAGTGAGATGATTTAGTCGTAAAACCAATCAAAACCCATATAATATTCTAATTTATTGCAGTACATGGAAACAAGACCATAATGTTCATAGTTATCTTAAACCACATCCAAGTAAGGAATAGAAGTGGCTGAAAATTTCAATGGATTTTGATGTTCAAACATAATATTTTTACATGTATATAAATGAGAGAACAACACAACATTTCCCTAGCTCATAACTGACCACTAGAACTTCTTATGCATGTTATAAAACATTTTTGTGGTTCTTATGACAACCCTGGTATTTTATTACACAATTAAACATAATTTATTACATGAAACTCACTTGATATAACATGGAAGATCAAGAGGTCTAGTGTCTTTTGGGATTATGATCATTACATAAAAACTTAAAACATGAAACATGCAACATCATTATTGAAAAATTCCTTTACACGACCACTACATACCCTCGTACTTAGCATTGCATGGGATATCTTGAGGACTTGCTTATGAAAAGGGTGAGCTACAAAGCCCAGTAATGGAATAAACATGGAATAACATGAGGAATAAAATAAATTTTAGAAGATAGGCATATCAACAGAGCACAAGAGAATCATAAACGTAAAGTCATGATAAATCATGATAATCATAACATGGAAATGTGGCAACAATACTTAACATGGAATTAGCATGAGCCAAGGCTTATTGCACATTGAGCACGAGTAAATCCTCATTGCACATTAATAACGAGTAAATCCTCATTGTACATGAATTAGCATGAGTCAACACCCATTGATCATGACATATAATGATAATATATTTTACCCAATGCATCAGAGCGCTATGTGGGCGCACCCTTCTCAAACATTTCATTTCATGCATAATTGTGCCACATGGATCATATAACATGTATTCATAAAACATAATCATTTATTCCATGATAAAATAATGTTGAATTAGTACATGGAACCTTATAATTAATATGTAAATGTACATAAAGGTGAATACCCTTGATAGGGAAATGGGCATTGTATTCACTACACAATGACATTGTCTTAGAAAACCAGTGCTATTACGCAGTGTAACAGCGTGACATAAGAAATCATAAAAAATTTTGATGAGAGAGGAAGGGGTGTCTCATCATATTTAAATGAAATTGACAGTAAGGGGGTAATATAGATAAATTTCACAAAAAATTTAATGAATTTAGATTCATGATACAATAGAATTTCTTGAATGTAAATGAGGTGAGAGAAATTCATTTAGGAATTTCTGCATAGTAACGGGTGTACATGGGAGGAATTTAAGGAGAGAGAAAGGGGTATCCCATCATTCAAACATAATGTGGAAGTATGGGGGAGGTGTGAAACCATACCAAAATTTTTATAATTGAAATTAAAAGGTCATAAAAACCTTAATAAAATTAGACAAAATGAGAAAGGAAGAAAAGACCCTTACCACGTTTTAATCAATCGAGTCATATGAGAAAAGTTAATAACCACCAAATGAATCAAAGAATTAAATGGATATAAATAGAATAATGATAATATATAAATCAAATGGTAGTACACAACACACCACATGAAATAAATAAGTGGTGAATAATGAAAATCTCATGGAATTAAAAGTGAGATAGGAAATCCCTTACCATGTGTCTGACTTGACTCATATGTTCCTTATTCTAACTGAATAATAAAATTAAGATAATTTTTACTATATTCATAACCATTTTAATGTTTAGTAGTACTGTTATATCACTTATTACCTTGAAATAACAGTTAGTTAATTATTTGAGTTCATATCGAACATTTTGTCGATGTTCGGTATTTGAGTTAAAAATGAACTTGTTATAATTACAATTTGTCCATGCGGTCAAAATTCCATTATATATATAATTATATTAATGATATAGATATCATATATATCATATATATCAAGAGTATATATTTATATATTGTCACGAACCGCCTTCAACAAGATGAGAGAAGGGACAACAGATTTACAGACCATTCCTTCTTCAAGTTAAAGGAGAGATAATGACCCCCCGAGACCCGCCTTCAACAGGTCCCGGAGTGGCGACTAGAACCAGGGGTATATAATCAGACACAATATGGAAGGAATTACCATTTTTCTTTAATAGTATCAGGAGATAAGATAGTTGTTGAACTCTATGTGAGATGGTTATTTTAATAATCCGAAATCATTGTTGTATGTATGACACTTTATTCCTTTTGTTCAGATTATTCTAAATGTGTTTATATTTGTTTAAATCATGTTTACACATGTTTATCTATGTTAAGTTATGTATTACTAGTGACCTGAAAGTATTCTGGACTGAACATACACTTTGTGTGAATTTCTTGTCTTGACTCACCGTTAGTTATATTTGGTCGCACCGATGATGAATGGTCGCACTGATGATGAATGGTCGCACCGATGATGAACAGTCGCACCGATGATGAATGATCGCACCGATGATGAATAGTGGCACTGATGATGAACTATCGCACCGATGATGAATGGTTGCACTGATGATGAATGGTCGCACCGATGATGAACGATCTCACCGATGATGAACGATCGCACCGATGATGAACTGTCACACCCATGACGAACGGTCGCACCGATGATGAACTGTCGCACCAATGATGAACGGTCACACCGATGATGAATAGTCACACTGATGATGAACTGTCGCACCGATGATGAATGGTCACACCAATGATGGATGGTCGCACCGATGTTGAACAGTCACACCGAGGATGAACGATCGCACCATTGACAACGGTCGCACCGATGGCTACTGATGATTAATGAGCCACCGATGCTGATGCTACCGAAACCGATGCAGATTCAAAGTGAATGAATGATCTCATGACTCACAGATCCCATGACTCATCGATAATCATGAAAACTATTTGAATTTCTATAAACTCTTATTTAATTCCAACGGTCATAATTGATGTTTTTAATGCAATTAATGATATTTAATGTTAGTTGTTGGAATGTTGGGAGACTGTACCTCATACCTATGAAAAGGTAATCACTCCCATTGCCGGATATTGTGGAATAAAAGGATGATCGAGCTGCAGTAAAAAGGAGTGTGTGAAAAGGAATAGAGAGAGAATTTTTCCATGAATATACATACGAAAAGAGAGAACACATGAAGAAGTTGATGTGGCAATTTGAAAGATCTCAAAAGAACTCTCATGCATTCAATCCAGCACTTCTGAAGAACACACGAAGATCACTGGAAATCAGAGAACACAATCACCTGTGATGAACATAAAGCTGAACCACAATACTTTGTTTTGAACTGCAAAACCATAGAAGGACTCAGATGCATCTCTGATAAATCCAACGATTCCAGAGAAGCACTACCGATCACTAGAGCTTTCTAATCTTTCATATACTCTCTCTAAGTGAATTATTATTTACTGATTGAGAAGTGTGTGTACTCTATATATCATTTACACAAACACTGTATCCTGTGCTGAATTGGAGGATACTAAATCCTCCTTCAAAACTCCATACATCATACTGTATCCCACTGAGAATAGTGGTAGAGGTCAAGTGTGACATGGACAGCCTGTGCGCTTTTGACTTTAATTTCCCATGAATAACTGTGGTAGAGGTCACATGACATGGACAATATTGAAATGTTTTTAACCCTGATCCAGGGTGTGGATAAAATTTTTATATATAAATTTCAGAGGACTAAGTCTCTTCTTGAGACTGAACCTCTTGGTTACATCTTCTGTAAATTTTAGTTTAAGTCATAAATATACTATATATATATATATTTTATATTCTGCTGCTGTTACTTTCAAATACAAATCTATTTTAAAGTTACATTGATATTTAAATTAGCAGGTGTTCATACTTACTGTAAACCAGTATGTTATCTTCAAAAGCTAATTTAATCCTACAATTAAATTGTCTGAGATCTAATCAATCTTTAAGAAGCTAATTGACCATTTACAATCTATATAAATTCACTACAGTTTAACTTTGTTTTCAAATTAGGGGATTTTAATAGAAATCCTTTTAACAGAAATTTTTATTGGAACTCAATTCACACCCCTCTTGATTATCCACTCCGAAAAACATTTGGTATTAGATGTTGTTTTTTTATTAATACAAGTTTTCAAAACTTTCAGCTTTTCAACTGTGATTTTAGTTACATCTTTAATGATATTAAAATTCTTGTTATTTCTAAATTTTATCAGTTTAATGCTATTTGATAAAATCTATTACTCTAGTTATGGATAATAGATTAGAAGGTGATGCTACCAACAAGCCACCTTTCTTTAATGGTACAAATTATTCCCAGTGGAAACTGAAAATGAAAATTCGTTTAGAAAGTATGGGCTTTGATATCTGGACTGCTATAGAAACTGAATATAAAATTCCAGCAACTGTTAGAACTACTTGGGATGAAGCTACTAAGATAGCTTACAATAATAATTGTAAATCTATGAATGCTCTGTATTGTGATTTGGGAGATGAAGAGTTCAATAGAATATCTGCTTGTAAAACTGCCTATGAAATATGGGATACTTTGAGTGTTTCTCATGAAGGAACAACTAATTTTAAAGAAATGATATTGAATACATATACTATTAAATATGATAATTTTAAAATGAAGACTGATGAACCTATATCTGAAATGTATCTCAGGTTCAATGAGATTTTCACTACAATGATCACTCTTGGAATAGATTTAACTACTAAGGAACAAATCATAAGGATATTAAGATGTCTACCAGATTGATGTAGAGGCACTTCTATCTCAATTAGAGAATCGTGTGACATAAGAAAACTACCAGTCAAGGAGCATATTGGTAAGCTTATGATGTATGAATAAGAACTCAAGGAGAATAACAAATAAGATGATGAACCTAAAAGGAAGTCTGTAGACTTTTAATCTACTACTTCAAGGAGCAAGGACAAAGACAAAGTTCAAATAGAAACTGAAATTTAAACAAGTGAAGATTCAGACTCTGACACTGATGCAGAGATGGCTGAAATATCCAGGAGATTCAAGAAGTTCTATAGGAAGAATAGATTCTATAGAAAATCAAACTACAAAGGAAAGTATGAAAATAAGGGAAATTTGAAAAAAGTATTAGAAGAAACCTATCAAGAATGATGAAGTTGTTTTCTATGAATGCAAAAGGAAGGTCACATTAAAGCAGACTATCCAAAATTGAAGTTTAAAAAGAAATATGACTACAAAGACCATAAGTAAAAGAAATCCATGAAATCTACTTGGAGTTCTTCAGAAGATAGCACAAGCGAATTCGAAGTTTTGGATTCCGAAAAGAATCATGCCAACATGTGCTTCATGAGCAATACCTATGAGGTACCTGTTTCCCCTATACTGAATGATTATTATTCTAGAACTGACTCTGAATTTGAAAACAGGTATAGTGAGGAACAATTTGAATATTGTAACATGCTATAAGAAACATGTAATTAACTTAAGGAAAAGTACAAACCATTAAAAAAATCATGCTCTCACTGCCAATGTTAAATCTTCCATTGATATAGAAAAGGAAAATAATGCTCAACTGATAAAGGAATATACTAAACTAAAAATGTCTAATGAGGAACTTAGAAAGGACATAGAAAAATTCACAAATGGAAAGGATACTCTATCTCAAATGTTATGAAAGAAATTTTCACCAAAATATACTACTGGTCTGGGATACCGACCTGGAAAAAGACAGCTTACTGAAACTAAATTTATTCCTATGTCTGGATAAAATTATGCTAGTTCTAGTTCTGGAAATTCATATGTTTCAACTAGTTATCCATATGGTTATAGAACAAATAAAGTTTATATTTCAAAATATTTTGATTATATAATTTATATGAAACCCATAAGACAAATTTGGGTACTAAAATAATTGATTTCTAACCTGTCTGTACCCAAGAAGATCTAGGTACCAAAGTCATTTCCCATCTAAATCTGTTTTGTAGGAAACATGTTTGAAGAGCTCTCACAAGAAGGTATGGTACTTGGATATTGGATGTTCGAGACACATTTATGGAGATTATTATTGCTTTAAAACCTTAATAAAGATTGATGGAGGCCATGTCACCTTCGGTGATAATTCTAAAGGAAAAATCATCGGCCTAGGCCAGATTGGTATCACTGATTTAGTTTTGATTTCTAATGTTTTATTTGTTTATGGACATAAGTATAAGCTATTATGTATTTCTCAATTGTGTGATGATGGTTTTAATGATAAATTTGAAAATGAATCCTGTGGTTTTTTTAACTCTAAAAATGTTTTAGTGTTCTCTTCCTTGAGAAATGAAAATGTTTATGCTGTTGATCTGAATTCTTTAGTCAAACAAAATGGTACTTGTTAAATGCTTTCCATAAAGAGTCTTGGCATTGGCACATAAGATTAGGACACTGCAACATCAATTCACATAGAAAACTGACTAGGAAGAACTTGGTTAGAGACCTACCTAAACTTGAATTCCTAAATGAAAAAGTTTGTAATCCCTGTCAAAAGGGAAAGCAACAAAAAGTTTCTTTTAAATCATAGAAAGAAGCCTCAACTTCTCAACCTCTCAAGTTCATTCACATGGACCTGTTTGGACCTTCTAGAGTTTCTAGTTTAAATGGGAAGCACTATGTCTCTGTCCTAGTAGATGACTTTTCTTGATATACATGGATATACTTCTTAGCTCACAAAAGTGAAGCTTGTTCTTACATTATCAAATACTCCAAGTCTATAGAAAACCTTAGTGGACTTAATATTAAAACACTGAGCAGTGATCATGACCATGAGTTTGAAAATCAAGAGTTTGAATCTTATTTCTCACACAACGACTCTAGTCACATCTTTTATACTCCACGAACACCTCAACAGAATTTTATAGTTAAAAGAAGGAATAGAACACTTCAATAAATATCTAGAACCATTATTAATGAGTATGACCTGCTTGTTTACTTTTGGGATGAAGATGTGAATATAGCTTGTTATATTATTAATAGATTCCTGATTAGACCTGTTCTTAAGAAGACCCCATATAAACTATGGAATAATAGAAAACCAAAAGTTAGTTATGTTAGAGTCTTTGGCTGCAATGTTTTTATTCTTAATACAAAGGATAATCTTGACAAGTTTGCTTCTAAAAGTGATGAAGGGATTTTTCTTGGTTAGTCATTAATTAGCAGATCCAATAGAGTCTTTAACAAAAGAACCAAATGTGTGTAAGAATCTATTCACATCAATTTTGATGAAACTGATCCACATGATCCTAAAACCTCTCTTGAAAATCATGAATAAGATTTGACTGTTCTGGACCTTAATGATAGAACTAAAGAATCTACTGTAAAAATATCCAGTTCTGGACATATTCTAGAATCTGCTTCTGTTGAACCCAAACATGGAGATGAACCTGAAATTTCTAGTCCTGCCTTTACTAGATCAACTATGATTTTAAAGAATCATCCTTTAGATGCTGTCGTTGGTAATATTGATAGAGGGACATAGAATAGAGCTTCTCTAAGAAACCAGGTTGAACATCAAGCCTTTCTTTCATAGCTAGAGCCTAAAAATGTCAATGTTGCTATCAATGATGAATTTTGGGTAATGGCTATGCAAGAAGAGTTAAATCAATTTGAAAGAAAAAAAGTCTTGGAATTAGTTGACAGACCTAAGGACACTTTAACAATAGGCAGTAAATGGGTTTTTAGAAATAAAGTTGATGATTCTGGAAACATAGTTAGAAACAAAGTTAGATTAGTTGCACAAGGAAATAGTCAAGTAGAAGGAATAGACTATAAGGAAACCTTTGCACCTCTAGCTAGATTAGAATCTATTATAATTCTACTTTCCTATGTTTCTCATCTGAAGTTCATGTTATATCAAATGGATGTTAAAAGTGCTTTTCTAAATGGTATTATTGTCGAAGAAGTTTTTGTTGAACAACCACCTGGATTTACTAATCCTCATTTTCGAAATCTAGTTTTTTAACTTTCTAAAGCTTTATATGGCTTAAAAAAAGCTCCAAGAGCATGGTATGATAGACTTAGTAATTTTATTCTTTCAAAAGGTTTTACTAACAGGATTGCTGATCCAAATCATTTTATTAAAATAATTTCTAAAGATGTTTTAGTAGTACAAATCTATGTTGATGATATTTTTTTGGATCTTCTAAACACTCCTTATGTACCGATTTTTCAAAGAGTATGCAAAATGAATTTGAAATGAGTTTAATGGGAGAACTCAAATATTTTCATGGATTTCAAGTTTTCCAAAATGAAAATGGTATTATTTTGAATCAAAGTAAATATTCAAAAGATCTTTTAAAACTTTTTCGTTTGGATAGTATTAAGGAAAGTGATACTCTTATGAGTACAGTCTGTAAATTGGATGTAGATGAAACTGGGAAACTAGTGGATCACACAAATTACAGAGGTATGATTGGAAGCTTAATTTACCTTACTGCTAGTTGACCAGATATTATGTTCAACATGTGTATGTGTTCAAGATTTCAAGATAATCCAAAAGAATATCATTTACTTGCTGTTAAAAGAATTTTTAAGTATCTGAAACACATTGTAAACATAGGTATGTTTTACCCAAAAGGATAATCCTTTGAGTTAATGAGTTCTTCAGATGATGACTTTGCTGGTTGTAAGTTGGATAGAGAAAGCACATCTGGAACATGTCATTTATTGGTAAAATCCTTAGTATCTTGGTGTAGTAAAAAGAAAAATTATGTATCTTTTTATACTATTGAAGCAGAGTATATAGCTGCTGGTAGTTACTGTGCACAAATTCTGTGGATGAAACACACTCTTTTGGACTACGAATATGATTTTAAGCATGTTTCAATCAACTATGATAACAATAGTGCAATTAACATTTCAAAGAACCTTTTGTCTCACTCTAGAACCAAACACATTGATGTTAGAGATACCTTTTTGAGAGATCGCTACCAAAAAGGTGATATTACTCTTGAGTTTATAGGTACTGAACATCAATTAACTGACATATTAACAAAGCCCTTAAATTCTAAAAGGATAGACTCGATTAAACAAGAGTTGGGTATGATAGATCTGTGAAACTGATCTATGAAACCGATCTGTCAAACCGATCTTTCAAATCGATGTGTCCAACCGATCTCTGAAACCGATCTATTAGAACCGATCTGTGAAATCGATTTTTCAAATCGATCTGTGAAACCGATCTGTGAAACCGATTTTTCAAACCAATCTGTGAAACTGATATGTGAAACTGATATGTTAAATCGATGTGTCAAACCGATCTGTCAAGTGGATCTGTCAAATCGATCTATGAAACCGATCTTCCAAACAGATCTGTGAAACCGATCTCTAAAACCGATCTGTCAAACCAATCCATCAAACTGATCTGTGAAGTCGATATGTCAGACTGATCTTTCAAGTCGATTAGTGCTACCGATTGGGTTGTACTATTTCTAAAAAAATATTTTTCTGTTTAAAATGACACAATTTTACTTAATCAATATTTTTTTATTTGTAACACTAAATGATACAAATAATGACACGCGACTGTTTCATTCTCTAAATATTGTTGACCTTCCATTTCCCACTGAACTCTCTCTTTTCTTCTCTGTAACCTGAGCGTTTTGAATCTTTCAACACCTCTCGATTTTCTCAAACCTCAGAATGGCCAAGAAAAATAGGCAGGGCAAGGAATATGAAGAAACATCACCTATCAAGCATGCTCGAGGTGAGTCGAGCAGTACAACTTAGAGGTCTGTGAACTTGGAGCTAGAAGAACGACAAGTTCTAGCTGAAAAATAAATATGTTCAGATTGAGTTTTATCTAGAAAGTCCATTCTCTTGAAAGTATTGGAAATGCAAGTTTGGAAGAATTGGTTCTACAAGAATTATAGGGTCTTCTACCCGAAGCTGGTGCATGAGTTCTATATGAACCTGGATATAGTTTTGGATGGAGTAGAGGCTGCGAGATTGTATTCTATATTGAAAGGGAAAAAGGTTACTTTTTCATAAAAATAGTGGGATGAATGTCTAGGGGTACCTCACAATGGTAGATACGAGGAGTATTCTCGTAATATTCCTCCCATAACTGATTAATTTTCTTATGATCTAGCCCTAGATTTATTTACAGGAATGTCTGAATCAGGAATGAAAATTGCTGCTGAGTTGGATGGTGAGAATCGAATCCTGTTTAAATTTATACATCATCAAATATGTCCTAGAAAAGGTGATTTTGCTTCAGTAAAGTATCAGGATGTTTTTCTGCTATTCCTTTTGTTGAATAGTGAAAAGGTCAATCTATGCAGATATTTTACTGATCATATTGTTGAGATGATAAATCCTTCAATGAAAGTTACTACTCTGTTTTATTCTAAACAGATTTCTGCCATGATGAAGTTCTTGGGATGTGTGGATGATGGAGATGAGTGTATCTCATCAAGTAGCTTTTTAAAAAAAAAAGTAATTTGTAAGAGGATAAAAATCAATTAGAACCCATGGAAGAAATCTTGGGTAGCTGATGAAGAAAAGTTATATGAGTCCTTCAATCATACTGATCATCCAAGTAGACCAAAGGAGATAAGAGATCCAAGTTTAAAACCTGGTGAGGAAGTGATTTATTCGGATGAAGAAGAGGAAGCGGTAGTTCCTAAGGAAACTGGTGAATCTAGTAAGAAAGGAAGAGAAGAAGAAGAAGCTGATGAGAATATGAATATTGAAGAAGAGGCTGAATCATCTCCTGATGAGAGGAGTGATCCTGATACTATTAGCCTGAAGAAAAGAAGGATGGAATTTGGTTCGGAAAGCCCTCCTCTCAAATTAACAGATATTGAACATTTTTTAAATGATGAAGAAGGTGAGACTGATGAATCAACTTCTGAGGAGTATGAATCCAGAAGTACAGACAGATCAAGTGAGAGATCAGTTAATGATGATGATGATGATGACGATGATGAAGGCAGTGATGGTGATGAGGGTGATGATGATGGTGATAGTGGTAGTGGTGGCAGTGATAGTAATGGTAGTGATGCTGATGATGTTGATACTTGACCTATAGAAGGTCTGAATGTGATCCAAGATGATCCTCTACCCCAACCAATTGAGCAAGAAAAATTCCTTGTGGTTGAGAGGACATAACAGTTGGAGAGTGATGGGGATGGGGAAGTTCTTCCTAAAAATTCTGGATGAGTTCAGTTTGTGAAACCTATGTAACCTTCATGAAAAGCCGCATGGGAAGACCATCCAGGTCTTGTTGTTCTGGGATTGGATTACCCAGAGGAAGATGAAGGTGCAGAAGTGGATCTTGTAGGCATAAGTGATTCAGTTAAGGCTCTATTAGTTGCAGAGTTTTTGCAAAGAGCTGATGTCCAACCTGATCCTTCAGTGTCTCAAGCTAGACCTGATCCTGCAGTTGATAAATCCAACTTTGATAGATTTAAGGATGAATTGATTCAAGATATTCGGGAGACTGTGAATAGTGAGTTATCTCATATTCCTGCTCCTGCTCCTATGACATTATCTGAAGCTGCTATGGATAAGTTGGCTCAAGGAGTGGTAAGCCTTATCAAACTAGACCTGGGAAATTATAGTGAGTCAATTGGAAGGCACAATACCTCATTGAATCAAACACTCAAGGATTTAGGCAGAAATATAATTTCTCTATCAGGAGAGTTCAGAACAACCATCTATGGAATGATGGAAATTTTAAGAAATCTAATAGAACATTTGAAGAAGGCATATTTGAGGAAGTTGAAAGCTGAGAACACAGAAGTTGTTACTCAGGATAGTTCTTCAAAAGTGACCAAGATTACTGGTTCTGAGCTCAATTTATTAAAAGTTTTTGTTAGAGAAGAACTGGCCGCTCTTAGGAAGATTTGTGATTTAGATTCTTTGAAAAAGATGAAAGAGCATAGTGACCATATTCATAAGATGGTGCAATTTTATTCAACCGATGCTACCAAGGCTCAAAAAGAGATTAAGGAGAAAGTGGATAATTAATTCTCTAAGATCAACACCAATCATGAGTTGAATCATCATTTTAAAGTACTGGTGGATAATTTGAGAATCCCTTCAGTGACTCAAGCTTTTAAATCTCAAGTTCAGCAGTTGAAGGATTTTACTCCTAATTTAGACAATTTCAAGCAGAATAAGGATGATTTTGAAAAGGCTATGAAGTACGGTGGAGAAGTAATTCAGTACTTCATCAATTTTCTCAAACCCTAGATCCATGTGAAAGCTAAATCCATTGTTATTCCTACTGTTGAGTCTCTGCAATCATCATATGTTTCTCTCAGTTAGATGTATGTTTGTCAAGCACTATCCAGTATTCAACCAGTATTTCAAAAACATCCTATAGAAAGACCTTCTCCACAGCAGGTGACCTTGGAACCGACAATTCGTCCAGGTTCAGTTTTCCTACATCTTTTCTCCATCCGGAAAGTTTAACCTTCCACCCAACCACCATCTGGACCATCTATTCCTCGCACTACAAAAGGAAAAGCTCCCTTGAAACCTGAGAAAAAGATTTTTCTGTCAATTTTTGATAGGGGGTATATTTATTATATTTGTTACCTGTGTCTATGCTGTTTATCATCATTTTGAAACCTTATTTCGTCATGTAATCTTCTTGATTATCTTCCTTCTCCCTTCTTTTTGAAAATCCCAAAGGGGTAGAAAACAGAGGGAAATCAGGAATCTCATGCATATGAGTGGGTGAACTGAAAGTGCATATGAGCCAGCATTACTACATGCTCATGCATATAAGTGGGTGAACTGAATGTGCATAAGAGCCAGCATTACTACATGCATGCATACATAGGGGGAAAAATGACTTATCCAACTTGTATTCTATGGGGTGAATAACTCAGTTATATAAGTTCGGTTTGCTATTCTAACCCTGTTTTATCTTTTGTCATATATTCTTTTTTATAGGGGGGGCATACTGAATGACCTACTATATTCTCTCTTCCTTGTGCCATTGATTTGTGATTATCAAAAAGGGGGAGATTGTTGAACTCTCTGTGAGATGGTTATTTTAATAATCCCAAATCATTGTTGTATGTATGACACTTTAGTATTTTTGTTCATATTATTCTAAATGTTTTTCTATTTATTTAAATCTGGTTTACACATGTTTATCTATGTAATGTTATGTATTACTAGTGACCTAGAAGTATTCTGGACTGAACAGACAAATTGTGAGAATTTCTTGTCCTGACTCACCGTTAGTTATATTCAGTCGCAGTGATGATGAATGGTCACACCGATGATGAAGGGTCGCACCGATGATGAATGATCGCACCGATGATGAACAATCGCACAGATGATGAACGGTCGCACCGATGATGAACTGTTGCACCGATGATGAATGGCCACACCGATGATGAACGATCGCACCGATGATGAACGGTCGCACCGATGATGAACGGTCGCACCGATGATGAACTGTCACACCGATGATGAATGGTTCCACCAATGATTAACTGTCGCACCGATGATGAACGGTCGTACCGATGATTAATGGTCACACCGATGTTGAACATTCGCACCGATGACGAATGGTCACACCAATGATGAACGGTCACACCGATGATGAGCAGTCACACCGATGATGAACGATCTCACCATTGACAACGGTCGCACCGATGGATACCGATGATTAATGAGCCACTGATGCCGATGCTACCGAAACCGATGCTGATTCAAAGTGACTCATTGATCTCATGACTCACCGATAGTCATGAAAACTATTTGAATTTTTATAAACTCTTATTTAATTCCAACGGTCATATTTGATGTTTTTAATGCAATTAATGATATTTAATGTTAGTTATTGGAATTTTATGAGACCGTACCACGTGCCCTTGAATAGTTAATCATTTCCCATTGCCGGAGCTTATGGAATAAAAGGAATATCGAGCTGTAGTAAGAAGGAGCATGTGAAAAGGCATAGAGAGAGAATTCTTCCATGAATATACATATAAAAAGGGAGAACACATGACGATGTTGATGTGGGAATTTCCATAATCTCAAAAGAACTCTCATGCATGCAATCCATCACTTATGAAGAACACACGAAGAAAACTGAAAATCAGAGAACACACTAACTTGTGAAGGACATCAAGCTGAACCAAAATACTCTATTTTCAACAACAAAACCATAGAAGGACTCAAAAGCATATCTGCTAAATCCAACGTGTCCAGAGTTGCACTGCCGATCACTAGATCTTTCTAAACTTTCATATACTCTCTCTAAGTGACTTATTATTTACTGATTGAGATGTGTGTGTACTCTGTATATCTTTTACACACACACTATCTCCTGTGCTGAACTGGAGGACACTACATCCTCATTCCAAAATACATACATCATATTGTATCCCACTGAGAATATTGGTAGATGTCATGTGTGACCTGGACAGCCTGTGCGCTGTTGAATTTGTTTTCCCAAGAATAACTGTAGTAGAGGTCTTAGGTCCTAGACAATATTGAATTATTGTTAACCCCAATCCAAGGTGTGGATCAAATTTTTATATATAAATTTGAGAGGACTATGTCTCTGCTTTAGACTGATCCTCTTGGTTACATCTTCTGTACATTTTAATTTAAGTCATAAATATACTATATATATATATTTCATATTCCTCTGATGATACTTTGAAATAAAAATCTATTTTAAAGTTACTTTGATAGTTAATTTATTAAGTGTTCATACTTGTGGTAAACTAGTAAGTTATCATAAATAGCTAATTTAATTCTATGATTAAATTCTCTGAGATCTAATCAATCTTTAAGAATCTAATTGAACATTTACAATCTGTATAAATTCACTACAGTTTAACTTTGTTTTTTAATTGGGGGATTTTAAAAGAAATCCTTTTAACACAAATTTTTATTGGAACTGAATTCACCCCCTCTTGAGTATCCAATCCGACCAACAATAGTAAATCCCAACAACACCAAACTTGGGGTGTAAAAGAAAAGCCAAAGAAAACCATTAACATGTGTATGTTACAAAATTAAAGGCCACAAAGTACAAGGAGACTCCAAAGGTAAAGTACCAAAGAAAGAAAAGCATCAACTGCCACTGTCCCAATGTCCGAGCTAGTACGACCCTTCACAGCCCCTGAAGTCCTCCTGGAAACCTGAAATCAGTTTTATATACGTAGTGTGAGCATAAAGTATACTCATTAGGGAAGCCCAACGACTCTCTTGCATAAGTGGGGAATAATTATAATTCCCCATGGAAAAATAGATACCCAAAGCACCTAGCAAAGAAAACTATCCCCCCAAGACTCACCAAGGAACAATCCCCAAATAACGCGAGTCAAGTAATGTATAGTAATAGAACATCGATATTTGGGTACCCCGCACCACTTTCCCACTAGTTATTGAAGACATCCTATGCATCAAACCAATCCCACCATTCTCACCGCAGTCCCACTGCCACTCCCCGCCCGCACACACATGGGCTACATCCACACATCCCGCTCGGAAACACCTAGGCCACAATCACTATACCTAACCACGCCCGCAAACACCTAGGCCAGAACAACTACTTCCACGCCCGAAGACACGTGGGCCCCATCCCGAAGATTCTTGGGAAACAACCTGCCCGCACACACCAGGGCCAACCACCAAAACTACCCTACCCAAAGAATCTTGGGCTATAATGGACCTCAGGCCGTCACAGCCTACCCGAAGAGTCTTGGACTATTCAGGAAAGGGAGAAAAAAGGGAGCTAATAACAAGCCACTCAAAGCAGTTTTGGGAAAAACACCCTCCCCCAAGAATTGGGGGTGTTCGTTACTAAGTGATAAAATTGGGTGGGGCATGAATAAGAAACAAAAGAACTATAATTATATGTATAGGTAACAAGAACGCATCCCAACCGAGGATTTCCTAAGCCAACCTAAGCACAAACACCCACATTATTATTCATTAGTAAAAGAAAGGCACAACACTCACGACCAATTCAAAACTCATTCCCAAAAACAATTACCCATTTAAACAATTCTTATTTTCATGTTTAATTGATCCCATTCTGGTGAATTCTGCAATACTGGGCAACTAACCGCCATAAATAAAAGCCAAAGAAAAAGAAACAACCAAACATCAATTTAAGCACTCACACCCAGTTCTCTTCTGAAGTCACCACAATAATGGAATAAGTGAGATACCTCAAAGTACTGGAACAAAACCAAGTATTGAGATATAACCCCACACAACTTCAGATTCACAACCAACAACCGTACCACAAAAGAGGATCCCATCCTCATCCACGTCACCCCATAAGCATCGAACAAAAAAACACACGAACTACCAAAACAGAGTAGCGAAACATCCAGGTTCAAGCACATCATTCAATAGGTTCTTCTTTCTGTTGGTTAACCAGGGTGACGACACAAGGATTGATGTTCACTGGGTATCCATTTAACCATTTGGGTTTAGGTGATTAAACAATCTCCATGTTATAGTTATTTAATCATCAAAGAAGACAAGGGTTCATTAGTGCGCAAGGAAAGACTACCAATGACCATGATTTTTAGTGAGAAAAATCCCATATGGTTCACAACATATAGAAATATAAAAGAGTAAAATAGAACATCGATCACCCCCCCTTCATCCTTTAAAAGTCTATTCATTATCTTTTTTAAGGTTTGGTTCCATCCATTCCCAAAGAAACAATAGCGTACCCACCCCGCGTGATACACAGTAAAAAGAGGCGAACGAAAATCCATACCTAGTTGATTAAGGATCGAAGTTCTTTTCCACGCTCCAAGAACTGGGGATGTGCGACTTGTAGGGGAGGAAGTTCGGGGACACCAAGGGTGAGCAGAAAGGCTCTGGCAGTGGCACACCACTTGCCTCGGGAAGGGAAACTCCAAACACACCAGGAAGAAAAAGAGACTAGCCAAGAGGAAGAAGAAGAAGGGATCCCTGGACGATATAAGGATGAGATCCTGTTGTTATGGGATATGTAAATTTTAATGGCTTTAAAGTCAGATCATGGTTCCCCACGTGGTTGGGCAGTTACGCACGATGGAATTAATTATCATTTAACAATTCTCCTTGGAGGGTTTTTCATAACTAATATGTGTTAAACAATCTTCTTTAATCATAAGGAAACGCGTAATAGGGGCAGATCTGGAAGGTACGGGGAAGGGTTTAACACCAAATAAAAATCTACATGTTTTGGTAAGTTAATGGTTGCCCTAATATTGGGGGGATTTTTAGATATTATTCATTGGATTTAAATGGATATAAAGAGGGAATTAAATCATATTTATGTCAAAAGCTACGTTGCGGGAGTGGAAGAAGACGGAACTGGAAAAAGGGAAGAAGACACGATGAGGACACGGTGCTACCGTCACGGTGTCACCCTCACAATGCCACCGTCACGGTGTCACCCATACCATGCCACCCTGATCAGTGCCACCTTCACGGTGCCACCGTGACCGGTGTGCGACCGTCACGGTGCCACCGTCACCAGTGTCACCGTAACGGTGCCACTGTGAACGATGTGGGACCGTCATAGTGCCACAGTAACTGGTGCCACTATCACCATGCCATCGTGACTGGTTCCATCGTCATGGTGCCACCATCACAGTGCCACTGTAATTAGTTCCACATCATGATGCCACTGTGACCTGTGTGGGACCATCATGGTGCCAACGTAATCGGTGCCACTGTGACTGGTGTCCCTGTGACCGGTGCCACCATTTTGGTGGAGCCATATTTTGGAAAATTAATAGACCTAGTGGGTCTGATTCATTACATCATATACCTCTCAAACTATTCTCGCCCCGTAGATTCAAAACTAGACCCAAATGAAAGAGGGGTTCCGAAAAACCACCTCGAAAGATACCTCCCAGGAGTGAACCTCGTCGTCATATAGGAACACCTCTTCCTCAAGTAACCAGGAAACACTCGATGGTCAAACTATCCAGTCATATGGGTTATTGTGTTTCTTTCTCCATGTCAAGATAATATCCTCTTTGGGTGGCACTAACTCGCCCGAACGGGTTTAATCACATCCACCATAATGCGTATTGATTAGGAATCGCGTCCTCCCCTCCCCATAGTCATGACTCTTCACACACATCCCCAGAGTAAGGTAAATCGCATGTTCCATAGTCAAAAAAGAAAAGAGTTCCATCACAAACTAGTATCAACAAAACTGAAAAAAACTCAAAACAACTCTGGGTACTGGGAACACATCTGCGCCTCCCGTTCCCAAGTACTTTCCTCAATCCCGCTATGCCTACACAACACACGAACCAAAGGAATGGTCTGTCCACAAATCACCTTCTCCTCTAGATCCTCGATCCTCACTGGTATTTCTGCAAACATAAATTCATCCTTGATTTCCACCATTCCCCAATCGTGGACGTGTGAATCGTGTAGATTCCATCGGAGTTGAGACACATGGAAGACGTCATGTATTCTTAGTTGCAACGGTGGTAGAGCTAGCTGATAAGCCGCTTCTCCGACCCTCCACAACACTTCGAAAGGTCCAATGATCCGTGGAGAAAGCTTACTCCCCCTGATGAACCTCCACTATCCACGCTGAGGGGAGACCCTCATTAATACGTGGTCCCCGACCTCAAACTCCATGGGTCTCCTCCTATTATCGGCATATGACTTCTGTCGGTCCTGAGCCACCTTCATCCTCTCCCGTATAAGCTGAACCTTCTTCGTCATTCTCTGCACCACTTCTGGGCCATGAACACTTTATTCCCCAACCTCGGTCCATCCCACAAGTGAGTGGCATGGCCTTCCATACAGATCTTCGAACGGAGCCATGCTAATGGTAGAGTGATAGATATTATTGTAGGAAAACCCTACCAGAGGAAAGTGTCACACCCACGATCCCCCAAAATCTAGAATACATGCTCGTAGAATCTCCTCCAATGTCTGAATGGTGCACTCTGTCTGTCCATCTGTCTGGGGAGGGAAAACAGTGCTAAGACGTAGGTGGGTGCCAAAAGCATGCTGCAATCCTCTCCAGATTTGAGAGGTAAACTATTTATCCCTATCCGAGACTATGGACCTCAGAACTCCATGAAAACACAACACGTCATCCACATACCTCCATGCTAAGGAATCCACTACTCTCGACTCCTTGATCGACAGAAAGTGAGCTGATTATGTCAAATAGTCCACCACTACCCAGATAGCATCACATCCACCTTGAACCTTTGGTAGCCCTGTGATGAAATCAACCGAGATGTAATCCAAATTCAACTCAGGGATGTCTAAAGGCTGTAACAAACCGCCTTGAACATGGTGTTAAAACTTCTCCTATTGACACACTAGGCACCTGGCCAAAAACTCTGCCACCACCCGCTTTACCCCGGGCCACCAAAACTGACCTCTCAAGCCCTGGTACATTTTGGAAGATCCTGGGTGTACTGCCAGAGGTGAGTTGTGGAACTAACTAATAACTCTCTCATGCATCACCTTTGGAACAATCAACTTCCCATGGAAAAACATCCTATTCCGACCATCCTCCGTCCACCCTTCCGGGGCATCGCATTGGTTAGCCCTATCACACATCACTTCACTCTCTATGTATCCCCATTGAGACTCCTCCACCTGCCACGGTAGAGAAGAATGCACTGTCATCTAATACAGGCAACCTCTGCCACCATCCATCCTCGCATCTAGGTGCAGGGAAACCAACTCCTCCATCGACTTCCATGAATTGTCTGACTCTCGAACCACATCCTTCTACGTCTTCCTGATCTAGGAATTGGCCACCACATTCCCTTTTCCTATGGTGTAGCAAATCCCAAAGTCGTAGTCCTGAAGGAACTCAATCCACCTTTCTTGCTGCATGTTCAGGTCCTACTGGGAGAAGATATAATTCATGATTTTGTGATCTGTCAAGACCACGAAGTGCTCCCCGATGAGGTAATGCCGCCACAACTTTGGTGCTAACATGACCACCACAAGCTATAGATCATGGGTGGAATAATTACAACCATGAGGACGTAAATGTCTAGACCCATAAGAGATCACCCCTTGTCATTGCATCATCACACACCCAAGGCCTTGTCCTGAAGCATCACAAAACACCTTATACGCTTCCCCTTCTTCTGGAAACCTCAACAATGGGGAACTTAACAACTTCTCCTTCAGATAGCTAAATACTGCCTGACACTGTCCATTCCACACGAATTCCTGGTCCTTCTTGGTCAAAGATGTCAACGGTGCTGCAACTCTGGAGATGTTGGGTACGAACCTACAGTAGTAACCTGCCAGTCCAAGGAAACTATGAACCTCTGCCACGTTCTTGGGTGCTTCCCAAGAAACAACTGCATTGACCTTCGATTGGTCAACCGATCTTCCATGCTCAGACACCACGCTCCCAATGAAGTGCACTTCTCTAGTCCAGAAATGGAACTTGGACAACTTCCCATATAGTTGGTGCTGTCAGAGGACCTCTAAAACCTTTCTCAGGTGCTCAGTGTGGTCCTCCTCTAATCTTGAGTAGACCATGATATTGTCAATAAATCGGACTACAAACTGATATAGGTATTCCCAGAAGATGGAGTTCATGATTCCCATGAACACAACTGGTGCATTTGCAACACCGAACGACATAACCACAAACTCAAAGTGCCCATATATGCACCTGAAGGTAGTCTTCGAGATGTCACCATCATTCACCCTCAAATGGTGATATCCCGACCAGAAATCAATCTTAGAGAACAAAAATTCTCCCCTCAGCTGGTCAAAGAGATCGTCTATCCTCGGGAGGGGGTAATGATTCTATATGGTTACCTGGTTCAGTCTCCGGTAGTCTATGCACAACATGATACCACCATCTACCTTCTTTGCAAATAAGACCGGATCACCCCATGGTGACACAATTGGTCAAACAAAACCCTTATTCATCAGCTCATCAATCTATATCTGCAACTTCCTCAACTCGTAAGGCAATATCTGATAGGGAGCCATCGAAATCCTATGAGCACTAGGTTGAAAATATATACCAAACTCAACATCACATTGAGGGGGTAGCGTCACCACCTACTCAGAAAAGAAAACCATAAGTTCACTAACGATCCATGGGAATTCGACCATCTCTACATCCACCGTCTCCACTGATAGTTCAGCCAACAAGGAAAGGAGGGGATCCTCTCACATGATGCATTTCTTGAAGCCCCGCTTGCTGATGAATGTTACACGTCGGCTGCCCAAATCTGAATTCACGACCCTTACTCGGAAGCAGTCAATGACGAGAGATATAGAGAACAACCATTTAATGCCTTGGATGACATCGTATGGATGTATCTACAATAGTAGAAGATCCATGATCGACTGAGGTGTCCCTACCATCAGTTTTCACCCTCGGAAAACATAAAACAAGTCGATCTGTCCTCCAAATAGTGTACTCAAAACCAAGGGCACTAGAAGTCTCTCAGTGTCTAAACCCAGAGCATGGGCCAGACTGGGTGTAAAAAAGGAGTGCAAAACTCCTATATCAAACAAGGAATGGGAAAGAGTAATGAACAAGCTGATCATACCTCGAACAACTTCCGGCCCAGCTAGAACCGCTGCCTCCGCAGCGTGTAACTGCACATGCACATCTCCCTTGCCCCTCAGCTATCGGCCGACCCCTGATAGCACCTAGGCCGAGCTCCCTGAGGAGCTCCCTGAGGCCAGACCCCTCCTACAATGCCTGTCCTCAGAGGAGCGGGAGCTTGCTGCCCCTGCTGCTGCTGCTAAAAGGGCCTAGCTTGAAACTGCTGCTTCTGAGGTGGGTGTTGAACCTGCCCACCCCCGCCGTACTGTAATCTATCTGGGCACTGATTCCAAAGGTTCCCATGGATTCCAAAAATTATGCATCTCGGCCCTAGGCCTGAAAAGAAAAGGGCGAGGGATGGGAGATTGGAACTGGAACTGCTGAGACCTACTTCCTACTGGTCGAAACTTAGAGGGCCCTGACGCAGGAGGACTGCTACTGACGACCTTCCCCTTCGACGAGCGCAACTGGATTCCCTCTCGTGAAACACCTTCCAGCATGTGCATCCTCTCTACTACATCATCCTTCTTCTAGACTTCTAAATACATCGATAGGGTGAAGGGAGTAACAACATACTGGAGAGAAGGTCGGAGTTCCTTCTACAAACATCTCTCTCGAGACTCCTCATCTGGAAAGAGGTCTATAGAAAAGAGGAGGAGATAATTGAACTTGATACCCAACTCTCTCACTGACATGCTCCGTTGCTGGATGGAGAGTAGCTCCTAACTCTTCTCATCCTTCATCATTGAAGAGAGGAATTCTGCCCGGAACTCCCTCTCAAAGTCAACCCATGTCACCTCAGCCTCCCTCTTCTAACCAATATAATGCATCCACCACTGACGTGATGCTCCTTGCATTTGGATTACATCCAAAGGAACCCAGTACTCCGACAAAGCCCAGATCAAGATAAAAGCTATCACCATCTCCTCCTACCAGCTCTTTTTCTCCATGTCAGAGATACTGCCCTCGTACTTCCCAAGGATCTGCCGCTGAATGGAACAAAATATCTTCTACCACTGATTATGTTCCTCCTCTCGGTTATCCCTCTGTCGATCAGCCAAGTCAACCTCCTAGGCCTTGATCGCCTGCACTATTCGTGGTCATCACAGAATCTCCATAGTTGTAAGGTAAACAGGGAATGCCTAAGCCCGGGTAGTGTAGAATATTGTTCTTAAATTTTCATAGAATTCTTATTCATTTTAAATCACCAAAATACCCATGTAACACAAGAAAAAAAGACATTATGATGCATGTAACTTCCCTAGGGTCTCTACCCTGCAACCAATTTAGCATCAATTGGTCGTTCGGTAGGCCCAGAGTCCTTGCATTGGATCATAGGGGTCCCTAAAATCCTGTGTCCTAGTCGGTCTTCCCTGGACTATTTGATGCACCAAGATCACCCAACAATGTTTCCCTTTCATCCCATGAAATACTCACTATGCCTAACCCTAGACTCCATCCTATCTCTCAACCTCACAGCCACTGATACCATTCTGTCATGACCCGCCTTCACCAAGATGAGATAAGGGACAACATATTTCCAGACCCTTCCTTCTTCAAGTTGAAGGAGAGATAATGACCCTCAATACCCACCTTCAATAGGTCCCGAAGTGGAAAATAGAACCAAAGGTATAAAATCACACACAAGATGGAAGGAATTTCCCTTTTTCTTTAATAGTATCAGGAGATAAGATAGTAAATCCCAACAACATCAAACTGGGGGGGGGTGTAAGAGTAAATCCAAAGAATGTCATTATCATATGCATGTTACAAAAGTAAATGCCAGAATGTACAAGGAGACTTCAATGGTAATGTACCAAAGAACAAAAAGCAGCAACTGCAACTATCCCAACCTCCGAGCTAGTACGACCCTGATAGGTACCTGATTTCCTCCTGGAAACCTGAAAGTAGTTTTATATACATAGGGTGAGAATACTACTATACTCAATAGGGAAAACCAATGACTCTCGTGCACAAGTGGTGAGGCATTCTAATGCCCCGTGGAAAAATTGATAACCAAATCACCTAGTAAGGAAACCTATCCACCTGAGACTCACCAAGGCACACTCCCCAAATAACGTGAGTCATGTAATGTATAATAATAGCTCATCGATATTTGGGTACCCCGTGCCACTTTCCCATTGGTTATTGAAGACATCCTATGCATCGCACCAATCCCGCCATTCTCACCGCAGTCCCACTACCACTGCCCACCACACACACCTGGGCCACAAACACACATCCCGCTCGCAAACACCTAGACCACAATCACTATTTGTAACCACGCCCACAAACACCTGAGCCAGAACAACGACTACCATTCCCAAAGACACCTGGGCCTCATCCCGAAGATTCTTTGGAAACAACCTGCCCACACACAATAGGGCCAACCAACAAAACTACCCTACTCGAAGAATCTTGGGCTATAATGGACCTCATGCCATCATAGCCTCCTTGAAGAGTCGTGGTCTATTTGGGAAAGGGAGCAGAAAAGGAGCTAATAACCAGCCACTTAGAGGAGTGTTGGAAAAAACACCATCCCGCATGAAATGGGGGTGTTCAGCACTATGTGCTCAACTTGGTAGGGGCACGAATAAGAAAAATAAGAACTAAAATTATATGTATAGGTAACAAGAACTCATCCCAAATTAGGGTTCCCAAAGCCAACCTATGCAAAAACACCCTCATTACTATTCATTCATTAAAGAAAGGCACAATACTCACGACCAAGTCACAAATCATTCCCAAAACCAATTCCCCATTTAAACAATTCTTGTTTTTAAGTTCAAGTGATCCCATTTAGGTGATTTTTTCACTATTGGGAAACTAACCGGCATAACCACAAGCCAATGAATGGGAAACAACAAAACAATAATTTAAGCATTCACACCCAGTTCTCTTGTGAAGTCACCAAAAAAAGGAATCAGTGATATCCCACAAAGTACTGGAAACAAAACAAGCCTCGAGATACATCCCCACATAGCTTCATTTTCACAACCAACAAACGTGCCACAATAGAGGATCCCGTCCTCATCCATGTCACCCCATAAGCCTCGAACATGACAACACACTTACTACACAAACATAGTAGGTAATCTTCCAAGTTCAAGCACATCATTCATTAGGTTCTTATTTCTGTTGGTTAACTGGGGTGACCACACAAGGATTGATGTTCACTGAGTATCCATTTAACCAACCAAGCTTAGGTGATTAACCAATTTTCATGTTACAATTACTTAATCATCATATAAGACAGGGGTTCATTAGTGTGCAAGGAATGACCACCAACGACCATGATTTTCTGTGAGAAAAATCCCATATAGTTCACAACATATAGGAATATAAAATAGTACTATCAAACATCAATCAAACCCCCCCTTCATCCATTAAATGTCTGTTCATTATCATTGTTACGGTTTGGTTTTATCAATTCACATAGAAACAGTAGCGTACCCACCCCGTGTGATACACAGTAAGGAGAGGTGAAGGAAATTCCCTACCTATTTGATCAAGGATCGAAGTTCTTCTCAACGTGCCAAGAACAGGGGATGTGGAACTTACAGTGGAAGAATGTCAGGGACTCCAAGGGTGAGCAGAAAGGCTCCGGCACATGTGCACCACTTGCCTTGGGAAGGGAAACTCTAAATGCACCAGGGTGAAAAGGAGACAAGCCAAGAAGAGGAAGAAGAAGGAATCCCCTGGTGATATAAGGATGAGATCCCGTTGTTACGGGATATAGAAATTTTAACGGCTTTAAAGTCGGATTGTGGTTCCCCGCGCAATTGGGCAGTTACACATAATGGAATTAATTGTCATTTAACAATTCTCCTCAGAGGGGTGGTCACAACGACTATGCATTAAAAAAGATTCTTTAATCATAAGGAAACACGTAACAGGGGAGGATCTGGAAGGTATGGGGAAGGGTGTGACACTGAGGAAAACCCACACGTTTTGGTATGTTCAGGGTTACCCAACTCTTGGGTGATTTTTATATATTATTCATGGGCATTAAATGGAATGAAACAGGGCATTAAATCATCTTTACATCAAAAGATACGTTGTGGGAGAGGAAAAATTCGGAACTGAAAAAATAGACAAAGACACGATGAGTACACGGTGTCACCGTCACGCTGTCACCCTCACAGTGCCACCGTGACCGGTGTGTGACCATCACGGTGCCACTGTGACCTATGTGTGACCGTCACGGTGCCACCGTCACCGGTGCCCCCTTCATGGTGCCACCGTCATGGGGCCACCTTGACCGGTGTCCCTGTGACAGGTGCCACCCATTCGATGGAGCCGTGGTTTAGAAAAGTAATAGACCAGGTGGGTCTGGGCCATTTCATATATATATTTATAACTTTACATAATAGTTGGAGATAAGAAATAAAATGCACCTTCATGGAGACGGTAAGCCGTACGTACCCATGAACGCTACTTTCATTTCTATTAAATATTTAATATAATGAAAACTTAATTATACATAGGTATATTATAATTCTAGTATAATATCATATGACATATATGTTAAATAATTTCATTTACTCTATCTTTATAAATTCCACATATGTCATGAACGAATCATAACACCTTGAGGGGGCGGTAGTCCGCACTTCCTCAAATGAAATTATCATGTTTACACATATTGGAAGGAAAAAAGGTACATTTGTAAATACAAATTAAAGAAGAATATAGAAAAAACAAATAATATATATATCGTATATAAATACAGACTCCTCATAATTTCTACCATGAGAGGTAATAAGTTATCATTGAACCATCATCATTCCACGAGGCATTAGTTTTCCATCCACAGAAACCGTATGTTCTTCATCTATTAGATGGAAGTCTGTATAAGTGTATTTATAATCCTTATCATAAATAAATACTATTATATTTAGGATACTGGTTTTGTTATAAAATAAAGGAATAAAAAGTGTTTTGGGGTTTGAGAAGTAAAAAAAAACAAAAGAACATAAGAGAATACATTATCTTTAAATCGGGTAACTCCCCTTGGTTTGAACCAAATGAGTTTCTTGAAGTGTTTTTTGCCTATGTTATGGATTCTAGGATGAATAGATGGATCTTGGGAGATTATTTGAGTAGAGGTTTCATGATCCAACGGCTTGAGAAGTGTGATAAATGGGTTATAATTGAGGGATTCTTATAAGGGAGAGGAGAGGCTCTTTATAAAATTTTGAAACAATTATTTTATTATAACCTCATTTTCAGTTTCAAAAGGTCAAGTATTTATTAATATAAAATTTAAGATGACTCATGGTCGAAAAAAAATATTCCAATAAGAATTGGACAGGTTTTGGATATTTTTTTAATATTTATAATCTTGTTTATTTAAATCACTTATTAATGAGGTAATTATTTTGTCATTATTATATCATAAATAATTTAATTTATTTGATGTCCAAAAATTATACGACAAATACCATGATTTATGAAAGCCTTTTATTTTTCCATAGAATATTTATAGTCGAATAGATATCATATATAACCCCATTTAATAATTTATTTACTCAAATTTGTTTGTTTTTAATCATTTTTGTCTTTACTTTAAATTAATTAATATAAAATGTCATTATTACTCTCATGTGGATCCATGGAGACCCAAATTAGACCAAAGGATGCCCATTTTCATATATGTATTAGAAAATAGTATTAGGACACTTTTTAGGGTAATTTAATATTATTATAATATTATATTTACCCTTATTTATTATTATTATTACCTATTATTCATGGTAAATAAAATATTTACTGTAGTAAATATTTAAAATGAAAAAAATAAAAGTTGCCTATTTACACTGTTTGGAACTACTAATTCCAAATATAGAATCCATTTTTCTAAATTCAAAATACAGAAGTGGTAGAAATTAATATAAAATTAATTCCCGCTATTAAAACAAATATCACGTTTTTAAGAAATAATAACTATCATAATATTGACACCTGTTTATGTCCAATTTCAAAATGAAATTACTTCCAATGACCATAATTAGATTAAATGGTAAAAATGTATCCCAAATACACTTTAAAACCAATTAAAAATATAATATAACTATATAAATAAATTATATTTATAGATACTTCTAAATTAAAATACAATATTTTTCACTATTCATTAAAAAATGAACTTGATGAGAAAAATACAAAACTTTCATCCAAAGTAATTTTGGTGACCTGATTATAAAGGAGAATATTTTTTTTAAATAGAACATATAAAATTGAAAAAACTAGATTTAATGAGGTTTCTCCATTAAAAGGCGGTAAATCAACCTTTTTGTGAATATTAGAGTTTTTATTCTTAAAATTGAATTCTTTACTTATTTGAAGCCTCTATCATTTATTGAATAAATGTAAAAACATTTAAGAAACATGTATAATAATATAGTAGTTAGTTCTATTCATTCCCACTAATACAACAGCTAGGCATTAAATACCTTTTAAAATAATAATACTATATTATTAGTTTCCAATGTAAGATTTCAAAGAAACCCATTGTTGCGTTTTAGGTACGCCATCGAACATGGAGTCCCCTTTAAATTAATATTAATATTTAATTAAAAAATATTAAAAAATATGAAAATTTAATATTATTTATTTTCTTGGGATGTTACATTCTTCCCCCCCTTTGGGAAATTGTGTCCTCACAATTTTAAAATTGGGCATGGAAACATCATTGAAAGTCCACATTGGAAAAAGAGTCGTTAAAACTATCACTTTATAAGAATGAAATAGAAGTACAAAGGTTACACCAGTTAATCGATACTAGGATTCCATGTAGGAAAACATGGATATGGAAGAGAAAACAAACGGTCGTGTTCTGAGGGAGAGTAATAGAAAACATGATTGGGAGAAAGTTAACCACAAGAAAATCACAAACTTATTGTGGGTTAAACCATCTTTGATTTCTCAGTAGGAAACGTAAACCAACAAAAATTTTGTTTTATGTTCCTTTTCATAATAGTTAGGATTAAATTTACTACAACGAATAAAAATATAAGGAAATATACTTACCTTCATGTAGAGTTTCTTGCTTTAATATGTTTCTACAAAAAAACTAATCTTTTCTGCAAAACTGTGAGCATTCAAAAAGACTTGGTCACATTAATGCACAAGAATCTTCTTCTAGAGAATCACATAATCCACAAAAGAGTAACTATATATTTAACCTGTTTTTAGACATCAAATAAAACAAAAATAGTTAGTACGAGATCATATAACCCCCAAAAAGGATAATCCTTTATAAAAATAAATACTACTCTTAATCTCAAAAAATAAACTAAAAGTAACAAATGTTCCAGAAAGTCCACTGAATACACAATGATACATAAAATTCTTAAAAATACTCTAAACTAAGATTGAAACCCAAAACTATGAAGGATTTAATCACATAGTCTTCCACAATAAATCTTAACATTTACCTCCAAATATCATCGACTACTCTTAAAGTCACATAATAATGTGTAATTAACATAATCACATAATCTCTATGGTAGGTTAATAATTTTGCAGAGATAACCCAAATCAATATATGTCCACAATAAATAAAAATATTCTTATCAAAAAATTTCAACCAATCCTCCATAATTGAAATCCTCTAGTATTTTATTTTCCTTAGGCATATAGTATTCCAAAAGAGAAATTGTTTTGCAAAATAACATTTATCATTTAATCACCAAATCATTTTTCTATACTAAGGATATCCATTTAATAAAACATAAGTTCCCAAAATCTAATTATTCTTGATCCATAGAATCATTTAACTAATAATAATAAGTCATACTAACTAGGGACTTGACGTAGGCCAGTTGTAGGCGATAAAAACCCAATCGCACCATGGTTTTGGGTTCGATTCCCACGTCTTTGTCTGACATGAAGGGTTTCCACACAGTCTTCATGTTTTTCTTTTTATAAAACAAGAAAAATAACAATAACATGTTTTAACCTTAATGGTTTTCTTATACCATTTATTTTCATCCCAACACATTAAGTTAGTTCTGCTCGTATCCAAACATGGATGTATTTTCTTGATAATCCACTTACTCAATACCCACCAAAACATAGGTATTTTTTTATACTTAGAATTGAATATAATGATTTACTATGGTTTTATAATCATAATAACAAATATAACTGAACCTATCCTCTTATACCAATAATAACAACCCTGGTCTTTTATTACACAATTAAACATAATTTATTACATGAACTTCACTTGATACAACAAAGAAGATCAAGAGGTATAATGTTTTTGGGGATTAGGATAATTGCATAACAACTTAAAACATGCAACATGAAACATCTTTATTGATAAATTCCATTACATGACCACTACATTCCCTCGTATTTAGCATTACATGGGATAGCCTAAGAACATGCATAAGAAAAGGGTGAGCTACAAAGCTCTACAAGGGAATAATCATGTAATAACATAAGGAATAAAATACATGTTATACAATAGGCATATCAATAGATAACAAGAGAAGCATAAACATAAATTCAAGATAAATCATGATAATCATAACATGGAAATGTGGCAACAACACTTAACATGGAATTAGCATGAGCCAAGGCTCATTGCACATGGAGTGAGAAAATCGGCATTGCACATGAAACACGAGTAATGCCTCTTTTCACTTGAATTAGCATGAGTATAAACCCATTTCACATGAAGTGTCATGATAATACACTTTAACCAATGCATTGGAGCACTATGAGGGTGCACCACTCTTAGACATTTCATTTCATGCATAACTGTGCCACATGGATCATATAACATGAATCATAAAACACAATCATTTATTCCATGATAAAGGAATATGGAATTCATATGTGGAACCACATAATCAATAAGTAAATTTTAATAAAGTTGAATACCCTTGATAGAGAAATGGGCATGGTATTGACTACACAATGACATTGTCTTAGAAAATCGGTGCAATTTCAGCAGCGTAACGGCATGACGTAAGAATTCATAAAAATGGTTAATAAGATTAAAAGGGGTGTATCGTCATATTTACATGAAGTGGACAGTAATTGGGTCATATATATTAATGTCCCAACAATTTTAATGAATTTAGATTCATGATACAAAATAATTACTTGAATGTAAAGGAGGAGAGAGAAATTTCTTTCAGAATTCCACCATAGTAACGGGTGTACATGGGAGGCATTTAATGAAAGAGAATGGGGTATCCCATCATTAAAACCTAAACATGGAAGTATGGGAGACGTTTGAAACCATACCCTAACATTTATAATTGAAATTAAAAGACCATAACAACATTAAGAAAATTGGACAAATTGAGAAACGAAGAAAAACCCATTACCATGTTGTAATCAATCGATTCGTATGAGAAAAGTTAATAACCACCAAATGAATAACTTAATTACATGAATATAAATAGAATCATGATAACATGTATATCAAATTTAATTACACAATACACCACATGCAATAAATAAGTGGTGATCAATAGAAATCTCGCAAAATTAAAAGTGAGATAGGAAATCCCTTACATTATGTCTGACTTGACTCGTATATTCTTTTTTCTACATGAATAATAAAATTATGTTAAGTTCATATAGATTAAGAACCTTTTTAATGTTAATTATTACATTTATATCACTTATTACCTTTCAATAATAGTAAGTTAATTATTTGTGTTCATATCGGACATTGTGTCGATGTTCAGAATTTGAGTTAAAAATGAACTTGTTATAATTACAATTTTCCATGTGGTCAAAACTCCATTATATACAGAATGATATTAATGATTTATATATAATATATATATAAATATATATTTTTATAATAGTACATAATATTTGGAGATAAGAAATGAAATTCCCCATTCATGGAGACGATAAGCTGTACGTACGCATTAACGCTACTTTCGTTTCAATTAAATATTTACTTGAATGAAAAATTAATGATACAAAAGTATATTATAATCATAGTATAATATCATATAAAATATATGTTACATAATTTCATTAACTCCATCTTTATACATTCCATGTATGTCATGAAGGAATCATATCACCTTGAGGGGGCGGTAGTCCGCACTTCCTCAAATGAAATTATCATGTTCACACATATTGGAAGGCATAAAGGTACCTTTTTAAATAAAAATTACAGAAGAATATAGAAAATAATAATAATATATATATCATATATAAATAATGTTTCATCATAATGGCCACCATGAGAGGCTGTAGGAGAAAATTGAACAATCATCACTTCGTGAGGCGTTAGTTTTCCATCAATAGAAATTGTATATTCCTCACCCATTAGATGGAGGTGTGTGTAAGTGTAGTTCTAATCCTTCCCATTAAAACATCCTAGAATATTTAGGATATAGGTTTTGTTATAAAATAATGGAATAAAATGTTTTTAGAAGTTGGAAAAGTAAAATAAAACCAAAGATCTTAAGAGAAGACGTTACATTTAAATCAGATAACTCCCCTTGGTTTGAACCAAATGGTTTTCTTGAAGTGTTTTATGACTAAGGTAAGGATTCTAGGATGAATGGAGGGATCTTAGGAGCTTATTTGTGTAGAGGTTTCACATGTCAAAGGCTTTAGAAGTGTGATAAATGGGTTAGAGGTGTGGGGTTTTTATAAGGGAGAGGAGGGGCTCTTTAGGAATGTTTGAAACAATTATTTTATTATAACCTCATTTTCAGTTTCAAAAGGTCACATATTCATTAATATCAAAATTAAGATGACTCATGGTCGAAATAAAATATTCCAATAATAATTGGAATGGTTTTTGATATTGTTTTAATATTTATAATTTTGTTTATTTAAATAATTTATTAATGATGTAAATATTGTATCATTGTTGTATAATAAATAATTTAAGTTATTTGATGTCCAAACATTATACACAAAACACCATGATGTAGGAAATATTTTAATATTTTCAAAAAATATTAATAGTCTACTTGATATCTTATATTAGCCAATGTAAAAATTTATTTACTGAAAGATATTTGTTTTGTTCATTGTTGTCTTTACTTTAAATTAATTAATATAAAATGTCATTATTACTCCCATGTGGATCCATGGGGTCCCAAATTCGACCAAAGGATTCCCATGGGCAGCTATTTATAAGAAAATAGGACTAGGACACTTTTTAGGTTAATTTAATATTAATATAATATTATATTTTACCCTTATTTATTATTTTAACCTTTTAATCATGGTAAATAAAATATTTACTAAAGTATATATTTAAAATGAATAAAAAATAAGAGTTACCTATTTACACAATTAGAAGATACTAATTCCAAATATGGAAACCATTTTTCCCAATTCAACATACAGAAGTGGAAGAAATTAATTTAAAATTAATTCCCGCTATTGAAACAAACAACATGTTTTTAAGAAATAATAACTATCAAAGGAATGACACTGATTTCTGTCCAATTTCAAAATGAAATTACATCCAGTGACCAAAATTAGATAAAATGGTAAAAATATATTCTAATTACAGTTGAAAACCATTTAAAAAGATAATATAGCCACATAAATAAATTAGATTAAAAGGAAATTTTCAATTAAAATATAGTTTTATAAAATATTTAATAAAAAATGAACTTTATTAGAAAAATACCAAAATTTCATCCAAATTAAATTTTGGTGTCCCGATTCTAAAAAAGAATTTAATTTTGTCAAATAGAACATATAAAAGTGACAAAAACAATATTTATAGAGGGTTCTTCATTAAAAGGCGGTAAATCATCCTTTTTGTGAATATTAGAGTATTTATGCTTAAAATCAAATTCTTTACATATTTTAAGCCTCTAACTGTTATTGAAAAAATGTAAAAAAAATTAACAAACATGTATAATAATATTGCAGTTAGTTATATTCATTCCTGCCAATACAACGGCTAGGCATTAACTAGCATTTAAAATAATAATATTATATTATTAGTGTGCAACGAAAGACTTCAATGAAACCCATTGTTGTGTATCGTGTACGCCGCTGAACATAGCGTCCCCTTTAAAGTATAATTAATATTTAACTCACAAATAATAATAACTATGAAAATGTAATATTTTTTATTTTCTTGGGATGTTACAGTTCCTAAGTGAAATACCTTCTTTCCTTTATGGATATCCACCATCAGATAATTCCTTACTGCTAAGGGAACAACAAAGAAATTCTAAAATCATAGAATTGCCTAAGTGGATAATGACCAGTTCATATTTGAACTAACCACCATAAATATTATCTCTAATTATATTAAATTTATCATTAAGCTATTGTTTCTGATAAATCATCTTGATAAATTGAAAGTCCATATAAAAATTATCCAAAACCACTTCATATCCAGATTCATGAACTCTAATATGCCATTATTAAAATAGATTCACCAAGTTCCACACTTATAAACATTATTTTAATTCATTGTTCGAATTTTTACGGATTAAATAATTTTCAATAACATTTCCCTTCCCCAAAGTATATGGGATGTAGAAATTAAAATTCTATAGGTGTTCCATGAAATTCCTCTATGGGAGATTCAAATATTTTTGTGATAATATATAACTTGTTCAAATGTGGTATGAAAACACCATATCCCTTTTTCCAAAAAGATAACATTTCACCTATTAAGTTCATGAATCATAGATGCAAGTTTATGGTCACATTTTGGACAAATCATTCTTCTATGACCTATGATGAAGAAAGACATAGCAAATGAAATGATATAGTATAAACAAAAACAAATCCCAAACATTAACATTATGCATCCTAGAAGTCTCTATAGCCCTTCCCAAACTATGGAAGAGTCAACACCAGAGGAGTACTCAAAAGAATTTTCATCTCCACAAAAAATATTATTCTTCTAATTCCAAATAAACAATATTACATTCAATGTTAGAGTAGTAATGGGTGAATCCTTCATTGAATACTTGTATAAAAAGTAGTGATAATAACCAAATAAGCCCAGGAAGCTCCAAATATCAAAGAAATTTCATGGTTGATCCTATGTTAAAAAATCATTCTCCTTTTTTGGATCCGATAATATACCATGTTCATACATGAATATTCAATAGAACAACACCTATCGCATCTAAAAATCGCATTCTGAGTGATCTTCAGAAAGACATTGATTTTTTAAAATTCCCAGATCCGATCCCAAGTGATGAACAAGAACCTCCCCATACCCAAAGAAAGACAGATTTTCATCCAAATATAAAACCCTTATGGTATCATGATACTCATGGGAAATCATGTTAAAAGAAACCATAAATATTATAGGACATTTTTTAGACCAAATGTCTTGAAAAATTTCTCATAATGGTCATACATTCTTCAAATGTTGGTTTTATAAATTGATGTTTATTTTACCCTAATGTATTGGTAGAAGAACAAAAAATCAATCTTTGGGGACCAATTTTACCATTCCAACTAGTCAAACAGACTGTCAAACCATGGTAAGAAAGAATATTTCATTATCATAACTCGGTTGAGTTTTCAATAATCATCACAAAGGCATCGTGAACCATGAGCCTTATTGGAAAAGCGAATCTGTGTCACCCAAGGTGACACACTGGGGAGTATAAATCTTTTTTTGAAAGATATTACAACTAAATTCTCAACTCCTACATTTTAGAGGGTCCTATATAGTAAGAGTGAAAAAATAGTTCAGTTCAAGACACTATTTTAATAGAAAACTACAATTGAAATACCTATGGAAGACAAATGAAGACTGATGGTAACATGTCACGAAACCTGGTGACAAAATGTGGGAGATCACCACTGAAATATTCTCTCCCAAGATCAAAGGATAACATATATATCACTTTCCATAAAATTTTATAAGAATATATGGATCTTCACAAGCCTTGGACTCATTCTCCTTGAATGATTCGGAAAGCCCGATCCGATGCATTAAGGGAGACCCATAAAAGATTATAACCAATTCAAATTTATTGGGAATTAGGAAATCATTCAATAGTACTACATCAATATGTTCCTTTTCGGGAACTAGAATACTCCCAGAATGCTAAGAATATGATAGAGAGAAAACCAAATCATTTCTATGGAGAACCTACTATATCTTCGTACCAAAAAGTGTAGTGATATCCCTTTGATAAGATAAAATATACAAAAGAAGATTTATCATAATAACAATGTGGTTTGAAATAAATTTATGAGATTTGTCAATATAAAATAAAAAAGTCTCTAATGATAGATCTATATTAATGGTACCTATCAAAGTATGTGGGACCATATCCACATCCTCTGGAGAAAAGTCAACTTCATGAAGAAACGCCATTTCAGATCCCTCCTGATATAACCCTATTGTCCTTGATTCTTTTAATTTCCCTGCTATTTTAGAAGGATAAGATAATTTTGTTCCATTATCAGGAGTGAAATATATTTTGAAAAACTTTTATAAATGTCTTGAGTGTCCAAAGGAAACATACACCTTGGTTTCCTTATTGAAGAACCTCATATAAGGCCATGTAATTCCACACATATAACCAAAAAATAGCCTCTTTTAGGAATTACATGTGGTCTATAATGACCCTGTTGATGAGAATTACCATGAGAATCATCGTTCTTACACATTATTCAAAAAACTGAGTTTCCAACCATAACCATTTAAACCATCAAGGATCATTCTAGTACATCAATATATAATGGATTCTTCATCAATAAGTCATGATAAAAAAATGACTTGTTAAAAGTCCCAAGTTAAACCATAGAGTCTTCAGATTCTATTTGACAATGTCTTAGGTGAAAACTATGCAATCTCATAAAAATAGTTTGAAAATTCTTTCACGGTCATATCATCCAACCCAATTTAGAAATTTATAGTGGACATAGACCACAACATCAAATCGAGATGGAGCCAGTAGGTGAAAAGAACATTCAAGGATTTCTACTATAATACATTTTGCTTCATCAATGTCATCGTTGTGTCCAACCATCTACTACTCGACCATTCAACAAAAATGTGGAACACTTCACCACGATTTTATCTACTGTATCTAGTAATCTAAACCGATGATTCATTATTCTCAACCATTCCTCAACCTTCTAAATATCTTTTGAGCATTTGAATGATGGTAGATTTTGTCGAAAGAAAATATTGAGAAATAATAAAACCAATGTACTTATGAGGATCTATAGTAGGAACCTTAACATGAACTCATTGTGGAACCTAGCCAATCTCATGGACAGTATGGACAATCACCTCAATAGGAATATAATTTAACAAAGGATTCTCTCACAGATAATTAGAAACGACATTCTACTTGATCCAATTCACACTTCATCACGAATGCATGATGCTACACAAAAAAAGGGACCACATTGATGACATCAGATTAGAAATAAAATAGATCCACATGGGATATTAATCCACAAAAAATAGAACTATGACTTTTAATTCAATCCATCTAAATAAAATTCATGGAAAATACAAAAATAATCCCCAAGATTAATTTTCCAAACCACCCCAGGTGATATAATGTTCATTGTTGTGAGGGAAGGATTTGAATTTAGTCATAAATACCTCCTATATCACAACAAGAATATACATAAGCTTATGTACATGAGTAAAAGAAGCTCAACCATGCACTGATACCAAATTTTCATGAAACAACAATGGTGCCATAATAACATGATAACATACACAACTCTGAAATGTCTTGAAGAACTTTCCAAATCCACTTGGGTTGATGACTACAAATAGGAATCATACATAATGAATGTTGGAATAATTTTTTCCCACAATAATTGATTATGTAAAGAGGACAGGTTAGTATACATACAATGAAAATATATAGAGAGATTATGTAACAGAATTCTAACATTCATAGCATCCCGAAGTACTAATACAAATTACTAAAAACTGGAAAATAATATGAAGTTCTAACAGAGGAAACTCACCATGTCCTTGGATTTTCATGTAGAGCCACCACCAATTGGTGAGTTACTACTACTCAAAACAAGAAGGATGTAATATAAAAACAACATAATGAATATGTAGGGTGTGAGATGAAATCCTAGTAGGGTCTCACAAAAGATTCCATAATATATTCAATCATTTAAATATCCAACTAAAGTGCTTCCAATTTTAGATAAACTATTTTGGAAATTAAATAGATTTTTTTAACAAATCATGATTTATATTTATAATGTTGGGTATAAATTTAACAAATTGATTATATAATAATTTAATATAAAAGAGTTTAAATAAATAAATAATCCATTTGAATGAGGTTAAAATCATTGGGATGAATTTATATCTCAAATATAAACCTGGAAAAAACATGGTAATCCACCAAAAGGTATGATTGTTACAGGTTATGGTATCCTCACACTCTAGTATTTTGATAATAAAAATGTATAATAATGTTCCTTTACACTGGTCAATGTGGAATCATCAACATCATACATAGTGATAATACATTCCAACTAGTTTTTGTTAGACTTTTATAACCTTCATTTGGTTCTATGTCATTCTTTTACTAGTGTATTTTTCACTAATAACTCACCAGCTACCTAGGGTTACATGTGATCTAGTACAAATAAATTATGTGAAATTTTACTTAATCAAACATAAGTAAAAATTAAATATCATTATGCAGTTTCAGATATTCTATTTTTCTATATAAAATCCATATGTTGTTTTTAAGAAAAACATGCCTTTTCCCTAGATAAAACCAAATGGTTTATATCAAAACCATTTTAAACCATTCATCCCAAATAATAATTTCAAATAAATTCAAAATTAAATTCCAAAAATAAATTTACAAATTTAATTGAACTCATTTTCTACACTTTAAAAATATAATTACTTCACTATAAATCTCTAAAACATTCAATGAATTCTAAAATAACAGCCCAAATTAAAGGATTTATGTTTTTTCATTATATCTTTCCAGAACCCAATTTCCCAAAACCAAAATTCTATATTGTTTGTATTTTAAATCAATAATTTCAAATCAATTTCATTTATAATAGCAATTGAATATAAAAGAATAAATTTATGGAGAGTAAAATGTTGGAATTATAAAGGAACCACCTACCATAGTTCACTAGATAAAAAAACTGAAAACCAAAATAGGGATTCACAAATAATGAAGGAAAATAATGGTATATGTGAATAAAAACTAGATACAACATATGAAATAAAGGTAATTAGTTCTTCTAATCATCATAGTGATCCAAAAAACTCTACGGAGAAAATGAGAGAAAGTATTAGATAGAGAACATGAAGAGAAAACCAATCAGTTGGAGAGTGAATGGAACTAATAAAACATTAATATGATTCCTCAAGGTTAATGAGGGGTGAAAAAATATTATTGGGATCTCTATTGAATAGATATCTCAATTTGGGGTCATAGCGGTCTGCCAAGGAACAAAAATAAAGGTTTAAGATGTTTAAAACTTATGGTGGAAAAATCTCATATGCATGTTAATATGGACAAGGTGGCATGGTAGATCAAACTGTGCTCACTGGTCATAAAACTTGTTTAAATGTCTTCAAATTTTATCAAAAGAGATAACACAATTTTATAAACCATTCACTAACCATATAAAACCCCACTTCAAGAGTTTTTAATGATTCATCAAATAGGGTGCAGATTTTGAGAAATCCATGCACCATCTAATTAAAGACCATAAATTTTCAAATTTTCAATTTTTCCCCTGAAATAACCCTTAATTAAACCGAACCAATGAATGATTAGAAGATGGTTTTAGGAATACCTATTAACAATAACAAGATTTTTTATATTCTTTAATTGTCCCATGAAGTTGGATTTGATATGTGGTTTAGTCAACTGATGTTTTTTATTATAATATTGTTTTGTATTGATTGTTTGTTATGGATCATAGTTTAAATGACTCAGTATGCATAGATTAGGGATATTAATTATTGATGACGGGTATACATAATGTATGTGTGATCTCATAGCTATGATTCAGAAATAGAGACGAGTTAGAAGGTTTTTGAAACACATAATTTAATTAATTCCATGTGTGTAAGTACGAAACTGATGTTTGTAGAAGTTATAATCAATGATAATAATGATTTTTTATATGTTATATTATGATGAAGTCTCTTAAAAATGGATTTTTTCATGATTTATATCACTAACATATTAAATATATATAATTGATAAAATATGTATGTAAAGGTGTTGTGTTGTATAATTGTAGATTCACATAAAATTCATAAACAACCCATATAGTATTATAGGAAGGAGTTTTTCTCACACATAAATTATAAATTTCATGATGTGATCTTTAATACAAAAGGATGGTAGTTATATATGAATGGTGTTTCATAACATTGGAAAGGAATATACCTACATGGGGAGGATTTAATCCCAAATATAACAGTTTGAGTATCTATCATCCTATGATTGTGTTTAGAGACATATTTATGAAGATATATAAGAGATACCCTTTTGGATATTAGTATATATATCAAATACAGATGAATTTCATTATATATGAGTAATGATAAATCAATATAGAGTCATATATGATGATATTTTTGTTATCTTTCTATTGGTTTTAATAAATGATATGGTTATTGTTATGGTCTTAAAAATATTATCATAGCAAGATGAGTCATGTTATTCTCTATGACTTATTAATGGAAATTCCCAAATTAATTTTTTAAACTATATCATAACTAATTTTAGTTGGAGTGTTTTCATTCTATTAAGAATGTATGGAATGAGGATTTTATATTGTTAGTTTATAATTTTTATGTGTAATTTAATATTTATTTTTCATTTTATAATGATTATACATTTCAGATAAATTCATCATAAAGAATGATAATTTTTTTAGTGATGAAGTTAATTTAATACTTTGACAAGATATTGTATTACATGTAAAACCATTTTCTAGGATAGGGTAGTTACATGTAAGGAATGTTATTGGGGAACCAATATCTAAAATAAAATTAGTACAACTCAATTAGAAAAATTGATTTTAGAAACAATGAGATTTTATCTTAACCAACAAACTCAATTAATATAAATTATAAAGATGATTTGGTTACATCGTAATTAATTTTCCACATCACTAGTGCATGAAATTGTATATTTTGTGGTTAGTAAATATTCTATAATTGATGATTCAACCATATAGTCCATTATTCTCATTAATTTTTAATTCTTCATAGTTGTTAGTATATTCATTTATATATGCAAGTGATGGGAAAAACAACATGATACAAATTTTTAGCTTCCTACTAAAACATGCAATATAATAAATTCATAACCTCATTATCTCTTTCTATAAGACCCCACATATACTAAAAATGCCACATCTATTTGATAACATCTATGACATGAAATACCAAAAATTGATTTAAATATAACCTATTAAGAAATTATGATATGTTTTATATTTTAAATAAAATTAATATATTAAACAATAAGTAATGCATGTGATACTTGGTTATCATATAACATACGCCTCAATGTGTTTCCTCGATTCATGTGTTACACACTAGACTAAGTTTTACCAAAATGATAACCTATACATTAAATTAAAGCATATGAATATTATTAAATAACTTATGATAATATTTGGTTTTAAAAAATATATCATTAATTCCTTAACTTCAAATTAATTTGAAATGAATATATAAAACAAATGAATATAAAGGGAATGTTTAAAGGCTCCAAAATAATTTTATACTAAAAAATCAAATTAATTTATATTATTAAATAATATTAATTTAATATATATATTATCTATTCAATTATAGATATTTTATATTAATCCAATAGATTTATACTTATAAGATAATCCGAATGACAATATTATGCATAAATTGTTATATTATTTTAAAGGGGGTTGTGCAACACTTTAATGGTGAACCCATTTTGAAAATTATTTTTTATACTTTTTTAAATTCCATATGAAAAAATAACTACATTATTTAAATTGAAAATTCAATATTTTGATATGGTGATCTTTTAGTATATTCCTGTGAGGTATCATTTTTTAATTAATAGTTAAATATACAGAATTTTTATTGAAAAATGATATTTCATCAAATTTTTTAGTAAAGAATAATTTTTTTTTCAAATGTATAATTTGATAAATTTTTATATCCATTAATATAATATAGGTAATTTAAATAAATTTCATATTATAATTGGGGATTAAAGTGGCTAAAACTTTTCCCCATTTTAACATTAAAAAACACTTTATTTTGTTTCTCATCTAATATTAAATTTATGTTAATTTCTTCCAAATAGGTTGTTGAAATTTGGAAACATGTATTACATATTTGGAATTAGAATAATTTATAACATCTAATCAGGTAAATATACTTTTTGAATAAAATTATTACTGAATGTAATTGTAATTAATTACAATGATTAAATAATAAATATAACAGGGAATAAAAAATTATTTTATAGGGAAAAGTGATGTTTAAAATTATAAAAAATATATTTTTGGGCCATTTTTAACACTATTATTCATTTTTAATAATTAAATTCTTTATTGGAGACACTCTACACTGGAAAACATGTTTGGAATTCCCTTTTCCATAATTTACATGAATATAACTCCTTCGAAACTATAAAAATGAACTCACACCTCCCACATATTCACACACATTAAACACTTTTTATTTATCAAACTCTATTCAAATAAGTTCCCAAAATCACTAAATTAATCATAGAAGACTCCCTTTGAAAAAAAATTCATCCATTGTTTCCCTTTGGTGAAACCAAAATGAGTTAACGGAAGAAGAGGTTACATCCTTCCTCAAGCTATTTTGTATTTTTTTCATTCACCACCCCATAAATATTATTATTTCATGAATAGATAATAAAATTATTATCATAAAAAAATTGAAAAGTTTTTATTATAATATTTTTATCTACACAGACCCTATTATATTTAAATGGGAAACATAATCATTGTTTTTTTGTACGACGTACTGCCTCCCCTTGAACTGATTCCACTAGTTCTTTCAATTACCATCATTCAGTGTTGGAAATAATTATGGAACAATTGTTTATATATATGATATTTATGATATAAGTTATATATATGAGATTATTTATATATATATATATGCTATTTATAATTTTTTCATTATACTTTAATACTTATATGAATCATACCCTCATTATTTTCATTTTTGGTTGTAAGATAACATCGTTTGCGGACCTGTTGATAACTGCCTCCTCAATGGGAAGTGATTCATTAATGCTATACTGGGAATGTATAAATGATAGATTTTATAAAAATATGAGAAATATATTAAAGGATTTTATTAATTGATTTATAATATACTTCTAAAAATATATCATTTAATTTTCACTATTTAAGATATGATAAGTAAATAGATGCAGCGTTCATGCACACATACGACGAACCGTCTCAATGAATCGTCAATTTAATATCCTATATCCAAACATAATGGATTATAATAAATACTCACTTACTGAATATATACAATAATTACATCATGGTTTAGATATTGTGAAAGATTATTCATTCTCTATGTAAAAGAAAAAAAATTAGTCAACCAATAATCGAAAAACATGGCAATTAACACCCAAAATGACGAAAATAATTATAAATTGTTAAAAAATATTAATAGAATACTATAAAAAATATTATATTATATTATAAATATTGTTATAATTATGGAATAAGTTATCAAAATGGATAATCCTCTTATATAGGATATTAATTGATGATCACAGAAAAGGGAACACAATATAAAAGATTCTTGTCACAATTTTCATTCCAAGTGGTAGAAGACATTTTAACCACATAATTAATTATTGAACTGTATCTACTACCACATTTGATATATTATATCATAAACTAAATTATCTTTATGGTGTTTAATGATTCATTTTACACTATGTATTATATGGGGCTTATGATTCAAAAGTTACTATGTAGTAAGGGACTTCTTATCATTCCCATTCATTGATGAATGCATTTTAGTTTTTCACCTAATATATATATATATAGTGTAAGTACTAATAAATTAAAATATAATATACTTAATTATTATTTATTAATTCTACAATTAGATTCAATTTAAATTACTTCATCTTAGGTGACTTGAATATAATTTTACCAAAGTGGAAAAGATGTTTCGTAACCCGATTCAATTTCATTGGGTTATACTACATCCACATTGTCATTAATATTATATGATTATTTATATAATCACATTTTATATGTTTTCATTTATTTAATCTTTTTAGGTGTATTTATATTTAATACACATAATCTATTTATTTATTTCCTATCATGTCAACATTAATATATTTTCAAGGGATTTCCTCACAATATCATATTACTCATGATTGTTTGTACTAGAATTTCCTTTAGATGGAATTATTTGACCATTATTTAATAAAATGATTGTTTTTATTCTCATATAATCATTTAGGGTAGTTTTTATGTAATTATGTCATTTTCTTTTCATTGGATGTTAAGATTCTTAAGGAATTTGTTTTTAGGAAAACATTATTAAATTTATCTATTTAGTCATAGAACCTGGTTCCTTCATAATAGAATTTATAAAATGAATTTAAAAATTATTTTTACCATTCCTATAGTATTTATTAAATAAATATTCAATATTTTTGATTTTTATGTGGGTTTTAGTGAAATACTATAGGGGTTTTCTGAGCAAGGTAATCTTATAATCGTTTTACCATGAAAAAGGTATGTTCTTTTTACCATGTATAACATGTACATATATACCCATTTTCCTTTCATCTATGATTCCTATTCATATTTAAAAGTATGTTTTTTCAATAAAATTTGTTTTAAATTTATTTTAAATAGAAATTATTTCTAGAATTTTCTTCCAAAACAGAATGGAAATTTTACTAAATAATTTTTAAATTAATTTTTTTAGTATTGATCTTAATCAATGAGAAAAACAATTTATTTTACTACATTAGGGATGTGACTCATTTATAACATACTAATCATTATCTTAAATGGTTTATGATTGATTTTTCTAAAATATAATTGACGTTCACTTACCAGATTCATTTTTTGTAGTCCCCTTAAAATATTCAATTACTATTATAATTGAACATTTAATTTACACTCATTATTAATATCATTTATTTTGGATACTTGTATTTCCTAAACAGTTTACTAATTTTACATATTTTCTTTATAGTTATTTGATTTTCTGTGGAAAAATTGTTAAATCCATATTCAGTATTCAATAAGAATTTTTTTTATAATGAATATTATTTATAAATTAAATCTATTAATATATATATACGGAATTTTTTCGATAGAAAATGAGTGGTTGGATAATGACAATATATTACCCCTCGATGCATAAACATGTTTTGTGCAGAATAACAATTTTATACAAATTAAATGAGTTTTATCTTAAAGTTTTAATCTAACTTGTGAAAGGTCCTCACGGTATAATTATTTAGTTGGCTCAGTCACGATTTCAAATAATTTAGAATTTATTTTTTTTGATTCAGTTATCCATGATATTTTAACTATAAAAGTGTATATGGAAACATTTAATTATTATTATATTGATTAAATGGAATTTGTTTTAATTTTCATATCATTCCCTAATAATTATCAATTATAAAATTATTTTAATGGCCTTATTTTCAATTATTTTGCTTTACATATTTTTTTCAACTATGTTTATTGATTTTATAAATGTGTGTTTAGTTATATACATTTCAATATTCTTTTGTACGTCCCTATCAGTTAATTAATTACATGGAATGTGACTTAAGTTATTACCTATCTATAATGACTATCCTAATTGATTCATTACTTCTTCCATTGTACTTCACCTATACTAAGAGTTTCATTTCACCCTCATTTAATATTCATTTTTAGGATTCCATAATGTGTACTAATAATGATATGTAAGGATATACTATATGAAATATTTTTATTATCCAAAACATGGGAAAAAATTAAGTTGTAATATGTTAATTTATTATTAATTAACAACATATTCATGTGTTTAGTGTACCAATACAATTAATTTTTTCTATCATTTGGGAAAAAATGGACTTGTATCCTATGTAAATTTAATGGTATCATGACATTGATTTAGGGTTTCTATATTTGGGTAAGTATTGATGATATATGAGTATGGATAGTGGAAACATTTGGAAAATCTTTTGGAAAAAATAGATTAAATAACATAACCCTAATGTAGAATTTGACGATATGTATAGAACAAAATTTTAATATCTTTTCTATATATGACATTATAAGGATTTCATAGAAATTCATACCAGTCTTGATTCAACAAGGGGATGTTATTTAGAAAAATATGTATCATGAAAAAAACTCTAAAAGGTTGGTCAGGACTGACTTGAGTGTAGCCTGGTAAACAATAACATGTCTTACTATGCACTTGTTTTGACAATCCCCAGATATAAGCTTATGAAAATTCATATTTTAATTAAAAACCATTATGATGGATTTTAACCGATCATGAAAATTAATAACCAAGGATTAACATTAGGTGATTTAGATATAAAATAAAATCAATGTTTTAATAAAATGTTTAGGGTTTATTTAATTAGATTCAACAGTGTTTAAGGAATTTTTTTAGATTTTTTGGCTCTATATGTTGTAGTGTAATAGAAATATAGGTAATATTGAATTTAAATTTTATATACATGAGTTTAGTTCTATTAATCGCCTTTATGGTTCATATGAAATATAATTAAAATATTTTAATAGTCGAACTGATTATCAGGTTTTTTTTTCAATAATAGGTTGTATAAAAACCTATAAATAAAAAGCTATGAAATGGTAAAATTTTAATAATGTAAATCTTATTTATTTTATTTATTATTTTAATATATGTTTAGAAAAATTATAAAAATTAAGTTGGGTGACAACCCATCATATATGGCATGGCCATGGGTTATGAACTGATGATCGAAGGGCGATAAGCCTTTAACACTAACATCTAACCTACGCAATTTCATTATTAATATATCATTTTTATCCAAACCACTTGTTGAATAAATATTAATGATGACCATTTATAGATTAATTTTATATTAATATATTAATGTATAACAAACATTATATTTTGAAAATATGTAACGTAAAATGGAAATACATTTCAATCTTTTTTTCTCAGAATTCATTAAACATGTTTCTTGTGCATCATGAATTTTAAAAAAATTACTCAATAAAAATTTTATTGAGTAAGGGATGAATTCGAATTTGATCAAAGCAATACCAAAGTATGGAATTTTTCATATAAAATTGAATCTTATCATGTAAATATATTTCCTTATATTCATAGGTAGAACAATAATTACCCAAAAGTAGGAAATATATCTAGACTGAATTGTTTTCATAGTACCATAATTTATGTTGAACTGAAGGCCTTTTAATCATCTGAGATTTACTTTATTGAGACATTCTACATTACATTGATCATCCAATAGTTTTTTTATTATTTACATCAAAACCCTAAGTAATTATTTTTTATTTTCATCTATATTCATATATCGACTATTCCCTAGTGTTCTTCTTAGTATAAACCTAGTTATATGATATTATGTGTGACCATGGGACCTCCAACTATTATCAAATATAAATATATTTATTACTAATATTGAATATAAATTGATAGCACATAAATTAATTAAGGTGTAGAGAATTTAAAAACCACAAAATTATAAAAATGAAACCTTAATTCTTTGTCCAGTGTAAAATGCAACACAAAATGTATAGTGGAATATAAAAAAATTAGAATTAATGATATATTTAATATTTTAAACAAATATAAAATATTATATAGCTTTCAATTAATTTAATATTGAATTATCTTACATCTAATGCAATAATGATTTTACATGATAGCTACCATCACATGCAAGACTATGTGTCACCAAACAATAATATATTATTAATATATAATAATTTAATATAAAGAGATATAATATAGATTTTAAATTAGAAGAGTAAATAAGATTAAGTGGAATATGAAAATATTTTAGTTTCACATAAATAAATGAATTCCTTGGTGAAAAATATTTATTAATTAATATAGAAACCAAATTTATATAATGAGAGTGTGTTTATTCTCTAAAAGTTTTATCACAATAAATTAAAATATTTACTATTACTGAACAATTTTTGTTTAATATTTATATTATAATTTCAAAAACATATTATTTATATTTATCCAATATATTCGATAGTCAAAAGAAAAGAATAAATTTCATATTACATATAAAAATCTATATATTTACAATGGTTGTTTTTAAAACTTTTAACGGTGAGAATTTGTTTAAAAAGAATACTGAAAATCACATATATATATAATATTAATTATCATAAAATTGATAAAAAAAATTATTATACGATGGAATTTGGGAAATTTGTATAATGTTTTATTTTTTGATGAATAGTGAAAAAATTATAAATCGAAATTCAAAACTACTTTATTTTATAATATATTATTAATGATAAGTATCAATTTTTTATTTGTTTAAATTTTTACATTGATAAATTTTATATAAATTGATCCAATTTAGGTCATTTGATGAATCATTACTTTAAAATTGGATATTATAATATCTCTAACCATGGACTGTTTTTTTTATAAAAAATGCACTTTGTTGTGAAATCTATATGAATAATTATAAATTCATTTAAGCAACATATGTTATTATAATTTGGAAAAATTGATTGAAATTATATAATTATAATAATTTATTATTTATTATATAGTCATCATATTTTTTGAACAGAAGTATCATAGAATGTAATTAAAATTATTTACAATAATTTAAAATAACAATTATCTTACAAAGGGATTAATCCATAATCCTAAGTTCCCAAAATGAACAAGATATATGTCAAAAAAATTATATCCATATTTCAACCATATAATTATTTTTATATAATTTAGTTTATTATTAAAAATTTTTTAGTGGGAAAAACATTGGAGGAATTCCTTTTTCTAAAATTTACATGAATTCTACTCCTCACCCACATTAAAAAGGATCTTTCCCCGACCACTTCTTCACACCTATAAATCACATTTTATATGAATATATATGGTCAAAAAAGTTACTAACATCCATCGCTTAATCTAATAGGCAACCCTCTAAATGAACGACTTCTATGGAATCCATTTGATGCGATCCAAAATGAGTAACCCGATAAGAGGTTAAATCCTTCATCAACCAATTTTGTTTTATTTTAATCCTCAAACCCACAAAATATTATTATTTAATTATTATATAATAACCTTATTAAATTATATATTCTTTTATTTTGTTATTGAATTATTTTCAGATTAAAGTTTACAAACATACATCAAATGGGACACACAATCATCATTCATGTGTACGACAAACTTCCACCTATCTATCAAATGTAACTCAATATTCCATTTAACCCATTTAATAGTTTGAAATAATGATTTATTTATAGTATATATCTGATATATATTATATTTATATCTTATTTCTCCATATATAATTCTTATATAACTCATACCTTTATTATTCCCATTTTATTGTAATCTGACAACAATGTTTGTATGCTTGTGGACTACTTCCTCCTTAATTAAATGTAATTAAATCCCACTATACATGGAATATTTAATGGATATTTATAATTAACCTAGGTAAAATATTTTCCATAAAGATTATACCAGATTTATAATATTAATATACATATATATCATTTAATTTTCATTCTTCAATGTGTGGAAAATAAATTCAAGCAGTGTTCATGCGTACGCGCGACCTAAAATCTATGGGAATGGTTAATTTCATTTACCATTAAAAAATATCATGAATTATTATAAATACATATTTAATGCATCCATGCTACACTTAAGTAATGGTTTAAATCATGGAGATGATGATAACATTATCTACTTAAGATGAAAAAAATAACAATTCATAACATATTCTAAAAACATTACAATTTACACCAAACATAATGAAAATAATGAAATATTGTTAATAAATATGTATTAAGATTTTATAAGAAGTTTATAAATGATATTTTAAAAATTACTATTATATTTCAATAAGTTATTAACTTTTTTATAATAATAATAAAAAAAGAAAAAGGATGATCACCCAAAATGAAAATATGGTAAGGAATTCCTATCTCACATTTATTTCCAGGAGGCATATAAAATATTCACTAAATTCTACTTTTGTGTTATCTTTCAGTTTAAAATTTTAATATATTATATCAAAAATTATTTTTTCATCCTATAATTTAATTTTCTTTTTTTACTATAACACTTTTATATGTATTATGATTTATAAATTAATATATAGTAAGGGACTTCGTGTCAATTTCTATTCATTGAGGAATAACTTATCATTGTGATCATATGTTATTATATATTGTATAAATAGTTCAAAATTTGTATATAAAATCATTAATACTTAAACACCCATGGTATATTGAGTTTCTATTTTAATTATTTCATCGAATGGGACTTGAACATAATGTTAAACTAGTAAAACATATGTTGTATAAACTGATTAATTTTCCTTGGGTTATACAAATTCCTCATTTATGTTAATAAAATATTATTATTTTCATAATTAAATTAACAATCTATTTTTTTATTTCCATTTCTTTATGTTGATTTATATATTATACAGATAATCTATCCAGCAATTGATTCAAGCATTAACGTTATAATATTTTTAATGGTTCACATAAATCCTTTCTGTTCAATTAACATTCACATTGAAGCATTAAATTTTTATAAATTTGATAATAATACCTATTGACTACACAAGGGAAATTTAATGACAATTTATATTAATTTATATATCAATACATTGAAATTTTTTCTCAAATATATTTTTTAAAAGAATTCTTAAAGGAATATATCAATTGTAGATGTTACTATTAGAATAGCGGTGATGATAAATATATTTGAATAAAATTATGAATTACTATGTGTGATTTCAAAAAATAAATTATATTATAATACTATACATTTTAAAAATTGTATTTCATATTGTAGAAATCAATAGATTAATAGATGTATTAATGGGGGCCATTAAGAAGAATATTATTTGTAGATGGTAGCGCAAAAACACAAAACACTACTAAAAAATGAATTAGGAGAACAAAAATTTAGGGACTGATAATATATCTGTTCATAAAAATTAGTAATTCCAATAGATATTTAGTTTTATTGGTATTGATTTTATGCGCCAACACTTATTTTGTTCAGCAGATAAATATGTCTGTATTAATCATATTGCCCCCAAAAAACGTTTACCTACATCAAAATCTATTTCATTATTTTACTAATACCAAATTTTCTTACTAACACATCAATCTATTTTTAATGATAAATATTTCCAACAAATATTTTACCATTAATAAAATCTATTAAAATAGTTCATTCAATGATAATAACCAATTAATATAATCCAATATTATTATATAGATTATCATTTTTATAATTGAAGTACATATTTACTTTTAGAGGTTTTTTGAAAATACCTCATTTATTAAATTCATTTTTCAATTTTCTATAAGTATAAATGGTGCTTATATTTTGTAATTATTTTCATTTAATAAACATCTAAATACTTTTTTTAAAAAAAAAATAATTTATTGCGATATTTCAATTTAACAAACATTATAAATAGAAAGATGGTAAAGAATAAAAAATAATAAACATAATTGGGATATGTTCCAATAAATCATTCAAAAATAATACCAAATTTCTATAAATAATGTGGAAAATGATATTTTAAAAAACATGTTTAAATATATCATACTTATACACACATTTTTTTAAATAAATTTAGAACTAAAAATTTTGTACCATAAAATATGTTGAAATGGATCATTAAAAAATAATACCTATTTATTTGAATCCAATAAATTATTTATTAATAAAATTGTTAATTTTATTATAAATAACTTATATATTTTTTTATTAATTTTGAATTAAACCTAGCATCAGTCATGTCCCATTTCACCCACTCTTACGTCCCACCTTAATGAGTTATTCTCCCCTTGTGCTTCCACGCCATCGTTGCCGACCCCCCTATCTAATATCGCTGATGCTTCCCGCTCCCATGACCCTCCCTAACGATGAAATCTCCCCCACATAAATTAATACAACACCTCCTCAGCTCACCAACTCCTCAACTACCCATCATGATTTCCCACCAACACAGTCTCCTCCTCCTCCTCACTTGGACTCCCAAATTCATTACTAGGTTTGTTTCCCTTCATCAACCACACATTCGGTTTGTCGATGTTGGAAAATTTGCACCTATTGTGAATTCTATTCCCTTGCTTCCCTGACTCCCAACCATTTCCATTTTTCCCTTATAAGTCAACTATATTATGATTCACTTGTTATTTCTATGATTATATTATCCAAATAGACTCAAAATATAGATATGTCAAGTGGAAAATTTAAATTTGGGTAAAAAATAAATGAATTAGATCGTGAAAATCATAATGGTCAGAATTTTTTTTAAATGTATTTCCTTGTATCACATTTTGGCTGTTAATAGTGAAAAAATTTTACTATTTTAAATTTCAAATTTAATGGAATAAAACACCATTCCAGTCATTATAAAACTAATTAAGCACTTATAAAAAAAGTTATTAATTTTTTAATTTAATATAGATAAAGCTAATACACTGTTTACACATAAAGGAAACCAACTCTATATACCTGGACATTAATGGCTGCACCCTTTTTTGATTTTGGAATGATCATGGGTCCTATGATAATGAATCAAAACTTTTATGAATTATATATTGATGAGAGTACATGAATATATCATTCTATGGTTAGAATGTCATTATAATTGAACTAATTTTTTTCATTCTATGGATTATAGTAAAATATACAATCCACATAAAAATTTCACACCATAAATTGGGGGAGATTGAATATTTTACATATTAATGAACCCTTAACATCTATTTAGAAAGGTATTAATTCCTTTTTGAACAATGTTTTATCATCTTTTTTGGTTAAATTTCATTATTTTATATTTTTGTGTGGGATGACTCATTGATGTGTTTTTTCGTGATTAATGTATGAATCTCATTTTTTAAGGTGTGTAGATTTAGTATATCCATTTTAAATCATCGATCGTCAAGTGTATTGTAGAATTTGATATTTATAGTATATACTTCTGTGATTTGTTTTTAAAATCATTCCATATGTTCAAATATTTATTTTGTCGAACTGTAGATAAACGTTGAAATCTACTTTGATTTTCATTTACGTTTTGAGCATCATGTTAATATTTTTATGTCATTTAAATTAGTGTTCCATGCTGATGAATCAAATTTTATTTTAGTATTTAAAATTAATTATTTTCAATAATATTTGTAATTTAGTTTATTAATACACAAATAATAGTTTCATTTTTAATTGTTAACTATTAGTTTCATTTCACTTATTAATTAAATTAATCACATGACTTTTTATTCATTGGTGAAAATTTTTATGAAATAGATTCTTCATCATCATAGTGATAATGTTCATGTTTAAAGTTGTGTAAGGAATTTGGAAGAAATTTTGGACTTATCATTAGGGCGTGCATAAACCAGGGACATCCAATGGAATCTATTAAAAAAGTGATAGTATATAGAAGTAGTTATTATGTCTTATAAATTTTTATCATTATTTTATATCAAATGGAACCTAATTTTTATGCTCATGTCATTCTGAGGGACATATCTTTTTAGGTGTCCTCTAGATCATGTGGGTGTAGTTGAAATGCTTCGGTTCAACAATTTCACTCTAGCCAGGTCCTTGGAATATTTCTAATTGGTTGTGTTAAATATATAAATGATTCATGTTAATTGATATTATTATAGACAATTCATATAATTTTACATGTTTTTGTAGAATTTAATTTGTTGGCTTGGGTAGAACAATCAAATTCGATTTGGGGGATTGAAGAGATCCAAATTTACAAAATTTTTACCTTAAATTGCTAGGTTTTGTGTAGCTTGTCATATATTTATACATATTTCTATTATTATATTTGTGTGTAAGGGAAGACATATATTAACTCCAATGACTTGACTATTTTTTTAAGAATTCTGAAAACATTCATACTTATTGAATCATATTCATCTATCTTATAAATCTTTTAGAAAACCACATAAAATACTTATTTTCATTTATTGCTTTTATATAGTTTTATGTTATTTGTATTTTGATCATAAGTAGAAACAATATAAAGTAAAATTTTTTATCAATTCCTTATTATTAGAACTTTTTCCGAAATTATAGAGTTCTATTCTTGTACTGTTTTGTAATCTTGTTCAATTAAATTCATGAGGATTTATTTTATTAAATGTGATTTTGCAGTTCAACTCTCGTATAATCTCTCTAATATGATTTTATACCTTATAATTTATATGGGTATCAGGGATCTGGATGAAAGAAACACAAAAATTCTATTTTATTGTGTCATGTCAATGATCTATATGGTTTTTAAGGATTCAAATAGCTTTCCTACTCACTGAATCTTATTGTTATTTCTTGTAACCATTTAAGAAAACTATGTAAATGCTTATGCTAATACACCTCATTCACTTGGTTCTCTTCATTGGTTAATAACTCCATAAAAATTCACTATATATGGCCTCCCAAGCATCAAATGTGTGATCATTATATTAAAGTATCCATCTACTTTCCTCCCCTTCATGTAATAGGGAAATAATTTTTTTATATAACTTCTTTACATTCAATCCCTCAAGAGAAAACGTATTCATTGTTATTATTTAATCCTTATGAATGTGTAGGCATCAACACCCATCTCACCATGAGAAGTTGGTAATGCTTCCAATTATTGTTTTTAGTACATACAATCATTATCTTTGTGATATCATGATGTCTGAGAAACCCCCTCGCTTGGGAAATTTCCAGGCCTCTCAACCATGGTAGGGATTAATTACAGTATATTTGGGCACATGATAGAAATGTTTTGCACCAATTTGATATAACATATCATGCCATATTCATCCTCTTTTCATTACCTGATAGTGTAAAAAACATTATCCCGTGTATGTGAAATTTAATTCCATCATTTAGTGTCTTAAAGCGTGATGATATATAGCTTCTTAATTCCTCACTATGCACCGAAATGTTTGATTTATACAGTGAGGATCCAATTAATATAGTCCATTTGAAAATTTTGTATGCCGTTCATTCCATGTTGAGTATTTTTTTTATATTTTTTAATTTTTTAATCTGAAAATAGATTCAATTAAATTACATAATTTCACCTATCCATTATAATTGTTCCAATATAATCTTATAGAAAACTTATATGAATTAAAACACATAATGTTACGAAAACACACACATAAAGGTGTCATATACATAGAAGAAGTCCCTCTGAATTGACATAACATGTTTATTAAAATTACAAGAACAAGAAAAATAATAAGAACAATGGGAATTTGGTGAATAATCATTTGGAATTAATGAGAGTATATGTTTTTTATAATTACATGTTATTTAATTCATCAGCTCTTTTTATACAAAAATGGATTTCAGTTTTATCCTCTTACAAAATGTGTCATATCTTATTTCATCAACTGTTATTTAATAATGTTTCTTGGATTATTAATATGAAAAATAAATAATTATTTTGGAATACTTATGAGAATGATCAGATTTGATTTTCACTCTTAGGTATGCGTAGAGGTAAAAAAATTATTGCATGCTTATAGATTTCAATGTTTTCATGTAATAGGATTATATATTTCTTTATTGATTGGTTTATTAATTTTTATTATATAGTTTTCTAGGCTTTAGGTTCCTGGTTTGAAAACTAAATGATGGGTTTACAAGATATTTTGTTTTATGATCAATAGTTTTTAGTTTGTGGGTGCCCATATATGAAAAAATATGTTTGTTGGTTTGAAAAAAATGGTATTATATGTTCGCAAAAATAGTTTTGAAAAAAAATTATTTTAGTTTTCACAAACATGGACGAACAAAAATGTTTTCAGGTTTTCAAAATTATATTTATATTTTATGAGAGCCCATGTATGCCCATGTTTTTTGAAACAGGTTTAGAGAAACAAGTTTTCACAATCTCTTCAACCCCATCAGAAATGTTTTTTACTAATTTTTATATCAAATAGTTTTTAGTATTCACCAACATATTTGTGGGATTATATTTTTGTAGTTAATGGGTCTCTAGGTTACTTGTAACAAAATTACATGTTTTCTGATTTGTTTGTCATCTAGTTAAAATTTAATTGTTTGTAGGTTGCAGTTTTGCATGTTTCTATGTGTGAGGTTTTAAAGTTGCATGATTATAAGTTTATATGTATTTAGTTAAGAATAATATTTATTAGTGGTTTATCGTTTTATAGGGTTTATAGTTTAGTTATACATGATTATGGTTTTAATGGTTTTTCAATTACTGTTTATTGAATTTCAAGATTATAGGTTACATGTTTTTATCTTACAATATGCAATTTAACCTATGAACTTAAAGAAAAAAAATATGCAGGTTCACATGACCATGGTTTTTTTTGAACCATTCTAAAAACATTCATGAACTTCTGACTCCATCCATGTTTTGAGCATTGATTCACTCATTAATGATCAAGTTTCTGGAAAGAGTAGGTATACCCATGGCACAGTTAATGGATTATTCTAAGATTCTCTGTTAAAATGGTTCATTCGCACCAATTTGTTAAGGTTTTATTATCATACATCTATGATAATATAGTTATGATTGGGGCAGAGGATGGTGATAGTGATGATTGGAATTATGTTCAGGAATTATGTAAATTGACTAGAAAAATCTTATATCATGGGTACCTTGGAAGTTATTAATTCAAATTTTAATGAAAATAATTATATTTTTTCTAATTAAATAGTTCTATTTGAGTTTTTTTATATTGTGTGGTTACTAACTTTTTTGATTGTTAATAGAATTTTAAACACAAATTCAAGAAATTCAACATAAATGTTTATTCCTTGTTATATAGGTACAACCTTTATCTCTATCATGTATTCATATTTCTGTCACATGTTCATGTACCTACCTCAATTCCATATGTTTTTTTCTCAAATGTATGTGCATATACTGGAGATGGAATGGTTGGGGCATAGACTGGAGATAACATAGACTTCAGGTGGCACATATGGGATGGAGCTAGAAAGGACTGGAGTTGACATGGATATGGCTAGTGCTAGATGAGATGGAATAGATTAGACCTGTCATGAATGGGGATAGAGATGGAATGAATGGAATGGGTCTGGAGTGGACATTAATGGGTTTGTGTTGTTGGTGATGGAGTCACATTTGATGATTTTTTGGAGCTAATGCGGTGGTCTATCTTGTTTTGTGGGGAGCTAATGGGGGGAGGGGTGGGCATGGTTGTCCAGAATTGTGGGACAAAATTATGGATCAATCCTTTGCAGGATCCAATAGGTTATTTTTATAATGAAATTCATTATTAAAATAATTTATTATTGTCTAATTTAGAACATGTGTTAAAATAATCTTCAGTTTAATAATTAAAACATATTTATTATATAAGATATATTAATAAATACAATATGGGATTTTTCTGATTATAAAAATTTATATTTTTTTATAGAAGTGTAATTTAATTAAAGATATTATATATTGGTAATATTATTACCAATAGATATTTTTTTTACCAGAACCCATTTCTAAACACATTAACTGACATATATATATTATTTGTTAGTGTTTTTATGATTGCAACCGAACTATTATATCTATCACAAAAACATTTAGTGATATATTTTTTACCAACAGTTTAGAGACATTGACATATATATTAGTAAATCATTTTACAAACAGAAAATTCACTCTTACCAACATATATATTCCTACTGAAAAAAATAGAAATATTTTTTAGTGAATGTTTGTATACTGATGATGTTAATTGGGTTGAATAAAACTATCTAAATCATTTTTTATAATGTAGTCCACAAATATATAGTAAATGGTTCCAATAAAGATTACTATAGGTCAAAAAAATAAGTAGCTTCTCTTCAAGGAAAAATCACATCATTGGACATTGTCTATATTCCTAAAAAATCCCTAGGATAACTTCAATGAACTAAAATAAAAAAAAATGATAAAAATGATATAATTATATACCAGGGAATATAATCTCATAAATTTTTAGAACTATATCATTTATATTCCTAGAATAAAACTATTGAGTGAAATAGTGGTCATCTAGTTTAGAGAAATAAAGGATTTATTCTCAAAAATAAAAAAGGAAAAAAGTGTAGTTGTTGAATGAAATAATAAAGGAAAAAACAAAAAATTAACAAGAAAAAATTAATAAAATAACTCTTAAATATAGATAAATTCTAAAAACAGGGTTTTTATAAGAACTGACACTATATCAACCACACCACATATCCAACAGAGTTTTATGAAATGGATGATGAATGAATATAAATGAAGATTTCTAAAAATATATATGAAACTAAATATGAAATTCCCTATCATGGATTCTTTAGTGAATATTCACACACACACTATCATTATGAATGACATGGTTTCAAATAATACGACTACTAAATATAGGTTTATAAATAAACACAAAAGATATTTGCCACCTATGATTTCAAGGATTTTACAAAGGATGTAATTAGATATATCTAGCATTTGAATTCAAAATTATATTCGATATATTATATTTATAAAATCATTTTTGGATCATGGAGTTCCTTTTAAAAATATATCTTAATATACATTCCAAATTATTTTTTAAGTGGATCTGATTCTAACATATATTTTTCTTTTGAAACAACAATGATATACTCATGAGGGTTTTTTAAATCATATTGTTCAAAGAATTTATATTTTAGTTTATATTAGATATCCTTCATATAGAGATATTTTTAGAGAATATATTCATTATTTTTTAACATCCATTATTATAAATATAATATTATTGATAAATCATTACTGAGGTGATTTTTCTCTAATGGTTGTAAGTAGAAATTTGAGAATAATATTCATCCATAATTTGAATACTTTGATAAAGAAAATGAGTTTTTAAATGAAGAAAAGTATATGGAATTATATGATTATATTTTTATTTTGAAGATAAAAATGTACTTGATGTTCAGAGGAATGAAGAATATAAAATTTTGTCATAGGCCAAGGGAAGAGTGTTATTATAGTAGATTGAAGGTGCTGGAATAGCTTCTGTGAAACATGGCTTCAATTATCTTCATAGAAACATTTTATAATTTCACTACTTATGAGGAATGGTCTATCTAAAAGGCCTCAAACAATTTCATTTTAAAAAGGAAACTAGAGTTTTTATTTTTGATATTAATTATTAATTATTATTTATATTGATACATTATATTTTATGTATTTATTATTATACATATTACTTATTATCTTAATTTTAATTCTTAAATTGTTCAATCTCAAAGAAGTTTTCATTATTTTTGGTTAATTATTATTGAAGTAGAGAGACCAAATTATAATATAATTGAAGAAAAATGGACTATATTTTATCGATATTTTAATATATTTATATACTTAATATTTTACATTGATATATTAATTTTCACATGATTTAATTTGTGAAATATATTTTTAAAATATTATACATTGACAACTTGATTTATTTCCAACATTTTATTTAATTTCTCCTTATGGGTACCCAAATTTATATTTATATTTTAATTTTAATATTGTATAACGAGTAAGATTGGGGATGAATGAGTTATAATATTATTGAAAAAAATAATTTTATTAATTTTGATTTAGTGGGATTTATTTACATAAATAGCTGAAATAACTATAATAATATAAAAGAGTGAATTTTCTTTTATTTATGTGGATTAATTTTTCAAAATTATTCATTCCATTAATAACATTCTTATAATTCATTATTACTATCACATTGAGGGTACTAAAACATATTTTCCATTTTCATTGTTAAAAAATATTTATTTAATGATACTTGGTAGATGTTTACCTACTAGAACATTCATTTCATTCTAGTTAATGATATTAATAAAAACCACTGTAAGAAAATTATTAACGAATTAATAATTTACTCCCATTATTACATTTAAATATATAAATATTTTTTGTCTTCTTTTTATTAATGTTGAGTCCCTCGATGACCATGATAGGAATGAAAATTTTCATGACTATTTTATCCATGATACAATACTATATGTATTTTTATTATTTTTTATTGAATATGTATAGTGGAAAAGAATATCAAGTTTTAAAGGGGATGTTTTCTAATAAAAATTTAATACATGAGGTATTATCATTTTTTTTCTAAAAGTGTTTATATAAAAAAATCATAATGTTTCATTAATTTCTATAAAAAAATATATATAATATCATTATTTGTAAAAAAGTAAATAATGAGGTAATATTCTAAATACAAAATTAAAAAGTCATTATTGAAAAATGGTGATGCAAAATCAATGAAAAATAATTATCATTTAAATTATGGGGTGTTTAATTATTCTCATTGTCAAAAATTTGAGTGCCTTATATGGATGTAGAGAATCAATAAGAGATATTTATTTTTGAGGAGTTACTTTAATGATTTTCAATTGTTTTTCTTTATTGTACAATAGGGTTAATCCTCGTCTTCAGATATAAGGATTCAACACAATTATATAAAACACATCAAACTATATGTTATTTAATTCATAAATAGTAGGTCTTATTGATAAATTTGATATAATTTCATTATAGGGTTAAAAATTGATACTACTTAAAATCCAATGGTTATGATATATGTATATAGGTATTGAGAATATCTCTTATAAAATATTTCATGTCTTATGAGTGAAATTTTCAAATGTGGTTTATCAATGTGTCATACAAAAAAATAATTCATTGAATTATATAAATGAAAGTTTCAAAAATGTATAGTTATTTCAATGGAATGACCAAATTAATTGATAATATATTTTCATGAAAAATAATAAGTCAAAACATTGTATTCTATTTCATTATTGAAATAATTTTTTTATTCATAATATTATAATTTTATTGAAAATAGTGATCAAACTACAATAAAACGTTTTTCTACTATGATTATGTGGAGATTTTAGGAATATGGACTAGATATAGTTTATGAGTTGGGGGATTTAATATTTATTTCATATTAATTAATTAAAAAATTTATTACTTTGAATTTTTTTAAATCATTATTGATTTATATTTTAATGTTTTCTTAAGATGTTTTTCCCAATAACTGTTCATGTGAGAGTTTGGAGAAATATGTATAGAAGGGTAAATTTTTACTTGATTCTTAAATTTGAAAATGATATTATTTATCTTTAAAGTGTAAAACTTTTTTCACACCTTATCAAACATAACCAGTGCAGTTAATAACTATTTGGAAGTGTAAATTTTAAACTCCATCAGAATTTATGTAGTGTGGATGGATTGGATCATGACATACAAAGGGATGTTCTTGAAGGTGTATGGAATATTCAATGAGGATCAGTTGTTTTAGGGGATAGTGAACATGTTGTGTGATGGAATCATGGGAGTTCAAAAAAATAATTAGGCATATTCACATATATGAAGATGTCATATTATAGGAGTAACATTGATGTGGGACTCATATAAATTGGGAACAATTAAATATTTTAAATGTTTATCGGAATTTCATGATATGATGATGTCATGAACATCCACATTATCTCATCTAGGTTTCTAATGTATAATGGTATGAATACCTAGTTTTCAATGTTAGACACTATATAACCCAGGTAAGACCATGAGAAACTACCTATATTGACTCTATGTACTTTTTTGAACGAATTAATTTTACATTGATACATCCATATGAGTAATTTTGGGGAACATATCACTCCAAAATATAGGGTAATGGTACTGGAATTCTATAGTAATTAATGGAGGATATCAAAAATTCAATAAGATTCAATGCGTAGGTGGAATTATTTTAGGAGAATTGTTTATATGAAATTTGGTCGTAATTCCTGAACAACAATTAAGCTTTGAGAAGATTCACACATTTCACACATACATATTCGTGTAGTTGTGGTCAAGATGTTTAGAAAAATTTTATGATTCATATGTGTGAGAACCATGACGTCATTATGATGTATAGTATAGTTAGTGAGGTAGTGCTACAATGAAGTCGTATCACATTATGTGAGTATACTATCATAACTATGATTTAAGTAGTCATATAATATGAATAGATTTAAAAACTAAAACTGGTATTCTGAAGAATATTAACATTCATAAGGGTTTATGCTGTAGATTATATTATAGTGTCAGAAATATTCTTTCTTATAAGAAGAAATATAGGAAGTTGTCTGGATGTGGATGTATGGAGTTATATAATATTAAATATGTGGTTATAAAAGTATTTGTTATTGTGTTATTTTACAATATAGTGAAATTATTCACTTATCATTCATACAAGAATATGTATAGGATTTTGAGAGGTCGAGTATTTCATTATGAGGTGATGTAATGTCACAAAATAAAGTTGGTCTCTTAATCTATATTATTATTTTTCTAACCCTCTCACCAATATTATTTTATAAGATATATATTAATTAAAATATAATAGTTTTCTAACGTGGAATATCTACCAATATCCACAATATATGGGGTTGGTGTTGAATAAATAATGTTTTATCATGATAGAGGGATATAAAATGATATAAAATTTAAAGTTATATAAATATATATAATGGATTTGGTTTTAATATTGTCCAAAAAACAATTAGTTGAGAATTTAGAGTCCTATTTATAATTCTATTAATTCTTAATATCATTTATTATAGTCTCTCATAAAAAAAATTAGTATTAATTCTTTTAAGTGTTGATCACATACTTATTAGTGATTTTATCCATGTGAACAATACTTCTCATAAATAATTCATCCAAATATTTTCATATATTACATTTTTCATATCTCTTCATTACAACATTAAATATTTTTGTTCCATGTTTAGTGATGTAAATTTATTAAATTATTTAGAAAACTACATTACTTTATCATGGAAAATTGTGTGGTATGGGGATGTAATGTTTAGAGAGGGTGTTGGGTCACTAGTTTTCATAATAATTTGAAGATTATTATAATGAAAATTAATAGTTATTTATATAAAGAGTGATTAACTAGGAATAAAGGATTTCATAGACCAAATTATAAGAATATCATGGTTAATTCATTTTCATTATTAAACCTATACTGTTGAAACAAAGATTTATTATTCCTAATTTGTTTTCTAGATTTATTATACTACCTTAGTTTCCGTTATTGTTGTTCATTTATTGTTCTCCAAAGTTATTCCTAAATTATTATTGTGGGTTTATTATTGAACATACAACATTATTCACATTATTTGTTAGTATACTATAAGATTAATTATCTAAATTCTAAACAGAATAATAAAATAGGAATAAAAAATTCACACAATTTTTCAAATATGGTTATAGATTAGTTACTCAAAAAGGAATGGAAATTATAAATTAACTTATTAAAATTTGAAAATTACCTGAAAAATTAAATCCATAGTTTTTTTAACGACATCCCAAAAATATTCCAATGATATATGATAATTAATTAATCATTTAGAAGAAATTAATCGACTGCATTGATTAAACATGGTTTGATAACTATCAAATTGTGGAATATGGATATGAATTTCCATTATGATACATGTATAATATACTCATAATTACAATCATTTAATGATGAAAATATATAATATACAAGAAATATATGTGTAATTATTTAATATAATTAAAAATTATATATTATTATAGATAGTAATAATGACAAAAAATAAGTCATCGGAATGTATATGTTTATTATAATGAATATCACGGAGGTCTCCAATTGAGATATGTTTGATATTCACCACCTTATTTCATTATGTGCTGTATATAATATCACATGAATGTATTGTACGATATTATTCATGTTATTATTTGTATTTATAATGTTATATCATGTCATTTAATTTAAGGGATTTTTATTTAAAATCAACATCCCATTTTGTTAATGGGTTATCTTCCAAACTATCATCGATTCCGAGATAATAACTATATAATTCCATTATTTGGTAATTATTCTTCTAGTCACAATAAACCCCACCTTATTTTCTTCTTAACTAGTTATTTCAATGGTTTTCATGTTTTAGTACCTATTCAACTCCTTATTGATAACAATTAAATTTATGGTTTTTGATAAGTTTAGAATGCCTTATCTCATCCGCTTGATATGGAATATTTCTACTCTATGTTCATATTAACTATTTTTAATTTAATTTTTTGGTCTTTATTATTCTATTTTTATATGGTCCTATTATATAGTTGTTTTCTTTTGGAAAAAGTAATTAAATTATTATATTTATACATTTTCCACAGCAGAAATTTTATATTGTCCTTAAAAATCATTACAAATGATAGAATTGAATATTTTTATAACATTTTTTAAATACTAAATCTTTCAACTCATATTATTAAATTTTATATATTAATCTTCCACTCCATTATCTAATAGTTTTCCAAAATAATTTATTATACCCTTACTATATAAATAATATTCTACAAAAAAATAAATTTATCATAAATATAAATGGTGTTTGTTATTATTTGTAATATTAATATAAAAATTATATTTTAAAATTATATTTATCTATCAAAATATCAATTAAGGTATCTTATAATTTGTTGGATATATGATATAATGATATGATCTCTCATTGTTCTCATGATGTATTATAAATATGTCTCATGGAAGTGTTCATAAAACTAATTTATTTCACACATATTAATTACATTATGTTGACATTATAATTATTTTAATATTATTATGGAACAGATATGTATATTTTCCATTCTGTGGTGGTTTGGTCAGATATATAATCATGATGGGATATGTGTAGTTATCAAATACACATAATGTTATGATATTTGGATTGTTATCCTGAGTCTAAATGGATATGGGTTGGTAGTTTTTATATTTTATTGTGAAATGAATGTATTAGTGATGAAACATGATATTTGTTTGATTATTAAAATATTTTTTGGTCTATATTTCTATGATAAGATATTTTCATATGATATGTTATCATTTTAATTGATTTTTGACTCTTGTATGTTCACACATATGACCCATGTCATATATTATCCAAAAACATTATGATGTGACTTATGATTAATAAAATAAATGTTATTTTTTTGATTCAGTTATATTATGTTAACACAGGTTTATCTGACCTCAAAAAAATATACTAATTTAATACTCACTTATGTTTTAGATTACAGACTATTATGTTAACCACTTTATAAGAAATTGAGTTCAACCATTCAAATATTTCCAATTAAAAAGTTATGAAGAAGGATATATTTATGAAATATCTTGAAACAGATCTGGAATGATGAAAATTTACTTGATATGTTAATGAATGTTTGTAAAATAAGATTTCTCGTTATATAATATCTAAAAACACTAAACCTATTTGATATTTGTGTGTTATTAATTGTGATATGTATTAAATATTATTGAAACATTAATATATATATATATATATTATATTTATGGTTCATCATAGATTCTATCATATTATGGTTTTATTATTTTTGAGAATTGAGTTTTGATATATAATGTAGTAAAACATAAATTAACCCATCTAAAGATTAAAGTGATATAGGATGAAAATAAATTTTTGTGTTAAAATAAATGTGTTATTTTTTTTATCAAATGATATATTTTAAAAAAAAGATATTACACCCCTGTTATTATTTCATAATATAGAGACTAATCATTTTGTATAAGTATGTATGTTCTGATAAAATAATGAAATTTCATAGGTGATATATAATATTAGCATTGAGAACATTTCATTATCATAGTTCAATTAATTCCATCTTATCTTGGATATTCAACAACACGTTTAATTATTTTCCCAAGGGATTCGATATAGAATTATCACAAAATATTCATTGAGGTGTGACAATTTCATCTCATCTCTATAAATCATCCTAACTTGTTATTTGTGGGTATCCGATTATTATTATTATTATTTTCCTAATAATGATTGAATATAATATTTTTTCCCTAGATTGGATATCTCTACAAATATCACAAATTAATTACCAAAATAGGGTAGTAAAACTAAATATTCTATGTCAACCTATAATTATCTATTTCTGTAGGTATTTCTATAAAATCTATATGGAAATTGCTTACATTATAAGGGTATTATGACCTTTTCATGTGTTATATTTAAAATAATGTTTTGGATGAAAAATATTGATGGAATTTGGTTTCTAATTAATCTATTGATGTTATTCGTAAAGAGTATCTTTAAATATCACAATTTAGTGTGGTTCATATTCCCATTGAATATATATCTCATGTGGTTCCAATATTGGAGAGTAATTATTTAATTTACATGATTTAATTATAGAAATTCAATATGAAGATCCAACAGAACCATGTTAAGGGTTTCATACAAACTTCTACTCCACAATTAATTTTAATTTTCCACTTTGGTAAGAAAAAACATGGATCACTATGTCTCTCCATTAATAACAATTTAGAAAACATGATCCTAATCATTAACATATATACCCGACATACCGTAATGGATAGTTCAATTAATAATGGGAAAATAAATATATCCCTTATATTGATCTAAAATATTTATATTATCATATATTATATAAAACAAGGGACGCACCCAACACATCATTTTTTACAATATATGGGCACTAGGAATTCATTGTCATTCCATTGGACCCAAAAAATCCACAATAACATTACTTAATTTGATTTATATTTTAATTATGTTATACTATTTCATCCCTATTAAGATTAAACTTAGTGGTTCTTATATATATTTACCATACGAACTCTTCTTTACCTCTAAGAAATTAATAGGGTAATGATTATAAGCGATGAACTACAATGTGTCTGTGGGGAGACTGTTCCCTCATAATTAAGAGTATATCATATAATGATATATATATATAATAAATATAAAATTATAGAAGAAAACACAATATAGATGGGCCAGTAACCCAAAATTGCAACTATAACATCAACAAACATATAACAGTAAAACTATATAAATAAATAACCATGCAAGAAAAATAAATAACTAGTGGATGATGAATAAATAATAAATATAATTGAGGATGAAAATATTGATTCAAATGAAAATTTGATTATAAGTGATCATGGGATACATGAATATTTCCAAAGGGAAAAATACATCAATAAGATACAATTGGAATTAGGTCCATAGGGTATTTCCCTTACTCCCATTCTCTATCCTAGAAAGTCGATCATGCATTAGACGATAGAAACATCCCTTTATCTATTCTAACAATCATGATGAATTATGGGGTACCAAAGTCATCCCATGAATTATTTTTAGATAAAATCCCAATGGGCCACCACAAATGGTGTCTAGATATATCTGTTTCATGTAATATAAAAGTGAATCGTGTACCATAATGATAAATGCAGTGAAATAAAAAATAAGTAATTTTTTTCTGTCTATGAATGGATACTTGAATAATAAATACGTCTTTGTCCAAATCCATAATTATTAAATAATGGAACCTATATATGTAATAAGGTAATTAAATGGGACATTATATGTTCTATTCATTGTTTGGACTAACCCAAAGCATGTGCTTTATCTTTGATGTCACATCCCGACAATATCTTTTATGAATTATCAAATTTTTAACAAGAGGTAGAACATATGAAAGAGGAATAAATATCCTTCAAATCCATGTTTTCATCTGGATACCATCCATGGAGATCCTTTTTGATTGATGAGGGCCGATTTAGGAGCCTCTGATATAACCAATACAACTATGTCCATCCCAGAAGACCCATACTAGCATACCTCATTTCACTCCTGGAATGGTGAACCATAATTCCCTACTAGGTATATCACATAAAAAATAAGTATCACATGAGTCATGGTACAACCACCATTACAACAATTCCATCCATAATTTTTCCCTATGGAACTGTTGTCACCCACGATTATAGGTTATCAAAACTGAGATCTCTTATATAGAAATTCAACAATCAATTATAAAGCATCAAATGGTTCCAAAAAATAATGTAATGTAAATCGAATACATAATTAATTTGGTATTCAAGTTAACATCTATTCCAGAATCATCTCTAATATAGGAACCAATATCAGATATATAACATCCTGTCCCGAATTCCCCTAAATCGGGGCACCTAGCCAGTTCACCACAAGGCCTCATGTGCGCCTCCCCTTATGCCAGAGGCTACCGACTAGCAGCTAGGGCCCAAGAGGTGATCGGGCGGAAAATATTACCTCATACCAGAGTAAAAAAACATAAGAAATATCCTAGTATCATTCAAAATTGAAATTAACTATAGTGCATAATCAATAAAAAACTGAAAGAGAATAACTTGTAATAGTAATGTTCTGTAAAAGCCCAAATAGTTATGCAATACAATAAAACATTCGTGCCCACTAGTCTAACCATATAGATAAAATTCCAAATGAAACTAAAATTAAATGTATATGTGGTTCTACTAAATCTGATCGAAATCACGTACCAGTTCTCCAAACAACGTCGAACTGCACCAACCCGATATGAAGAACCACTCGAGCAGATTCACATGATCACAAAACACTTTGCCTCAAGCATATCCACTATGAAACATTTTCTAAACCTATTAATTATAAATAAGGTCTACAAGTACATCTAGGATCACGTGTAGGGTTGAGAAATAATCCTAGTAGGCCACCCCGACAAGCAACCTGTAACTATGATTCTATTGAGTATGAAAAAGAAACGTACTTAGCCTAGCTGGGACCCAATCCAAAGGTAGTAAAAACAAAACCTAAAACCACAGTGGAACTCAAGGTCCGAAATCCCTATCAATTGGGAAAGTTCCACCATGGATGTTTATATTTCTATATGTACACATATATAGTCCCATAACTACACATATATAAATAAATATGAATATTCACTGGTATGTGTATTAAAAAACATGAAACTACAAAAATAGTCGATCATCGGGTTCATAATCCTGATCTTTAAGACAACCTACGTAAGTGTATCAAAATATATGTCTTTCCACTAAATTGTTGTATCCATAAGTCGATTTTATGGTTCGTAATCCCATCGCCATGAAACTTCTATAGCTAACGATTTAATTATATCTTTGAGAAAGCTACGTCACCACATGGGGACGCTCTACCTACACCTAGGTTCCACGTACTTGCCTCAAATCACAAATAATAATACCTTTTATTGGTGGTGAATTTTATAAAGGATGATACCATATACAAACTGTCAATCCTGTAAAAGGTCACTGATCAACAGATAGGGAGCATAGGCCTACGAATCATTCAGAGATTCGAAAAACCTCGCCCAATTGTCACATTTTCAGACTCTCCCATAGGAAAAGAAAAAGTTCTTCCATAGGCCTAGAAAAACCTAACCCTCATGAATAACACAACCCTGCCAACATGAAAATTAGAACCTCGCCCATAGGCATAACACAACCTCAACCGCATGCATATCAGAAACTCGCCCGCATGCATAACACAACCTCACCCGCATGCATATCTGATCCTCACCCGTAGGCATATCACAACTTCACTTGTATGCATATCATGTAAGAAAAAACACATGTTAATTACACTATTAAATGTTTTTTAGTAATCAACTCACATGGGGAAAAATTAAAATTACCAATTGTATAAAGTAATGCCCAACAAATGGATTCCAGGAAGCACCACAGGTTATCCCAAAAATATATATATATATATATTTCAATATATATATATAAACTGGATCAACATCTAAATCCAATTTAATACCTTTAGGTTTATTAAATATCATAAATAGCATGTCTCTGAAGCTGGATACCATGAAATCAGACCTGACATCCAATTAAGCATGGCAGATCCCAAGGAAAATAAACTGGAATCCCAATAGGAATTAATTCACCTCGTGTTACGTTTAACATCCACCAACCAGGGTGCACCTATGGTGAACGTCACTGCATCCATAATAAACAAGTGAAGCCTAAAAATGAGCGATGGTGACCCGAACACCCAACCCAACACTACAATAATAGACCCATGTGATTACTAGTTTGACATGGGTTCTATGTGACACTAGAACACCATCTCTACCAAAACCCACTGTACAATAAAGGGCCGGTCAAACCACGGGCACACCCTAAGTCCCTCAAGTAAAATAAAAAGAGGCATCCTATTTGGGATCCTCCAAGTGAACACGAGAAAAGGAATCCTACAAGGGATCTTTATTGAAGAGTTGTGGAAGAATTCTAGATGGGAACCTCAAACGAAGAATAATAGATTCATCCTATAATATGGATGCAATAAATGAAAAACATGAGTGATATCCTTCTAGGGACACCATAGGTCAAAACATATCAAAAGGCATCCTTTATTGGGTCCATGGAAGCATCTGTTATCATGGTGTCATTGGACAAAACGATATATCTCAATAGGAGAATAAACTCACAATCAAAGGTCACAAGAGATAGCTCACAACTTATCGTAGATCAATGATCTAAAATAGGTTATTCCAAACCCCCAACTTATCATCCATAACAATTCTCACACTCAGGATACAATTGAACTCGATAACTAGAGTAATAAACTATCAATATAGATATAACCCCCCAAAACACCATATATTTGACCTTTATATTTCAAGAGGAATTCACCATTGTTATCTATGTGAAAAAACACTCGTAATGTACTACTCACACACCCAATTCATACCCCCAAGGCAGAAAATACCACGATCCTCTAAGATGGAAAAGTACATGAAATGTACATTAGAGTACATGATGCGTACTCTTGTCCCTCCCCTTGGATCTGTACTTATACTTGGTCATATCAACATGGGGTCTGCCTGTGTGAAAGTACATGGCCTATACATAAACATACACATCGTGTAATGTGTAAAAAGAAAAAACCCCTTTTATTTTTAATACGGCTTGACACACGACCATGTAATATCACATGTCTCTTACTTTGAATAAATAGTGTATACCTAAAAATACTTAATCTTCCCTGAACAAGAATAACACACGACATGCTACGGTGGAACATAGGTTGTGTATCCTGGGTTTACCGACAGGAAAACCATCAAATCACCCAAAACCCCCATTTTCTCCCCTGAAATATAAGATCAAGCATCAATAGGATAAAAACAAGAAATATATCAATATATAAAATTTAAATAACCAATTTAATGGTTATAAATATAAATAACAGCAATGGGCCAATATTTAGGTGGAAAACCGCTAAATATTTGTTTGATTTCACCATCCATGGATTCCATATGCTAAATCAGAACATTGAGGGCTTCACCACATTACCAACCATTCCTTCCATATCCATCATTTTTATCCTTTACCTTTTCTCCCATTGTTATAGGTGAAGTGGAATCTTTATAAGAAGCATGAAAAAGAAGGAGGAAGAAAGAGGATAATGAAAGAAAATAAGGAATAATAAAAGGATGAAAAAAGAGGCATGAGCCTACCCCAATACCAAACTCCAGTTTAGGCCTTGGATAGAATAAAATCCCCATTCCAGACTCAATAGTGAGATATAATATCAATCCAACCTATATTTCAAAGTCAACAGCCGATTAAAGCTGCGTGAATAATTTAATATTAAAATAAATAGTAATTAATTCTTAAATATTCCGCCAAAATTCGAATGGATCAGATTTAAATCAGTCTCTTATACTCGTGTAAACATCTTATTCTGAGACCAATGGAGTGGTTATAAAAATAATTTTTGATCATATATTTTTAAAAATAGAACATTTTACCCATCATGAGAATCCATAGCAAAAATTCAAATTTTCCTCAAAACTACATTCTATAAAAACACTATTCCTTACAAACTCCCCACTAGAAAACTTCTCTTAACCGAGAGTCCTGGTGAAAGGATAAATAGTCATGGTCCTAATACAAGCATAAAAGTTTTCATTATCTCAAGATAGTGCAACTAAAATATTATTATACATGTTTTTAAAATGTATTTACATTTATCCAATAAAATGTTAGAGGCATAAAATACGAATGAATCCAATTTTAAGCATAATTTACATTAAAATGTCGATTTTCTACCTTTTAATGGAAAACAATCATTAAATATAGTTTTTTCACTTTAATATATTCTATTTGACCAAATAAAATCTATCTTTAGAATTGGGACATTGAAATTTACTTTGTGTAAATTTTTGGAATTTTTACGATAAAGTTCATTTTTTATGAATAGTGAAAAATATTGTATATTAATTCAAAACTATGTTTTAATATAATTTATTTATATGGTTAGGTTATATTTTTAACTGGTTTTAATGTATAATTAGAATATATTTTTACAATTTAATCCAATATTGGTCAGTGGTATTAATTTCACGTTGAAAGCAGACATAAACAAATGTCAATATTTTCATAGTTATTATATCTTAAAAACATGCTATTTGTTTTAACAACATGAATTAATTATAAAATAATCAATTCCACAACTATGTTTTGAATTTATTAAAATGGAAATGATTTTTGTAATCGGAATATCAAATATAGCTTCGGCTTAATTTGTGGTATTTTTCTGAAACACTTCAATTTTTTATGAATAGTAAAACCACATAGTAGTTGTTAAAAAAAACTGAATTTTTCATTTAAATGAATATTTACCAGTTCTGTGAATTGAATTTAGAAAATAAAACATACATGGTTGTTATTATTAAGTAAAATTTGGTTCAATAAGATAAAAATAATTTTAGGTGAATATTAACTTTTGACTTTAATTACCGCGATTAAAGGTAAATAGGGTAAATAAAGGTAAAAAGAATATTTTAATAATTCAAAATTACCTTAACACTTATTATAAAATTATTTTATGAGTACTTTCAGATCATGGTCATCCTTATTTTGATTTTGGTACCCCATGGAGCCACTTATGAATGATAATGTTACTTTTGATTCATTAATTTAATGTATAGGCAAAAATGTCCTAAACAAAAATCCTTTAGTAAATTAATTTTTATATGGTGTTATATAAGTAATATTTTTTACTATAAATATTCATTGGAATGATAAATATATTTCCTACATCATGGTATTTTGTTTATAATTTTTAGTTTTCGAATAAATGAAATTATTTATGACACAATGATGATGCAGTATTTACCTCATTAATAAATGATTTAAATAAATAAGTTTATAATGATTAAATTATTATCCAAAACCTATCAAATTCTTATTGGATTATTTTATTTCGACCATGAGTCATCTTAGATTCAACTAAAATCAATTTTTGACCTTTAGAAACCGAATATCATTATATAATAAAATAATATTTCACACTTTCCTAAAGATCCTCTCATCTCCCTTATAAAAGGAGACCACTTCTAACCAATTCCACACACTTCTTAAGCCATTAGGCTCGTCCAAAATCTTCCCAATTATGATACCTAAATCCATCTAGTCGTACTATATTTCATGCATTAGGCATAATACACTATAAAAAATCCTTTTGGTTCAAACCAAAGGAAGTTACCCAAATTAAAGGTAACTGTTTCTCTTAACTGCTTTTATTTTATTTTATTTCTCCAACCCCTAAACACTTTTAATTCTTTAATTTTATAACAAAACCAGTATCATAAATATACTCTGATTTTGTTATGAGAATTATTCTAACTACACTAACACACACCTCCATCTAATAGGTGAATAACATATTGTTCTTGTGGATTGAAAACTAACGCCTCACGAGACGATGATTGTTCGATTATCTCCTACCGCTCATCATGGTGACCATTAAGATGAAAATATATTTATATATGATATATATTATGTTTATTTTATATTTATACATCTATATTTTTATTTTATAACATACCTTTATGGTTTCCATTATAGGTAAACGCGATATTTTCATTTGAGGAAGTGCAGACTACCGCCCCCTCAAAGTTATATGACTCATTAATGCCATATGTGGGATGTAAAAAGGATTGATATTATAAGGCCCCAGCCTTAAAACTTACTTAATATTAAATTAAATGAGTAATTCCCATTGAGGATCTTTTCAGGTTTAGAGTTTTAGAGAATTAGGACATCACTATTACATCTCAAAAGATTACAAAGTAGTCGCTTCTACTAAATTTCCATAAAATAAATACTCTTTAAAAGAAACATGTATAGTTCCATGTTTTAGGTAGCATGACTTTCCCTTGATCCCATCCTTGACCCTATTCCACGCTATGTCCTGTGAAAAACATTTCAAAAACTTGGGATGTGCATAAGAAGCTCAGTAAGGGATACACAAAGAATGAAAACTGTTAGTTTTTCAAAACGACAAGTAAACCATGAATACTTTATCAATGTAATACTTTTCACCTTCACGAAGTAGTGAAAACTTTTCACTGAAAAAAAAGTATCATTACTTACCTTTTTGTAACCAAAGGATTACCATAAAACCCATATAAAGAGCACATAACATATATAAAGGTAACTTGGGACATAAACATACTTAAGTGGAATAACCATACGGTCGACTTCCACACATATCACTTAATGGAATAGCCATACGACCAATTTCCATACATACTTAATGGAATAGCCATATGGCCGACTTCCATACCCAATGCATTGGAGGTTATAACGTAACCACCCATCCTGGTATTCACGGCACCACCCGTCATATGGTTTATAACGTAACCCCCCGTTAAAATGTCCAAGTACCAATATAAAATCATAAAACATAAAACCAATATAAAGGAATGATAACATTTCCACATCATAATATATCATAATATAATCCTTTATCAAAACCATTTTCAAAACCATTTAAAACATTTAATAAAGAGATTTTTGAATCATAGTGTCCCATACCACCTTGAAGCTTAAAATTTTAAACCATTAATATCCATATAAATAAATACTTAAAACCATTTTCAAAACATGGATATTAATAAGAACAAATAATTAAAACATTTAAAATAACATTTTGGTTAAAGGGGTTTTACCAAAATTAGAGACACTTGAATACAATAATTGAGGAATAACATTTAGACATAACTTTATAATATCATGAGAATAAATGGATTCATGATATAATACTCCAAAGGACAGTATATACACCATATAAGAGTGAATTGGTGCATAACAACAATGAACCCACAATAGAAATGTCAAATGTGATGAAATCCCTTATAAAGAAGGTATCCTTAAATTAAGGACAAATCAATCTCAAAAATATGTCTGACAAATATAAATACACCCAATATAAGTTTATATTAAGTTTAAAACAATAAAAGGTAATTAACATATATTCAATGGATGACATATTCAATTACTACATGTTGAACCCAAAGAAATCGAAATTGGGTTAAAAAGTTCCCTTGATAGCCTAACGGCATCACATCAAAATGAGTTGATGAGAGATAAAAAGTGTATCTCATCACTTGGACATAAAATTTACATCATTAAGGATATATGAGAAAATATCCCAACATAACAATATGTAAATTAAAAGACCCAACAAAAGAAGTCTTTTAAAAAAAAGAGGAGGGTGAAAGGTTCCCTTACCGACTTGGGTATCTTTCAAAACATACACCCCATGAAAGAAGGACAATAGATCATTGATGTAAATACTCATAAACGAAATTATATTACACAAAGAGTCGAATAATTGGCAGTACATACACCACTCAATGGAATTTGTGGCAAATGTAGCATAAATCTCATGGGAATAAAAGTCAGATGAAAAATCCCTTACAAAAACTCGGCAGCCTAACGACGCCACATAAAACTTCCGAATATGGATTGATGAGATCAAATAGGGTATCTCATCACATTACAATAAAATGTACAGAAAGAGTAATATAAAAGAACATCCCCCAACATTACAAAGAGGAGCCTAAAAGAAGTGACATAAAGGAGAGTACTTAAAAAGAAAGAGAGAGGTTAGATCTCTTACGAAAGTTCGGCAGCCTAACGGCGCCACTCAAAACTTCCAAAATGGATTGATGAGAGAGAATAGGGTCTCTCATCACATGAACATAAAAATTACAGTAGGATTAATATAAAAGAACATCCCAATCATAAGAAAGATGAGCTTAAAAGAAATGACATAAAAGAGTGTACTTAAAAAGAATGAGAGTTGTAGGATCCCTTACCTCAGGTCCGACTTGACTCGATCGTTCTTTAATCTCGTGAATAATAAACTTGAGTTAATTTATAATTCATTAATAACCCTTTTCATGTTCATTATTCCTTTTATATCAATTATTACCATGTCATAAACATTATGTAATCATTTAAGTTAATAATATTTGTTTTGCCGATATTTGGTTCTTAAGTCGAAAGTGGACTTCTTACAATTACATGTTGTTCATGTGGCCAAATTTTTATTATATCCAGAATTGTATTCATGATGTAGATATAATATATGTCATATATATCCAGTACATGCATGCATTTATAACATTACATAATCATTTAGAGGTAAGAAATGAAATGCACCGTTCATGGAGACGGTAAGCCGTACGTACGCATGAACACTACTTTCATTTCTATTTTGTATCTTATAGAATGGAATAATAATGAAATAAAGGTATATTATAATTCCAGTATAATATCATATATAATATCATAGTTCCTTCTTTTATACATCCCACATATGGTATTTAACGAATCAAATCACTTTGAGGGGGCGGTAGTCCGCACTTCCTTAAATGAAGATATCGCGTTTAACCATAATGGAAACCATAAAGGTATGCCCAAAATGAAAAAAAACAGAATCTTAAGGAAAACATAAACATATTATATATCATATAAAAAAATAGTGACATCATAATGTCCACCTTTGAAGGTGTTAAATGAGTATTGAACAATCATCATTTCGGGAGGCAGAATTTCGCCATCCACGGAAACCGTATGTTCTTTAACCATTTGATGTAGTTGTTTGAGAGTGTATCTCGAATAAATCTTATAAAAACATCCTAGTATCTTTAAGATACTGGTGTTGTTACAAAAGAAATAAATAAAAAGAGTTTAGGGGGTTGGAGAAGAAAAATAAAACAAATGAACATGAGAGAATGAATTACCTTTAAAAGTGTAACTCCTTTTGATTTGAGCCTAAAGGCTTTCATTGAAAGGATTCTGCCCAAAGGGAATCCTCTAGGATGTGGAGAGGGATGTGGAGAGAGTAAATGGTCAGGGGTTTTGCCGAGCCAAAGGCTTGAGGAGTGTGTGAAATGAGGTAGAGGTGGGGGCCTTTTATAAGAGGAGAGGAGGGGCACTTTTGGAAAGTAAAGAAATATTACTTTATTTGAAAATGTGTTTCGGTTTTAAAAGGTCCCACATTGATATAATTTGTGTACAAGGTGATAAGGGTTCTAAATCCACTCATCCAATTGGTTTTAGCAATGTGTAGTTCATAGATTTTACATTATCTTTCCATTTTATTTAAATCGTCAAATAATGATGTCATCACTGCATCATTATTATGTCATAAATAATTTAATTTATTTAATGTCTAAAAATTATAAACAAAATACTATGATGTAGAAAATCTTTTTATCTTTCCAATTACTATTTATAATAAAAAATATGACTTGTATAACCCCACTTAAAAATTATTTAAGTAAAACATATCATGTTTGTGTCATTTTTACTTTTACATTAAATAAAAAGTTATTTATGTCATTTCCCAACCAAAATGTCTCCATGGAGTCCCCAAGTTGACCCATGGCTTGTATTGGTTGGCCATGACACAACCAATAAGGTTGGGACATGTGTCTAGGTCATTTCATATTATTAAAGCATTATTTATACCTTAAACTACACTAATTACCACTAATCACGATTAAAAACTTAATAAGTTACTATTCACCAAAAAATTATTTTTATCCCATTGAACCACATTTTAATTCTTAATGACAACCATGTATGTCGGATTTTTGAAATTCAAAACACATAAGTGGTAAAATTTCATTTAAATGAAAAATCAGCTTTTATAAGTACCACTTAGTGGTTTCACTATTCATCAAAAATTGAAGTTTTTCAGAAAAATCCCAAAAATTCACCCTAAGATATATTTGATATTCCGAATTCAAAAATGAATTCCGTTTTACAAAATTCAAAACTTATTAGTCACATTAATTAATTTAATAATTAATTCCCGCTGTCAGAGCAAATAGCGTGTTTTTATAAAACAATAAGTATCAAAAGATTGACACTAGTTTAAGTCTGATTTCAAAGTGAAATTAATTCCAACGACCACTATTGGATTTAATGGTAAAAATATTTTCTAATTTCACTTTAAAACCAATTCAAAATATAATCTAATCATATAAATAAATTAGATTAAAAAGAGGTTTTGAATTAAAATACAAAATTTTACACTATTCATTAAAAAATGAACTTTATCGGAAAAATACCAAAAAATTACACAAAGTAAAATTTGATGTCCCAATTCTTAATAAGAGTTTTATTTGGTCCAAAAGAATGTTTAAGAGTGAACAAAACTATATTTAATGACAGTTCTCCATTAAAAGGCGATAAGTGAACCTTTAGTGAAAACTAGAGCATATACGCCTAAAATTGAATTCTTTCAGTATTTTAAGCCTTTAGCTTTTATTGGATAAATGTAAAAAAATTTCAAAAACATATATAATCATATTTTAGTTATTTCTATCCATTCCCGCCAATACAACGGCTATATGCTAACTACCATTTGAAATAATAGTATTTTATTATTAGAGTGCAACGTAAGATTCCCAAGAAACTCGTTGTTGCGTGTTGGGTACGCCATCGAGCATATGATCCCCTTTAAAGTCATATTAATATTTTATTCACAAATATGGATAAATATGAAAATTTCATATTCATTATTTACCTGGGGTGTTACATCCTTCCCCCCTTTTGGGAATTGCGTCCTCACAATTTTAAAATTGCGCTTGGAAACATCCTTGAAAGTCCCCCATCGGAACAAAAGTCGGTAAAACAAACACTTTAAAATAAAGAAAGATAAGTACAAAGGTCACCCGAGTTAACCCATACAAGGATTCCAAGTATGAAAACATGGACATGGAGGAGAAAACATAGGGTCATGTTCTGATGGAGAGTGATAGAAAACATGTTTAGGAGAAAGTTAACCATGAGAGAATCACAAACTTGTGATGGGTTAAACGGTATTCGATTCCCCAGTAGGAAAAGTTAATAGACAACATTTTTGTTTTAAGTTAATTTTTATTGAGGAATTTATTCATAAGGAAACATAATCACTTATCATGTTGACTCTCAACTTTTATTAGATTCCTTACACAAACTCATATTTTCTCCAAAAGGCGAGTATTTAGGAAGACTTGTTCACATTAAGAGTATTATAATCAACTTCTAGAGAATCACCTAATCCACAAAATAGAACTATATACTTCCCACGTCTTTAGACTTTAACCAAAACCAAAACCAAAAAGGCTAGTACAAGATCAGATAATCTAGAAAAGGATAACCCTTTATAAAAAGAAAATCTATTCTTAATCTCCAAAATTTGTCCAACAAAACCCAAAGTTCAACGACGACCATTCTATAATCAATTTGTCCATAAAATTCTTCAAAGTAAACCAATATAAGATTGAAACCAAAATATTTGAAGGATTTAGTCGCATAGTCTTCCAAGATAAATCGTAACATTTATCTCCAAACAATATCAATTGCTCCGAAAGTCTCGTTTTGAAAAGTAATTAACCTAATCACATATCCTCCATGATAGGTTAATCATTTTCATAAATAACCCAAAATCAACTGAATCTTAATTCATAAAATCATATAACTAGAATGAATCAGTCAAACTAACCAGGGACTTCACATAGCCCAGTGGTAGGTGATAAATACCAGTCGCACATTGGTTGTGGGTTCGATTCCCGCAGCTTTGTCCGACGCGACGGGTTGTCACACGGTCTGCGTGTTGTCCTTTTTTCAAAACTATATAATTCTTAAATCATTCCCCAAAAAGGGATAAAATCATCAAAAATAACCATAACATAATTTATCCTCAAGTTTATCTCATTCCTTTCATTTTCCATCATATCATAGAGTAACCCATAATTACCTAAATATTAAGTATCATATAAACCCTAATGGTTACCTTAATAATTATTACCTGAATTTCCACATCGAGTTGGCCATCTCGTACATGATGCATTAGAGAACTCACCAAGGTTGAAGTGGTTGATCATGACTCCTTGATATTTGTTTTTAAACAACCACGAGTTTCCTCATTGAATACTCCATTTTATCTAGTATCTTAATCAGAGAACCACCACAGTTTCCTTCAAACCTGTTGTCTCTTTGGTGCCTGCTAGATCCATCCATTCACTAAAAATAAAAATGTCAGTGTGAGTATATAAACAAAACCATCATGTACTAATGAGGAAGGTAAACACTAAGATACACTTACTCTTTCACTTTATCTAAAACTAGGACTCTTTCTGAAATCCTAACCATTATGGTAATGTCACTTATGCTTAAAGAATACCCTAACCTCTAAAGTTATCTAAACCAACCTCTGATACCAACTATAAGGCCCCAGCCTTAAACCTTACTTAATATTGAATTAAATGAGTAATTCACATTGAGGATCTTTTCAGGTTTAGAGTTTTAGAGAATTAGGACATCACTATTACATCTCAAAAGATTACAAAGTAGTCGCTTCTACTAAATTTCCATAAAATAAAAACTCTTTAAAAGAAACATGTATAGTTCCATGTTTTAGGTAGCATGACATTCCCTTGATCCCATCCTTGACCCTATTCCACGCTATGTCCTGTGAAAAACATTTCAAAAACTTGGGATGAGCATAAGAAGATCAGTAAGGGATACAGAAAGAATGAAAACTGTTAGTTTTTCAAAACGACAAGTAAACCATGAATACTTTATCAATGTAATACATTTCACCTTCATGAAGTAGTAAAAACATTTCACTGAAAAAAAAGTATCATTGCTTACCTTTTTGTAACCAAAGGATTACCATAAAACCCATATAAAGAACACATAACATATATAAAGGTAACTTGGGACATAAACATACTTATGTGGAATAACCATACGGTCGACTTCCACACATATCACTTAATGGAATAGCCATACGGCCAATTTCCATACATACTTAATGGAATAGCCATACGACCGACTTCCATACCCAATGCATTGGAGGTTATAACGTAACCACCCATCCTGGTATTCACGGCACCACCCGTCATATGGTTTATAATGTAACCACCCGTTAAAATGTCCAAGTACCAATATAAAATCATAAAACATAAAACCAATATAAAGGAATGATAACATTTCCACATCACAATATATCATAATAGAATCCTTTATCAACACCATTTTCAAAACCATTTAAAACATTTAATAAAGAGATTTTTGAATCAAAGTGTCCCATACCACCTTGAAGCTTAAAATTTTAAACCATTAATATCCATATAAATAAATCCTTAAAACCATTTTGAAAACATGGATATTAATAAGAACATATAATTAAAACATTAAAAATGACATTTTGGTTAAAGGGGTTTTACCAAAATTAGAGACACTTGAATACAATAATTGAGGAATAACATTTAGACATAACTTTATAATATCATGAGAATAAATGGATTGATGATATAATACTCCAAAGGACAGTATATACGCCATATAAAAGTGAATTGGTGCATAACAACAATGAACCCTCAATAGAAATGTCAAATGTGATGAAATCCCTTATAAAGAAGGTATCCTTAAATTAAGGACAAATCAATCTCAAAAATATGTGTGACAAATATAAATACACCCAATATAAGTTTATATTATGTTTAAAACAATAAAAGGTCATTCACACATATTCAAAGGATGACATATTCAATGACTACATGTTGAACCCAAAGAAATCGAAATTGGGTTAAAAAGTTCCCTTGACAGCCTAACGGCATCACATCAAAATGAGTTGATGAGAGATAAAAAGTGTATCTCATCACCTGGACATAAAATTTACATCAATAAGGATATATGAGAAAATATCCCAACATAACAATATGTAAATTAAAAGACCCAACAAAAGAAGTCTTTTAAAAAAAGAGGAGGGTGAAAGGTTCCCTTACCGACTTGGGTATCTTTCAAAACATACACCCCATGAAAGAAGGACAATAGATCATTGATGTAAATACTCATAAAATAAATTATATTACACAAAGAGTAGAATAATTGGAAGTACATACACCACTCAATGGAATTTGTGGCAAATGTAGCATAAATCTCATGGGAATAAAAGTGAGATGAAAAATCCCTTACAAAAACTCGGCAGCCTAACGGCGCCACATAAAACTTCCGAATATGAATTGATGAAATCAAATAGGGTATCTCATCACATTACAATAAAATGTACAGCAAGAGTAATATAAAAGAACATCCCCCAACATTACAAAGAGGAGCCTAAAAGAAGTGACATAAAGGAGAGTACTTAAAAAGAAAGAGAGAGGTTAGATCTCTTACGAAAGTTCGGCAGCCTAACGATGCCACTCAAAACTTCCAAAATGAATTGATGAGAGAGAATAGGGTCTCTAATCACATGAACATAAAAATTACAGTAGGAGTAATATAAAAGAACATCCCAATCATAAGAAATATGAGCTTAAAATAAATGACATAAAAGAGTGTACTTAAAAAGAAAGAGAGTTGTAGGATCCCTTACCTCGGGTCCGACTTGACTCAATCGTTCTTTAATCTCCTGAATAATAAACTTGAGTTAATTTATACTTCATTAATAACACTTTTCAAGTTCATTATACCTTTTATATCACTTATTACCATGTCATAAACATTATGTAATCATTTAAGTTAATAATATTTTTTTGCCGATATTTGGTTCTTAAGTCGAAAGTGGACTTCTTACAATTACATGTTGTTCATGTGGACAAATGTTTATTATATCCAGAATTGTATTCATGATTTAGATATAATATATGTCATATATATCCAGTACATGCATGCATTTATAACATTACATAATCATTTATAGGTAAGAAATGAAATGCACCGTTCATGGAGACGGTAAGCCGTACGTACGCATGAACACTACTTTCATTTTATTTTGTATTTTATAGAATGTAATAATAATTATATAAAGGTATATTATAATTCCAGTATAATATAATATATAATATCATAGTTCCATCCTTTAAACGTCCCACATATGGTATTTAACGAATCAAATCACTTTGAGGGGGCAGTAGTCCGCACTTCCTTAAATGAAGATATCGCGTTTACCCATAATGGAAACTGTAAAGGTATGCCCAAAATGAAAAAAAAACAGAAGCTTAAGGAAAACATAAACATATTATATATCATATAAAAAATTAGTGACATCATAATGGCCACCTTTGAAGGTGTTAAATGAGTATTGAACAATCATCGTTTCGGGAGGCAGAATTTCGCCATCCACGGAAACCGTATGTTCTTTAACCATTTGATGTAGTTTTGTGAGAGTGTAGCTCGAATAAATCTTATAACAACATCCTAGTATATTTAAGATACTGGTGTTGTTACAAAAGAAATAAAAAAAAAAGAGTTTAGGGGGTTGGAGAAGAAAAATAAAACAAATGAACATGAGAGAATGAATTACCTTTAAAAGTGTAACTCCTTTTGATTTGAGCCTAAAGGCTTTCTTTGAAAGGATTCTGCCCAAAGGGAATCCTTTAGGATGTGGAGAGGGATGTGTATAGAGTAAATGGGCAGGGGTTTGGCCGAGACAAAGGCTTGAGGAGTGTGTGAAATGAGGTAGAGGTGGGGGCCTTTTATAAGAGGAGAGGAGGGGCACTTTTGGAAAGTAAAGAAATATTACTTTATTTGAAAATGAGTTTCGGTTTTAAAAGGCCCCACATTGATATAATTTGTGGACAAGGTGATAAGGGTTCAAAATACACTCATCCAATTGGTTTTGGCCATGTGTAGTTCATAGATTTTACATTATCTTTCCATTTTATTTAAATCGTCAAATAATGATGTCATCATTGCATCATTATTATGTCATAAATAATTTAATTTATTTAATGTCTAAAAATTATAAAAAAAATACTATTATGTAGGAAATCTTTTTAGCTTTCCAATTACTATTTATAATCAAAACTATGACTTGTATAACCCCACTTAAAAATTATTTAAGTAAAACATATCATGTTTGTGTCATTTTTTACTTTTACATTAAATAAAAAGTTATTTATGTCATTTCCCAACCAAAATGTCTCCATGGGGTCCCCAAGTTAACCCATGGCTTTTCTTGGTCGTCCATGACACAACCAATAAGGTTGGGACATGTGTCTAGGTCATTTCATATTATTAAAGCATTATTTATACCTTAAACTACACTAATTACCACTAATCGCGATTAAAAACTTAATAAGTTACTATTCACCAAAAAATTATTTTTATCCCATTGAACCACATTTTAATTCTTAATGAAAACCATGTATGTTGGATTTTTGAAATTCAAAACACATAAGTGGTAAAATTTCATTTAGACGAAAAATCAGCTTTTATAAGTACCACTTAGTGGTTTCACTATTCATCAAAAATTGAAGTTTTTCAAAAAAATCCCAAAAATTCACCCTAAGCTATATTTGATATTCCAAATTAAAAAATGAAGTCCGTTTTAAAAAATTCAAAACATATTAGTCACATTAATTAATTTAATAATTAATTCCCGCTGTCAGAGGAAATAGCGTGTTTTTATAAAACAATAAGTATCAAAAGATTGACACTAGTTTAAGTCTGATTTCAAAGTGAAATTAATTCCAACGACCACTATTGGATTTAATGGTAAAAATATTTTCTAATTTCACTTTAAAACCAATTCAAAATATAATCTAATCATATAAATAAATTAGATTAAAAAGAGGTTTTGAATTAAAATACAACATTTTACACTATTCATTAAAAAATGAACTTTATCGGAAAAATACCAAAAAATTACACAAAGTAAAATTTGATGTCCCAATTCTTAATAAGAGTTTTATTTCGTCCAAAAGAATGTTTAAGAGTGAACAAAACTATATTTAATGACAGTTATCCATTAAAAGGTGATAAGTGAAGCTTTAGTGAAAGCTAGGGAATATACGCCTAAAATTGAATTCTTTCCGTATTTTAAGCCTTTAGCTTTTATTGGATAAATGTAAAAACATTTAAAAAACATATATAATCATATTTTAGTTATTTATATCCATTCCCGCAAATACAACGGCAACATGTTAACTACCATTTGAAATAATATTATTTTATTATTAGAGTGCAACGTAAGATTCCCAAGAAACTCGTTGTTGCGTGTTGGGTACGCCATCGAGCATAGCGTCCCTTTTAAAGTCATATTAATATTTTATTCACAAATATGGATAAATATGAAAATTTCATATTCATTATTTACCTGGGGTGTTATAGATATAGTGATATTATATATGATATAATACTGGAATTACAATATAACTATGTATCATTATGTGTTAATTCTATTAAAATAAGAAATAGGAATGAAAGCTGTGTTCTTGCGTACGTACGACTTACCATCTTTATGAACGGTGCATTTAATTTCTTACCTCCTAATGATATGTACTATTATATATATAATGGATATATATGATATATATGATATCTAAATAATGAAAGTCATTATGGATATAATGGACTATTGACTACATGGACAACATGTAAATATTAGGTGTTCATTTTTGACTGAAGTACCAAATATAGAAAAAATGAACGTTATTAACTTAAATGATTGAATAATGTTTATAAAATGGTAATAAGGGATATAATAAACTTGAAAAAGGTTCTTAAGCAAGTATAAATTATCATTACTTTATTATTCAAGAGATTATAGAACGATCCTGTGAAGTCAGACACGAGGTAAGGGACTTCGTCTCAATCTCCTTTCATTGAGGAATGTTTATTTTTATACACGACATTATTTTATACGGTGTATAAACCCCTTTCACTTGTCATTTCATTCAATGGGATTGTTTTTATATGAATAGTTTTAATAAACAAAAAAAGGAATGTTTTTTTAATTTAAGCGGTGACAACGACCTTTCCGCAATGGTGAATATTATTTGATCTTTGTCTTCCATAACAAGCCGTAATGTTTTTATAAGAAAAAATAAATACAATATACTTTTTTTAAGTATTTAGGTATTGAAAATGATTTTGAAAATGGATTTATTATTTCAAAACCGTCAAATGATATTTTGTTATTGTAATGTGGAAATGTTATCTTTCCTTTATGCTTATTTAATATGTTATGATCATGTTATGGTTCTTAGGAATTATTTACGTATACGGGTGGTTCCGTGATAAACCTAGGGAGGGTGAGCCAGAGATAGCTCTCCAATGAATTCGGTAACATGACAGAGGTAAACGTGAATGTTTCTCCTATGAGATTTAGGGAATATAATGTGATGGGTATTCCAATTTAACTCCCTCTGTAGCTGTGATAGATACAATGTGTGTATGTTATGGATGCCACACGTTACATTTATAATTTATGATTTATACGTGTTATTCATAGAATCTTATGTTTTCATGAGTTAAGTAAAAGGGATCATGTTTTGTATGTATTTATGAACAAATGATTTCTTTCTTTGATTTATAACCCTTACTGAGATTTTTATGCTCATCCCATGTTTTGAAATGTTTTCACAGGACATAAAGATGAATAGGGTCAAGGATGAGGTCAAGGAAAAGTCATGCTGTCTAAATCATGGAACTATACATGAATCTTTTTTTCAAGAGTTTTTATTTTTTGAAAAAAATGGAAACTCTATAGAAGTGTAAACCTTGTAATCTTTTAAGATATAATAGTTATGTATTAATTATCTAAAACTCTAAACCTGAATAGATCATCAATTTTAATTATTCATTTAATTCAATATTATGTAATGTTTAAGGTCGGGTCCTTGTAGATGGTATAAGAGGTTGGTTTAGAAAACATTTAAAGTTAGGGTATTGTTAAATTAATATCCATTAAGTAATTTATGTTAATATTGAAATCATATAGCATTTACAAATTACCATGTTGCTTCTCCTACTATATTTTTGTTTTTAGAATGGTTTTCTGATGAGGAAACATGGCAGCTATGTTGGGATGACATCAGGAGGAAGACATCCTTTTAAATCAACAACCTAAGATGGTCAGAATCGGAACTGAACAGTTTGTTGTAGGGATGGCACAGTTGAATCATTCAATAAATGGTAGTGGTATCCATGTACGATATCAGCTGAATCAAGCAAAGTTGAATAGCTCAGTAGTGGAGCATTTCAGAAGGCAACATCCCCCATCATTTATAGGATAATCTGACCCGGTGCTAGCAGAAGGGTGGATTAATGAACTGGAAATTATTTTTGATGTCATGGGTTGTTCAGAAAATCAAAAGTTTAGTCTCATTGTTTACCATTTTGAAGGTGAATCTAATCAGTGGTGGTTGATGGTGAAAAATATCAGGGTTAGTGAGGGGATTGATGATCTCTATTGGGATGAATTCAAAGGTATGTTTCTTGAGAAATATTTTCCTAAGGTGGTTCGTCTTAGAATGGAAAACAATTCCTAGAATTGAGGCTGGAGGATGACTCAATGGCTGCTTATGAAGCAAAATTCAGTCACCTGGCTAGGTATGCTCTAAATTTCATACGAGATCTTGATAGTAAAATCAACCTTTATTACTCAGGATTAAAGACAAAGTATCGAAGGACTTCAGCTTCACGTGAGTTCAAAAGATAAGAAAAACTAGTTCGTTGTGTGGTGAAGGTGGAAATGGAGTTTTTTATGATCATGTGTTATATGAAAAACAACATAATAAGAGGTCAAGGTGGCGAGAAAAATGGAAGAAATCTTCATTAAAATCTGATCGTAAGAAACTTAAGTTTAATGTTTGTGAAAATTGTGGTAAAAATCAAGATGGGAATGTCTTTTGAATTCTAGCAATTAAATCTGATGTGGTAAAATGGGACATAAGACTCGTAATTTCACTAAAAAAGATCAGGGTAATGGTAAGACAAAATGTGATTTACATTTAGTAAAATGTTTTAAGTGCAATGAAATAGGTCATTATTGTAATAAGTGTCCAACAAAGAACTCAACTAAAGGAAAGCAACCATACTACAAGCAAAAAGTGGTGGTGAAATCCATTGCAACCACTTCCGCATATGTTGGGAAATCAAATGAAGTTGTATCAGGTACACTATTTTTTTTTCAGATTTTTCTAATGTGTTGTTTGATTCAGGTTCTACACAATATTTCATTTCTATGATTTTTTCTAGTAAATTGGGAATTCCATCTCAAGATATGAATTCAAAACTTATGGTAAAAACACTGGGAGGAAATGTTGAGAGTAAAAGTAACCATAATAATATTCGTGTCCCAGAGTGCGGAATGAATCTACATGCAAACCTTATTGGTTTGCCTCTAGTAGAGTTTGATGTTATGTTGGGTATGGATTGACTTTCTATTTATCATGCTAAGATTGACTACAGGGCTAAAGAGGTTTCTTTTCAGAGTCTTTTTCAGAATGTAAAAAAGAATGAACCCTTGATTTTGATAACATATCATGAAGCTGAGAAACTAGTAAAAGATTGAAATGAATGTCACCTTGCACATATTGTTGAAAACACAAGAACTGTTCAGATTAATGATGTGCCAGAGGTAAATGAGTACCTTGATGTTTTTTCTATTGAGTTTCCTGGTATTATACCTGATTGTGATGTTGAATTTACTATTGATATAGTTCCTGATTCTATTCCAATTTCAAAACCCCCTTATCGAATGGCTCAAATTGAACTTTTAGAGTTAGAGAAGCAATTGCATGAGTTATTAGATAAAGGTTTCATTTGATCTAGCACATCACCAAGGGGTGTTCCTGTCTTGTTTGTTAAAAATAATGATGGTTAAATGGGAATTTTCATTGATTATAGAGCATTTAATAACATCACAGTTAAAAATAAGTATCATTTGCCTCATATTAATGATTTGTTAGATTACCTCTAGGGAGCCCAGTATTTTTCGATGACTGATTTGAGGTCGAGGTCCCATTAGTTGAAAGTAAATGAAGGAGAAATTCTGAAGACCACATTTCATACAATATATGACCATTATGAATGTGTATTATGCCTTTTGGTTTAACCAATTCACCTGTTGTATTCATGGATTTTATGAATAGAATTTTCTGTGAGTTCTTAGATAAGTCTGTTGTTGGGTACATTGATGATATTTTGGTTTACACCAAAAGTAAAGAGGAACATGAAAGCCATTTATGGGTGGTCTTAATAACCTTAAGAGAAATGAAACTATTTGGGAAATTCAGCATGTGTGAGTTTTGGTTGAAACAAATTTATTTCCTTGCTCACATTGTTTCAAAAAATGGCATACCAGTTGATCCTACTACATCAAAAGTTGTTGAAGAATGGCCAATACCTACAAATATAACCAAGATCCATAGTTTTCTTGGTTTGGTAGGTTATTACAAATGGTTTGTTTAATATTCTTCATGTTTATAAAGTCTAAATACTATGTTAACTCAAAAAGGGGTTAAGTTAATTTGGAAAAAAGAATGCGATGATTGTTTTCAAGAATTAAAAAGAAGTTTGGTGGATGATCCAATTTTGGCGCTGCCATCCAGAAATGGTGATTTTGTTATCTACAACGATGATTTTTTGAATGGACTTGTTTGTGTCCTAATTCATAATGACCAGGTAATTGTTTATGATTCCCGTCAGATGAAACCACATGAGTTTAATTACCCTACATGTGATTTTGAATTAGCTGATGTTGTTTTTTTGCTTTAAAATTTTGGAGGCATAATTTGAATGGAGTAAAATGTGAAATATATACTGATCAAAAAAGTTTATAGTATATATTCACTCAAAAATAATTGAACACGAGAAAGAGGAGATGAATTTAATTAATCAAGGATTATGATTGCACGATCCATTACCATCCGGGAAAATCAAATTAAGTGGCTGATGCATTGAGTCAAAAAAGTAATGTATCCTTAACCCTGCTACTTCTGGAAATAGATCCTTTGGTTTTCAATTTGATGATATTTGGCATAAAAGTTTTTTTTGTAGGAAATTTATCTGTTTTGTTTCGAGTGTCAGTGAAATCATCTCTATAATCCATAATTTACCAAGCAGAGAAGAAAGACAGTGAGTTAGAGAAAGAGGTAGAGTTGGTTCGGAAGGGTAATTTGCTAGAATATAACATTGATAATGATTGTGTTTTGAGATATGGAAAGAGATTATGTGTTCCTTGTGATTCCCATTTGAATAATGAGTTGTTATGTGAAGCTCATAGTTCACCGTTTTTAGTTCATCCTTGTACTAGTATGATGTACATGGATCTTAGTGATTATTACCGGTGGGATGGAATGAAAAGAGATATTTCTAATTTTATAGTGAAGTGTTTGACTTGTCAACAAGTTAAAGCAGAGAATCAGTTACTGAAATGGATGATTCAGCCTTTACCAGTGCCAGAGTGGAAATGGGAAAATAAATCCATGGACTTCGTTGTGGGAATACCGAAGACATATCGAGGTAATAATACAATCTGGGTTATTGTTGATCAATTGACTAAATCTTCTCATTTAGTTCTTATTCGAGATACATTGCCTCTAGATAAACATTCTCAGTTATATGTTAAAGAGATATTCAAGTTGCATGGAGTTCCCCTATCCATTGTATCTTATTGGGATCCCAGGTTTACATATAAGTTTTGGAAAGGCCTTCAGAAGTCATTGTGTACTGAATTAAATTTTAGTACAGCTTTAATCCTCAATCAGATGGATAATCAGAACGAACAATTCAGACATTGGAGGATATGTTACGTGCTTGGTCGATGGATTATCAAGTAATTTGAAATCAACTTCTTTATTTGTTTAAATTTGTATATATTAACAGTTTTCATTCTAGTATATAGATTGATCCATTTGAGGAATTATATAGAAATCATTGTCGAACTCCATCTCTTTGGGATGAAGTAGGTGAAAGGAAGTTGATGGTACCAATATTGGTAGAAGAGATGGCAGAGAAAGTTCAATGGATTCAAAATAACATGAGAACAACTCAGACTAGATATAAAAGTTATGCAAATAACCATAGGAAGGATTTTTCTTTTAAGGTAGGTGATCATATCTTTTTCAATGTTTCTCCATAGAAAAGTGTGATGCGCTTTGTTAATAATAGAATGTTGATTTTTAGGTTCATTGGAAGTTACGAAATCTTGGAGAAAGGTGGATCTGCTGCAACCAAAGTGTCTTTACCTCCATTTTTATCCCTGGTACACAATTTTTTTCATGTTTCAACGTGGAGAAAGTATATATAGATATATCACATGGTTTGAGCCATGTGGTAGTTCAGTTAGAAGAGAATATCTCTTAGGAAGAACAACCAGTATAGATTCTTCACTGAAGAGAGCATGTGTTACAGAATAAGTTAATTTACCAGGTAAAGGTTTTGTTAAAAAACCATATGGTTGAAGAGGCATCATTGGAATCTGAAAACTCTTTGAGGGATAAATACTCCCACTTATTTTTATAAGTAAAATTGTGAGGATGAAATTCCAAAAAGGGGTAAGGATATAACATCCCATGTAAATAAAGAATAAGAAATATTTCATATTTTTTAATATTTTTTAATTAAATATTAATTATACATTAAAGGGGTTTCTGTGTACGATAACGTACCCAATACACAACAACGAGTTTCTTTGAAATCTTACATTGAACAATAATAATATAATATTATTATTTTAAATGGTAGTTAAATCCTAGCCATTGTATTGGTGAGAATGAAAAAATTTAACTCTAATATGATTATACATGTTGTTTAAATGTATTTACATGTAACGCCCCGACCCCAGTTACCCAGAGTCGGTGCATTATTACATAACATTGGCATGATCACAAGAAAGATCAAATCTCGAAAGACCGATTGGTTTAGTATCCTTGGAAACACTAGACATATTCATAATGTTTTACATTACATCATAAAGTGAAAAACTACTACAACAACATATTGTCTCCATAGTCCATACTATTATCCCCTCATAATATCCTTGCAGGTCATTCATAATTTACTTATTCACATCCTGGTAAAAACAAAACATAGAAAAGGTGTGAGCTCAAATGCCCAGAAAGGATAACAATATAGCGGAAACTTTCATAAATAAGAATAAACATTTAAGATAGTGTATAAATAAAACAAAAGCATGTTAAACTTGAACTTCAACATAGTATGGAAAAATAAAATGAAATAATTCCATTTACTTATTCACATGGATATGCTACTAATCGAATAATCACATGTAATATCAACAAACACTTTCATAATGATGGAATGCATAATGCCAGACTATCATAACCACATAGCCAAGGCCTCGTGCCATGACTACAAATACGATTTTGCCAAGGCCTTGTTCCAAGACACTAGCTTGCATCATGAGACCTACCGATGCATCGAGGAGCTATAGCAGGCTCCACCAGTCACATATTAAGTCCAATGCATTCCTATATGAAAAGGTTGAAACATAACATAAACATTCGTATTAAAACTAGTATACGAAATGTCAATACTTTCACCATAAACTATGAATGGTATAAAAATATCACATCCATAGTCAAACATATCACAAAACCTTCAATACAATATGGAATATTTGTATCCAAATAAATCAACTTCAAATAAGCTTAAAATCCATCAAAGGATGTTGACATAGATGAAATCAAAACTCTTTTTTGAGAAATATCTCTTTCTATTTTGAAATCATTTAAGAGTCATATATTTATTAAATAAAACATTTTATTTGGAAATATTCTTATAATCTTGTAAGGGAAGCTTCAACCATTTTATAATGGCGGAAAATAACCGCACCCGCCGTATAAGTTAAAAAACATTCTTACCTTAATTCTTTCAAAAAGATTAAATAGCACCTTGTTTGGAAAATGACGGAAAGATTCCTTTATAAAACTCTTATAAAAAGTCAAACAAGGGTATAAATGACTTTAACCCATATCCTTTTAAATAGTAAAAATGTATTGAAATACATTTTTAAGAAACATGGATGTAGATGATAAAGAGATCCCAGTAGATTATTACGTATAAACAACCTCGGATAATGAAGAGATTGTGAAATAACCCTTACCTTGTACTTTTCCTTCGTTGGGGTAGGTTAACCTCCTGTATAATGGTGAAATAATTGTTATTAAATTATACAAGAATCATATACATTAATATTATATCATATATGATCTTTTAACATTGATTTGTTAATAATATCTTAGTATTATCGTTGTTTCGGGTGTTAACTTACTCATTTTCTTTTATAAGTTTTGTTACGTAATCCATGTTTGTAATTGATATGTTGTATCTTAATCATATCCAGAATTATATCAAGTCCTTAGATACTATTATTAATCATCAAATTAGAATTATACTTGAATGGATACGATGGAGAATGAATCTTATCGCGTTTGTGGAGACGGTAGTCCGTACGTACGCACGAGCGACAATATCATTCTTTTGATATTAAAATAATATATAACTGGATGGTATAACATATATACAGAATCATTATCATGTTACATTTATTATTTATATGAATTACAAATCATTATTATACCAATCCAAATAAGAATTTATTGAATAACAATTACACCACGACGTGGAGACGGTAAGCCGTACGTACGCACATATAGTGACATGTTATTCAAAGGATGGATAGAATAATGAATATGGTTGTACCATATTTATAATAACATCACATTATATATAAGATACTGGAGTTATTATTTTATAATTGTAATAAAAAAGAAGGAAGAAGTGGAAGAAAAAAGGAACTTGAAAAAGGGTGGTGAAATCAATACCTCTTCTTTGGGTTCTTCCTTTTGATTTAATCAAAAGGGCTCCATAAGATGGATTTATGACTAAAGGAAGGCCTCTAGGATGAAGTGAGGGAAGTTGAGAGAGTATTTGGGTAGAGGATGGCCGAACCAAAAGGATTGAAGGTGTGAGGTAATGAGAAGGGAGAGTGCCCTTTTATAAGTGGGGTGATGGGCACCTTTGGAAAAGCTAGAAATATTAATTATAATAAATTCATATTCTGTTTAAAATGGAATCAAAGTTGATTATTTAAAGGTTATGGTGGGTATGGGTCTAAAATCATTCAACCAATAGAATTTAAGTAGGTTTGGGTTACTATATTAACCTTATCTTTAAGTATTAACTCTAAGTTAATTAATTTCACTTTTACAATGTCTCTTTGAATTTTTATATTATATGGTTAATAAACATACTATATACATCCAAGTGGCACCCAAGTGGTCCATTAATGATACACCTATCATTAAATTAGTATCGTGGACTATCCTTAGATTTTTAAGAATTTAATATCAATTAATAATATAATATTTGTTTTAAAAATTCTTTTATGTCAATTTTGATACTCTTCAATAGTTGATTTTTGTAAAATTCATAACAGAATGACTACTTAGAAAAAATTAAATTAATTCAATCCTAATATGTAATATTATCCTAGAAAATTAGTTTAATTCATAAAAAGTCTCAAATTATATTTATTTGGGTATTTATAATATTAAATATTTTAATTTTTCACTATTATGGTGATTACTGCATCATCAGTGTGTCATAAATAAATTAACTTATATAATGTATAAAAATTATAAATAAAATATAATTATGTAGTAAATCGTTTTATCTTTCTAATTCATATTTATAGTCGAAAATACAGCATATATAACCCTATGTAAAAATTGTTTTTCTAAACGATATATGCTTATGTCATTTTTTTACTTATTAAAATAAAGTGTCCCTATCACCTAAAAGTGGCTCCATGGGGTCCCAAAATCGACCCAAAGATGCCCATGGTCGGACATGTATCCACAAATAAGGTTAGGACACGTTTTAGGGTAATTTAATATTATTATAATATTATTTTTTAACCATTATTTACCGGATTTACCCATAACCAAGGTAAATAAAATATTTACTGGAGTAATTATTCAAAATGTCTAAAAATAAAAGTTACCTATTTACACAATTTTAACATCCTGATTCCAAATATGGAATCCATTTTTATAAATTCAAAACACAGAAGTGGCAGAAATTAATTTAAAATTAATTCCCGCTGTCAAAATAAAAAGCGTGTTTTTAAGATATAATAACTATCAAAAGATTGATCATTGTTTATATTCGGTTTAATTGTGAAATTATGTCCAATGACCAAAATTTTATTAAATGGTAAAAATATATTTTAAATATACTTTAATACCAATCAAATTCATAATTTATCAATATAAATTATTTCGATTAAAAAAGTTGTTTTTAATTAAAATTTAGTAATTTTCACTATTCATCAAAATATAAGTGTTATCAGAAAAGTACCAAAATTTCACCTTAGGATAAATTCGATATTCTGAATCCAAAAATTAAGTCCATTTAGAAATATAAAATATATATAATTTCAAAAATTAGGTATTACTATTCATAACGGCTAGTTTGATTAGTGTTGTACCCCTCTCTCTTGGATTTTAATGATCACAATCACTCTCATCGTGTTCTAACTTGTTTTCAAGTTTGTTTGATGATAGGAAAAAGGTTGCCAAAGAGTTGGCCCAAGAAGACTGGAAAAAGGACTCTTTGAGTCCACCGGCCGACCGGTGGATTACCACCGGCCCGCCGGTGGTCTCTGGTAGAAGCAAAGCTCTCTGCCAGGTGCCACCGGTCAGCCGGTGCCTGACCACCAGCCAGCCGGTGGAACCAGACAGTAGGCTTTGCCTATTGCCAGGTGCCACCGGCCAACCGGTGTCCGGACCACCGGCCGGCCGGTGGAACCAGACAGAGAGCTTGCTCTCTGTCTCGACCACCGGCCAACCGGTCTCTGGCCCACCGGTCAGCCGGTGGAACCAGACAAAGAGCTTGCTCTCTGTCTAAGACCACCGGCCAGCCGGTGGCTCAGCACCGGTCAGCCGGTGGAGCCTGGACAGAAGGATCTTGCTTCTGTCTGGAGCATCGGCCAGCCGGTGGCCAAGCACCGGTCAGCCGGTAAGCAAAGTCAAACTAGCCGTTGGAGCTTGACCAGACTTGTCCACTTGACCCCCAACGGCTCCGAAAGCCCTCCAACGGCCATATTGAAGTATTTGGGGATATTTCTCCTATAAATAGACGAGGATGGATGCCGGGAACACATACCGAAACATTGGAATGATATTTTGATCCGTTGAAGCTCTAACGACAAATCTCAAAGGCTACTTGTGATCCACCTCCATCCTTGAAGCTTGGGCTGCCTCTACATCAACTACTCTCACACTCTTGGCGCTCAAGGCTTCCTCAAGTTCGTTGTAATTTATTTATTTCAATTGTTTAGTTCTTCATTGGGTTTGTATTAAAACAAACCATCCTTTTCTTCCTCACTTTCATTTTGGGTTTCTTGCTACAACCATAATAAAAAAGCAATCTGTACGAAGGTGATCTAGCCTACCTTAAAACGGCTAGTGGGTTTCTTGCTACAACCATTAAAAAGAAAGCTGAAGTAAATATCTCAACGGTTGAGTTGGGAGCGGAGATGTAGGCTTTGGTTTAAGCCGAACTCCGTTATCAAATTGTGTCTTGCCTCTTTTTATTTCCGCTGCATTTATAAATTGTTTTTAAATTGATAATTATTTTTTAAAAGGCAATTCACCCCCCCTCTTGCCATTACTCTCCGACCAACAATTGGTATCAAAGGGAGAGTTTGTGTAATACCTTAACTGGTTACAAACTCAAAATCCATAGTGATGGCTTCTTCCTCACAAGCACCCGAAGGGTATTCCATGACTCGGGCTCCATTCTTTGATGGAACCGACTACAATTATTGGAAAACTCGCATGATTACATTTCTTAGAAGTATTGGCTATCCTATATATAGAATTGTTTTGCAAGGCTATACTCTCTCTAGCAAAGATGAGTCTAAATGGACCCCCGAAGACATTGCTAATTTTGAGCTAGATGGCAAAGCCATGAATGCTCTTCATTGTGGGTTAGACCGTAATGAAATTAATCGTATTTCTACTTGCACCACTTCTCATGAAATTTGGAAGCTTTTGGAAGTGACCCATGAGGGCACGAACAAAGTCAAAGACACTAGATTAGATATGTATCGTCAAGACTTTGAAAGTTTCACCACGCACCCACACAAATCTATTACGGAAATGTTTACTCGCTTCACTGATGTGTGTAATGGGAGAAAGTCTCTTGGAGATGATGTTTCTGCAGAGACGATGGTCAAGAAGATTCTTTGGGTTCTACCAAGCTCATGGGCTCCAAAGGTGATGACAATCCAAGAAGCAAAAGATGTCAAGAAAATGCCGGTTGAAGAACTCATTGGATCACTTATGACCTATGAGATTACCATGAAGAGGCAAGCCGATAAAGAAGGTAACATCTTCAAGGAGAAAAAGAACATAGCATTCAAAGAAAATCAAGAAATCTCCTCCGATGATAGCGGATCCGAGATTTCTCAACTTGCAAGAAAAATGAGCAAGTTCATGAAGAAAAAGAAGAATTTTCAAAGGGCACGAAAGGAAGAGCCAAAAGCAGAAAAAGAAGTTACATGATTTGAATGTGGAAAGAAAGGCCACATCAAACCGGAGTGCTCTCTTTTCAAGAAAAGGTTAAAGGAAAAGAAAAACAAGAAGGCTTTCAAAGCGTCAACATGGAGTGCAAGCGATGACTCCATGTCTTCAAGCGACTCAAGCGATGAAGGTGGAAAATGCCTAATGGCACTTGATGAGGTATCTTCTTCCGACTCCTCTTCCTCATCTTCTTCTTTTAATAATGAAATGTCTTATGAAGATATCCAAAATGCGAGAGATCAATTAGAGGAAGGTTTTCACGAACATACCTCTAAATTTTTGGCCTTAGAAAAGAAACAAAAAATTCTAATTTCTGAAAAAGATCAACTTCTCAAAAAGAATGAGGAACATGCCCTTAAGGTCCAAGATATTCCAAATGTTGATTCTTTGAATTCAACTATTAAAGATTTAAGGGAATCTCTTGCCATGTTCACCCAAGGTGAACAAAATTTGACCAAATTGCTAGGTTCTCAACGTTCGGCTAGAACCACACATGGACTTGGCTTTAACAAGAAAGCCACATCTTCTAGAGCACCCACTACTTTTGTAAGGGGGATCTCTCAAAATAAATTCTGTAATTATTGTAGAAAAATAGGACATATGATTTATGAATGCGATTGTAAAAATGCTAGATATGGCCGCCCCAAAATCATTACCTACTCGGATGAATATCTTAGGATGTATCCCTCTAGACAAGTATGGGTTCAAAAGTCTCTTTTAGCTAATATTTCCGGACCCAAACTTATATGGGTACCAAAATCTATTCTTTCTTGATTTTGTAGGATAAACACCAAAGAAGTAGGACTTCGAAAGGCTCCTGGTACCTCGACAGCGGATGCTCGAGGCACATGTGTGGCGATCCCTCCGAGTTCAACTCCCTTGAAGAATTCGATGGAGGATACGTCACCTTTGGTGACAATTCAAAAAGCAAGATTGTCGGAATAGGTACCATTGGTCTTGGTAGCACCTCCTTAATTAAAGATGTTTTATTTGTTAAAGGTTTAAATCATAATTTAATTAGCATTAGTCAACTTTGTGATAGTGGTTTTTCGGTGAATTTTCAAAATGATTTATGCAATGTGTTTTATTTTCAAAACAAATTGATATTTTCTGCTTCCCGTTTTCAAAATGTTTACATTATTGATTTTAAGTCTTTAGCTAGCCAAAATGTTAAATTTTTAAGTGCTCTTGACAATGAGTCTTGGCTTTGGCATAGAAGGTTGGGGCATTGTAGCTCTCATTCACTTCTAAAGCTTAATAAGAACAAGCTCATCCGTGACCTTCCTAAACTTAAGTTTAAGAAAGATTTGATTTGTGAGCCATGCCAACTTGGCAAGCAACACAAATCTTCTTTCAAATCTAAGAGGAAAGTGTCCACCTCAAAATCTCTTGAGCTCCTTCATCTTGATCTTTTTGGTCCTACCCCTGTAGCAAGTCTAGGTTGAAAATCCTATACCTTTGTTCTAGTAGATGACTTTTCTCGTTTCACTTGGGTTTTCTTTTTAGCTCATAAAAATGATGCTTGTAGAACCTTTTTGAAATTCTCTAGGAAAGTAGAAAACGAAAAAGGATATAAAATTATATCGCTCCGTAGTGACCATAGAGGTGAATTCGAGAACAAAGAATTCGATGAATTGTGTTCCTCTCAAGGATACAATCACACCTTCTCTGCCCCTAGGACTCCACAACAAAATGGAGTGGTTGAAAGTAGAAACCGAACTCTCCAAGAAATTGCTCGAACCCTCCTTAGTGAATTCAACCTCCCTCAATATTTTTGGGCCGAGGCGGTAAACACTGCTTGTTATACTATCAATAGAGTCCTTGTAAGACCCCTTCTTAAGAAAACCCCCTATGAACTTTGGAAAGGAAAATTGCCCAAAGTTGGTTATTTTAAAGTTTTTGGTTGTAAATGCTTTATCCTTAACACAAAAGATAACCTAGGGAAATTTGATGCCAAATCCGATGAAGGTATTTTTCTTGGGTACTCCAACTCAAGCAAAGCCTATCGTGTCTTCAATAAACGCTCAAAAACCATCAAAGAATCATCTCATGTCAAATTTGATGAAACTCTTCCAAAACCTCACCCGGTCATTGAAGATGTTGAAGATAAGATTGATAAGCTTCATTTGAATGATTCCTCTACTCCTCCCAAGGAGGATGACCATCAAGAACCCTCTTCACCTTCTTCGCCTTCCACCTTGCCTAAGGTTTGGAAACCTTCTAGAGACCATCCTTTAGAAAATGTTATAGGTGATCTTCAAGCCGGTACTCGAACTAGAAGATCAATCCTCAACGAGGTTGAACATCAAGCCTTTCTTTCTCAACTAGAGCCTCAAACCTTTAATGATGCCATTAATGATGAGAATTGGGTTCTTGCAATGCAAGAGGAATTAATTAAATTCTCTAAAAATGATGTTTGGACTCTTGTTGAAAGAACCAATGATCATCCAATTATTGGCACTAAATGGGTTTTTAGGAACAAACTTGATGATCAAGGAAATATAACCCGGAACAAGGCCCGCCTAGTAGCTAAGGGATATAATCAAGAAGAAGTAATTGATTATGGTGAAACCTTTGCACCCGTCGCTAGATTGGAATCCATTAGGATCTTGTTGGCATTCGCCGCTCACTTAAATTTCAAACTTTTTCAAATGGATGTTAAAAGTGCTTTTTTAAATGGTTTTATTTCAGAAAAAATCTTTGTTGAACAACCCCTCGGTTTTGAAGATCCAAAATTTACAAATCATGTTTTTAAGTTAACCAAGGCTCTCTATGGCTTAAAACAAGCCCCTCGGGCTTGGTATGAGCGGTTAACAAAATTTCTTTTAGAAAATGATTTTAAAATGGGTCAAGCTGATTGTACCCTATTTTTAAAACACACTTCCAAAGATCTTTTAATTGTCCAAATTTACGTTGATGACGTTATATTTGGTTCAACCAAAGAATCTCTTTGTACAGATTTTTCAGATTTAATGAGAAAAGAATTTGAAATGAGCTTTATGGGGGAGTTAAAATTTTTTCTTGGCTTTCAAATCCTTCAAAATTCAAATGGTATTTTTCTAAACCAAGGCAAATACACAAACGAACTTTTAAGTCGTTTTGGTATGGATCAAGTAAAGGAAATTAGTACCCCCATGAGTACTTCTTGTAAACTTACGTTAGATGAAGCCGAGAAACCGGTGGATAACAAGCTTTATAGGAGTATGATCGGGAGTCTACTTTACCTAACTGTGACCCGTCCTGACATCATGTTCAGTGTTTGCATTTGTGCTCGTTTTCAAGCCAATCCCAAAGAATCACATTTTAAATCGGTCAAAAGAATTTTTAAGTATTTAAAAGGATCCAAAAACATTGGTTTGTTTTATCCCTCTAATACATCTTTTGAACTTTCTTCATATTCGGATGCTGATTTTGGCGGATGTCAATTAGATCGTAAGAGTACTAGTGGAACCTGTCATCTGCTAGGAAAGTCCCTTGTTTCATGGAGTAGCAACAAGCAAAACTATGTTGCTCTTTCTACTGCCGAGGCTGAGTACGTAGCAGCTGGTAATTGTTGTGCCCAAATTATTTGGATGCAACACACTCTCTTGGATTATGGCCTTTCCTACGATCATGTCCCTATACGGTGTGACAACACTAGTGCCATTAGTATTTCTAAGAATCCAATACAACATTCTAGGACTAAGCATATAGACCTAAGGCATCATTTCCTTCGTGACCATTTTCAAAAAGGGGATATCACTTTGGACTTCATTTGTACTGATTTCCAATTAGCTGATATTTTTACCAAACCGCTCCCGGTTGAACGTTTTGATTTTATTAAGGGGAGTTAGGAATGATTCGTCAATGAGCACTATTAAATATTTCACTCTTTTGGCTTTCTTATATTTCTTTTTAAGTTATTCAAACTTTTTTTTATTTTATTTTATTTTAATTTTAATATTTTTTTTATGAATTTTCATACCACCGGTCAACCGGTGGTACATCACCGGTTAACCGGTGGTGTCAGGTTTTATTTTGTTGGGCCGGCCGGGGAAAGGGTTAAAACTTAAATTAAACCCTTCCCCTCCCATTTCTCTCTCTCCCTCTCGTGCGGCACCTCCAGTCCAGCATCTCCCTCCTTGCCCTAGCCTCCTTTCTCCCTCCTTGCTCTCTCCAACTCTTTCTTCTCTCAATCCCTCTCTTTTTTTTCTTCCTTTTTCCATCATGGGTCCTCGATCTTCACGCAAGGGAAAGGGCATCGCTCAAGAGGCACCTCCTCCTCCTTCAATCCCTCAACTTCCGGACATTTGGCATGACAAAGTCATTCTGCCGAGTAGGGTAATTGATTATTCTTGGCTTCCTTCTGCTAGAATCGAGCTTTTCTCAATCATTGAATATCAACACTGGCATTCGTTTTTTGAACCTCCTGAGAAGGATGTCATTTATCCCCTTCTTGTCAAAGAATTTTATGCTCACATGACGTGGTCGGTCTCTGACGACGTCGATACCATTACCACCACTGCTCTTGGGCAACCCATCACTATCACTTCTTTGGAGATTGCCAGGATGCTCGGGGTTCCTCATGTTGGACATCATGCATTTGCTCAGGGGGAGTTTCCTCGGGACCCTGAATTTGATCTTGCTGTCGCTCTTGAGCATCTCACAGGGCAGCCCACCGATCCCTTTGTCAAGCTCTCCCAGCTCACCCCAAACCATCGCATCATTGAGCGCCTCATTCAGACCACTCTTGCACCCCGTATCGGTGATCACGATACGGTGAAATTTATTGATATTTATCTTCTTTCTTATATCACCAGAGGCGTTCATTTCAATCTGGTCTGGTTCTTGTTCCGGGCCATGTCTTATGTGGATGAGCACCCGCGCTGGTCCAAAACTCTACCTCACGGGCGCTTGTTGACCAAAATCTTTACCTTTCTTGATGTCCCTATCCGTGCTACCTCCTTCGAGTAGCCTAAGAAGGATAGCATCATCAATTTTATGATGGTGCAACGGATGAACATTCGTTGGCATCCTTGGCGTCAGGAGTGGATTACTGACAAGGAGGGCCTTCTCAAGGCTTACTCCCCTCAGACACATTCACACCCTCCTACCCATGCCATGCCTCCTGCCATTGCTGCTGCCTATCCTCTTTCAGATAGTGAGGACAGTGGTGATGATGAAGAGTAAGGGAGCAGTGACGACGAAGGTGAGGCTGCTGCTACTGCTGATGAGGGAGATGGAGCGGGTGACGATGCACCGGAGCCTGCTGAGGCTGTTCCCCCTCCCGCTGATTCTGGCGGCATGTCGGTGACGGCTGATCAGTTCCTTCACTTCCAGGATCAGATTGAGACCCGGATCGACCTACAGTTTTCTTACATTAGCTCTCAGTTTGATCAGCTCCACTCTCGGATTGATTCTCTAGATCGCCGCTTTGAGGCGGTCCAGGCTCCTCCGGCTCCTCCGACCTTCAGGCGTCGCCGTCACTCTCGGCCCTCTAGGAGTGAATAGAGCCGTTCTTGTTTTTTGGCTTGTCTTTGTATTTGTATTTTGAACTTTCTATGTAACATTTCAACTTTTATAAAATTCAATTTATCTTATCTATCCATCCTTATTGTCATTTCTTACCTCTTTTTTATTGCTTTTCTAACTTTCTTTCATACTTTTCCTCCTATTTTGATAATCCCAAAGGGGGAGAAAAACTCTCTATTACTTAGTTACTTATTTCATTTAATTAAGTTCTCTTTTTAAAAGTTCAATTTTAAGTCATTACTTTCATCAAAATCTGTTTTTTAAATGGTTAAGTTATTGATTTAAGTTGTTTCTTTTAAATGACCTATGATTACAATTTCAAAATGAACCATTCTCTTTATTTCAATCCTTTCAAAATTAATATCATACATCTATGAATTTCTTGTATTAAAATGATCTCTAAATTTTTCCATGTCCAAGTTTCTTATTTCTTTTTACTTGGCATATCCTTTTTTTAAAAGCTTTCTCATTTGTGATTGTGATCATCAAAATAGGGGGAGATTGTTGTACCCCTCTCTCTTGGATTTTAATGATCACAATCACTCTCATCGTGTTCTAACTTGTTTTCAAGTTTGTTTGATGATAGGAAAAAGGTTGCCAAAGAGTTGGCCCAAGAAGACTGGAAAAAGGACTCTTTGAGTCCACCGGCCAACCGGTGGATTACCACCGGCCAGCCGGTGGTCTCTGGCAGAAGAAAAGCTCTCTGCCAGGTGCCACCGGTCAGCCGGTGCCTGACCACTGGCCCGCCGGTGGAACCAGACAGTAGGCTTTGCCTACTGCAAGGTGCCACCGGCCCCCCGGTGTCAGGACCACCGGCCGGCCGGTGGAACCAGACAGAGAGCTTGCTCTCTGTCTCGACCACCGGCCAACCGGTGTCCGGACCACCGGTCCGCCGGTGGAACCAGACAGAGAGCTTGCTCTCTCTCTAAGACCACCGGCCAGCCGGTGGCTCAGCACCGGTCAGCCGGTGGAGCCTGGACAGAAGGATCTTGCTTCTGTCTGGAGCACCGGCCAGCCGGTGGCCAAGCACCGGTCAGCCGGTGGAGCCGGGACAGAAGGATCTTGCTTCTGTCTGGAGCACCGGCCAGCCGGTGGCCAAGCACCGGTCAGCCGGTAAGCAAAGTCAAACTAGCCGTTGGAGCTTGACCAGACTTGTCCACTTGACCCCCAACGGCTCCGAAAGCCCTCCAACGGCCATATTGAAGTATTTGGGGATATTTCTCCTATAAATAGACGAGGATGGATGCCGGAAACACATACCGAAACATTGGAATGATATTTTGATCCCTTGAAGCTCTAACGACAAATCTCAAAGGCTACTTGTGATCCACCTCCATCCTTGAAGCTTGGGCTGCCTCTACATCAACTACTCTCACACTCTTGGCGCTCAAGGCTTCCTCAAGTTTGTTGTAATTTATTTATTTCAATTGTTTAGTTCTTCATTGGGTTTGTATTAAAACAAACCATCCTTTTCTTCCTCACTTTCATTTTGGGTTTCTTGCTACAACCATAATAAAAAAGCAAGCTGTACGAAGGTGATCTAGCCTACCTTAAAATGGCTAGTGGGTTTCTTGCTACAACCATTAAAAAGCAAGCTGAAGTAAATCTCTCAACGGTTGAGTGGGGAGCGGAGACGTAGGCTTTGGTTTAAGCCGAACTCCGTTATCAAATTTTGTCTTGCCTCTTTTTATTTCCGATGCATTTATAAATTGTTTTTAAATTGTTAATTATTTTTTAAAAGGCAATTCACCCCCCCTCTTGCCATTACTCTCCGACCAACAATTAGTTATGGTGTGTTAGAACTTGGTGTTGCGTACAACACACGCTATCACATTATTCAAAAAGAAGCGTACCATAGAAGCTTGGGGTGTTACATTCTCCTCTCCTTAAAATAATTTTGTCCTCAAAATTTCTAGAATAATACCGCATGAAAAGACTCGGGTGGTTCTTCATCATAAGTTCCTCGGGTTCCCACATTACTTCTTCCATCTTATGGTTTCTCCACAAAACTTTTACCAGATGCGTTGTCCGGTTTCTTAGTACTTGTTCTCTCATATCAAGAATCCTGATGGGCACTTTGCAATAAGACAGATCGGGTTCCAGTTCTAATTCCTCATAGGTGAGTACATGTGTTGGGTCAGGCATGTATTTCCTTAATAGAGTTACGTGGAAGACATCATGAACTTTGGAGAGACTTGGCGGCATTGCCAAACAGTAAGATACATCCCAATTCTTTCTAGAATTTCGAAAGGTCCGACGTACCTGGGACTCAATTTACCTTTCTTACCAAAATGTATGACTCCCTTCCATGGAGATAGCTTTAGGAAAACATGATCACCGTCTTGAAATTCCAAATCCTTCCTTCGATTATCGGCATAGATCTTCTGCATACTTTGAGCTGCTTTAATGTGATTTTGGATTACCTTCACCTTTTCCATCATTTCCTCCACCAGTTATGGGCCTACAAGTTTTCTTTAACCAACGTCATCCCAACAGGTTGGTGTGCGACATCTCCTTCCGTATAACGCTTCATATAGTGCCATATGAATACTCGAATGGAAGCTATTGTTATAGGAAAATTATACCAGAGGTATATATTGATCCCACATACCCTGAAAGTCAAGTTAGAAGGATCTCAACATGTCTTCTAAGGTTTGAATAGTTTGTTCTGATTGTCCATCTGTTTGAGGGTGGTAGGCAGTGCTCAAATTAAGTTCAGTATCCAAGGCTTTCTTAAGACTTTTCCAGAATCTTGAAGTAAAACGGGGATCACGATCAGAAACAATCGATAGGGGTACTCCATGAAGTCTCACAACTTCATCAATGTATAGTATTGCTGGACGTTCCAGTGGTAGATCTTCTCTTATAGCAAGAAAATGTTCTGACTTGGTAAGATGATCAACAATAACCCATATTGCATCGTTCCTTCTAGGAGCCTTTGGTAGCCCCGTGACAAATTTCATCGTAATATTGTCCCATTTCCACTCCGGTATGGGAAGAGGTTGCATGACTCCTCCAGAGTGTTGCCTTCCAGCTTTCACTTGTTGAAAAACCATACATCTTGACACAAAAATCAGCAATCTCCCTCTTCATATTGTCCCACAAAAAATGTTCCTTCAAATCTCTATACATTTTGGTGCTCCCCGGGTGTATAGAGAAATTGGAACTATGAGAATAATCCAACAATTCCCTTTTTAGATCAGGTATATCGGGAACACAAAGTCTCTTCCCAAATTTCAAAATTCCATCTTCATACACAAAGTCTCTCAATCTCCCATCATTCACAGCTTTAATCTTCTTTTGAAATTTTTCATCATCGGTCTAAGAAATCTTAATAATTTATAGTAAAGATGGTTTGGAAACTATTTGAAAAAGCATTGATGTTTCACCTTCCCTGGTTATTCCCATGTCCATCTTCCCTAGATCCATAAAAATTAGATCCCTTTCAATTCTCATCACGTTCAGAACTCCATGGTCTTTTCTTCTCAAAGCATCCACCACCTTGTTTGCTTTCCCTGGGTGGTAGTGTATCGTACAATCATAATCCATGAGTAATTCAAGCCATCTACTTTGCCTCATGTTGAGTTCTTTTTGGGAGAAAATATACTTCAAACTCTTGTGATCAGTATAAATCTCACATTTTTCACCATAGAGGTAGTGCCTCCATATCTTCAAAGCAAAGATCACAGCTTCTAACTCGATATCATGAGTAGGATAGTTTTTTTCATGAATTTTTAACTGTCTTTATGCATATGCAATAACTCTATCATTCTGCATAAGGATACAACCTAGTCCTTTCTTCGATGCATCACTATAAATAATGAACCCATCATTCCCCGATGGTAGTGTCAATATAGAAGCATTGACTAATCTTATCTTCAGTTCTTCGAAACATTTTTCACACTCTTTTGTCCCAATAAATTTAACCCCTTTACGTGTGAGCTTCATTAATGGGTTAGCCAACCAGGCGAAATTCTTGACGAAACGTCGATAATAAACTGCTAAACCAATAAAACTACAAACCTCAGTTATACTCGTCGGTGATGGCCATTCATGGGTTTCCTTGGTCTTAGAAGGATCAAAAGATATTCCATATTTGGAGACAATATGGCCAAGAAAAGAAATATCATGAAAAAAAAATTCACACTTGCTAAACTTCCCATATAATTCATGTCTTCTCAGATTCTTTAGGATAATGCGCAAGTTATTTTCATGATCTTCATAGATTTTGGAGTATACCAAGATATCATCAATAAATACCACCACAAATTCATCGATAAACTCCTTGAAAACTCTATTCATCAGATCCATGAATATAGAGGGTGCATTAGTCAATCCAAAAGGCATTACTGTAAACTCGTAATGCCCGTACCTGGTTCGAAATGCCATCTTAGGAATGTATTCCTTCTTCACACACAACTGATGGTATCCAGATCGATGGTCAATCTTTGAAACATATTGAGCTCCATGCAGTTGGTCAAATAAATCATCAATGCGAGGTAGGGGATACTTGTTCTTTATTGTTATAGCATTGATCTCCCTGTAGTCGATACATAACCTCATAGATCCATCTTTATTTTTAACAAAAAGAACAGGGGCTCCCCATAGAGAAACACTAGGGAGAATAAATCTGTTATTACTCAATTACTCTAGTTGTTTATTTAGTTCAACTAATTATACAGTGGCCATTATAGAAGGGGTCTTTGATATAAGCCTTGATCCAGGAATTAAATCAATGGAAAACTCAACTTTTCGTTCTGGAGGATGTCCAGGTAAATCTTCCGGAAATAAATCTACATATTCTTTCACAATAGGTACATCCCCTATTTGAACATTCCTTTCCTCAACCATAGTCATTTAATTCACTTCCTCCCCAATAATTGAATTTAGTTGAGCTACTGGGGGTGGATCTAGAAAAGAATTAGGTGGTGATGATTTTCCTCTAAATATAAGGTTTTCCTTATCATCATCATCAAGAATTGTAACCTCTTTATTCTTACAATAAATATTCGCATAATAGTCTGAATTCCAGTCCACACCAAGGATTATATCAAACTCAATCATATGTATGACGATGAGATCAGCAGATAAAGAACATTTATGTGCTCTAATGGGGACTGATTCAAAAAACATTGTTTCAATGATACTTCCCTTAGGACTTTTAACTGACAACTCCCTTGTTAAATCAAATTGGAAATATATAATTTTTTTAGAAAACTGGGATGATATGAAACAATGCGATGATCCAGAATCAAATAATGCATTTGATAAACTTGAGGAAACCATTAAAATACCTACCACCACGTCTTTCGGAGCATCTACCTCAGCAGTAGTGATAGCATAAGATTGGCCTTGATCCCTTGGCCTTTTCTGAGGTAGGTTCTCCTGACACTTAGAACATTCATTTGCATAATGCCCCATCTCCCTGCAATTTTAGCACCGAACATTGTTATCTTCCTTCTTCCACTTGCAATCACGAGCTTGGTGGCCTTTTTCACCACACTTTTAATAGACTACCGTTCCCTTCAAGCAAGTATCGGGGTGTTTCTTACCACATTTATCACAGGATGGATATTCAACCTTTCCCTTCTTACCCTTATTTCTATTCCCAGAATGATCAGCATGTCTCTTCTTCTCTTTCTTTGCTTTAATGTCACAAGACTTAGAGAATTCCTTTTCTATCTTGATAACACATGAGACAATGTCTTCGTACGACGAGAAGGATTGTGTGACTAATGCTCGACGGAGAAATGGTTTTAACCCATAAAATAAATTATCAATCTTACTTCTTGGGTTACGTATATAATCACCAGCATACCTTGTTGACCTTGTAAAGTTATCTTCATACTTTATGACATTCTCATCCTCCGATTGTCTCAGACTCATAAATTTACTTTCCATATCTACTCGATGGTCGCGAGGAAAGTATTTTTCTAAAAACAGATCTTTGAAATCCCTCCATTCCATATTTGACACTTCATCATCTTCCTTCGTGTTTTGAATTAATGACCACCATCTATCTATATCTCCAGTGAGACGGTAAAATGCCATGATAACTTTTTCCCTTTCACTACTCCCCAAAGCCTGAAATATTTTCTCTAGGGAATTTATCCATTTCTCAGCTACTAAGGGATTTTTACTGCCATTGAACGTTGGTGGTTGTTGCCTCATGAATCAATCTAACATTGATCCTCCACGCTGTGGATTAGGGTGCTCTATACAGGTAAGGTTATTATTCATAACCTGAGTGAGTTGTCTCAGTATGGTGATTAATTTATCGGCACCAGTTTCATCACCAGATCCACTATAATTATCTTGAGTAGGAGGGAAATCCATACATGGAGTGAGTGCATTGATACAGTTTCCATTTCTTCAACTAGGCGCCATTTCTAAACAATGGCATAAACTAGATCAGTTTATGAATCAAAATACATAATTCCATACTTATAAAACACTTAACATAAATTGAACTATTTATGGATATAATCCATAATCATAAAAATGTTTTCTTTGAGGAAGTATATACTCATAAACCCTTCATAATGATTTGTAAATAAAATGAGAGTTATCCTAAGCATATCCCATGGGAGTGTCATAACCAAGAGTGCAGCAAGGCCCGTTTTCGTGCACCAGTTCCCATTCGAGTCTAGCTCAAAGTGGTGTTTTCAGGTTTTACCCCTAGGTACATATGTGCTAGAGCCGCCTCTACCTACTCATATCCAGACAGGGATGTATTTCTCAAGAAACTCACAAAGCCTCAACAATACCAAAATTCTAGGAAGTTATTCTATACTAATCCTCAATGTTCATCTTAGGTCTACGTGCTCTAATCAGAGTTTATCTAAATCTAGCTTCCAAGGTTTGTACTAAACCTCCTCCGATACCAACTGTAACGCCCCGACCCCAGTTACCCAGAGTCAGTGCATTATTAGATAACATTGGAATGATCACAAGAAAGAACAAATCTTGAAAGAACGATTGGTTTAGTAGCCTTGGAAACACTATACATATTCATAATGTTTTACATTACAACATAAAGTGAAAAACTACTACAACAACATATTGTCTCCATAGTCCGCACTATTATCCCCTCATAATATCCCTGTAGGTCATTCATAATTTACTTCTTCACATCCTGGAAAAAATAAAACATAGAAAAGGGGTGAGATCAAATGTCCAGTAAGGATAACAATATAGCGGAAACTTTCATAAATTAGAATAAACATTTAAGCTAGTGTATAACTAAAACAAAAGCCTTTTAAAGTTGAACTTCAACATAGTATAGAAAAAATAAAATGAAATAATTCCGTTTACTTATTCACATGGATATTCTACTAATCGAATAATCACATGCAATATCAATAACCACTTTCATAATGATGGAATGCATAATGCCAAACTATCATAACCACATAGCCAAGGCTTCGTGCCAAGACTACAAATAAGATTAAGCCAAGGCATAGTTCCAAGACACTAGTTTTTCTCATGAGACCTACTGATGTATCGAGGAGCTATAGCGGGATCCACCCATCACATATTAAGTCCAATGCATTCCCATATGAAAAGGTTTAAACATAACATAAACATTCGTATTAAAACTAGCATACGAAATGACAATACTTTCACGATAAACTATGAATGGTATAAAAATAGCACATCCACAGTCAAAAATATCACAAAACCTTCAATAAAACATAGAAGATTTGTATCATAATAAATCAACATCAAATACGTGTAAAATCCATCAAAGGATGTTGACATAGATGAAATCAAAACTCTTTTTAGAGAAATATCTCTTTCTATTTTGAAATCATTTAAGAGTCATATATTTATAAAATAAAACATTTTTTTTGAAAATATTCTTATAATATTGTAAGGGATGCTTCGATGATTTTATAATGGTGGAAAATAACCGCACCCGCCGTATAAGTTAAAAAAACATTCTTACCTTAATTCTGTCGAAAAGGTTAAAAAGCACCATGTTTTGAAAACGACGTAAATATTCCTTTATAAAACTATTATAAAAATTCAAACAACGGTATAAATTAATTTAACCCATATTCTTTAAAATAGTAAAAATTTATTGAAATACATTTTTATGAAACTTGGACGGGGATGATAAAGAGATCCCAGTAGATTATTACATATAAACAACCTCGGATAATGAAGAGATTGTGAAATAAACCTTACCTTGTACTTTTCCATAGTTGGGGTAGGTTAAACTCCTATATAACGGTGAAATAATTGTTATTAAATTATACAAGAATCATATACATTAATATGATATCATATATGATCTTTTAACATTGATTTGTTAATAATATCTTAGTATTATCTTTGTTTCGGGTGTTAACTTACTCGTTTTCTTTTATATGTTTTGTTACGTAAGCCATGTTTGTAATGGATAGGTTGTATCATAATCATATATAAAATGATATCATGTCCTTATATACTATTATTAATCATCAAATGATAATTATACTTGAATGGATACGATGGAGAATGAATCTTATCGCGTTTGTGGAGACGGTAGTCCGTACGTACGCACGAGTGACAGTATCATTCTTTTGATATTAAAATAATATATAATCGGATGATATATCATATATATAGAATCATTATCATGTTACATTTATTATTTACATGAATTACACATCATTATTATACCCATCTAAATAATAATTTATTGAATAACAATTACACCACGACGTGGAGACGGTATGCCGTACGTACGCACATATAGTTACATGTTTTTAAAAGGATGGATAGAATACTGAATATGTTTGTACCATATTTATAATAACATCATAGTTTATATAAGATACTGGAGTTATTATTTTATAATGGTAATGGCAAAGAAGGAAGAAGTGGAAGAAGAAAAGAACTTGAAAAAGGTTGGGGAAGTCATTACCTCTTCTTTGGGTTCTTCCTTTTGATTTTATCAAAAGGGCTCCTTCTGTTGGCTTTATGCCTAAAGGAAGGCCTCTAGGATGAATTTATGGAAGTTGAGAGGGTATTTGGGTAGATGTTGGCCGAAACAAAAGGCTTGAAGGTGTGAGGTAATGAGAAGGGAGAGTGCCCTTTTATAAGAGGGGTGAGGGGCACCTTTAGAAAATCTAGAAATATTAATTAATAATAAATTAATATTCATTTTCTAATGGATAAAAAGTTGATTATTTAATGTTTAAGGTGGGTATGGGTCTAAAACCATTCAACCAATAGAATTTACACAGGTTTGGGTTACTATATTAACATTATCTTTAAGTATTAACTCTAAGTTAATTAGTTTCACTTTTACAATGTCTCTTTGTATTTTTATATTATATGGTTAATAAACTTACTATATATATCCAAGAGACCCCCAAGTCGTCCATTAATGATACACCTATCATGAAATAAGTCTCTTGGCCGACCCTTAGATTTTTAGGAATTTAATATCAATTAATAATATAATATTTATTTTAAAAACTCTTTTATGTCAATTTTGACACTATTCAATAGTTGATTTTTTTAAAACTCATAACAGAATGATTACTTTGAAAAAATAAAAATAATTCAATCCCAATATGTCATATTATCCTAGAAAATTAGTGTAATTCATAAAAAGTCTCAAATTATATTTATTTGGGTATTTATAATAACTATTATTTTAATTTTTCAATATTATGGTAATTACTGCATCATCATTGTGTCAAAAATAAATTAACTTATTTAATATCTAAAAATTATAAATAAAATATCATTATGTAGGAAATCTTTTTATTTTTCTAATGAATATTTATAGTCAAAACTACAACATATATAACCCTATTTAAAAATTGTTTTTCTAAAGATATATGCTTTTGACATTTTTGTAATCATAAAAATAAAGTGTCTCTATCACCTACAAGTGGCTCCATGGGGTCCCAAAATCGACCCAAAGATGAACATGGTCGGACATGTATCTACCAATAAGGTTAAGACACGTTTTAGGGTAATTTAATATTATTATAATATTATTTTTTAACCCTTATTTACCGGATTTACCCTTAACCAAGGTAAATAAAATATTTACCGCAGTAATTATTCAAAATGTCTAAAAATAAAAGTTACATATTTACACAATTTGAACATTCTGATTCCAAATATCGAATCCATTTTCCAAATTCAAAACACAGAAGTGGCAGAAATTAATTTAAAATTAATTCCCGCTGTCAAAACAAAAAGCGTGTTTTTAAGATATAATAACTATCAAAAGATTGATACTGGTTTATATTCGGCTTAATTGTGAAATTATGTCCAATGACCAAAATTTTATTAAATGGTAAAAATATATTCTAAATATACATTAAAACAAATCAAATTCATAATTTATCAATATAAAATATTTTAATTAAAAAAGTTGTTTTTAATTAAAATTTAGTAATTTTCACTATTCATCAAAATATAAGTGTTATCTGAAAAGTACCAAAATTTCACCTTACGCTAAATTCGATATTACGAATCCAAAAATGAAGTCCATTTTGAAATATAAAATATATATAATTTCAAAAAGTATGTATTACTATTCATAACAGCTAGTTTGATTAGTTATGGTGTGTTAGAACTCGGTGTTGCGTACAACACACGCTATCACATTATTCAAAAATAAGCATACCGTAGAAGCTTGGGGTGTTACATTACATTTATCCAAAAAAAGAAAGAGGCTTAAAATATGAATGAATCCAATTTTAAGCATAATTTACATTAAAAGGACAATTTTCCCCCTTATAACGGTGATCGATCATTAAATCTAGTTTTGGTCACATTAATACATTCTATTTGACCAAATAAAATTCCTATTTAGAATTGGCACAACAAAATTTACTTTGTGTAATTTTTTGTAATTTTTCTGATAAAGTGCATTTTTTAGGAATAGTGAAAAATATTGTATTTTAATTCAAAACTATGTTTTATCCTTATTTATTTATATCGGTAGATTATATTTTTAATTTGTTTTAAATTGTAATGAGAATACATGTTTACGATTTACTCCAATGTCAGTTAGTGGAATTAATTTTACTTCGAATGCCGACATAAACAAGTGTCATTCTTTTGATAGTTATTGTTTTTTAAAAACACCCTATTTGTTTAAACAACTGGAATTAATTTTAAATTAATCAATTACACTTCAATGATTTCAATTTATCAAAATGGATATCATTTTTGGATTTGGAATATCAAATTTATGTTAGGCTGAATTTTTCATATTTTTCTGAAAAACTTCAATTTTTGATGAGTATTGAGACCACTTAGTAGTAGTTAAAAAAACCGACATTTTCATTTAAATGAAAATTTACCACTTCTGCAAATTGGATTTTGAAAATTAATCATACATGGTTGTTATTAGTATGTAAAATGTGGTTCAATAAGATGAAAATAATTTTTGGTGAATAGTATATTTTAACATTCATTACCGCGGTTAAAGGTAAAAAGGGTAATTCAAGTAAAAATAATATTGTAATCATTCAAAATTACCTTAAAACTTTTCCTAACCTTATTGGATGAGTAATATTTGACCATGGGAATCCTTGGGTTGATTTTGATACACCATGGAGCAACTTATGAATGATAATGACACTTTAGATTAAATAATTTAATGTAAAGGAAAAAATGGCATAAACTAAAATATTTTAGTACATTAAATTTTATATGGTGTAATATAAGTAATATTTTTGACAATAAATATTCATTGGAAAGATAAAAATATTTCCTACATCATGGTATTTTTTTTTTATAATTTTTAGATATCGAATAAATTAAATTATTTATGACACAATAATGATGAAGTATTAACTCATTAATAAATGATTTAAATAAATATGATTATAATGATTAAAATATAATCCAAATCCTGTTCAATTCTTATTATATGACTTTATTTAGACCATGAGTCATCTTAAATTCTACTCAAATGATTTTTGGACCATTAGAAACCGAATATCATTATATAATAAAATAATATTTCCACACATTCTTAAAGAGACCCTCATCTCCCTTCTAAAAGGAGACAACTTATAACCAATTCCTCACACCTATGAAGCCTTTAAGATTGTCCAAAATCTACAAAATTAATATTCCTACATCCATATCCTCCTTCTATAAGCCATACCTTAGGAATATGGAACTTGAAGAAATACTTTTTGTTCAAACTGAAGGAAGTTACCCAAATTAAATGTAACCGTTTCTCTTAACTTCTTTTCTTTTATTTTACTTCTCAAACCCCTAAACTCTTTTTATTACATTATTTTATAAAACCCCAGTATCTTCAATATACTAGGATTTTTTTATCATATGAATTAGAAATAAACTTACACACACCTCCATCTAATGGGTGAAGAACAAACTGTTTCTATGGATGGAAAACTAACGCCTCACGAGACGATGATTGTTCGATTATCACCTACAGCCTATCATGGTGGCCATTAAGATGAAACTATATTTTTATATTTTATATATTATGTGCAAGTTTTTTTTATGCTTATGTAATTTTCTTTTATAGTATACCTTTATGGTTTACATTATGGGTTTACATGATAATTTCATTTTAGGAAGTGCTGAATACCGCCCCCTCAAAGTGATATTACTTGTTAATTCCATATATGGGACATATAAATGATAGAGTTAATGATATTATATATGCTATTATACTGGAATTATAATATACCTATGTATCATTATGTTTTAATTCCATTAAAATAATAAATATAAATGAAAGTAGCGTTCATGCCTACGTACGGCTTACCGTCTCCATGAACTGTGCATTTCATTTATTACCTCCAAATGAAATGTGATGTTATAGATATATATATACTAGATATATATTATAAATATGATATCTAAATAATGAATTTCATTCAGGATATAATGTAATATTAACCACAGGGACAACTTGTAAATATAAGGTTTTCATTTTTGACTCAAGTTCCAAATATCGACAAAATGAACGTTATTAACTTAAATGATTAAATAATGTTTATAACATGGTAATAAGTGATATAATAAACTTGAAAAAGGTTCTTACGAATTTAGAAATTAACATTAGTGTATTATTAAAGAGATTAAATAACGATTGAGTCAATTCAGACACGAGGTAAGGGACTTCATCTGAATCTCCTTTCATTGAATCATATATAGATTTATACACGAATTTATTTTATATGGTGTATAAAAACCATTGAATTTTCATTTCATTCATAGGGAATCTTTTTATATGAATAGTTTTACAAAATGACAAAAAAGGAATGTTTTTTTAATATAAGCGGTGACAACGACATTTCCGCTGCCACAAGTATTATTTGATCATTGGTTTCCTTAACAAGACCAATTGTTTTTAAAAAGAAAAATGAATAACAAATACTCTTTTTACGTATTTTGGTATTGAAAATGATTTTGAGAATGGATTTATTATTTCAATACCTTGAAATGATATTTTGTTTTTGCAATGTGGAAATTTTATCATTTTTTATGCTTCTGTTATGTGTTATGATCATGTTATGGTTGTTGGGAATTATTAACATATACGGGTGGTTCCATGATAAACCTAGGGCAGGTGAGCCTAAGATATCTCTCCAATGCCTTAAGTAACATGATAGAGGTAGACATGAATGTTTCTCCTATGGGATTTAGGGAATATACTGTGATGGGTATTTTAAAGTAACTCCCTCTGTAGCTGTGATAGATACAATGGATGTATGTTATGGATGCCACAAGTTACCTTTAAAATTTATGATTTCTACGTGTTACTCATAAAATCTTATGTTTTCATGACATAAGTAAAAGAGATCATGTTTTGAATGTATTTATGAACAAATTTCTTCTTTCATTTCTTTATAACCCTTACTAAGCTTTTTATTCTCATCCCATATTTTGAAATTTTTTCACAGGACTTAAAAGATGAATATGGTCAAGGATGGGATCAAGGAAAAGTCATGCTATATAAAACATGGAATTAGAAATGACTCTTTTTTTCAAGAGTTTTTATTTTATGATAATAATGGAAACTATGTAGAAGTGTCTAGTTTTTAATATTTTGAGATTTAATAATTATGTCCTAATTCTCTAATACTCTAAACCTGAAAAGATCCTCATTGTGAATTATTCATTTAATTTAATATTATGTAATGTTTAAGGCCGGGTCCTTATAGGTTGTGTTCAAATACAACAATAAAAACCACTTGAGTATTTAGATGTCTCCATATAAAGAATTTTATTGAAAGCGATATAGAACAACAACCTTTTGGGATGAATTTGGGAAAAACTTCTACTTTGACTTACTCATGTGAATGTAATGAAAAAAAGGATCAACAAATCCAACAACATATCAACTATACATTGTGTTGGAAAAAGTGAAATTCTAATAACCCTCAAAGGGACATGAATTTCAATGTTTGGTACAATGTTTTCATTCAAATTTCACAATATAAACGAGTTATGTAGTTTTAAATGTATGGGAAGCTTAGCCAATGGAATTTCAGACCAATTTAGATCCTTGATAGCATAGGAGAAGTGGCCTATCGGCCTTCACCACCACCATCTATTTCCCAATTTCATGATGTGTTCCACATATCATTCCTGATGAGGCATATACCTGACCCCTCATTGTACTAAATTTGGAGGAGGTACAATTGGATAACATTCTATCATATTAAAATAATGCAACAAATATCTTGGATAAAAGACATAAATTTCTATGAAACACGACAAATAAACTTGTAAAAGTGATGTTATTGAATCATATGTTTGAATATGAGACATGGAAACCAGATGAATCAATGAATGAAAAGTACCCTAACATGTATTCACATTAGTTTGTCGAACCAAATTTCCAGGGTGAAATTTCCAAAGGGGGGAAGAATGTAACAAATGAAATTGTTGTAAATTGAATTTTTTCCATACTTCTAATCTTATTATATGTTATAAAAAACTTAAATATCATAGGGACCCTAATAAAAACATCATTCTCATAAATGAATAAAGAAAAATGTTATATTTATTGAATTTAATGAACCTATACCGATGGAATATTAACCAAACTGTTGCAATAGTAACACGACCTTTAGAATTTTTTTTATCCATTAGAATAATATCCACACCTATGAATGTATATTTATTATTTAGGAAATATTAAAATTAAAATTTTATATAATTATATAATATTATACTAAAATAAATGTATTAGAAATTATAATTTAATTTTCAATATCTTTGTAAAACGTAAATGTTTATATAATATTTTATAATTTATATAATGATTTATAAGAAAATTATTTATCATAAAATATATTCATTAAATAATTATTTTTTATTATAATTAAATTATATTTTTAAAATACATTAATTAATTATTCAATGTGTAATAAAATCAGTTATAATATTAAAAGAAGTAATTTTTTAATAAATGATTATTTTAATTATAAATAATGTTTCTCGAATTCTGGAAACTAAAATTCATATTATGGAGTTCACATATGAATTATAACAAAAAAAAAGTTTGGGGTTTTTTTATTTTTCTAAAATTGTTCAATTTTTGATGAATAGTAAAATACTTTAATTTAGTGTATTTGTAATTATAAGTTAAATACAATAATTTAGGAGTCATTTTATATGTATGAATGATGTTAGAAACATTATCTATACCTCTCATTATTTTATTACTGTATGTAGTCATGGGAATCAAAAATAATTTTATTCTTGATCCAAAATATTAAACTAATGACTAAACAACTCAAAAAACACCTAACTCCTCACGTATAAATACCACCCATCACCACCTCGTCTCCTCACACCATATATGACATGAATAAAATATAAATTATTCCAAATTACCTTACATGTAATAATTTCAAAATTGTATATTTGACAGTGTCATCTTCTCAATGAGATGATATTGGAGAGGCAAAATCCACATTTCTCTTCTATTTTTTAATTATCCTATACTCAGCCCCGCTTATCCAATGTAGAATAATAACTATAGAATCATACACACACACAGAGAGAGAGATATATATACATATATATATATATATTAATGTTATTGTGTTAATAGAACATCCATCATCAAATCTATATTATCCACTAATTATTCAGAAAAGACATCATTCGTGACATGTCAATTTACTGCAATCATGGGTGATGAGTTTTCAAATTTAAATAACACCATCATGTATGGCCAAAAATAAAATATTATGGTCAAATTATATTTTAATATAAATATTATAATTTATGTAATTTTCTGTATTAAATACGTAAACATGATATTAAATAAATTAATCCATGTTTTTCTTTGTTGAAAAAATTGTCAAAATAAATTAAATTATTTTCAATAACGTTATATCTATTTAATCCTAATTATTTTAAAAAATATATAATACCATTAAAACATATATAAGTTCATTAATAACCTATAATTTCAATTATAGAGTATTATTCTCATTTTCAATGAATATCCACACATGTATACAAGTTAACTGATCATGAAAAACAATGACAATAAACACACTCGAATGATGAAATTGAACATTATAACAAATCAAAATGATCGTACATGAACATAATTAAATTATAATAAATAAAATAAATAATGACTATTTTATATATTTATTAATTAATAAATATAATGTTTCCATTTTATATAAAAGATAAGAATGAATCTGTATCTAAATGAAGGAGAATCATTATCCCAAATACATTTATTTGGGTTGTTACTCTTCTATGTCAAATTTTAGTGAGGATATTACATTATAATTCCTAAAAATGATTTTATTTTACATTACTTCTCACTTCAAGTATCTTCATGTTTCAAATATTATTTTATAGAAAATCAAAATATTTCCCAAAAGAACTCGTCTTTCCAAAATTCTATTTAACTCACAGTGAGTTGTTTCATATTCACTCAAGAATGAAAAACTTTATACCAAATATATTTTTCCTTTTAATTTCAGAACCCAAATATTATTCATGATTGATGAAATCATTATGATACCCATTTATTTATAAGGGTAACATCTTTACATTGAATAATATACATTCTAAGTGGCAAGAATGATTATATAAATGTTATTATATAACGGCTGCATCCAAAATTATATATAACTATAATTCATGGGGCAATATGATGTATCACAGGAGATGATGTTTATTATGGGTGAACATGATGCTATAATTCCATAAAACAAATATGTTATGAGTGGAAACAATGCCATCTTTTTTCAAAACTATCTGGGGTATTTGACCACTAAGACCTGATGTATCAATTTAATAAATTCTCCTATTCAATGACATTATCTAATTATACCTCTATTGATTATAATTATGATATTATTATTATGTTATGATGATGAATATTATTCTCAACCATGTTATATTGAATCAAATCCTTATTTATAATATTATTTTTATTTTAGATAACCCCTTAATATGATATATATCCTAAGGTGAATACATATACTAATGAGAATTTGATAATTATAAATATAAAAATAATATTTTAAAGAAATATTTTTTTTCAATGAATTAGTGATGTTTGTTCCTAATATTCCCAAGATACAAAACCATTGGATTTTATATTGTATTTTTATTATGTTGTTTATTCATTAAAATGAGGTAAAAATTATGTAAGAAAAATTTGGGGTATATTAGATGTAGGAAAAATTATATTACAATTAATACATCATAAGTTTCAAGAAAGTATATTTTTAATGTAATGTATTTAACAGTTTCAAATACTACTATATATAGTTTGGATGTAAAATAGATCTTAATATGATAAATTAGACATATTTTTTCATAATTTATGTAAATCGTTTTTAAAAAAATTAAAAATAGATTATTTATAGACAGTAAATTTAGATTCAAATGTAGTATTCCATTAAAATTTTACATTTCCATGCATCATCAAAAAATGAAGCTTCAATAATAAATTATAAAAAATCGATAAAAAATATTTTAAATTATTTTTTCAAAAATTGAATTTATTTTTTTATAATATAAATTATAAAATTATAAATTTTATTATTTGATATAGATTTTCCATTATAAGGTGGAAACATTTTTACTTTGAGAAAGAAATCATTGAATTAATAAAATTTTATTTATTCATATGTTATACCTTTACAATATATTTTCTAACACTAAGAAATTGATTAAATATATAATATTTAATTTCCATTACAAATATTCATAAAAAGTTGTTTAGTTAATTTACTAAGATAAAAAAATTACATAGAGTAATAGTTTTCCCAGAAAAAAGAATTTCATTATTTTCAAATAGTTCATACCTTCATTTATAAATAATTTATAACTGAAGGATTCATTTTAATATAAATGTGTAAAAAATATTTTCATAATTTAGTTAATGTTATTCAGAACATCCATTACAATCACTATGTATAAAGTATAATAGTATATTAATGATAATATGACTAGTAAATTGTTGTTCGATAAATGAAATCCATGGTTTTAACAAAAGATGTCAATAAAACAAGGAATTATGTGCAACAAAATCCAAACATAGTGTTTTTTGTATTGAATGATTTTATAACTGTTTTGTGTTGTTCAATTTGGTGTTGTTTCAAATTAATGGTAGACATAGTGTGTTCATATAAATCCATCTACATTTAGTTTTCCATGAAATTTAAAATATTTAAAATTTTATATTAATTAGAAAAAGTATATCACAAAATAATGAGGAATTACAATTAGTGATAATGTTAGTATTTCCTTCAACTCAGGAAAATATGACTCACAATCTTCAATATAGTGGATATTTTAAACTTTTTTTCAAGCTTATACGAGGTGCTTCTGGGCCGAATAAGTATGAAATGAATTTATATTAAAAACTAACTATCCCAAAAAATTATCCACCTCAATCACATTCATTGGGCACTCCCAAAAACTATTCTCACCTTCTCAAGTTCAATTAATATGCTTATCTATGTAATGATATAACCTATTAATTGTACCCTATTTATACAAAAATTCCAAGTAATGAGTATCACATATAGTTTCTTCTCCCTCATTAAATTCAACACAATATAAAGATGGTTTCCATGATCATATATACTTCCATAATATAGTAATATTTCACCAATTAACAATAAAACAAATAAATTTAGGTATGGGAAGAAAAAACAACTCATCAGAGCTGAAAATAATACCATAATTTTCTTATGTATAAATGAATAAACCAAATAAACATACAAGTTATACCAACTCTGAATTGAAATATGTGGTATTTAAAATGGTCTTAGATGAACCTAATGGTAGGACAAACTCAAATTTATCTTAGTGAAATCAATTAATAATTTGAACTAGATTGATAGATGTTCTATTTGAGAAAGCATATAATGAATCTTCCCCATAATACGGTTCATTTAGAAGTAATATACACAATGAATAAGGGTATCATCCACCTTCATGGTGAAACGGTTAGGTGAACCTCAAGGATATGTGTTGGTTTAAATAAAACTCATTTCCTCTAGATCATCATTCTTCTTCTTAATTTCCAAGATATTTTTAACTGCCATAATATATGGAGGAATTGGAATTGGGTTCGTACCCTGAACTAGCTCAATGGTTAACCTAATCTCTCTCATTAGAGGTAAACAATAAAAATTGTCGTGGGAATATTACCTAAAATGATCCACCATAGGAAAAAATTACTCAAGATATATTCCACAATCCCTTATAGAGACACTCATCATATGGGTTATCACTCTACCCAGCATATTATTATTGAGTCTAGATTGACTAGCCTGGATATCCTTTTCACCATTATGAAGAATCATTATTCCCTTGGGTTATGTGAAAAAAACTCATTAATGGTAACAATCAACTTGGGATCGATAATACATATATACTCTATAATAATAAAGATATAAAATCTAGTTATCTTGATGATGGAGATATTACATCTAAAATTATACACACCTATCTAAAAAGGGAACTACTTTAAATTTCATATACCATCTTATTGAACACATATTATTTTTCAAGAGACATAACAAAATTGGTATACTCAATCACTTGGACCAGAATCCACATAGATACACAAGATAGAAAATATTATGATGCACCTGTATCGAAAATGGATGAAACTAAAGAGGAGGATACTAGAATATTACATCTATCTATTAATGGCCATGACCACTACTCATGAGGAATGGTTTGAACTCCGTTAAAATTGAATAAATTTTGGCCTTGAGTTGGTTTCAAGCTATCATGGGTAGTTCCACTCACCTAACTCTTTCTTGGGAAGCATGAATACAATGGCCACAACTAGCACCTCCTCAGCCTAATCAACCAGTAAAAGACTAAATCCCAACAAGATGTGGAGTCTATGTTAATGTAACTTACAGGTTTTTTCATGGATTCACTCTATCTTGATGTAGGAGGAAAAGACTGATAGAGGATCTGAAGGTGACCCATCCTACATCAATATTGTCCCTTGATCAATTTACACAAGCATTAAGGATTTTCATGTCATTGACCACCACAATAGTGATACACCACATGAATTTTAGTGCATCTCAACTAGGTGGAACTACCGAGACAAATACTGTATAAATTATTCTTACTATATACTGATGAACCATCTACTAGCATCAGAACTAAACAACCATAGATCATATTTCAATATTATATTATATTTTTTCGATAATAAGGTCATACTTTACATTCTACATAATAGTATCCAATAACAAAAAATTCACCAATGAGTTGAAAACTACATAATCCAATACCCAAAATGCCTCACATTCATCAACTAGTCTTGTGACAACTCGGCCCCAGTGACAGCACAACCACCCCACCTTAACACGACTGTCGAGTCCTTGCCCTCCAGGTACCACCAATTTCCCCGAAAACACGTGGACCCACCCTAGGTTCATCCCACATGCCTAAAAGGGTCATCTGACAAATGAAAGTCTCATAGGCGAACACTTTTCCTTTCTAGTGTGATTTTTCCTCACTCACACACACCCTAGGAAACTTCCTAGAAGGTCACCCATTCTGATCATTACTCCATGCCATGAACGATTAACTATGGAGTTCTAATCAGGTAGGATCCCGAAAATGAAGGAGAACCTTGTTGATATGAGTCATATAATTTATCTATTTAACCCTTTATCATTCTCGGGTGTTACAATAACCCCCCCCCTTAGAGCACAATGTCCTCAATGTGGGACCTACATCTCAACCCCGGAAGTGCACCAAACTTAAGGCTGGGTACCACCTCTGATATAAAATTCGACAACTAGGCCCCAGTGATAGCATAGCGTCCTCATTGTGGGCCCTGATGACAGCACAACCACCCCTCCATAACACGGACCTTGAGTCATGGCCCGCCAGGTACCACCATTTGCCTCAAGACACGTGGTCCCCACCCAAGGGTCCACCCACATGCCTGAAAGTGTCATCTAACTAATGACAGTCTCATAGGACAACACTTGACCTTTCCAGTGTGCTTTTTCCTCACTCACACACACCCTGAGAAACTTCTCAGAAGGTCACCCATCCTGAGCACTACTCGAGGACACGAACGCTCAACTATGGAGTTCTACTCAGGTAGGCTCCCAAAAAGGATGGTTCACCTTGTTGATATAAGTCATATCATTTAGCCATTTAACCCTTTTTCATTCTCAGGTGTTAGAATCCCCCCCTTTAGAGCACAACATCCTCATTGTGGGCCCTAAATCTCATCCCAGGTAGGGCTCCACACTTAAGGCTGGGAACCACCTCTGATACAAAATGTGACTACTGGGACCTGGTGACAGCACAACGTTATCATTGTGGGACCTACATCTCAACCCCAGCAGTGCACCGCACTTAAGGCTGGGTACCACCACTGATACAAGATGTGACAATTGGGCCCCGGAGACAGCACAACCACCCCGCCTTAACACGACCGTCAGGTCCTGGCCTGCTAGGTACCACTAGTTTCCCCACAGACACGTGGTCACCACCCAAGGGTCCACCCATATTACTAGATGGGTAATTTGACTAATTACAGTCCCCACAGGCCAATACTTATCCTTTCCAGTGTGCTTTGTCCTCACTCACACACACCCTGGGAAACTCCCCAGATGGTCACCCATCCTGATCACTACTCTAGGACAAACATGCTTAAATGTGGATTTCTAATCATGTAGGCTCCCGAAAAAGAAGGTGGACCTTGTTGACATGAGGCATATCATTTACCCATTTAACAATTTATCTTTTTGGGGTGTTACAAGTCTCCTGTCGGAGTCAGTGTAAAAATATGGAGTTTATTTGAAATGATAATAATACAATAGAATTATGATAGTTACCTGTTGAAGATTTGTAAACTATATGGTGTGATCTTCTCATTGATTATGTGTAAACAATTGGCCATAGATGGTTTTATAGAAATATTCAAAAACTATACTCAATGAATCTCAGTATGAGTGATTATTTCCCATAAACACTTCTCATAATCACATAACATGTAAGTATAAAGATTGAAAATATTCTATGGAGCCATAATATGTTTGTTCATGATCAAAACCACGGATTAAAACCATGATGTAGCTACATTAGGTCCTCCATCCGCTGAGAAGGATGGAGAATACTATTATTAAAATCCTTAGGCTCCTATTCTATAGTAGGTGTTGTCATGGGAGAACCATGAAAGAATAATGTAAATAAATATAAAAATTCATGAAACTACGAATCGTTGCCTCAGGTTACACTATAGGTGTTACTATAGGTGTTACTATAGGTGTATCATGGCCTCAAACCTCTAGAGTGTTATTGTCACTAATTTTTTTGGCCAACATCACAAAGAAATCATAATTAAATAACTACAAAATCTTCCCATATCACTAATAAGAAAAGATTAATAATTGATTGGGAATACGATGAGTAATGGATAGATACAATGCCCTTCTAAAAATAAAACACACCTCTGTACCTGCTCACAATGCTTGGTCTATATGCTAAGAATATTTATAGAATGATGAAAGAACAAAGAGTCTTATTCCCACTATTAATGTCAAATCAATGTCAAGGTTCTATATGGAACATCTGATGTTATTATATATGGATGGTATGATTTTTCATATAAAATACAATACCCTTTACTTTACATTTGTAATCCAATATAATGGAATGTTTTTTATTTTAAATGATTAATTTTTAAAAAAATTATTATTTATTCAGTTATTCTAAATTTATTTTTTAAACATATGCTGAATTTGTAGGGGGGAAATACACATTACATTTTTAATTTTTTGTTGAATGTTACTACATCCTAGAATGCTCATAAATTATCAAGATATAATAGGTTATGAATTGTAACATGATTGATTTAATTTCATGCTCAATACACTGAGTTATTTTCCTTTAAAATTCTCTTTTATTTAATCAATAATACATACCGACATAGTATAATAGGTTGATTATAGTGTAATAAACAATTTATAAAGAAAATACATATTAGAATGATTTAAGAACATTAATTGAACCAATTATGACTTCCTTTAAGAAAACATAGCACACTGTGAGGAATAAAAAATAAGGCACATACAAGAATCACATGAAACATAATAAAATAATGTTGGTAATTAGGTATTGATATTATAAATACACAACAATTATGTCCAATGTGTTGGATCTGAATCTACAGATTATACACAAGAGGGGGGGGGGGTGAATTGTTTCTTTTGCAATATTTTTGTAACTCTTTGATTGAATGAGTTCTATCATCTATACTTTATCAGATTTGATCATGCAGAAGAATAAGTAAAAACAAGAACACAAAGATGTATAGTGGTTCGGGGAACAGAAGGCCCCTATTCCACTCCACCAACTCTCAACTCCACATTCTTGGTGATTTTCACTATCTGGTCCTTGATTCAACAGACCGGTTCACAACTGAGTATAGGTAGTTGACACCATTACAATCCAAGGAAAAACAAAGACTTCTGGTTCAAACACGAACCTACACAGCTTAGAACGACAAGCTGGTTACTCAAGAATAAAAAAATTCAGAAAGAAGTTTTCCAGTTGATCTTCACAATTCCAACAGAATGAAATTGACAATAGATGGATCGTAGTCTTTATAAATATTTATTTTCAAGTTGAAGCAGTTATGATTTGATTCGGTTGCTGTAGATATAGAGATATAGATCACAACATCAGTAGTAACAGACATTCGATGCATAACAAGTGAATCTTCTATCGAGTTCCTTCTTCTTAATTGAACAGAGCTTTGACGCTCTTTTTGAATCAGCAGATCAACGTGAATTTCTGCAGTCTCTTTTTTCCACTTTTTTGATAATAGATTGATTACCATACATTCTTGTACCTGGTGTTTTAGAGAAAACATATATAATAAAGCTGATCATATCTCCGACACATTTAGATCCATAAAAGTCAGCTTTTTATTCACGATATTCAAAAATTTGAATTTATAGAGATGTCGTAACTTCCCTTAAGACTCGGAATAAAAACAGCCTTTTAATTCGATCTTAAATCCACTAATAAAATTGGTTTGAATCAGTCAATGTCATATTTTAAAAACGACCTTAAATTCGGCTTGAAATATGCCCAATAAACAGCTTTCTAATCACTGCATAAAAATATCTTCTGTCAAAATTTCCGACGCCAAACGTAAGGTTGGTGACGTGGCCTCCAAACGCAGGGTTGACAACGTAAGGTTGAACATAAACCTAGGGTTTATCATCCATACCTTTTATTCAACTATCAAACGTACGGTAAAAGATCCATACTTTTCCAAGAACGTATGGTTGTTCACAAAAGTAAGGTTGATGAACCATACTTTTGAGAAACAAATGTAACATTTAGTACTTACGTACGGTTTTCCATCCATACATTGTTGATAACAAAAATGTAATGTTCCTTCCTAACGTAAGGTTCTTCTTCCATAATTTTCTGAAAACATATGGTTGTTTAACCATACATTTCTCTTATCCTAAAAAGTATACACGCTTTTCATCCTTACGCTATGTTTATCCACATAGGGTATGAACAGTGATTATAGAACGCACTAAAGTGGATTCCATGCTACATTTATCCACGTAAGATAAGAACATGGATTCCAAAACGCGCTAAAGATTATTCCGCACAAGTAATATATTCATGTTATTTCAAGAGTAAAATAAATTAATAAATTCCTGCAAAATACTAAATAAAATCATTAGAAAATAACTAAGGGTATTTGTGAGCATCAAATTTATCATAAAAAAGAGTATTATATTCAATAATCTCCCCCTTTAAATGAAATTTTTTATTGTTAAAAACAATACATTTCTCAATAATATCCCCCTTTTTGATGATCACAAAACCAATAAGATAATAAAATTATGTAAACAAAATTAAATTTCAAAATTTTCATTGTTTCTTAAATTTATCCATTTTTAACTTCTAAAACAAATTCTCAAGTAATTCTACACCAAAATAAAAATATGATGTTTTATGTATCCAAATTCTCCCCCTTTTTGTGATATCAAAAAGAATAAAAAGAATCATGGATTTCAACACTTTTAATATTTCACTGAACTTTTAGTAAATACTATAATGAACCGTTTAATAGTAAATTTATCTGATATACTGGCATATGTTAACTTAAAAGAGTAATAAACAAATAGAGAAATAAAAAAATAAATAATGAAGGAAATATTCATTCAAAAACAGTAGTTTATACATGACAATGATATACACAGGAATCAAGGTTTGGGTAGGATAGCCAGCAGGTTCTATTTCTTCTGGATTGCAGACTTGATTTCTGTAAACTGTTCCCGAAGTCTCTTCATCATCGTATCTCCAAGATTGATAATGATCTATCTGTTCTCTTGAGTCATATGAATATCGTTGATTAAATTGACTCTGATAAACTCATTCATCCTTTCCTCTTTTTCGACAAACACTGACAACTTCTCTGATAACTGATTTAACAGGATTCTGATCGATGGATCACTAGATGTCAGTTGATCAACTAAAAAATTCTGATTTTCTAGGAACACTGATAAAGGAGCACTGTTAAATTGAAGATCTTGTAACTTGTAATTTATATTTCTCATCGCAGCTGTGATAGCTTAAACCCTCCTGATTAAATCAGGTGAGCTATATGATCTACTAACATCATTATTTTCAACTGATGCAAATCGGTACTCCATGAACAGCTTCAGATCTAATAAATCTGACTTCATAACCATTTCAGATTTCAATTGAGCAACTGCAGTCAACATATCCCCTTTAAGCATTTCAACTTCTTGCCTTGAGACAATACTCTCTTTTAGCTTTTGAAATCTCAATTGTTCAAAGCTTAAGGAATTTCTCAGAGTGACATTATCAGATTCTAACTGAGACACCTTTTTGTACAGATCTTCAACTTATTTCATCCTTGAATCAGAGGAACCGTATGCTTGATTCCAATTCTCAGGCTCTGGATGATGCAGCAGTACTAAATGTAATGATTCAACATCAGATTTCTCTTTTTCTTTGTCCTGAGTAGGTTAGTCCACCGATTTTTCCTTAGAGTCCGCAGACCCCTCACATAAATATACACTTGAATCACTTCTGGGTGAGCTTCAGAAGCATGATCACCACAAACATTAGTATCTTGTCTTTCCAATGGATTTTCGAGAACAACATTTTTAGGAGTTTCCTGAGGTCTGGACACTTCCACACCAGGCACTTCCTACTTATCTTTTTTGTTGAAGTGTAACTTCAACATCAACTACAATCTATTCCTGATTCTCCCTTTGAGCTTCTTCTTGAGCTCCCGATCCCTCTATTGGTGCTATTCTTTTACTAACAACTTACATGGTCTTATCAATAACAACTTCTCTTACAAAAGAATAAGAAAATAAAGCTTCTATTGTAGTTTTCGCCAATGCAGGGGAAGTAATTTCATCATTAACAGCTATAGTTCTTCGAGATTGAAGTCCCTCATGAATTCTTTCTTCTTTAACACCTTCCAATTCAAATCGGATCCTTCTTGCTACATTTCTGACTCTTGATTCAGCCTGTCCCTCCTTGGATTTAACAGGTTGATCCTGAGCACTCCTTGAATCTTCATCAGCTCATACTGGTAAGAGATTTCCTTTAATGGTGCTCCAGAAGTATCCAATCTTCCTTAAAGTCACAGCATTAAACACATTACTGTGATGACAGTTTACTCTGGCATCCACTAATCTCACCATGTTTTTCTTAAGCAGCAGTTTAGAAATAAATCAACCAAATGGATAAATGTTCATTCGGGAATCGCTTTGACGGCAGTAATTGAGATACCTTATCAATTGACTTGGGAAGTTTAACTTGATATCACATAACGTAAGATACATTATGTACATATCAGGGTATAAAATCTATTCCATTTCTTCCATTCGAGGAGCTATTATAGTTTGAAGAAATTTTACCAAAATTTTCTGATTAGGCTCCAAATCCTTGATAAACATTTTATTTATAGACTTAGTTCCAAAAAGAAACGACATGATGTCCTCATATTTATGCATAGAATTTCCAATATTTTTCAATTAGCAATGAAAAACTCTGTTATGAGGACAGTTGAGAATTTGACCAATCTCTACTGATGAGATTGAGAAATCCCTATCCTCTATCTTGGCCATCATACTGTCCTTGGTATCTCCCATACAAAACTGTATTGATTTGAAGAAGTATCTATGTTCTACTTCATATCGAAATTACGTATTTTCACTATTGAACATCTGTTCAAGATTCTGAAATGGCAGTGCTTACTTCAACATCAGATTTGTCTGAAATAACCCGTCAAGATCGATTACCTTTCCCTGCAAGATTTTTCTTCCCTGGAGCGTTGTCTCTTGGCATTGCTTGGATCAGCTTCACTGGATCTTTTAGTTCTTACCATCTCTGTGAGAATCTCTGAAGGTATGAAGGTTAGGGTTTCAGAGGTTCAAAGATTAGGGTTTAGGAGCACAAGTGCGATTTTCGGATTTCGAAAGGGTTTTGATAGAAGTGAAACAGTTTAGAAGTCAAAAAGTCTCTGATAGCCTTGATTCCCATGTAATAACTAATCATTAAATATATTTAAATAGAATTTTCATATGGAGAAAGAAAAAAAATATTAAAGAGTACTCAAGAAACAAAATAAAATTTACAAAAATAAATAAAATCAAATAAAAATAAAATCTATTTAAAATTAAATAAACCTTGCTCCCCCTTAAAAAAATCAAACCTTGTAGTGGAATGTGGTTTAGTAAATATATCTTCTAATTGAATTTATTTATTTATAAATTCTAAAAATATATCCTTTTTAATAACACGATCTCTTAAATAGTGATGCCTTATATCAATGTGTTTAGTTCTAGAAGGACTAATAGAATTTATTTATATATTAATTGCACTTGTATTATCAAATAAAATAGGTGTATTATTAAAATTCAATCTAATGTCCATAAGAGTGTTTTTCATCCACAACACTTGTGCATAGCAACTACCAGCAAAAACATATTCTGCCTTAGCTGTTGATAGGGTAACTGGATGTTGTTTCTTAATAGACCATGATACTAAATACTTTCCTAAAAATTGACAAGTTCCTGATGTACTTTTTCTATCTAATCTATTACTTCCAAGGTCTGCTTATTAATATGAAATCAAACTGAAATCAGAAGTTTATGATAAATAAGAGATTAAAAAACATTTCCTTTTAAATATCTAAAAATTCTTTTAACATCAGTTAGATGAGATTATTTAGGATTTGATTGAATTCTAGTAAAAATACATACTGAATACATTATATCTTTCCTATGAGCAGTAAGATATAACAAACCACTAATCATACCTCTATATAACTTTTTGTCAACTGATTCTCCAGTTTCATCCAAATCATGTTTTATATTAGTACACATAGGAGTTGTAAATGGCTTGTTGTTTTCAAGTCTAAATTTCTTAATTAAGTCAGTAATGTATTTTCTTTATTTTAAAACATTTAAAAAATCATTTTGAAATATTTGAAAACCCAAATAATAATTTTAATTCTTCCATGATACTCATTTCAAATTCATTTTGCATTAATATTGAAAATTCCTCACAAAGAGTTGTATTAGTTGATCCAAAGATTACATCATCAACATAAATTTGAACCAATAAAACATTATTTTTCATAGTTTTCATAAAGAGTGTTAGATCTTCCAATCCAACAGTAAAGTCATTTTTCAAATGAAAAGAAATTAATCATTCACACCAAGCTCTCAGTGCTTGTTTAAGTTCATAAAGAGCTTTAGTATGTTTAAAAATAGAATCAGGGTTTTGAGAGTTTTCAAAACCAGGAGGTTGCTCAACATAAACTTCCTACATTAAATAACCATTTAAAAAAAGGCAGATTTAACATCCATCTGAAATAATTTAAAATTCATATAAGATGCATATGATAAAAGGATTATAATGGCTTCTAACCTAGCTACAGGTGAAAAAGTATCATCATAATCTATTCCTTCTTCTTGATTGTATCCTTTAGCTACTAATCTTGCTTTATTTCTAGTTATTGTGACTTAGTCATATTGTTTATTTCTAAAGACCAATTTGGTTCCTATTATTGGATAATTCTTAGGTCTTTACACTAATTCCCAAACATCATTTCTTATAAATTGGTTTAATTTATCTTCATTTGTTATTACCCAGATTTCATCATCTAATGTTTCTTCTATAGTCATGGGTTCTTGTTGAGATAGGAAGGCAGAGAATTCCACTAGGTTTCCTATGTTTCTTCTAGTTTGAACACCACTTTCTAGCTCACCTTTTATAGTTTCTAAAGGGTGATTATTTATGGTTCTAGTCTGTCTAGGTAATATATTTAAAGGTTATTCAGTATCATGTTCCACTGAACTGGACTGAATTTCTTTGATATTATTTTCAAAATCATTCTTTAAGTTTTTAAGTCTCATGTTATCATTATAGTCATGTTCATCCATTTGATCTGACCTTTTCTAAAAGGGATCAGATTCATAAAATTTCACATGAAATGATTCTTCAACAATCCTCGAATTCTTATTATAAACTCTACAAGCTTTGGAGGTATCAGAATATCCTAAGAAAATACCTCCATCATATTTTGGTTTGAACTTACCTAGATTACCCTTGGTGTTTAAGATGTAAACCATGCATCCAAAAACATTAAAGTATATAACTTTAGGTTTTCTGTTATTCCATAGTTCATAGGGTGTCTTTTTCAAAATAGGTCTAATTAAAACTATATTAATTATATAGAAAGATGTATTCATAGATTATTCCCAGAAATATATAGGTATGATAAATTCATTTAACATAATTCTAGCCATTTATTGAATTTTTCTACCTCTCCTTTCTACAATCCCATTCTATTGAGGTGTTCTTTCTGCAGAGAAGGTGTGTTTAATACCCATATTTGAGAAGAAAGAATTAAATTCCTGATTCTCAAATTCTCCACCATTATCACTTCTCAAAGAGATTATATTAAAACCTTTTTCATTTTGAACAGATTTTCAGAAACTTTCAAATAAAGTAAAAGATTCATTTTTGAATTTCAAAAAGAAAATCCATGTAAATCATGAATAGTTATCAACTAAAACATATACATATAATTTACCAGCTAAGCTTGCTACTCTTGAGGGTCCAAACAAATCCATATGAATAAGTTATAGAGGTTTAGATGTAGAAACTTTATTAACAGATTTGAAGGATGATTTGTGTTGATTGCCAAGTTGACAGGCATCAAAAAAATCTGTCACGTTTAAATTTGAGACTTAGTAAATCAGAAAATAAATGTTTCTTAGATAAATTATTTAAAACATATATATTGAAATGTCCATGTCTCATATTCCATATCCAGGATTCACTTACTTTTTCCCTCAAGCAGTTTACTTGTTGTTTACACAAGGAATTTAAATCCAAAGTATTGACATTTTCAGTTCTTTGTGTTTTAAATTTAAACAGTTTATCTTAAAAAATATTACAAAAATTGTTAATAAAATCAACAGTATATACATCATCACAACGTTGAGAGATTCTTATCAGTTTGTGTTTTAATCCTTGTACATAAAGTACATTGTTGATTGAGACTGTATTTGGATCTCTAATAGTTCCAATGCCAATGATTTTTCCTTTTCCATTGTCACCAAATGTGATAAGTCCTCCTTCATTTTGAGTGAGTGAAGAAAAATTCAATGAGTTTCCACTCATATATCTTGCGAAGCCACTCTCTATGTACCATATATCTTTTCTAATCTGCTAGCCTCCTACCTGAAAACACATTCAAACAAATTGCTTTGGTACCCATATTCTTATGGGTCCAGGGGTGTTAGCTAGCAATGATATAGGTATCCATATTTTCTTTGTTCTTTTAAAATTAGCTGAATCATATAAGTCTTTTGAAACATAGGTTTTATTAATACCACAAATTTGAGGTTGTCTTATGGAACCGTTTTTAGCTATATGTCCCCTTGTCCCAAAAAAGTTACAATTAACCCTTTTAGAGCTAGGAACAAAATAATATTTATATAGCCCAAGTTTTTATCCTTTACTGCCATTTCCAAATCTCTCCTTTTAATGACTGTTTTTCCAAGAATTCCATTTCATGAATTCTCTCCTTTTGTAAAAACCAATTCAGCCTATTTGTAAGATTCTACTTCATTCTCCAGTGTTTTTATTCTTGATTCAAAGTTAATATAGTTAGTGTTAATAGAATTGTATTTATCTGTTAATTACTTATGTTGTTTCATCAGTGTACCTCTATCATCTGAAACAGATTTATGTATGTTCTTTAGTGACTTATGTTTTTTAAATAGTGAGTCATATCTTTCTTCAAGCATATTGCATTAGGCTGCAAGTTTTTCATTTGTGTATCTTGATTCAGAATTTGATTCATTGTTTGAGTCAGAGGAGTAATATGAGTGTACCTCATCAGTTTCTGCCATGAAACACATGTTTTCCTTTAGATTGAATTTTTCTTTTTCTGAGCATGATTCAGGAGAGCTACTGAGTCTTCAGGTACACTCCATGTGGATTTCATAGCTTTCTTGTCCTTCTTCTCAAAGTCATTTCTTTGGAAGAATTTCTTCTTCTTGGAATCTTTCAATTGTGGGAAATCTGGTCTGATACCCCCTATATTCTAACAGTCATAACATCTTACTTCCTTATTATCTCCCTTAAAGGATTTTTTGAAGCCTCTTTTCTTGTTGTAGAATTTTCTAAATTTTCTGGCTAGATGAGCCAGTTCTTTATATGAGTTAGATGAGTTAGGGCATTCTGATTTATCTTTGAATTCTCTGTTCTTCATCATTATATTCTTTTGTTGTGAAGTTACCTTCAAGGAAGTATCTTCTCTTCTGATGTACAACTTATGTTCCTTTGCCTCATAATTCATTTCAACTTCATACATCATCAGTGTACCAATCTGCTCTTTCATGGTTAGATATTTGACATGAGTTGATTTTCTGATTGCAGTAGAGATACCATTCCAGCGATTAGGAAGTACCCTTAGAACTTTTAAACCTTTATCATCCTACTTGATAGGTTCTCCTAGAGCTGTTATATTATGGAAAATTTCTGTCAATCTCTCATTCATTTGGTTAATGCTTTCTTCTTCAAACATTCTGAAAGTATCAAATTTCAGTTTTGCAGTTTCATATCTAATTTGTCTCACATTGTATGTTCCTTCATATTCCACAGATATTGTTTTCCACATCTCATAGGCTGTTGGGAACTGAGATACTCTATTAAATTCATCCGGTCCTAGACCGCAGGTGATTGCATTCATAGCCTTTGAATTCATATCATACTCTACCTCTGTAGCAGTACTCCATATCTCAGGATTTTCAAGAATTTCATAAGGAGTCAGAATCATTGAATAAGATTTATATCTGAGGTTTTTTAGATATATTATCATGTGCGATTTTTGGCAGTAATAGTTGTCTCCATTCAAATATGGTGCTCTGACCGTTGAAATCCCTTCTATTGTATCAGTCATGAAACTCTGTTGTATAATCATTAAATGCTTCTAGATTTCTAAGAATCTATCAGAAGCTCCCCCTCTGATACCAATTGTTGGATCTGAATCTACAGATTATACACAAGAGGGGGGGGGGGTGAAATGTGTCTTTAGAAATTTTTTGGTAACTCTTTGATTGAACGAGTTCTGTCCTCTATACTCTATCAGATTTGATCATGCAGCGAAATAAGTAAAAACAAGAACACAAAGAAGTATAGTGGTTCGGGGAACAGAAGGCCCCAAGTCCACTCCACCGACGCTCAACTCCACGAGCTTGGGGATTTTCACTATCTGGTCCTTGTTTCAACAGACTGGCTCACAACATATTACAGGTAGTTGACACCATTACGATCCATTTCAAAACAAAGACTTCTGGTTCAAATATGAACCTGCACAGCTTAGAACAAGAAGCTGGTTACTCAAGAATAAAATAAAAATTTCAGAAAGAATTTTTCCAGTAGATCTTCACAATTGCAACAGAATGCAATTGACAACATATGGATCGTAGTCTCTAGAAATATTTTTTTTCAAGTCGAAGCAGTTCCGAGTTGATCCGGTTGCAGTAGATATATATATATAGTTCATAACTTCAGTATTAGTAGATCCACAGTAGATATTCGATGCAGAACAAGTGAATCTTCTATCGAGTTGCTTCTTCTTAATTGAACATAGCTTTGACGCTCTTTTTTGAATCAGCAGATCAATGTGAATTTCTACAGTCTCTGTTTTTGACCTTTTTGATAATAGATTGATTACCATACACGCTTGTACCTGGTGTCTCAGAGAAAACATATATAATAAAGCTGATTATATCTCCTGCACATTTAGATCCATAAAGGTCGCCTTTTTATTAGCAATATTCAAAAATTTGAATTTACCGGGAAGTCGTAACATCCCTTAAGACTCAGCATAAAAACAACCTTAAAATTTGATCTTAAATCCATTGATAAAATTTATTTGAATCAGTCAAAGTCGTATTTTGAAAACAACTTTAAATCCGGCTAGAAATCCGCCCAATAATTAGCTTGCTGATCGCTGCATAAAAATAACATCTGTCAAAATTTACAATGCCAAACGTAAGGTTGATGACGTGGCCTCCAAGTGTAGGGTTTATAATGTAAGGTTGAACATAAATGTAGGGTTGATCATCCATACATTTTCTTCAAATCTCAAACATATGGTAAAAGATCCATACTTTTACTTGATCCATACTTTTCCAAGAACTTATGGTTGCTCACAAATGTAAGGTTGATGAACCATAATTTTGAGAAAAAAACATTACATTTGGTACTTACGTACGGTTTTCCATCCATACTTTGTTGATAACCAAAACGTAAGGTTCTTTCCTAATGTAAGGTTCATCTGCCATACTTTGCTAAAAATGTATGGTTGTTTAACCAGACTTTTCTCTTATCTCAAAAAGTATACATGCTTTTCATCCTTATGCTACGTTTATCCACATAGGGTATGAACAGTGATTCCAGAACGTGCTAAAGTAGATTTCACGCTACATTTTTCCAAGTATGTTATGAATAGTGATTCCAGAATGCGCTAAAGAAGATTCCACAGAAGTAATAAATTCTCGTTATTTCAAGAGTAAAATTAATTAATAAATTTCTGCAAAATACTAAATAAAATCATTATAAAATAACTAAGGGTATTTGTGAGCATCAAAATTATCATAAAAAGATACAGTATTATATTCAATAATCTCCCCCTTTAAATAACATTTTTATTTATTGTTGAAAACAATACTTTTCTCAACACAATGATACCTAGTATAATGCCTAAATTTATACGCCTTCATATTATATGTACCAGGATAAGTAACCCACTGGTATAATATCGACATTTAAAACATAATAAAACATGTCCATCTCCCAACATTGAAATATGGAAAATGATAACAAGTTCCAGAAATAATATCATTTACCATCCCATGTAATTTGGGTATCCATTGTACATTGGTTAGAAAAACTAAGCAATAGTCTCATTACAAAATTCCAATGTCTTAATAACATTTATTAACCAAAATATTATTTTAAAATGAACAATATGACTCTAATAACACATTGTAGTATACCTCTTGATATTATACCTAGCTGTTACCTAAGATTAAATCCATAAGTCCTCAAAAGAGACTCCTAAAACAATAGAGGATGCGAACTAGAAACGATGGACTAGGGTGTGTTAGTAGAGAAACAATTTACTCATAGGTTAGAGTATAGAATATGTATGTATACATATGTGTGTGTGTGTGAGAGAGAGAGAGATATAAATATGATTAAGTGGATTTAGAAACTCTAGGAATAGACTTGTAACATTCTATAGTGGAAGCACTATCAAAAGTTTGATATAAGAGACACATAATAAACAAATATCCATGTAAGAGAAATAAATAACCATATCATGTTGAATAGAAATATATATAAATGATGTTTATGATCATTTTTCTATAAAAAATGGGAGTACATGGGAATAGTGGGTACAATAATATTCATTTTTTTTTGTAAAATGATAATACTCATTATAATTAATCCATTGAAATATTGTGGTGCTATAAGTAGCGGTGGGTTTTCATCAATTTCATGGATTGGCCTCATTGTATATATGTTAAATTAATGTACCTGATGGATTTATCCTCCACAATTAATGATCATACCTTAAATTTAAGTGAAGTAAATATAATATTTTTCCTATATTTTTAATATGTATGAAGATAAATAATACATCCTTCCAATGATGTATCAGCTGTATTTATCTGAACTTTACTTTTTCAGTTATTGGGTCGAAGACCATAACGCAAATGGGAGTATAATTATTTTTTAACCATTATAGTTCACCGAAAAGTTACATTATATATTATCAAGTCCATTTTATCTAATGTGCTAAAAAAATAGGTTTTAATTCACAAATAAAATGATCAATTTATCTTTCAGGTTCAATGATGAAACTATACTATTAAATTTTATGTTTTGTGATGTTTTATTTATATATAAAAATGGATTCATCATCCTTTACCTCAAATGATAGAGTTCACTCTCATTTTGTGTGTGAAGAGTTAAATGAAAATAATTATTAAATTATATTTTCATAAACTTCTCTCATTACATACATTAGAAATCATTCACCTTCCTAATATCTGAAATGACATTACAATATTTAGCTACATAAGCTAAAAAATCAAAAACATGAAAAACATTTCAGGATATACTTATTGGAAAATGAAAAAGATATATATTTTTATTATTTATACATTTCTCGATAATTTGTTCTTTAGAATTATAAAAAAATAAGGGAGGGTGTTATGACATGAAGAGATTAATATATTGTTCCTTGATCCCTTTCATTATTATCATTTCAGCACGATTTGTGTTGTTTTTCATAACATTGAATATTTGGGTATGGGTTTCTATGATATTTCTCACATTATCAGACATGTCAATTTTTTAATTTTGAAGGACATTACAAAATATATAAAAAACCTTTTTATTTTGGTCACCAATTTTTCTAACAATTGAGTAATGTGAAAATGTTTAGTTTGGATCTCATGAAATAATAATTAATTTCTATAGATTTTTGTTAATTATATATATCATAAAATGTTACAAACTATGAATCCATATTTTTAACCTACGAAAATTTATGTTCATCCAACATCGTATTGGATTTTTCATATGTTATCTTATTTCCTAATATCATTTTCATTGAAATATTATCCCCAATAATAAATAATTTTTTTAATTAAAAATGAGATGAATGAAAAATATTATGCATTCATATTACATCATTCTATATGAATATTATTTAAATATAAGAATTAATCACACCCATGATCCTATGGATTTAGTTCCTATGTTGATTAAAAATAGAACATTGAAATTTAAAAAACACTTTAATATTTCTCAGAAGTTTTTTTAAAAACATCATTCCCTTATTAAAATATAAACTACAATAAATGATATTATAATAGTTAGAATAGAATCATAAAAAATAAAATATCAAATTAAAGTTAATTTTAAACATAAGAGATAAAAATATATTTTTATAATGTAAAATAAGATAAGAAAATGAGTAAGAGAATATAATAAAGGTTGATGACCCTTATAGTAGATAATTGTTCCCATGAAAGCATCGATCATAAATTTTGATTCATATCATAATTATTTTCACATAACATAAGATATGTGTCATTGTAGTGTGGGGAGAGTATTGAATTATCAAAAGGCATGAAAACATATCGTATGAATGACAAATAACATTAGAATATAACATAATATTGTGAAAAATAAAAAATTATATAAAATAATTTCTTATATGATGTCTCATTATAATTAAATTAATAACATAGAGGATTAATTTTCATTTTAAATTGGGATCACTTCCAATTCACTTGAACCAAGTTAAAAGAGCACTATTGTGGATTATATTTACATATACGAAACTTTGTGATATTATAAGATAGATATTATTTTTGATAGAGGATATGAATTCAAAAACAAATTCTAGATGATAATTGAATACCCAATTCAAGTAAAATATATTTCTTTTTAAATTAATTAAATGTCATTGTTGTATTTCAATGCATTAAATAACTATTTTAAGTGGAATGTGAGGTTCTCATAAAATGTGATTTTTTAAACATTTACCTTATAAATAAGAAACTAAGTTGGTGGGTATGAATAATTAGAATTATATTATGAAAATAATAAATTAAATATATAAAAAATAAATTCAATGCTAACTACTTGATTAAAAATAAAATAAGAACCATTTGAAAGATTAAGTAATGTTTTTATAAAAAAAGAATTTTTCTAAATTTAGGAATTTTATAACATTAAAAAAACAATTAAATGAAATTTTGAACTCATTTAATAAAATTATTTGAAAGAAGAAATACTTGAAATCAAAATGTCAAAATACTCTTTCGGATAATTATTATTAATATTCTGAAATGGAAAATATTTTAATAAGTAGTGAAAAATTACTTTTATGTAAATATTAATTTTACATAACTTTTTTAAAACTCAACGTATATATTAAGAATGTTTTAAATTAAAAAAATGTTTAAATATTAAAAAACTACTGATCGAATTCATTGGAATATAATTTATATTTAATTTGTGGATAATTTTTTTTATAAAATTTCAATGTTTTTCATTGAAAAAAATTCATTTTTTCATTCCTGTATGTATAATATTAAATTGAAATATTAAAATAATGTTAAGTTAATTTGAAAAGAAATTAAATATTTTTAATCATCATAATTTATATTCTATAATATGATAAAAATAATTTTTCACTATAATGAAATATAAAAACAACACAATGTAATTATAGAAGTTAAGGTAATAATGGGTTTTCCTGTGGTTAAACTAGCATGATAAGTGTTATAATTGTCCAAAATACATTCCAAACAAAATTCTATGAATATATTTAGACCATATAACATATCAGTTTCTATAATAACCATCTGTATCCTTTTGGATTTGAAAAATGTGGGTACACATTTCCCATTTCAAAAATTTCATGTCTATGCTCCCCCCATAGCTAAATGGAAACCCCCTCTCATATCCTCTTCACACATCCAAAACCCATTAGTTCATTTATTAAATTTCCAAATAAATTAAATACACCACTTTATAAATACTATATGGATTTATCATAAATAAAATCTTGGTTGGATTAAAATATAAACATAAATGAGATCTATTAATAGGTGGTAAGATTATAAATGTGAGGATTGTTTTTATATATTGGTCCACATATTTCAAATCATATTAAATAATGATTATATAAATGAAAAACATATCCAATATAATGATATTTTATTAATATTAATTTAATAACTTATATCATAATCCACTTCTATCAAAAGGAAACCGAGATCATCAATTGTGTGTATGGTGGACCACCACCACACGAAGTGATGTAATTCATTTTTAATCACCACCTTTATAGATGAATATAATGCTTGGATTAAAATATTAATATTATATTTAGGAAATTAATATATTTATTTAATTATCATATCATATATTAATTATTAATTTCCATTCCATGTGGGATATGATAACATCTCTTAGGTCTGTGGCAGACTATTGCCTTGCGAAACGATGAGTGATATTTTTTTATAATTAATAACATAGAATGTATTAATGTTATAATTAATAAATATATGTAATATTTATGACATAATTATTATTTTATATGTATAATATCATATATAAATTCTTACTATCAAATCCAATATAAAACAATATTACCTCTTGTTTGTACATGTTGACGAACACTACTACAAAACAATGCGAAATATATTTAATTTTACTTTTACATGAATGGTAATAATTATGTTTTTGAATAATATAAATTATATATATGAAATATGTATTAAAATATGAAGGTTTATTATTATTTACTTTCCCCTAATTTCATCTATCCATAATAAATGGGAACAACCTTCTTTCGCGTGTAAGGTATGTCTTCTCCATGAACAATGTAATCCAATTTCTTACTAAAAATATTATAAATTAGTATAAATATATATAATAAATATATATTATATTTATTTCAAATTTCAAATTATTGAGATTATAGAACCCTGGTCAATATAAAATTAATGAAATCATGGAACCAAAACATACATGAAAAACAAAGCAATTATCAACTAAAATCATATATTAAACAAAATATTTTCATTAGAATAATGATTAATGTCTAAATATAAATTATATATTGTAGGATATATATTTCTATTATTTGTATATATATTTATAATAATCCTAAATTTTTTATAATTTTTTTAAAAACATATAGAGGAATTTTTAACAATGGTATGTGGGTCTCATGTAAATTTAACATCCATGGGATATACTCCAAATTCAAAAATTATTCATTTTTTAGTGTACTTATTTCTCATTTAGAAAGGTCATATCATGAATTTATATGTAATAATGTTATTTAATGATCTATTTTAATTTAATTCTTCTATTGGGTTTGAGGATTAGAAAACACCAATGTGATATGGGTTTAATTAACACTATCGTCTTTATTTGACAGTGTTTAGGTTTATGTTTCCCAGAGAGGAATTATATTTTATTATTATAATAAATAATATATTTCATTATCCAGTAGATATTAATGAAATTTTAATGTAATATAACAATCATTCCTGTCTTTGGATTATAATTTTTTTTAAAATGATTTTAGGATAATATGCCAGCATTAATTTCATCTACTGAAAATTAATATTTAGTTTAAAATGATTTATTAGTGTGATTTTTTAAAAAAATTTACCAATGATTTAATTTTTACAAAAAATTATAAATTATTATTCCTATTTTTTTAAAAAATGCTCATTTTTGTATTTAAAATATGGTGAGATGAATGATTATTTTAATGAGAACAACTTATATTGAATTTTCTACCATCATGAAAATTAAATATTTTGGTGATTATATTACATGATTTAAGAAAAACGTTTTTTAAATATTTACTGAACATTTAAAAAAAAAATCAATTTCAAACGGTTAATTTTCTCATGAATAATGTAAATTAAATCATTTTAGTTCTCCTCCTAAAGAATGAGATCAGCCCTTATTTTACATATGATTACCTAGAGATATATACTATTTTAATCATCATAATTCTTAATTTGGATGGTTGATGATTAGTTTTAATAAGGATGTGAAATTATATTACGAATCACCATATCAAATGTGTGGTTTCTTATTATGTTTATTTTATTTGGTTACTCATTAACATTTTGTATACATGTTTTTCAATATGAATATTTTTTGTTGATTATGGTACACCATTATCATATATGGAATTCATTGTATATATTATGTAGTGGATGTGTACCAAATGTAGATATCACCTTTATGCATAGATAAGTATCATGAGAAAATTATTTTTCCATATTAGACGGGGTTGTACCAATATTTTTATATTGTCTTGTGAATGGTTTTAAAAGTATGTTTCAGATATCGAGCATTATAAATTCCCTTGTTATGCTATTTTTTTTATTTTACTTGTGAATATTCGATTATATAGAATTTCATGGATATGTTTCAAGATCATGTATTTATGTATCTTGATTTATTTTATTCTCTTGTATTTGTTCCATATAACGCTCATGTTATTGTTTAAATGGAATGTGTTTCAATTATTTATCTTACCATATTTATAATTCTAATTATGCAATGATGTATTTCATTTTATTATCAACCTTAATTAGAATTTAAAATTTACCCTTTCTTATTTTTAAATATTGATAGGATAGAAAGATGTATTTTTTGTGTTTGATATACAAGGATACATTGTGGGGAATAAGGGAATTATTAAATAAAACACATTTTTTATGTTATTTTTCAAAATTTAATTTTCCAAAACTACTAATTTATTAACCCGTTTGAGATATTATTTCTTTTTTCAAGTTCTAATGTAATAATGTAACCACTAACACTGAGTGAAATTGTTGAGTTCTTTACAACATACCAATTCCATTAATGTTATTTAGAAATAGTTAATGAATTATTGAACTCATTAAGTGTATATATATTTATTCCCACAATAAGATAATGAAAAATAAAAAATATGTGTTCCACATTAATGTGATATCATTATTTACCCTCTAATTTATTTATTAATATATTTAAATGCAATTTGTTTCTTGAAAACGTGATGAAAATATGCTAATTTTTCATTTAGAGAATAAAGGAGGTTGTTACCATTTCACTTTAAATCCTAATATTTGTAAGATGTATTAGGAATTTTTAAGATATATGAAAAAATATAAGATAATTATTAAATCACATAGAAAAATATAATGAATCACCATTATATTTCAAAAAATTATATTCAAAACATGTAATATTGAGGGAATGATATAAAAATAATTACTTTGGAGTCCCTAGAGAAACATGATTGTAATATTTAGAATGAAACAAAAATAAATGGATGGATAATTACTTTATATAGAAAATTTTGAAAATATATTTCTTTCCCAATTTTGTAATTAATTTCAAAAATAATAGAAAATAAATTGAACAAAAAATGTTACAATGTGATCTTATTAGTTCATTTGAAATGAAATTCAATGTCAATATAAAATGAAATTATAATTTCATGGAATTATAGAGAATAAAATTTATTGAAGAGGATATATATTTTGAATAAGGTGGATAAATATCACTAATGATAATGTATAGATAAACATAACTACCGTCAAATGATATCTTTCATTTGAATTGGGTTCCAAGGTGAGTATATATAGTTATAATAAATATAAACCCCTCACATACCTACCTTAGAATAAGACATGTATTATTTTATTTATAATTGGAAAAAATTCCCAAATAGAAATTTTGACATTGATTATCTCAATTTCAATGTTCGATTAGAAGAGAAACCCCGACCTCATCCATCCCCAATGACCGTCAAACCCTAGTTTACTATATTAATTTATTTTCAATATGAATAATTTGTAAAATAATTATAAAAATAATTATATTAATTAATAACAACAATTTATTATTCCTTACCATCCATATATTGATTTTTATAGTTAATAATTTTTTTAGTGTTAAACATTTAGTTTTCAAAATATATTCATGATTGGGGTTTATGGTCCTTACTCCACGATCAAGGGTTCTCCACCTATAAAATGTTCATGATGATATATAATATGTTTTTGATCATTTTATAGAGTCCTATGGTAATTTCATGGATCTTATCATTTTTCTTCATATGTAATGATTAAAAAGTTTTATTTTTAGAAATTTAATAAAAAAATTGTATTGACTACTAAATATAAAGATATATATCTATTCTTGTTACATAATTTTCAAACCATCATATATTATATAATATAAATTCTTATTATATTTATGTAATATTTTATAAATAATTCAATATGTAAACAACATAATATAGTAAATATCGGTTGAAAAAATTACACAAAAATTATTACATTATATTGGTTAATTATAAATTAATGTGTTTTTTCATTATAATAATTTGGAATATATAGATAAATATCTATTTCAAAATAGTTTCCTTAATATATACAGTATTATTTATAATTGTTTTTGATAAAGAATATAAACAAGGTCAATTTTGAGAGGATTATTATTTAACTAAAACCATGAATTTCCACATAGGGAGGCTTTTGGGATGAATATATTTGCGAGTCCAACATAATTAAAGAGGATTTAAATAATGGAAGAATAATTTTATGAATAAATTTTATGTTGGTAATTATGAAAAAAATATTTAGTGGTTGTGGTTGTGGTTTATAAAGGATGGGTCAATTAATATGTGGGCTCGAGTGGAATTTTCCAAAATAAGAAATTTATAATATATAATGACGTGATTTCAAAAAATGATCATGTAATCTAATGATAAAATATTGGATAATGGATTAGGGAATTTCATTCACGCCCTAATCATAAAATTAATTTATAATATTAATTATATTTTAGGTCTTTACTCTTTCATTTTACAATTTTTCCTTTTCACCAGTTAACATTATGACTATGTTTTATCGTGATATAATTTTCTGCTTAAAAATAATAATATCAATACAAAAAAATATTATTTTATAATTTTAAATATTAAATATATTTTACATGAATCCAATTTAAAATTTGATACTAAAATATATCTAATATAACTTATTTAAAAGTATGAAAATAGTTTTTGAAAAAAAAATTTAAATTCAAAACAAGATTTATTTTAATTTAATATAAGGTATTAAATAACAATATGGATCTAAATTTCATTGCAATATATATATATATATATATTATTTTATTTCATTAAATATATTTTTAAATCTTAATAAATTCAATTTACTAATACAATAAATAAATGTTTTCTGAAAAAAATCCAAATTATCAAGATTAAACATTATCTTATTAGAAACCATTAATTATTACTTGACCATAAAATTTTATAAATCCAATTTCTTTTTAATCATTCATTTAATTATGTAAAATCATTTAATCGTTCATTAATAATAATAATTATATATATATTTACTAAATTTAAAATGTATATGTATTAATAATATATTGTTTTATTAATATTATATTTCATTAAAGAATATATATTATATGTTAGTAATGTTACTAGCATTCAGTAACCAACATTTTTAAAATATGAATGTACCTTTATTTAAAATATTATCCAATTACCATATATCAAATGAATTTATATCCAATTCCTATATCTATAATGGTCATATGTCTATTTATTATAAAAACAAAAAACAGATTGAATTCATATCTATTTCTATACATACGTTTTGAAAATCATTCCTTTTATTTGTAATTATTCTATCATTCTGTTTATAATATATCTAAAATTTTTAAGTCTAAAAATAGTAATGATGCGTGTACAGATCCTAATGGAGTATCCTGATGATTATAACACTTACCATGTAGTATTATTATTTTTTAAATCCATTATTAATTTTATTAATTATTAATTATTTATTTATGTTGTCATATATTTTTTTTCTTATACTAATATTATAGCATCATTGAATAAATAATTTTTCATTTTAGTTTGTTGTTTTTTTCTTAAAATATATAAAACAGTTGTCTATTAAATAATAAAAACAATCTAAAATCATAGGGTATTACGACTAGATCATTAAATAAAGCACATGAACATCTAACTAAATAACGTGGGTTGATCATTACACGGATAGATAAATAAATTATTTTAACAATTTTAATTTGTTGAACATTTCTTTATCAATATTACCAAAAATATTATATGAAATTAATTATAAAAGACCATATAAAGAACTCTATTTTAATGAAATCAAAGAATATACGAACAATATAGGTTCCCATTTATATAGTTTAATGGTTCCCGAAATAGATAAGTACATAAGAAATTAATTACTTTAAGGTTATATGATTTAAGGGGGGTTAATATATGGAAATTCATACATGAACATACTATGGTAAACCATGAGACACAATAATAAATTGATGAATGTTATATTCATGGAAATTTCAAATGAAGCAACAAATTAAATCATCGATTGGTCAGTTTTTACATCCAAATAAGGAACCAAATTCTTGAGAAGATAAAACATAAACAACTAAAATATTCCTAAAGATGAATATATAGAGAGATAATGGTGTTAATTTTTTTTAAAAATATCTAATATGATCATTAAATTCCTCCTATAACAATGAGTACCTTTGGATTTCCTTGATAAGCCCTTACATAAAGTAATCATATATAACATGAAACGTAGTGTCATAAGAACCATGAAAATATGATTTCCTATTATGATATTTGATGATATAACTATAAATTAGAAATTCCAAAAATGACACTATTAATTATCTCCCTAAAAATTCAACTTTCACACTCATTTGATGACACCCATAATAGAAAACATCATTAGAAATGTGTTTTAACAATATAAATAAAAATAATATTATATATTATTTTTAGTGGATAATATTTCATATCAATCACCCTTTTCATAATTTTTCTTCTATTCACTATATTAGACAGCAATAAAGATTCATTTGGAAGACCCCATTGCCACGCAAATATTAAAACATGATCAAATGACAATATTTTATATAATAACATCAATTTAAATCCCCAATATTTTTGCCTCTAAAATAATTATTCGATAAGGTTCTAGATAAGTTTGATTAAAAATATGATTTATTTATATACCAAACTATACATCATATTAATGTGGGTAGTTTCACATCATATATATTGAAAATATGTTGGAATTCTATATAAAATAAGGAAAACTTCAACCCGAACCAATTATTAATCCATGAATTACCATTATAGTAATGATAACATGCCTAAACATTTCTATGGTCCATCTTATGAACCTGATCACCAATAGAAACATTACAAATTTTCCTTCCACATTAGAAAATAGAACCCTACTATAGAAAAAAAATTATTGAACACATGAATACGATATACCTAATATATGACAACAATGAAATAGTTTGGTTTAACCTATTGATTGGAAGATTAAACAAAATTATGACACTACATTATTACTGAATCAAAACCTAGAATACATCAAGATTAATAAAATAATATTTATTTTTATATTAAACACTAGTTTTATAATAATATTTATAAAATAGAGCCTCATGGTGTGGAACAAAACAAATTAAATTAAGTAGTGGGATTCTCATGAAACAAATAATGAAAATTTTCAGGTAGAAGATAAACACATAGAACATCTGTTGATCTCTATCCCACATGGTTCTAGTATTTCGAATGATTGAAACTGAACATTCACAACAAATATTCCCCACTAAATTATATTATGATTTCATTAATATATATTATAATACATATTTATCTAAGGTTTGGTTAATGATGAAGATATATTCTACATTATTAATCACTGTCACCTAGAAAACATCATTCAGAACAATCATCTAATTTTCCTAATGAATAAATACATTTTGATGCTAGAAAAGAAACTATAGACCTACGTCACATTTTTAGTCAACAATAGCAATTCATTCCAATCCCTGATGACTGTAATAAAAAATGTTAAAACACCCATTAAATGATATTCAAGTATATTCATAAGAATAAAAAATCTAATAAAATGTATGAATAACTACTATTGGTAGATTCCAGTATATAAGATCCTTTTATACAAAGAATTTTTTGAACCACCATTATTATAACACCACCTCGTAATTTTTTAATAACTCTAATCTCAAGGGTATACAAACTGTACATTCATATATTCAACAACCATGTACTTATCTAAAATCATTTCAAACCTATGTAATCTAAAAATGGATAACTGATTACTGAGTATCTGGGTGAGGTGACTCCTCAAAAAGTCATTTCATAGCATCCTTATTTGGAAATGGTTTATGATAATGAAAACCATATCCGTAGAATGAATCCAAAGCATTTATATATATATAGGATTATCTATTATAGGGAGAGAAGCACTTTCCAAGAATCAAACAACAGCATCAATGATTGGTTCTATATAAGAAATTATATTATGAATCATCCCATGATATCATTACAAGAATGTTATATACAATAAATAAGATCTTACAGTAATGTGCAGATCCTATCATAAGATCAAAATCAAACAGAAACCAATGAATAATTAGTTGATATATCCAAATAAATATGATATTCATCCCCACTAACTACTTCTCCATCTATAAATTGGAGACAATCAACACTTATTTCTCTAAAATCAAAAATGAGTATTCTTGCATTGTCCTCATATATTGATATTCATCCTCATCTAGGTAAAAAATAAAATAGTTGACCATATCATCCAATCATACCACACGGATATAAGCTTCACATATAATATAACCAATATAATTATTTTTAAGAATGAATAATATTATGTAGGTTAGTAAATAGAATTTATTGAATATAAATGAAATTATTTATTTCAAGTACCAAAAATTGTCATATTTAAATCCGAAGTTCAATAAAACATGATACATGTTTCTCATCAATTTAATTATTCCATAATTAAAATCATCTATCTAATGGTGTTCAATAATAATAGGTTCCCTATATCAGATCATATAGAGTCATAATAAAATATTTTCAAACTATTTTATCTTATGGAATCACTCACCATGGATGTACAATAGTATTTCACAAAAATCCACCTTTTCATAAAAAATGAACAAGTAGAAATCCATCTTAACAATTATCAATTGATTTGATTAAACATTTTCAAAAACATCCCCCACTAAGAAAAAATCTAGTGGTGGAATTTAAGATGAGTGTTACCCTCAAAACCTACCTCTAATAAGGAAACTGTTGGAAAAGTTCACCCATGATATATAACTTTGAAATGTGAGGAATTAAACTTTTCACACCATGAACATATAATGATAAAATACATAACATAATTATTTTATTATTATACATAATTTAGTCAACAAAATTAATTTCCAAAAAACATTATACTGCAGTGTGTCCAATATTAGATCCAAGTATCAAATCTAGTAATGTAATGATTTATCCAAAATTCAATCCATGAAACCAAAAAAATGTACTCATATATTGGGGTGAGAGTAATATTAAAAATAGAATGATCCTATTCATCTCATATTTTAAATATGATGATGAATAATATAGATTTCATAGTAAAATAATAGATCCACACAGATATATGTCATGTAAACTTTATCATAACATCAATAAAGACCCCTCAGCTAATATTCAAATCACTTATTATAAAAACATAACAATTTAAAAAAAAATCAATGACTACATGCTAAGTAATTATTAAATCTCATGACTCAAGACGTCATCATAATGCTTAGATCCCTCTTATTTGACCCCAATAACATATATACACATATCGCATCACCCCCACAATGATATAATATGTTTCACTACATTACATGTATCACATCCAACATCATATTACATCATGTCACAGAACATAACATACTGAATAGAAACTCAAACTATATAAAACACCAACACTTAACTACTGCGTATTCACACATCACATACTCATCTAACTATATGACAAAGTCATAAATGAATTTCACCATATTATGAATTCCTATAATACAAAACTACAACAATATATCTTCTATTTTACATAGTCACTGAATCATCATTACATCACATTATTTATTCTCTAACCATTGGTTTCCAATGTTCATTCATCATAACCAAAAGCTATCACTTTCTTTTCAAATTTGGACAAGATAGGGTTAAACTGGCGAACACAGTCAATCAATCAATCATGATATTAATGATATGGGAATCAAACAGTCACAATGATCCATAATTAAATATTATCTTACAGAGTCACAATTCTAATATTATATTCTCTATCATTATGTATTTATATCATAACCACAATTTGTTGTAAATTTATATGTCTTCTATATCAATTTTTCAGATAGATATAGTAGTAGTCTCTATAAAGATAAATTCAATGCTCCCTTAAAAGGTTGTAACTAAGAATCTTTTTTTAAAAATGAGATCAATGATGTACGCATTAAATAAATTATATTAAATTCATTATATATGAATTATAATTTCATTTTATTTTATATAAATTAAAACAATATTTTTTTTGATGTTTTCTTAAATATTATTATTTAAATTAGAATAACCAAATAATATAAACAATATTTTAAGAGCTAGGTTGTAACACCACTACCAACCCCAAATTAATGATAAAATGAAAAAAGAATAACCTTATGTGATTCCCATAGATCAATAAAGAATGGAAATAAATTTAGTGGGAATGGAAAAAATGTTGGGGGATAATTTTCTAAGAAGAAATCACATCATGATGAAAGAAAGATTAAATAATTCCCAAATACATGATCCGTGAATAATCAATTACATACTTCAGTAAAATAAAAATAAAAATAAATATCATAGTATAGTGTAAAATAAATAATAAAGCATGTATATGAATCCAATTAGAATTAGAATGGTTCTAAATCAGGTCCATCCAATATCAAGATACCAATACTATCTTTCTCTAACTTCAGAAAACAATCAATGATGTCATAGATCACCACTAGAGTAGTATGACACATGACCCTTCCATATTACATCGTTAGGACATCTGAAAATACTCAAATATATTGAATAAGGGGATTAGTATTTCACAACCTATGACTTCCCAAAATAAATCTGAGCACATTCTATTAGGATAATAACAAGTAAGAACATTTTACATGAAATAAATGGTGAGAATATAAAATTACAATTTAAAAAGGAAAAAAACTAAAATTAACATTTAACAAAACAATTTCCTTCACTTTCTCTTTCACATTCCTCTTAGACTACCAATTTTCATGATCTACACCAACACACACATACACATTCATTCCAAAGGAAATACCAACACTCAAATATGAAAATAAATCTTTCTCAATGACATCACTAGGTAATATCCCTAATTACTTTCTAGTCAGCAATCAGAACCATGTATATTAAATAATGTCCCAACAATATAAAATTCTAACACATTCAACCATGTATTCGAAAATCATATTAAAAAAAATATTTAAATATACATTAAATCTTTAAAAAACTATTGTTTTGAAAAACCATCACATATGGATTTTCCAAATCAATTTCCAAAATGATATTTTTAAGGAAAAAAATATTTAGAACAACATAATATAATATGTTCAAGAATAGTTGAGTATGAGAGATGCCTATTACTGATTTATGTTATAAAAAATGATCTAAAATGATTTAAATGGTCAACCTATTCTTTTTATTCACATTAAAACCCAAAAAGTAAATCATAACATGAAATAAAACCCCATAGATCTAGTATAAATCAAAAAAATATTTTCCTGTAAAACTATTCAAGGAGATCCAATATGGTAAAATGAATGATACCCTATTCATGAATTAGGGAAAAAAGTTTATATTATTTGTCAGAACATTCAAAAAATTTATTTTCCATGGAAATCACCGAGGTTAAGGCAATTAATCGAGAGGAATAATACATGTAGTGTGGAAGGATATAAAACCATTTTCAAATGTTATATTTTTTGGGACTGAATTACTTATGTCGTAAATCATGAACATATGTTGTAATTTCATTGAGGGTTACATATGAAAAAAATATATCTACTATGGTATTTAATTGGTAAAACAAAAATGAAAATGTAATAGTATATTTTATGGAATGAAAGTATAATATTTGGTGTAAAATTACACTATTGTTTTTTGAATCAATACTCTAATTCATTTCTGGTTTACCACACCAACAACTTATATAACAAAACCAAAATAATATAAAGAAAAAAAAATCATTGAACACTGACATACCTCAAATAAATAGTGAAATATTATCCCCATTAATTGTATATGAATCTTTGTAATGATGGATATCAATGTTTATGTCAAACATGTTATAAATTTATCACCCAACACCTTTTATTATTCCCAGGATTCCTTTTGAAGTTAACCATGATACTATAGTACTTTATATAAATAAATTATTCTCCATATAAGTATCCTTTACTTATTATATAGAAATAATATCATTTTGTGTATAAATGTTGCATCCTTATCAAGAGTAAAATGATCTTATAAAATAGTATATCATGGATCGGGATGATACTTCTTCATTTCTGATATTTTAAATTCCATATGAACAACACTAAAATACATCGAAAACACTAACCAGAACACTATAAGGAAAAGACATTATATAACTTTGAATGATTGAACATACCATGTTCCTATCTTCCATTGTTTCCCCAAGCATCAATGTCAATGTTTTCATGATTATTTTATGAAAACATGGGTTCTTTCATTAAAGGTAATTTTCAATGATGATGATATTTGCCGGATTTCTATATGATTTTTGTTGTTTCCTTTCATTTCTGGATCAGTTGTAAATTCTCCAATTATCTCCTGGATAATACTCATTCAAATAAATGATATCTCTATATTTTCCAACCAATGCAACATATAATGACCTTGATGGACATAAAAATCATCTAATAGTTGCATCAAAATTTTAGTATGACAGATACTATTATAGGAGACATCAATAAATGGATTTTGATCCTCATGTGAACTATTATGGTCCATGAATCACTATCATAGAATATCCTCCAACGTTTGAATTTTGTAGTCTGATTTTTCATATTTCTATGGATGATATGTTGTACCAATATTTTATTGAATTCCATGATCATTTTGTATTGATATCCAATAAAAGAGGTAACATGGGGGGTCTCTATCAGATTCAAATGAAGATAGACCCCCATATAACATTTAATGATTATGGATATAGTATTTCCCCATGCACTCCTCCATGTTCTGTTCTCCAATTGGAATAATGTGTTACTATATAGTATTTAAATTCACTAATACCTATATAGAATCATGTATCATTGACATCATGAGTAATACTATGAAACATTACATCAAAAAATGTTACCACATCTTTATTGATATAGTCTTATATAGTTGCATAACATCTAATCATTGATGATCATACTTTACATATTAACATATAGGTCATTTAATCAAATAGTGTGCAATGTTTTGTTTCATAACTACTTACCAAAAGGTTCATTCGTTGCATTGTTTTATTAGCTTGACACTAACATGAGTAGCCCATTTTGAATTGTTATTCTATTAAATAAATTATTCATGAATAGTCTAAGGAACAAAAATTTCAATCTCATAGAGTAAAAACTATTTTGAATGTTATTTCTAGTCATTGGAAGACTTCCAATAATCAAAGTATGAATTAACAGGGATACAATCTGAATCTATTATCTATGTCTATTTTATCCTATTTATCAACTTTATAAGATGAGTGAATTAAAATAAAACAACATTATCACCATTTACATCACAAGATAAATTCACATCAGCAATCATGCTCATAAAATTTCATTAGTCATGAGATTCATAGACCACATCCCCATATTAAATATTACTTAAAAAATATTTTATGTAATTCCCTTTACAAGTTTTATATACCAATTTAAAAATAGATTTTCTAGAGTCAATCCATCTATATTTATTACCTTTAGTTATAGTGTTGGTGAGAAAAACAATAATTGAAACTCTTATGCCTAGATGAAATTGAGAACTTTCTCCCAAATAGGTAAAGTCTTCATGATATTAAGGCATAAAAAATATATCTCCACTTAACACATTGGATAATTCATCTCATGCAATCAAAAAAACATCAAACCATAGGCCAAAACACAGTCTCCCTTCATGGGAACACAAAAATGACTATATCAAATGACTCAAAATATACCACATATCCCATATATTGTTCTTAAAATAATATTATGTGTTCTGATATTAGAAAAAATATATGATCCAAAAATTATTTTTAAAATATATAATTCCCTATGAATGGATAATATTTTCATGTCATAGAAGTTATGAGAGAATAAATTCATGATAAATACTAAAAGAAGTGAAAATAATGGACTTCTTATCTCAAAGAAATATGTACCTCAATAGAATTTTTAGTGTATTCAAAGAGGCCAATACTTCTATCTTCTTAGGGTGAAATGAAATTCATTCTATATAAAAATCAGTAATAATGACCTGTATATCATAAATCAAGAATTCAATAGTAGGAAAATTATAAAATAAAAAATGTTCCCCCAATTCACTCATTACAATATTGATGTACTCATTATTACCGTTTTAGATTCAGGAATAGAATAGGATATCACCAATAAATTCCAACACAAATGAGTCAAGATTCCTGGGAAACATATTTTCCAACAAATGGAAGAAAACTTTTCAAATTTTCATTATATAAAAGTAATGTTGATATATTCATAATTACCTTTGTGAATTAGATATGATATCTTAAAAATATATCTTCTTCTAGACCAATGCAGACCATATCCTCATCGTAGATCAATTTTAGAGGAAAATATAGTTCTAAAAAACTAATAGAAATATCATCTATTGGAAGAAGAGGATTTAAATTTTTGTAATGAAACATAATTATATCAATGTAATTGTAACACCCCAAGATTCCATGTTATGTTTCTATTTTATTAATAAAATAACATGTGCTGTATGCAACAAGAAGTTTTAGAACACCATGACAAATAAAACTAGGCGTTTTGAATATTAATACACTAATTTTGAAATTTAATAAATTTTATTTTTCAAAATGGACTTCATTTTAGGATTTTTAATATCAAAATTATCTTAGGGTGATTTTTTAGTATTTTTATGAAATCATTTATTTTCTGATGAATAGTGAAAAAATGCCTTATTGTTTAAGACCGACTTCTTATTTAAATAATTAGTTATTTTTAGTTATATCATTTGTAGGTAAAAAAAGACACATAATACATATATATTTTTAATGACATTTATTGGATTCATTTTATAATAAGAATAGATATATAATTTGTTTTTTAACTTTTAGTGTCTTTTACCCACCTTCTTGGCACTTTTGAAAATTTCCATAAAACGTAATTTTACTGCTCATGTGAATTGATTTTCAAAACTACAAGTGACATGGTTGACATCATTAAGTATAATTTGGTTCAATAGGATGAAAATATTTTTGTATGAATAGTAACTCAATATTTTTATTTACCACGGTTAAAAGTAAATAGGGTAATTAAAGGTAAAAATGATATTATACTTACCTTAACACATTTCTTAATTCTACTGGATAAGTGTATTTCGACCAAAATCAACCTTAAGAATAAAATATGATCTTTTTGGTCCACATATATTTGATTAGGACATTAATTAATGATTTATTTAAAGAAGAGTTAAAAGTGTTAAATTCATATTTTAATAACTAAAACATTTTTAATAGAGGGTTATACATAAGATAAATTCAACTATAAATATTAATTATAAAGCGAAAAATATTAACTACATATATTTTTTTTAATTATAATTTTTAGACTTTAAATAATTAAATTTATTTTTGACACAATGATGATCCAGTAATTACCTCATTAATGAATGATTAAAATAATTGATAATTTAAATATTAAAATAATTGTAAATTTAGACTTTTTATGTATTAAAATAATTTTCTAGGTTAATATGACTAGTTATGGTTTATTAAATAATTTTTTTTCTAAATGAAAAAGTTTTTATGACTTTATAATAAAACCAAATACTCAATAGTGTCAAAATTGACATAAACGAGTTTTTAAAAAAATACAATATTATAAACTAATATTAAATTTATAAAAATCAATGGGTTTTCTAAATGAATTAAATATAGTTAGATATATCAATAAGAAACCTCATGGTGTTCTCTTGGATTTCTATTGTTTTTTATTAACCATTTATTATAAAAATTCAAGAATACATAGTAAAAGTTAATCTATTTAACTAAGAGTTAAATATAAAAGATACGGTTAATATTGAGACCTAATCATGAATAAAACCAATTTTTTAGAGGTTTTCGACCCATCACCACATTATCCTTGAAATAAATCCATTTTGTGACATTATAAACCGAATATGATTGTATAATAAATTATTATTTTATGCTTTTCTTAGAGTGACTCTCACCTCTCTTAAAAAAGGGTACTTCCACATCACCCAAAATTACACCTCCAAAGCCATTTTTCTCATCCAACCCCTTCTAAAATTTCCTCCCAACTGCCCTCTCTTCAAACTAGTGTCATTTCAATGAACATAAATCAATCATATGGAGAAATTTTAATCAAATCAAAATGAAGCACCTGGAGAAGAGGTAATAATTGAATCACATCTTGCAACATTCTTTTCTTCTTCCACATCCTATTTTTTTGTTTTTTGCTTACCAAAATAATAACAGTATTAACCTCAACATATTGTGATTCATTATAAATATTTAACAACCATATTTATTATTCTATCCATCATATAAATGACAAATTCACCATTAGTGCGTACGTACGACTTACCGTCTCCATGGCGTGGTGTAGTTTGTTATTCAACACTTCATTATTTGTATGTAAATAATAATGAGTATAATTGATGTAAATAATAAATATAAAATTTTAATGATTCTTTATATTTAATAAACCATCCAATTTTGTATGATTTCATTATCAATATAATGATATTTTCGCTCCTGCATACATATGGATTACCATCTCCATGAACACGATGAGATTCATTCCCCATTGTTATAATTCAAGTATACTTTTCATTTTATGATTAATTTTTTTTATGAACATAATATAATTTTGGATATGAATACAATACATCATATCGAAAACTAACATGACATACGTAACAAAACATATTACAGAAAAAGAATCAGTTAACACCTGAAATAGTGATACTACTGAAATATCATTAACAAAGAAACATTAAAAGATCATATATGATATCATATTAATGAATATGGTTACTATATAATTAAATAACAATGATTTAACAATTATGAAATAGTTTAACGTACCCTCGATCAAGGAAATGTACAAGGTAAGGGTTAATTCTACATTCTCTTCAGTATCCGAGGTTGTTTATACATGGTTATCAACTGTGACCTCTTTATCATTCACATTCGTGTTTATTAAAAATGTATATCAGACTATTTTTACAATTTTATAGAATATGGGTTAAAGTGATTTCAACAATTGTTTTACCTTTTATAAATTTTTTGGAAAGGAATCTTTCCATCGTTTTCCAATCAAGGTACTTTATGAGCTTATCGACAAATTAAGGTAAGAATTTTTTTGACTTATAAGGCGGGTGCACCTATTTACCATCATTATAACCCCATTTATGTTTACCTTAAATGAATATGACAATAGTTTCAAAATAAATGTTTTCTTTTATAATTAAATGACTATTAAATGATTTCAAAATATAATGATGTATTTTTCTCAAATAGGTTTCATATCATCTAGGTCAACATCATTTGATGGATTTTACCCTTGTTTGAAGTTGATTTATTATGATACAATATTCCATATTGAATTGAAGGGTTTTTAATATGTTTTAATGTGTATGTCTAATATTTATAACATTATAGGTTTATGGTTGAAGTATTTACATTTTTTCTTCAATATTTAATATGAATTTTTATTTTTTTTTTCCACATTTTCATATGAGGAATTCATTGTACTTAGTAAGTGGCGGGTGGAGCCCGCTTTAGATCCTCGATGCATCGGTAGTTATCATGAGAAAACTAGTGTCTTGGCACAAGGCCGTGACAGAAGTTTATTAGTAGTCTTGGAATTAGGCCTTGAATATGTGGTTATTATGTCTTTCATTTTGCATTCCATCATTATGATATTGGAAAATGATATTAAATATAATTATTCGAAAAGTATAATATTAATGTGAATATGTAAATGGCATTATATGATTAATCTTTTCGATATTATACTGGAGATTGGGTTTCTAGGGCTTGTGTTTTAGTATTATACATTTCCTTAAATGTTTATTTTAATTTATGATAGTTTCCGCTATATAGTTATCCTTACTGAGCATCTGAGCTCACCCCTTTCTATGCCATATTTTTCATAGGATGAAAATAAGAATATTATGACTGACCTGTATGGACAGTCTAAGGGAGATTAATGTGTTAAAAGTGGGCATAATGTTTTAGTTTTTCAATTCATAATGCAATGTAATACTTATTTTTGTATCTAGTAGTTCCAAGTCTACTAAATGGAATGGTATTTCGGGATTTAATCCCAGGTGAGCATGCCCACGTTAGGTAATAATGAACCGACTCTGGGTAACTAGGGTTGGGGCATTACAATTGGTATCATTGAAGGTTTAGTAAAATCATTAGATTCTAGATTTAGAAAAAAAACTTTTATTTGAGAACATTACCCTAAGATAGAATTTGAGAATTAGTACAGAAAAAATCCAAGAATTTTGGTAATGTAGATATTTTGAGTTTTTTCCAAGTAATAAATCCCTGTCTAGTTATGAGCTGGTGGAGGTGCCTCTAGAAGAGATGTACCGAGGAGTGAAAACTCCGACAAGGAGTTTATGGATTTACCTGGTGTATCCGGGAACACGATAACCGGCCTTGCAGTACTCATGGTTTCGACACTCTCACTGGATATGCTTAGGATAATTCACAATTTCTTTACAAACCATTATGAATAATTTATTAGTAAATAAATTCTCAACAATTTTTTTTTACAATTATAGATTATATGAATAAATTGTTCAAATTATGGTACGAATTTTAATAGTTCGTAATTATGAATTCTCAGTCAAAAACTAATCTAATGTGTTGGATTATTTATAAATGGATCCTAGTAAAAGGAATGGATATTGTATCAATGCACCTAATCCATGTAGGGATTCCCTTCTACTCAAGATTATTATAGTGGATCTGGTGATACAACTGGTGCCGAACAACTTATAACCATACCGAGACAACTGACTCATGTTATGAATAATAAACCTACTTGTATAGAGCACCCTAATCTACAATGTGGAGAATAAATGTTAGACCACTTCATGAAGTAATGACCACCAAAATTAAATTTGACTACAAATCCATTTGTAGGTGAGCAATGGATAAATTCCTAAGAGAAAATATTTCATGATTTGGGAGGTAGCGAAAGAAAAAATGTTTTCATTGCATTTTATCATCTCATGAGATATGAAATTCAGTGGTGGTCATTAATTCAAAACATAAAATAGGTTGAAGAAGTATCAATTATGGAATTGATGGAGTTTAAAGATATTTTCATAGGAAAATAAATTACACGGTACCATCAAGTGGATATGGAAATTCTATTTCTGAGTCTAAGGTAAAAGGAGGATGAGAATGTAGCAAAGTATGTGGCTAACTTTACAAGGATACCAAGTCATGCTTCAGATTATATACATAACCCAATAAGTAATAGTAATCGATTCGTTGATGGATAAAAACCATTTCTCCATCGAGAATTTGTCTCACAATCCTTCTTGACGTATAATGATATAGTCTCATGTGCTATCAAGATAGAAAATGGATACTATAAGTCTTATGACTTTAATGAAAAGAAAGAGAAGAAGAGATCTACTGAACACTCTAGAATTGGAAATAAGGGGAAGAAGGGAAAATAATAATTTACATCCTATAGAAAATGTGTCATGAAAGACCCTGGTACTTGCGTTAAGTGAATGAGAGTCTATTACAAGTGTGGTGAAAAGGCCACCAAGCACATGATTTCCTGGGAAGGAAAGAGGCTGTCAATTTCAAATGCTACAATTTTAGAGAAATGGGGAATTATGCAAATGAATTTCCTCAGCTCCAAGAAAACATACCTTAGAAAAGCCCATGAGAGAAATGCCAAGATTATGTGATCACTAATGCTGAGGTTGAAACATCGAATTACAAAGTGGAAGGTAATTTAATGGTTTCCTCAAATTTATCCAATTATTTATTTTATTCTGGATCATCACATTATTTAATATCTTCCTTGTTTACAAACAAAATTATATATTAAAACTTTATTTAACAAGGGATTTGTTATTAAAAAAACCAAAGGGATGTATCATTGCAATAATGTTTTGTGAATTAGTTCCCATTACATTATATGACTGTGATTTATATTGTCGTCTCATCATCATACCCAAGATTGAATTGGATATAATTCTCGGTGTGGATTGTCTTTTGGACTATTATGAAAACATTTATTATAAGAAGATGGAAGATACCATTTTCAATGATGATAAGGAGTACCTTATCTTTAGAGTAGAAATGTAACCTCCTAATTCTTATCTACATCCACCCCTAGTAGCTCTAAAAAATTCAATTATTGAGTTGGAAGAGAATGAAATAACTATGGGTGAGTAAAATAATATTCCAGTAGAGGACCTACATATTGTGCTAGAATATGTTGATGTGAATCCAGGGAATTTACCTAGACATCCTATAGAATGAGAAATTATCATTTCCATTAATTAAATTCATGGTTCAAAACCCATACCAAAGATCCCTTATATAATGGACATTGTGAAATTATCGGAACTAACGAAACAACTGGAGAGATTGAGTAATAAAGGATTTATTTTTCCAAATGTTTCTCGTTGGAGATCCCCTATTGATTTTTTTAATAATAATGATGGATCTATGAGGTTGTGCATTGAATAAAGGGAGATCAATGTTATAACAAAAAATAACAAGTATCCCCTACCTCACATTGATGATTTATTCGATCAACCTAATTGTGATAAATATTTTTCAAAGATTGACCTTCGATCTAGATATCAACAGTTGTTTGTGAAGACAGAAGACATTCCCAAGATATAATTTCGTACCTGGTATGTGCATTACATGTTTACATTAATGCATTTTTGTTGACTAATGTACACTCTATCTTTATGGATCTAATGAATAATGTTTTCAAATAATATCTTGATGAATTTTTAGTGGTATTTATTGATGATATCTTGGTATTCTCAAAAAAGATATGAAGATCATGAAAATCACATGCACACTATTCTAAAGACTTAGAGAAGAAATGAATTATATGGTATGTTTAGAAAGTGTGAATTTTGGCATCAGGAGATTTCTTTTCTCGGCCATATTGTCTCTAAGGATAGAATATCTGTTGATCCTTTTAAGACAAGATAAATACAAGAATGGCCGACACCGACAAGTATAGCTGAGGTACGCAGTTTTATTAGATTAGTAGGTTGTTATCAGTTTTTTATCAAGAATTTGTCCCCATTGAAAAATCCACTAACCAAGCTTATTCGTTAAGGGATTAAATTTTTCAGAAAAAATTGTTAGAAGAATGTTTTGAAGAGCTGAAGAGAAGGTTAGTAAATGGTCCATTCTTGACTCTACTATTGGGGACTGATGGATTTGTTGTTTATATTGATGCTTTAATGAATGGATATGGTTGTGTCCATATATAAGATGTTTGAGTTATTACTTATGCATAGTGACAGCTAAAAATTCCTGAAAAAAACTATCTCACTCGTGATCTTCAGCTAGTAGATGTACTGTTTGATATCAAGATATATAAACACTATCTATATGGTAAAAATGTGAGATATATTTAAACAAATGATTCTGAAGTATATTTTCACATAGTAAGAAGTCACCATGAGGTAAAGACGATGGCTTGAACTAATCAAGGATTATAATTGTGCAATACAGTACCTACCGGGGAAGGAAAATAATGTGGAAGAAGCTTTGAGGAGAAAAGATCTTGGGTTTTTTATGAAGATGATAGTTTAAAGGGATCCTATATTCATGGATCTAGTAAAGAAGGATATGGGAATAATCATGGGAGGTGAAACATCAATAATTTTTCAAATTTTTTCCAAACCATATTTACTAGAAAAAATAAAATGTTCTTAGAGTTATGATGAGGAGTTTCAAAACAAAATTAATGCTATGAAATATGGTAGATTGATTGACATTGTATATGAAGATGGAATTTTTAAATTTTGGAAGAGACCTTGTGTTCCTGATATACCAGATCTAAAAACAGAATTTTTGAATGATGCTCAAAACTCCAATCTCTCTATACACCCTGGTAGCACTATGATTTATAGAAATTAGAAGGAACATTTTTTGAGGGACAACATGAAGAGGGAGATTTCTGATTTGTGTGTCATGATTTATACTTTTTAATAGGTTAAGTCCGGAAGGCTACATCGTGGAGAAGTCATGAAACCTCTTCCAATACCTGAGTGGATATTAGATGATATTATAATGGACTTTGTCATGGGGCTACCAAATAATCCTTTAAGGAATGATGCAATATGGGTCATTGTTGATTATATAACCATGTCAACACATTTTCATTCTATAAGAGACGATTTACTTCTTTAAGGATTAGCATGACTACAAATTAATGAAGTTGTAATATTTCATGGTGTTCCCATATCGAATTTTTCTCATCATGATCCCTATTTTATGTCATGAATATTGAAAAGTCTTCACAGATCACATGATACTAAACATAATTTGGGCACTTCATACAACCCTCAAACTGAGGGAAAATTTGAATTGCCTATTCAAACCATAGAAGACATGTTGATATCTTTCTCACCTGACTTTCAATGTTTGTGGGATCAGTATTTATCTTTGGTAGAATTTTCCTATAACAATAGCTTCAATTCTAGTATTCAGATGGCACCATATGAAGAGTTATATGTAATGAGATTTAACACACCAACTTGTTGGGATGATATTTGTGAAATAAAACTCTTAGTCCCATAACATGTGGAGGAAACAATGTAAAAGGTTAAGAATATCCCAACCCACATCAATCCAGTTCAAAGTAGGAAAAATATCTATGCAGATAATTGAAGGAAGGATTGGGAGTTTCAAGTAAGAGATATTGTTTTCTTAATGTTATCTCCATGTAAAGTTGTTTTACAATTTGGTATAAAGGGTAAATTAAGTCCCATGTACATCAGACATTTCGATATTCTTGAAAGAATTGGAGTTGTATCTTATCGTTGGGAAATGATGCCAAGTCTCTCCAATGTTCTTGAGGTATTCCAAGTATCACTATAGAGAAAATACATGTCTAACCCAACACATGTAGTTACCTCTAAATAAATAGGACATGAACATGATCTATCCTATAGTGAAGAGCCTTTCATGATTCATGATACATGAAAACAGGTGCTGAGAAAATGGATGACTCGTCTGGTAAAAGTTATATGAAGAAACCATATGATAGAAGAGGCAACACAGGAAACCGAGGAACTTATGATGAAGAACAACCAAGATATTTTTATTGAATTTCATTATAGAAATTTCATGGATGAAATTATTTGAAGTATGGAAGAATGTAACAACCCAAACATCTACGACATGTTTCTCTTTGAATAATGAAATAGCTTGCATTGTACACAACTTGGTGTTTTACCACACCACGACCAACCAAACTAGCTGTTATGAATAGTAATACCGAATTTTTGAATTTTTATAAATTTTAATTTTCAAAATGGATTTCATATTTGGATTTGAAATATCAAAATTATCTTAGGGTGTGTTTTTTGTATTTTTTTAAAAAAATTTCTGTTTTTATAAAGAGTGAAAAACATTGTGTTATTGTTTAAAACCGACTTTTTATTTAAATAATTAGTATTTTTATTTATTTATTTAGGTCAATATAGATACATAATAAATATATATGTTAAATTTAATTCATTGGAGTCATTTTATAAAAATTTTCGATATAAAAAATTTATTGAACTTTTAACGCCTTTTACCCACGTTCTAGCCACATTTTCAATTTTGAATAAAATGTAATTTTACCAATTTTGTGAATTGAATTTCAAAAATAAGAGAGGAATGGTTGAAATCAGTATATAAGATATGGTTCAATAGGATGAAAATATTTTTTGGTGAATAGTAACTTTTGAATTTTATTATCCATTGTTAAAAGTAAATTGGGTGATTAAAGATAAAAATGATATTATAATTACCCTAAAAATTTCCCTAATACTATTGGATATGTGTAGTTGTACCAAAATAAACATTATGAATAAAATATTATGCCATGGATCCTCTTGGATTAGAATAGGACATTTATTATTATTTTATTTAAAGGAGAGTTAAAAGTGTTAAATTGAACTTTTAATAACTAAAACATTTTTAATATAAGGTTATTCAAAAGATGAATTAGACTAAAAATATTCATTAAATGTTAAAAAAATTTCCTACATATTGGTATTTTATTTATAATTTTTTGACATTAAATAATTAAATTTATATATGAAACAATGATGATGCATTAATTACCTTATTATTGAATGATTAAAATAATTGATATTATAAATACTAAAATAATAGTAAATTTTAACTTTTTATGGGTTAAAATAATATTCTAGGTTAATATAAAATGTTATGGTTGACTAAATAAATTTTTATTCCAAATGATACAGATGTTATAACTTTCAAAAATACCAAACACTAAATTGTGTAAAAATTGACATAAATGATTTTTTAAAACAAATACTATATTATTGATTAATATAATATTTATAAAAATATATGGTTTAAAAAAAGTACTTGGATAAAGTCAAATAAATAATTAATGAACCACTGGGGGTTATCTTGTCTTTTTATAGAATGTTTATTAATAAATTATTATAATAATACAAGAATATGTGGTAAAAGTTAAACTATTTAACTAATAGTTAAATATAAATAATATGGTTAATGTGGTAACCTAAACCTATATAAAACAAATTGGTTGAGATTATTTAGACCCATAGCCACCTTATCCTCGAAATAAATCTTTTTAGAGACATTATAGAACAAATATGATAGTATAATAAATTAATATTTTATGTTTTTTCTAAAGTGACACTCAACTATCTAATAAAAGGATACTTCCCCTTCTCACAAAATAACTCATCTGATGCCATTTGGCTTGGAAAAACCCTACTAAAATATCCTCTTAACTACCCTCACTTTATCTTATAGGACTTACATTGATCAGAAATCCAACTTAAGGAGCTATTTTGAACAAATCAAAAGGAAGAACTCGAAGAAGATGTAATAATTTTATCACCTCTTTCATTGTTCTTTTCTTCTCCCACATTCTCTTACATTTTTTTTCCAAAACAAAATAATAACTACAGTACCATATACATACAATTATGATATTATAAATATGGTATAACCATATTCATTATACTATCCATCATATGAATGATAAAGTCATCATACGTGCATACGTACGACTTACCGTCTCCACGTTGCGGTGTAGTTTTTTTTAAAGACTTTATTATTTGGATGGGTATAATAATGAGTATAATTAATCAATATAATAAATATAAAATGTTAATGATTTTTTATATATGATATACCATCCAATTTCATACTATTTTACCATAAATAGAATGATGTTGTCACACATGCGTACGTGCGGATTATCGTGTCCACGAACGCGATGAGATTCATTCCCCATCGTAATAATCCAAGAATAATTTTTATTTTACGATAAAAAAAAATTATGGAGTCAATATATTTTTGTATATGAATAAAATAAAATCTATCGATAATAAACATGACTTACATAACAAAACTTATAAAGGAAGACGAATCTGTTAACACCTGAAACAATGATACTACTGAAATATTATTAACAAAAAAATATTAGAAGATCATATATGATATCATATTTATGCATGTGGTTCCTGTATAATTTAATTACAATTATTAATCAATAATAAAAGAGTTTAACATACCCTCTATCTAGAAAAATTACAAGTTATGGTTTAATTCTACAATTTGTTCATTATTCGAGGTTGTTTATACGTGAGTATCTACTGGGACCTCTTTAAATTCTACATCTGTGCTTCGTAAAAATGTATTTCAAAACATTTTTTATATTTCCTAGATTATAGGTAAATGTTATTTATACCTTTTTTTAATTTTTATATATTTTTTTGAAAGGAATAATTCTGTCATTTTCCAAAAAGGTACATTATGACCTTTTCGACAAATTAAGGCAAGATTTTATTTTTTAACTTATATAGTGGGTGCATATATTTTCCTCCCTTAAAAACCATAGAAAAATACCTTACAAGAATTTAAAAACGTTTAGAAAGTAAATGATTTATTTTATAATTCTGTCACTTTTAAATTATTTCAAAATATAATGTGATATTTCTCTCAAATAGTTTTTATTTCATCAATGCCGACATCCTTTGATATATTTTACACTTGTTTGAAATTGATTTATTTTGATACAATCTTCCATATTCTATTGAGGGTTTTGTGATATGTTTGACTGTGGATGTATTTTTTATACCATTCATGGTTTATGGTTAAATTATTAACATTTCGTATGCATTTTTAAAAATGATGTTTATGGTATGTTTTAACCTTTTCATAAGAGGAATTCATTGGACTTAGTAAGTGACGGTTGGAGCCCTCTATGGCTTTTTGTTGCATCATAAGGTCTCATGAGAAAAACTAGTGTCTTGGCACAAGGATTTGAAAAAAATCTTATTTGTAGTCTTTTTACGAGGACTTGACTATGTGGTTATGATTTCCGGTATTATGAACTTCATCATTATGAAATTGGATATTGATATTACATGTGATTATTAGACCAGTATAATATCCATTTCAATATGTAAATGGAATTATTTGATTTATCTTTTCCATATTATGTTAGAGAATATGTTTAAAAGACTCAGGTTTTAGTCTTATATATTGAATTAAATATTTATTTTTATTTATGAAATATTCTGCTATATTTTTATCCTTACTGAGCATCTGATCTCACCACTTACTATGTTTAATTTTTTCCAGGATACGAAGAAATATATTACGACGAACCAACAGGGTCAGTCTAAGGGAGATGAATGTGGTAAAATGTGACAAATTTTGTTGTTTTTTTGTTTATAATGTAATGTAAAAATTATGTTTTTATTTAGTACTTCCAAGGCTGTTAAACTTATAGGTATTTTTGGATTTGATCCCTTGTGATCATGCTAATTTTATGTAATAATGCACTGACATTGGGTAACTAAGGTTGGGGCGTTACATTCATTTCCCTTATAATAATTATTTTTTAGTATTAATAATATAAAATAACATAGAGAAGACAAGAAAATATATATTTGTAGAATGACTAAAATAAGTGATATTTCTAGATGTTAAGGGTTCGATATGGATGAAATAGTAACATCATCGTATGAATAGTAATTTTATCCTTATGTGTAGTAAACTGAAAAAATGAATAGTAACATCACCCATGAATGTATAAATAAAATTTTGGAATTTAAATATTGAATTTATAATACAATTATATCATTCTATAAGTAAATAAATATTTCTAATAGCATTATTTATGTGTTGGTATTTTCGTAAGTCATAACAATTTAATTAAAGTATTATAAGTAATAAAATTATTTAAAAGAAAAATAATTTTCATAAAATGTATTCCTAAATTATTATTTTCTATTATTATTATTTGATGATAAATTTATAATATCTTTGCTAATTTATCAATGTGATAGAAAAAATTGTTATAATTTTTAAATCTGTCTTTTTTTTGGTCAATTGTAATTTGAATTTAAAATTAAATATCCAAAATAAAAAAAATTAATTTTCAAAAAATCGACATCATTTTTATTTAAAAACATTTAGAATGGTTTATGTTTACTTTTTGGTAATATACTTGAGTTTTTTAATAGTAAAATAAGATAATTTTCAATAAATGCTTAATATAAGTATTTTTAACTCATCGTTGATATAAGTCCATGACAATCAACATTAGTTCAAAATAACAACAATTATTAAGTAGTATTATTACTATAAATAAATGGTATTTATTTTCATTAACCAAAATAATAAATTATTGATTTAAAAAATAAAAAGATACCCCTCTCCTCTTATACAAATAACACCCCTCACCTGCTCTTCTCCTCACGTCATTTAGGATTTTCCTTATAAAAAGTTTGCCCAATCCAATTATCAATCCCCTCCACAGATATAGGATACATTTTTCTCAACAAAAGAAAAAAATAATTAAACTAAAGATCTTCTCAAGGATGAGAAATTCAAGAGGTAAAAACATCATTCATTTTCTTTTAATTGCATTTCTTGTTGTAAGATTTTCTTGTCTTCTACTCACCTACCATTCTCTGAGTGTCATGATAATTATAATGTAATTTATAAACAAGAATTAAATCATGTAAATGGAATATCTATCATCAAACACCTAATTATGTCTCTTTTAATCTATAAACGAAAACATCGCCCATGATGGGTCATCTTACTTACATCATGAACAATGCATTTTTGTTTTCTATTTAAGACTTCATGGATGGACATAAAACCATTTTGATAGTTAAAATATTATAATATATTTATCACATCATATGTATTGTTATTGATCCACTACATATACATAATGTTAATTTGAAAAAAAAATAGATTCTGTTGATAAAAAAATGACCAAAATAATCAAAGAAATTATTACTAACATCTAATATAATGATTCATATCTAACAGAAATAACCAATTTCAATAAATAACCATTTCATAATTTGGATTTTATTGAATAAAATATAACTTCAAGTCTAGATATATGTTCCAATTTTTCATGAATGTATATACTCATATACAAGTATATCGATCTTTATAACAAAAGAAAAAATGTTTCAAAATGATTAAGTTGTATATTATATCTCATCAAAAAGACTATAAATAAAAATAATAAAATTACAATAAATCAAAAAAAATGTATGAAATGATTAATTTTAATTAATAAATGGTTTTAATTTGATTTTCATGGACTCTAGGGTCAAGAGGGGGTCACTTTCAGAAATATTGTATAGGTTTTTCCCGAACCTCCATTTCCATTTCGATTAGATGTTATTAATTTTTAAAATAATGTACATCATAGAAATTGTTGTGTAACTATTATAAATTATGATTATAAATTCAAAAATACTTTATTCTGATTAGTTCATCATTCTGTTTTTGGGAAATACATGTATTATCATATTCCCCTCTCAAATATTCCTGATACGCAAACCCAATTAAAGGGACGTTCGTGACATCTTACCCATTTTCAAGTTCGATGCATAATATCTTTTGATACACCATTATTTTTATAAAAAAACTACATATTTCATGAACAAATATATTTATTAATTTCTTGTTATTATAAAAAAACACGAAAATGGAAATTATTTTTCCAAAAGAAATGTTCGCTACAACATAAAAGGGGTAATTCGTCCAATAATTCACCAATGATTTTATTATATTTTTAAAATATATTTCGACACCTCTACAAAACTTTTCTTTATATCTTTTTAATATAATATATAATATTTCATTAAATTATTAATGACCATTTTAACAATGGATATTATATCTTAAAACCATTCACCATATTACTCAGAATGGTTATAGATTATGTATACAGTTTCAAGAAAGGTACTTAAATTTCATATTTATATGTTATTTATGTTTATACCCATTAATATAAGGAATTAATATGAATATTTATGAGACATGAGGGGACCTATATATCCCCTTGATTCATCGATATGTCTCAAGAGGAAAATAAGAGAAGAATTTATTTAGGTCTTGCACATTTATTATCAATAGTCTATCTAGAGTCCACAAAAATATATTAATGATGTATGGATTATGAATTCCCTCATAATGGTAATAGTAATTGATAATCAGTGTGAATAAAAAACTATTATAATATCCATGGTTATGCTTAATTATCCTATAATTATATTTATATAATTATTTATTTAGTTTTTGTTCAGTAAATATTATTCTCATGTTTATGTATTAAGGGCATGTATTTTTACTAAATCATTGTGGATTATTTTTTATGTCATTTTCATCTATATTACAAAATCTTATTGAGAATATAATGTTTCACCTTTCTCATGATTTACCTTCCCCAAGGATGCAATGATGAATATTATGAATTACTTGCATGGATAATATAGATGTTTATGGGTTTTTACAATGGAATTTTTCTATTGTATTTCCTTTCATGTTTCAATGTAGAAATTATTTTTTTACTATTTTTAAAAAATTAATAAACTATTTGGTTCTTCAGGATTTTCTTTCATTGTTTATTATAACAATTTAATAAAGTATGGAACAAGATCTGGGAAACCTGGGATAGGGTCTTTAATGTTGGTTTCAGATAAAATTTTGTATAAACCATCGAATGTGTAGTTAGAAATAAAATATTAGGTAATATAACTATAATATTGACATTGAATATAATAATATTAGAATGTACAATAATTTTTGAGGTATATATTATGAGGGTCTTCCTAGAAATATATCCCTTTTTTGAAACTACATGTGGGCGTGGTTCTGGAATATGTGTACGTAGGAGTAACAACTCCAACATAGTATCTCAGGCCCGACTCTATGTATCATGGTACATGATATTGCACCTTGCTATCCAACTGGATTCACTGTCCTAGGGCATATGATTTGGACAACAAAAATTTTCCTAATTAAAAATTATCAGGGACATAAAAGTGAATATTTCCCCAATGAAACCAATTTCATAGTTAAGATATTAGCTTTGCATAAATTTTCTATTTATATTAAGTTTCATTCTACTAAAATGTTATGGTTTATGATTCAAAACATAATTTATTGTATTTCTTAATATATAAATAGATCCTAGTGGAAGTAATGGAAACATTTTTATCACACATATCAAATGTTTGGATTTCACTCATATAAAAGATTATAATATAGGAAATGGAGTTTTGATTGTTGTTGAGAAATATGTAACTATATTGGGAATGATGACTTGGGTTATGAAAAAATACCATATCATTATGAAGCATACTAATCCAAAATGAGTAAGGGGAGTTTTAGATCACTTTATGTGACTACAAACAAAATCATACAATGGACTACAAACCCGTTTGTATTGGAGGATCAGATATTTTCAATAGATAAGATATTTCATTCTATGGGATGTATGGAAAGGGACAAAGTGATGATGGATGTTTATCATCTCTCTAGAGATTCAGATCAATGATATTCCTTAATTCAAAATAAAAAATAGGATTTAGATATTGAAAATATGTAATGGACTGATTTTAAATGGATTTTCCTTGAAAAATATTTCCCTCACAAACAGTGGGTGGATAATGAGATTCAATTCATGAGTTTGAGGAAAAAATGGCATGAAAACATTGTGATGTATTAATCGATATTTATGAGTATATTAAGGTATTATGTGAACTATATACATAATCCAAGGTGAATGATTGATAAATTCATTGATGGATTAAAAACATTCCTCTAAAGGTCACTGTTCTCACCATATTTCTCATCATAATAGGATATAGTTTCATAAACCAACAAATTAAGGAATGAATTGTCTATGTTTTATGACACTAAGGTAATAAAAGAGATGAATTAGGTTGTGGAGGAACAGTAATGGGATGAATAAAACTAGAATTTTCCAACATGTGATATAGGTGGAAGGGATAACATTGTTGCTAATAATAATGAAAATATGTTTATTACAAGTGTATAGAAAAAGGCCACCAATCATATGATTTTAAGGGAATGAAATTAGCTACCAAGGTTCAATGCTAAAATTTTCTAGATATAGGACAACAAAAATTAGTATTCTAATATTAAATGAATCAATTCCCCTAAAACACTAAGGGAAGATTTCTAGGATTGTGATATAATAGTTGTGGAGGTTGATGTTCCTTGTGATATAGTGGTAGGTACTTAAATCGTTTAATAAATCATAGGATTTATAATTCCCCACATTTTTTATGTAACCTACCTGGATCAGTTACCGAAATAGGGTCTCTAATTCCCCACATACTATATTTTGGGTCCTCGTGAAGGGGATCATTAACATGGGGGTAGTATATGTTCATAATTTCTAATATCATTCATCTACGTTGGATCATCTATCCATGAGAAAAGTATTTCCATCTGTGTAAGAAAGTTTGTTGGTATATTGATCATCAAAATTTTCATATATTTATGCTCATAAACATCATAATATATTATTGGTTACTAATCTATAGAGGTTACATGGATTTAATTTTTTATTATGGGGATATTTATGATCGTATATAATTCTTTAGATTGATTGTGAAGACTATTATCATACACTATGATATGAATACCTTACTAAAAAATCAAAATTTTCTTACTTATTTACCATATTGAAGGTACTTTATAGATTAGCCTCGTATTTTATTACTTATTTTGGGTTTTATTCATTAGAATCTTATTTGGTACTCATTTATACAACAATGCATATACTATTTCTAAAATTCAATTGTATTATGTAGTTAATGGGCTATTTAATAATGTTCTAAGGGGACCCAGTATTGGTGATACATAATGGTTATTTGTGGATATGTTAGCTATGTTTTCGCAAGACTCTGGAGGATGTTTTCTAATAAATTATCCATTCCCATTCAAGTGATGGACCTATATAATTTCTATTGGAAATGTGTTATTTTACCCATTATAAAATGGTCTCATACTATCATTTTATTATATGAAATTTTATTGGTTATGAATGCATTTAATTTTCAAATGTAATTTATTCTAGAATCCTATGGTATTTTTTGATATGTTTGTGTATTATTACAATTGTACCTAGAATCTCATAAGTGTTATATTTCTACTGATTTTATTCTCGATTCTATTTTATATTTGATGTTCTTATAGGGTTTCACTCATTACCTACCACTATCATAGGTGGGCACTTTGTTTTTTTGTCAATGACAAAGTGGAATATGATCTTATTCTATATGAGGATAGATTTTATAGGAATACATTTTTTGAGTATTGGTCTGAGATTGAGGATAACAGTGTTAATGTGACCTGAGTTTGGATCATAGACCAAGGGGGTCAATGATGGTGCATTGTATGATGTATCCATTTCCATGGATTTGATAAGATAGTTTTTGACCTGGGTCACTAAAACATTTGATGATGGGAAATGATGGTAAATAAATAGTATATGAATGAGTTTTTAGGTTCAATTTACATTGTGATTAATGCCCCAATATATGTTCATTCATCCTATTAATTCATAACTATTTAATAATACCGTGATATAGAAATACAACATAGATTCCTTGAAAATATTGACATAGTAGATAACATAGTGATGATACCTCAGATTCAAAGTCTCATCACAAGGTGTATCGTCCGGGTGAATTGAAATTGTTACACAAACACAATAATTATTTACAATTCCTATCTCATTAGAAATTAGAATATGTTTTTGTTAACTCTGAGCAGTACATCATTCCATAAATAAATTAAAATGATATCCATAAGTTGATTATGGTGTATGATTTTAAAACTTGGAATCTAATAAGGATTCATGTGGTGTCATAACATTAAGATGTAGATGGATTGCTAAACTAAATGATCACGGTATTAAAACATATTAATCTACCTCATTATTAGATAATGGTTCTGGAAAATGGAAACCTTCTAGGAATAACAAGATAATGGTGGAGCATAGTGACACCAAAAAGTGATTTACTTACACTCCCTCTAAGTGAATGTGATTATATTTTTGAAAAGGGTATATTATATCAATATTATGTTTCATACATATGCTAGATAAGATTATGTCAAATAATGTAATCCTATTTATGTATTACTGTGTCTTCAGAATCAATGAACCCACATGTTACTCCTTCGACAATATTTTTGGATGGAATAATCCATGTATTAATGGATGTGTGGTGGTTTTACCATGAGATTCAAGGAATATTGGTTCCTTTATAAATTCGATAATATTTTGGGTCGATGAAGTGATAAACCATGTCGAAAACATTATGGATGTCGATCCTTGTGTTCTATAGAATGTTGTTAGTTCAATGACTCAATACCACCTCCACCTTCTTAAAGTAGAACATACCAATCAAATAGAGATGGTGTGATAGATAATGGTTTATTGAAGGAGACTAAGGATTTTAATCATGTGGATCCCAATCTAATATTAGGACTAACATTTATATAATTAACCATAGAATCTAGATTTATTGAAAACGGTGCCCTCCATTCATTTCTCATTATTTCCAATGAATGGGGTATCAATATTTCATTAGTGTCTCTAGTCTAGCCCTTATAACTTTAGAATTCATCATTAGATGATTTGGTGATCACATCCAATTTTCTAAGGGAGTTACATTGATCATAGAAGAGTGATATTATCAGGGGCCCTCTTTATAACTATTAAGAGATTGTATATTGCAATTCTTTTTTTCAATTGACTATATTTGTACCTTTCCCAGATTGATTGTTTCTGACGAAAGGTGTAGAGTTTTCTAGTTGATAGGATGAGTTGTTTCTTCTGTAGAGATATAGGATCCCGATGGGGCAATGATGGAATTAAGAGAAGTTTTTTCAAACAATTTATATTCTATTTTTATATCTTACCCCATGGATATGTAAAAACCAAAAAATGATAATTTTCCACAATGGGGTGGAGTATCAAAACAACTTCCAGGAGGTTGTTCCATGTTTACCTCCCAATCGATTAGTGTATTTATGTACTGAATTTAACATGAAGACCACATTCATGTATTCTAATGTATAATAGATATTATATTTTGGGAATCTATATTTGGACCATAAATATTTTAGAATATTAAATGAAAATGTTTTCAAGACATATTGTGTGCCCCTATAAAGCCTCTATTTTATCCCCAATAATGAGGAATAGAGAATGATGTTAAGGTTGTAATATTGTATCATGATGTTGGTGATTATCAACAATATGAATCCTATAAAAATATTCATTTACATATTTACACAGTTAAAGTGTTATAATTTGTTCTTGATGATTAATTTAAGATAGTCATTCACTAGTTCTATCATTCAAAACGATGTCTTGCTGAAATTGGGATTCCAATGTTATGGTAGTCAGTATAAGGTCAAAATGATTACCTTTTATTTTTAGAATTCCCATGTGTAATAACCCGAGATTTTATAAGATATATTGTTTTTAATTTCATTCATATCTTCTGTTGTACGATACACTAAGATTATTTCGCGCTATATGCAACACCGTATTATCTTGTAGTATACACAACAATATTCTTGGATCATGTTACGCACAATTTCAAGTTTGTTTGATAGTTGTTATTCTACGAAACATTGAGTGTGTATGTTTATATATATATATATATATATGTATTTATATATATATTCAATATATAAATGAAATATGGTTTTATTTTGTTATACGCAACAACAAAGGAGTCTTTCACTACATGCAACCCTGATTTGGATTGCATTACACACAATCGCGACCTTCCTCGTTAGCGTGTGTTGTACCTAATACCAGGTTTCACTAAACAACGATATATGGTTATAATATTATCATGAAATAGACGTTATAAATAGTATTAACTATGTTTTGAATTTTTTAACATTATTATTCATCTTAAACATTTTCTATAACATGGTATGAGAACAAAATAATTTTTTCGGGTAAAATAAGTATTTTAAAAAAAATGCAGTTTTGCCACCTTTTGATGGTGCACCCACTTTAAATCTAATTTTTGACATGTTTATAAGATATATTTTATGAAATAAAATTATTCATTGGAATCAGGATATAAAATTTTACCTTGGATAAATTTTTCATATTATTCTCATAACTTTGATATTTTAATGAATAGTAAAGACACACTATATTATAATTAAAAACAACTTTTTCATCGTAATATCTTATGTGGTTAAATTATAATATTGAATGGTTTTAATGTATAAATAGAATATATTTTTACCATTTAATGTAATGTATGTCATTAGCATTGGCATTACATTGAATTCATATGATAAATAAATTCAATCTTTTGCAATGTTTTAAACAAAAACCCGTTTTCTTTCGACAACGGGATTAATTTTAATTTAATTTCTGCAAATTCTCTGTATTAAATTTGGAAAAATGGAATCCATATTTGTAATTAGAGGGTCCAAATTATATTAATAGACTACTATTTATTTTTGGGCTTTATGAATAGTAACAGCGGTAAATTTTATTTACCTTAGTAAAAGGTAAATTGGGTAATTAAGGTTAAATATAATATTATAAAATTATCCTAATACTTGCGTTAAAACAATTGGATGATTATATATCGTCCTAAATCATATTTTGGTCGAAATGGAATCCATTAGTACCCACTTGGAGGTGATTAAGACCTTTAGTTTATTTTATTTAAAGGAAAGTGTAATATGTCTCACTCAACTTTAATAATTAAAGTGTTTTTAATATAAGTTTATACAGAATATAAATTCGGTTACAAGTACTCATTTGAAAGATAAATTTTTTTTATTTATCATGGTAATTTATTTTTAATTTTTAAGAGTTATTTAATTACCTTGTTATCTTATACATTAATGATGAAAAAATTATTTATTTAGTGAAAAATCAACAATATAGTTTTTATTGAAATAGTAATACATATCAAAAGGGACCAAAATAATCACAAAACTTATTATTAGTGTATATATAAACCCTAATCATTCCCCGTCCGAATTTATGACCATTTGGATCCTTATTATGGTGATTATGACCGTTATAATATTTTATTTTAAATGATTCCAAAGTTGTCACCTTCATAATTTAATAAAGATAAAAATTTACATGTTGTTATTTTAAGATGATAAATTTGAGTAAAATTATTATTATAAAATATTTTATATTTATCTTCATCATAGGAATTTATTTTTAATTTTTATGTGATAAATAATTATATTAAATAATTATACACAAATGTTGTACTAATTATTTTATTAAGAGATATACAAAATAAATGGTTTAAAAAATATTAAAATAAATATTATATGAACTATTTAATGTGCTCAATGAATTTTCTAGAAAAATTTGACATGTTATAAATCTATTAAATATTTTACTTCGAATATATCCTCTATGTATATTTTATTTAAATTCAAATAAATGAATAGTGTCAAAATTGACACTATTGTTATTTTCAAAAAATAACATATTATTAAATTGATTAAAAATCACAAAAATATTTAAAAATTATAAATTAAAATTTATATAGTCTAAAATTTCATAAATTATCCAATTATGGAATATTAACAACCCATAAGTGATTATTTATAACCATTTAAAATTTAGAATTATATTACCACAAATAAACTTAAATAGATTAAATAAGGATAAATCAAAATGATAAGGTTTAAAATAAGATCAAAACATGTCTAAATTTTATTGGTTGATGATATTACAACCCTATCACATCTATTATTCGAATTGAGTCATTTTTGGAGGATTTTATGTGGGTTATGAATTTATATTAAACTAATATTTTTTAGGATTCCAAAGGTGCCCCTCTCCTCTCTTATAAAAGGGCACCTCCTCCCTCTCTTCCTCACACCATTTTGTGCCATGATGCTTGGCCAAACTATGCCCATTTCACTTAACCAATTCCCTATAAACCTTATAGATGTACTAGTCTTCTCAAAATACCAACCCTAGTGCCCTAAGATGATGTTTATGGGAGGTGCGTTGAAGAAGAGGTAATCTCATCTACTGATTATTTCAAAATTATTTCTTCTTCGACTTCTTCTTCATTAGTTATTTCATTATAAAGTAATAACATCAGTTTCAATAATATAATTATGTGTTATTATAAATATGAAACAACCCCATTTCACCTTCTATCCATCCTACGGAAAACGAAATCACCGCGCGTGCGTACGTATGGAATACATTCTCCACGCTGTGGTGTAATATGTTTTTCCAACACCACCTTACTTGGATGGGTATAATGGTGTAAAGAATAACTATAAATAGTTATTATAACATCATAATAATTCTAATATATTGTATCATCCACTCCAATTCAATTCAATAATTATGGGAATGATATCATCGCTCGTGCGTATGTACGGTCTACCGTCTCCACGACGCGATGAGATTCATTCTCAATGATTAACCATTCATGAATGATTATAAAGTATATATAATAAGTAATCATGACATATATTACATAATAATTATACTGGATATATATATATATATATGTATGTCATCCAATTAATTCCATTCAATTCAATGAGGAAATGAAAACAACGTTAATGCGTACCTACGGCCTAGCTTCTCCATGAATGGTGTATTTCTTTCCATTTATTGATCTATTTTATATATGTATATTATGAAAATATATTATATATAAATAATTTTTTATATTCTGTAATTAAGTAATCATGATCTAAGTAATCAGATGAATAATTACAAGTCAAAACACGGACGACAAATGAAACGATTTTACCCAAAATGCTCTTTAACATGGAATTTACAAACGAACGGTTAATATAATGTCATAAGTGAACCATATATGATATCATAAAAATGAATATGATTCTGTAATAAGTCAATGAATTTATTTAAATCATTATACCAGAGGTTCAGATACGTACGAAGCATATCAGAGCTAAGGTAAGGGATACCATTTCCAATCTCATTTTTATCCGAGATTGTTTATTCTTAAGTATTAATTGGTGTTAAGTCTATCATCCATGTCCCTATTTTATAAAAGAAAATTCATGTATTTTTAGAGACCTTTTTACCAATTTTTTACTTTTACTACATGGTATGTAAGGAATATTTCTTTTTTTACGTTACGAGGTACTTTTTTTGATTTTCTGGCAAAAGTACGAGAAGAATGTTTTTTAAACTTATACTGCATGGAAGGATTTCTACGGTTTTTTAAAGACACATTTTCATGAAGCTTCCTCCAAAATATTTCATGACTATTTTCAAGAAAATATATTTCTTTTAAAATTGCATGACGTTTTGTGAAAAGAAATTGATTTTGAAGAAGAAAGGATATTTTCCTCAAGAATTCATTTCATGCGTTTTATCAAAACAATTTTTTCATCTAAGATGACATTATTTCATATGTGTATGTTTGAAGTATAATTTCTCTATGATTTACATGGTTTCAATTTTCTTATTATGAAATGATATCCACTTATTTTATATGGATTATGTGATGATGGGATGATTTTTATGAAAGCAATTTTATTCGTTGGGTTATTATGAATGATGTATTTTTATTTTATGGCACAAGTAATAATGATTTCATTATGAGATGGGTGGTACCTATATCTCCCTCCAATTCATTGGGTAAAGATTTTTTATCTCATGATATAGACATGGCTATAATGGTTATTTAATCCAGTTCAGTATTACAGTACTGAAATGAGGAGTTAACTCAATTCACAAAGGGACTTTGTCCACTAAGATGGTCTTGGCAGCAATGCCTTGGCTATTATGGAAATCATGACATGTGATGAATGGTTTCCACAATTACATGTTTTACTCCCTTGCTATTTTATCATGCATAATGTTTCTTTATGATTTATGCCTTACATACTTCCATGTTTCATGTCATTTCTCAAGATTTTGATGTTTAAACATTATGTTCAAGTTTTTATGTTCAAATGTATATGATTTGTTTTATTTAATCCATGCTTACCCTTACTGAGAATTTGAGATCAGCCTTTATATGTTTCCTTTTCCCCAAGATATAAAGAAAGGTTTTAAGTAAGAAAACAAAAGGGGAAGATCTTTATGGGAGATGTGGAAGTTATTTCACCATGATTAGAAGATTACGTTCCATGTTTCCGAAGACACAAAACTATTATGGTCCTTGAGTGTCTGTTTTTGTTATGTATTAAGTATTCCGCAAAAGTAATGTAATATCTATGTATGAAAATCTACGAGTCTCTACACCATGGGTCTTTATAGGGATCACAATGTAGATTTTATTTTCATTATAATTACATTTAATTTATTCATCCATTAAGAAAACATTATTTACTCTCCATACGAGGAAAATAATGTAGATCATATTAGGATTGTACTGAAAATAGATCTGGAGAAGAATCTATAAGGAATGATATCTATGATTTAGTTAAATATTATAGAGAAGAACATTGGGGAAATATTATGAAATAATATAGTGTGGTTTTATAATTAGTGGAGGTCAAGGTGGTGGTTCTTAGGATCCAATATGGTTTGTATTAGAATTATTAATTTTTTTATGGGAGTACTATATAGTACTAGTTTCTCATTGCATACCTACAGATTATTATTACTCTATTATCTCCACTAACATGAATTTGAACCCATTTTTATAGATGAATAATTTTTTTAAGGTTATTGATGAATTGTGGTACAGATTGAGTAGATAAGAAATCACCGGAATTCGAGAGGAGGGAGTTATGCATGTTGAATTTTTTGAATCCTCTTGATCTTTATATAAATATGTATTGACTATGTAATGAATTATATTTTTATTGTTTTATATTATAAATTAATTGGAAAATCAACAAGGTCGGGCTTCGAGACGACGTGAGATTCTGAGGCACGGTGTGCCCATAATGATATGAATTAAAATGATTTGATTTTAATAAAAAACATAGAAAATGTCTTTATTAAATGAGAATGACATCTACATGGGGTCCCAAATCAGAATTATAGTGGAATAATTGCGTCAAGATCATCAACATTACCTTAGGTGAAGCCTACTATCCACCAACATGGTATGATGTTGAATGATATATTTTGGATGTAAACTTCATTAAAATATTTTTATAAATATATACTTCTTGACATAGTCGGAAATATCTTTAAAAAATACTTTTTAAAAAATATAGGGATATCATTATAACCTAAGAGTTTCCCTTAGTAAAAGAGAAGAATTATCTCCCAGTTATTTGGCATATCAATATCTGAAATCTAATTGGGGAATGGAGGATTGAGTAATGCTAGTAGATTGAGGATTTTTGAAGATACAAACTTCTATTCATGATCAACGAATGACACATTTTTGAGGTTGGGTGTTTAATATCTTCTTAATTTTTCATCCCACTCATATACTCAAAGGTTTAATGTGGAACCACCCACAAATAGGTTGATCCATGTGTCATACATTATTGGGGGATGGATATATTATAATATGGATTAAATGGATGATTTTTCTTTATGATTATCAGTTGATTGTTCTTCGTTTAACCTTGTAACATAAAAAGATCATGGTTGACGTGAAAAAGGCCAATATTTATCCATTTGGGGGTTCATGTGCTTTGTCCCTTTTCACTAATATCAGCATTCCTCTTTTCTCATGAATTGTGATCAAAGGATCATTGCGCCTTAGATTTATGGTGCAACGATTTCAATAAAAGGATCCAATCCTATGGTGGTGCAAGGTGGATACAATGAAAAGTGGTTTCTAGTGGTGGCTACTCCAGCTGTTTCAAGAAGAGTGTGGTTCGGTAAGGCCACTAGTGGGGAGTCTAATAGAATAGGAAGCACCAGCCTAGTAGGGGTGGTCAAACTATGTGGGGAGCATCGGGAATAAGGCGTTGGTAGGTGGTAGGTGAAAGTGATTGGATGTGTTCTTGGAGGTACCTAATTAGAGAGGGAGAGCATGATGTCGCAGGACACAAGAGGTGGCTATGGACCACGAGAGGAGGCCATTATGTTGGATGCAGGGACTTGGCCAGAAGCTGTGTCAGATCAAGGACCCTGTGGCATTGGTGAAGCTGTGGGACTAGGCGGAGGAGGTGGGTTTGGCACGTGAAACCTGGTCAGGCCCCACATGGACTGGGGGAGATAGAGGTCCACGTGGTTTGGACTCTATGTGGACTAGATTGATGTGGCCAAGGCATGCTACATGTAGTAGAGAAAATCCATCCTACATGATGTTGGCCAAGCTGGAAAATTTGTCCACTCCAATGGCTCAGTGGGCTAGAAAATGTGACCTAATGGGACATGTAGGTTAAAGCAGGCTCAGATCGACTGGGTCAAGTCGGGTAAGACGAACTGAGTTAGGTTGGAATCAAAGCTAACGATACCCATTTTAATAAATTTTCAACATATTCCAAATGAGAGGTACATTTGTATTTCCATCAATGGCCTTAGGACCCTTGCGATGAGACGGTCCATTAGTGATACTCTAAGTGAGTTTTTTTGGAAGCTGGTTTATGACCTATTAGATTGAGGAGTGTGTTCTCTCTGAACAAGAACACTATGAGTAGAATCCTATGGAATGATGTGACTATGTGATTTAGGTGAGTACATGAGTTTGTGGCCACATGACCCATCGACACTTCAGGTGCCATCGATGCTATTTGAACCATCGATACTCTATGTTCCATTAATTCCCTGTGAGTTGTCAAACCTTCTAGTGTCGTAGAGACTATAGGATATGTGGAATATAACAGTAAAAAATTATTTTAATGCTTTATACATATACCTATTTGATGTGGATGTATTAACTATTTGTTGTGACTTTTGATTGTGGTGTACTTCGTGTGTTTCCATTGTGGTTTACATCATGTATTTTTTAGTTCTATTAACATTATGGTTTTAGGGTGTCATACTGCGTATTGTTCTACCCACCCCTACACGGAAATTGCACACATGTATAATGTCGTGTGCAGATGATCAGTGCATTGATGGTTTAATATGTGTAACTGAACCAGATGGTTTATATAGAGATCAGACAGAGATATTCTTATAATGTAAATTCATACTACCAATGAATTTCATGAAACGGTCTTCAGATAATCCCCTGATGATATGGGCATAAGTCACCTAAAAGTGTCTAAAAACATTCATGTACCTAAACTCCCAAGTAATTTGAATTTTGGAAAAATTAGGATTGAAAAACATTATATTATCCACATGTTTTGTTTAAAAAATTATATTCCTTTTAACCATAAAAATATATAGGAAAACTTATCAAGATTCATAAAATTTTTCACTCAAGGACTGACCAAAATTGATACCCATAAATCAAGTAAACTGATATCATTTATAACAAATCTCCCCTCACCCATTATATTTGGAAGATGTAGTGAAAAATTAAATGGAAAATGTTACATCCCCAATATAGTAAATGACAGAAATAAATGAAAAGGGTTCGTAAATAATTAGGGAACAATTTTAAATTTGATCATAAAACAACAAAAATAATATAATAATAAAAACCAAACCAGTATATGATGTATGACTTCAAAATAATAATCAACCAAAAAATAAACCAAATATATCAGAGTATAGGAAATAAAATGGAAACCAACCAATGAAAAACAAAAAATAGTAAATACCCAGAGACATAAAAAACAAAAAAACATCAGTAAACTAATCCCACAACTCCTAACCTTATCCAATACTGAATAGGTCATGACACTCCCATTGTAACAATATGAGTCACTAACGAACTAATATACATTTCCATTAAATACGTTTCATTGATTAAATATATAAATGCACAATAGTTACCAAGTTGGGAGTGAGTCTAATACTAATTAGGATTTTTCGAATGACTTCCTCACTCGCACCACATGAAATGAAAATGTTTGATCATATATATAAATTATTTTAAAACAACATAACATTTTTATATCAAATTTAATATATTTTTCCATTCAAAAATATATTTTTTAAATTTGAAAACAATAAAATTAATCCTTTAAAATATTTCTCAAATTCCATTGGTCATACCCATTTCACTCATCTACAAGTCCATTCACACATCCCTTAGTAATAGTTCCAGTCTCACGAGTGATATCCTGTTGGTTTGGCATGATTTCACAAGAAAACCGTCCCATGTTCCATTACACCTTTTCAAATAATCACCACGTCATATATAAATTAGGCCTTATAAAATGAAACATCAAAAAATTCCAAAGTATAAGCCAAAACCAATCTAAAACTATTTTGTATAAAAATATTCATTCATTTAAAACATTCAACATCTATTATCCATTAATCAACAAAAATCATATTTTTATAATAGCCATTTAAAATCATCTTCCATAACCCTTTTTCCTAAAAAACTTCCACTTTTTATATTTTTCCAAATCCATATAAAATAGGATTCCACCAAGAATCAGACATCAATTTAAAAATCAATTGAAGGAAAACATTTATTTGAAAATAGTCATTCATGTTTTAACCAAGTATAATTTTGGGAGAATCCACCTACCTTAAAACATTGGTGAAAATAATTACAGAAAATGGTTTCACTAGATATAATAATTAATATATATTTCCAATAGATCCAACCATATAACATCACAATTTACATCATATACTACTGATATATCCACATAATGTTAGAGATAAGGTTATATGAACGAGAAGTATAATATATCAATGATGAATGACCAATAAGTGAGACTTACTAGAATATATATATATATATATATATCTAAGTGCCTTTTAAAATCCTATGAATCACACCTTTATGTAAGGGGGAAATATCTCAAACCATTAGATATAAAAGTTCTCATGATTTGTGATAATGATGGAAAATTGGAGGATTAAAGAAAATTAATTCATTTAGAGCCCAAAATTTCATTGGGATACTTGTATATTACATGGTTAGGCTGTACAGATTAAAATATGGTCTGCTAACCATGAAGTTCATATAATCTCAATCCAACATATCAGATGGTTGGGTCACTCATTTATAAAAAATTTTTACTAACTGTGCATTTTCCACTCTACCAAACAACATTAGGCTCTCATTTGTTCTCCTAATAATCCTCATGGTTTGGAAAAATATTGATCCAACCATGTGCCTTCCCACTACAAACTATTTTCCAATTCACGGTTTTCTAATGGTGTTTCATGATTTCAAAAAAGATTTAAAAACCATACCCCTCAATAAAATCATCAAAAAATTGAAAACCCCTTTGAAACCTCTTGAAACACAACCCAATAATTATATAGGGATAATATACATAAGTGAGAGTTCATTTACATGATGTTGAGGGTTCCATATTTCTAATAATTTATAATTTCTCAAAAAGAATATAGAACTTTACCCATGAATATCACTCATGAGTGTTAATTGACATTCACAATATGGGGGAACTCTATGTAAAATATAATAATGGAAAATAAATAATCAAACAATAATTTGTAGAAATATTACCCCAAAATAAATATTTTCTATAACCAAATCCACTTGTAGTGTCCATAACAAAAATTATTTCAAATATAACAACATATTCTATACCTCATAAAAATATTAGTAAGTGATCCTATGATTAAACATATCCCCAAGTATTAACCATAGTATCCTCACAAAATTTACCATATATTGACCAAATGCATACCTAATACCAACTGTAGTAGCCAAATATTATCATATAATAAAATTTATTATCATTAAATTAATATTCAATACATTTAAAAAATTCATTCTCTAGGACTATAGGGATTTATTATCTTTGGATTCAAGATAAAAATATTCTTATTTCAGGAAATATCATAAATATCTCTCATCAATATCTTCCCATAATTTAATCTATATAAATATACCATTCAAAAATGATTCATTATAACCAGTGTAAAGGAAATAAATGAATCGGGTATCCCAGATTCCTATTCTGGCTAAACATGGGAGATATCAATGCTCAGTTAATAAAAACATGTAGATAATGGTATGATATCATGAACATATCATACGAAGTTCATACCCAATATATCATTTATAATAAACATCATTCATGTAAAAAAATGTAGAATTTCTAAATAATTGAATAGAAGGATGTGATAAATTATCAAAATTTGGTTATCAACCAATATATCATGTCATAAACGTGTGACAACATTATTGGTGTTCATACTATTTCATTAGAGATAGATATTTACTAAGAGTATAATATCATTGTTGATAAGGTAAAAAAACCAATTTAAAAATTAATAATGGTTCATTCATCATTACATATTTTACACAGTTGTTCAGTCAAATTGTTTTCGCTCCCCTAGTATATCAAGAACATGTTATTGTATCACACTATAGATCAAACAAATTAATATATATCTGATAGTAGATCAAGTATATTGATCTGTTTAACAAATTAATTTCATGAGACTTTATTCTATAGTGAATCTAAGGGAGGGATATATAATTACAATAGAAACCGTTACATAGTGATAACCTTACATATTTTGTCCATAATATCATAAAACATTAATAAAAAATTCATATAATATCCCACAAAATAAATATGGGTTTCATGGATATTTAAAATTTAAATATAGAATAACCCTGGTAAAATAAATTAGTTTGATAAAAATATAAACCTATTAATTATAAAACTCCTAGAGAAAGAATAAAAATGTTATGAAATAAATTATACCTAAGAAAATATAATTAACAACAAATTCTGTAATCATAGATGAAAATTCATTTAAAATATCATTGAAGTATTTATTAGGAGAAATACCCTTCCATCACATAAAATAAAATATTGAAACAATACATTCACATAATAATAAGAAAATAATTTTATTTTCAAATAACCATGGAATCATATAATGGAATTATTGAGGAAAATAATGGCTATTGAAATGAGAAATTCTAAAAATTCTGTATATGCAAAACAATGATTCTTTTCACATTTTCGTTTGAAACTAATGAGTAACTTTTTATGAAAACAAAAGTAAAAGTACATTGAAAATTTTTATAGAAAGTAAATAATGTGACGATTTGGTTTAACATAATTAATGGAGAATATAAAAAATATCATTTTATTTGAATCATAAACATATAAAAAAATATTTAAGATTGAATAAAAACATTATTAGTTTTCCATAAAAACATTATTTTCATGCCATGAAAATCTAATTTGAGGAAAAATAAAGTTAAATGAGTTATACAGATTTTAATATATGTGAATAATTTTTTTGAGATTAATGGGCGAAATATCATGAAAAATATTCTTTATAGAATTTGTCCTAAACAATCATGATTAAAGTGGGATGGAACTTCAATCGCCCACCACTAAGGAATATTTCAAATAAAAATATAAAAAAACTGAGAAACAATGGTTTATATGAATATCCCAGTTTTTTATATGATAAATATCATAACTGATATTCATCATAATTAGGTATCTCAATAAAAAAAATCATGTGGTGAATATGAACATGTATCGCATAAATAAATCACTGATGAAAATCTCATAACCTAAAGTCTTTTATTTCATTGTATACTCTAAAACATCAATATAATAAATTTATGTTTGTTATAAATTAAATACAAAGACATAATAATATATATCATACCATTTATTATTTTATTATGTAATATTATCATCATTTCATTATATGTTTGTTTTAAAAATTTTTATTATAAGTGATAAATGCTATAATTTTCACGCTTGTTTCTATTCAGTGATCTCGGTCCTTGTACATTGATGATGGTTTAAAAACATAAATAATGATTGTCACGACTCGTCCTAGGGGCCAATTCCGTGACTACCCAAATCCCACCTTCCATTGGCCAGGGGCTGGCGACTAGCACCAAAGGTGTAAATCCCGATAAACTGGGAAGGCATTGACTTTATAAAGGTAAACAAAACACCACAGAGTACAAGAGGAAGTAAAAAACTAAGTAAAAAAAGGAAGTATTGAAAAGAAGTGTGACAGAATACAAACTCATCGGAAAGGTGTAGCTACAACTGAAAGGAAGTACAACAGAAAAGACAATAGCTGGAAGAAAAGTAGCAGCTCCTGGGTCGTCCACCTCGGTTCCTACCAGAAGGGTAGGTACAGATAGCGCAGCTCCTGCTTTGTCCACCATGGATCCTACCTGAAGGGTAGGTACATATAGCCTCCTCAACGCTCTCGCCCCTCAACCTCCTCTGAGTATCGTCTCGTTTTGAAGTCCACCACCAGGTACTATCCAGTCCTCAAACACTCGGCCTTCGTCAGCTCTGCTTGTCGTCTACAACTAACACAACAAGGTGCGGGCATAGCCCATGTAGGGTTGATTATACGATACTCAGTAGGGACCCCGAGACCCTCGAGGTCTCACTAAATCCAACAAGGATAACCACAAGAAGGATCTCAAAAGATAACCCTTACATAGATATAAGTCCATACTTATACCTAAGTTATCAAGTAACCCATCTCAATCATGAGAAAACACAAACGTTATGAAATCAACGGATAACCACTACTTAGGTATATGCCCATACATATACCTAAGTTATCTAGTGACCTATCTCAATCATGAGGTAAACACAAAGGTCATAGACTCAGCTCAAACCAGGATTTTATTCATGATGTCGAAACCACGACTGCTAGATAACTCCTCTTCTGTTGAGTACAATGGGCCTACCGCTACAACCAAGCATACCCCACTAACCTTAGACTGTTGTAGTACTCCACCTGTCGAGTACTCTGAGCCTGATTCTACAACCAAGTGCTTCCCACCATGGGTCTTCTGCTACAACAAAGCGCTCCCCCTCATAGCCTCCAGAGGTACTCCTTCTGTTGAGTACCACGGGTCTGCCGCTACAACCAAGCGATCCTCAACCATGATTCTGCCGCTACAACCAAGCGCTTTCCCTCATAGCATCTAGAGGTACTCCTTTTGTAGAGTACCGCGGATCTGCCACTACAACCAAGCACTCCTCCACCGTGGGTCTACCACTACAACCAAGTGGTCCCCCTCAGAGCATCCAGAGGTACTCCTTCTATTGAGTTCCGCGGGTCTGCCGCTACAACCAAGTGCTCCTCCGCCGTGGGTCTGCCGCTACAACCAAGTGCTCCAACTCATAGCCTCCAGAGGTACTCCTTCTATTGAGTACCGCGGGTATGCCGCTACAACCAAGCGCTCCTCCACCGTGGGTCTACCACTACAACCAAGCGCTCCCCACTGGGCTATCCGAAACACACCAAGTCGATAGATCAACAGTCGTCATGTCTTAGCCAGCTACTAGGTCTCTGCACTCTGCTAGCTCGTAATCGGGAGGGAATGCTCCATGAGTTACTGGTTGATACTCCATGTGTCATCAAGTTACACGAAGAAGTACCTCAAAGGACTGCTTCGTCATAGGGGTCTCAACGCAGCAGACGGTGCGTCAATCAGACGCCCGGTCTGTGAGTTACTAGCCTTTTCGTCCCAAGGGCCTGGTTGGTTTCGTGTGTGCACAAACCCGGATGTATCTCAACTGTACCCCGAACTCTCAGGAGATGTATTCAAAAAGTTCCTTCTCATCAAGATGAATCCAACAAAGTTGACGGCACGTCAATTGGACGTCCGAAGCTCAAGTTATAAGCGTTTGCGCTTCGAGGGCCCGGTTGGTTTTGTTTTCGAACCAACCCTCCTATACACAATGTTCTCCGAAACCTTGAGTGTAATATACCGAAACGACCGCCTCGTTCCAAGGATCGCTACAGAACTAACATTGCGTCGATCGGAGGTCCGTAGCCCATGTTATGGGAAAAAGTCCAAAAGAGGTCCGAAAGTGGGGGTTTTGGGACCGGACCGACCCGACCCGAGACCCCCTAGGTCGGCCCAAACCGGGTCGACCCGACCTGGGTCCGGGTCCGGCTGGCCAGGGTGCCGCCCAGCCCGGCGCGCTGGCGTGCCAGCGGTCCGTTGGCCCACTCGGTGTAACCGAGCTGGGCGGTCAAGGGGGGGCACAGCTGCTCCCCTGTTCAAATAAATGCTACCCCATGTGGGGGCCCCTACTGTTCGGCCAGCCGGGGGTTATGAACCCCCGACTCCTCCCCTGACTGGCCGGCCTACTCCGGCCGGCCGGATACTGCCGCCATGAAACCGGCTGGTCCTGTCCCCCTGCTTCGACGCAGGCGGCCAGAAACCGGCTGCCGCTCCCTGCTCCGCCGCGACCCCGCTCCAGCCACGGTGTTTTCGTGATTCTCTGGTGCGGCGCGACAATGCCTTGCATCCTTGCCGCATGATCCCACATGGTGCCGTTGCACCGCGTCGCTTTCCTTCGAACCACAACAACATAAAGATAAGGGAGGAGGGTCGGCCATGTTTGTGGGGTCCGACACCTCCCGTTAATCGATAGCAATAGATCAAATTTGTAACAAGGAATGACGACAGAAGATTTCACGTATAACAACAACAATAAATCCCTTACCTCGAGATGTGTTTATTGACGTCAGAATGCGACGTCGTCATTTGCGAATTCCCCACGGCGGTGTCTCCTCCCTTGATGGAGATCTAGCGAGCATTATTTGTTGAAGGTCATGGAAGCCCCATTGTCGCCGGAGTGTACCCGAATATGTGATGTTCCCCTATTACCACAAAGAGAAGTATAGATGACGTGTTCTCGTTCTTCGTCGGAGGGTTGGAGAACGAAGCTTCTCTTATTTCTTAAGAGGTTCCCCCACCATATTATTTTCCAATAAAACATTTAATTTGCCTTCTCCCATTTAAAGACAATCCACCCTTTTCATATTAAACCAAGAATCAACTCATTAATTATGTGAGTATGCTAGATTTAATGGAGGAGAGTTACACAAGATAAAGAGGAGTTATCTTATTAAAAGAAGGGGAAATTAATGGGGGAGTTAGAGGAGGTTTAATGAATGTGAAGGGGTGGGGCTCGTGTGGGACCCACCTCACCTTTATCCTCTCAAGGTTAGTTAGTAAACAATGGGTCCCACCCCTAACTCCCTTACTTTGGTTATAACCACTTAAGAGAGGGATAACGTGTTGTGACACAACACTTAATCCACTCAACAAGAAATGAAAATATAATTGTAAACAATTATATTTTTATCCCTCACTTTTTTTTAAACAACTCCTCCTGAAAAAACGCAACTCCAGAAAGGGTCTTCTTAAGCAATTACTGGTGCTGCGGTTTCATCGCTGCTCTCAGATTTCAATTTAGAGCACTGGTTCAAATGTTATAAAAACCAGCTCGTTCGTTCACTGAACGTACCCAAGATAAACTTTGAAAAATGATTCTGGGTACACCGGGCCTCAGAATCAGGCGCCGTCAGAAACTTTGTTCATTTAAAATTCCAAAGAAAATAAAAAAAAATTCTTGAAATTTCTGGTTCATTAAATTACTCCCACCTCAGAGCTTTACGTCCTCTTAAAGCTATAACACAAACTAGGGAAACGAAAGTGGTACTGAGCACACATCTGAGCGTCCTACTCCCATGTGCCCACCTGGAGGTTCTCGTGCTGCCAACAAAAGCGCACAAGAGGAATCGAGCATCCTCATAGGACCGATCCTTTAGATCATCAACCTATACTGATACCCTGTAAAAGTCACCCTATCACCAATGTCCAGCTTCCCATGGTCGATGATATGTGTCGGGTCAAGCACGTACCTCCCCAGTTGAGATACATGGAAGACATCATGCACATGGTGTAACTGTGGTGGATGGGTTAAACGATAAGAAACCTCGCCTACCCTGTTGAGGACCCGAAAAAGGTCCACTGAACCTCGCAGATTACTTGCCTCCTTGTCCTCATCTACGTAAACCTCGTCGAGGTGAGACCCGTATAAGGTTGTGATGGTCATCCTCAAATTCTAGAGTTCTTCCTTTCCTGATTAGAACTGAAACTCAAAACTCCAGCTGCCACGAGGGAAAGGTTGACCGACTCAAGTGTGATCATCCACACCCTCCTATCCATGAGTTTATCTTGTGCTGCCTAGGGTTTCCTTTCCGCTGACCAAGGAAAACCCGTCCCAACATTGTAGGTAAACCACAACATCTTTGCCTAATACAGTCAATCTGAGCATGAACTGTGAATCCAATCCATAACGAGACCAACGTCGTAAGGCCTCGACGCTGCCACCAAGAGATTCCAACCAAAACTCTCGCCTCGTGGGTCAGACCACACTATCGGCGTAAGTTTGATTATCGAGTCTCCTTCTATGGTATCTCCAGACGTGAGGGTCATGTCAATGGCTTAACCAGGAACTCTAGGTCTGGGACAAGATTCGTGGAAGGAAGGAATGATTCCTATCAACGTATGTTACTAAGGAAGCATGTATAGGACATAGACTGTCCCTCAAATCATTCTTAGAGCCATTGGGTCACACACCTTGACCACATGCATCAACTCTCTTCCCCTGCCCTCCAGCTCCCTGAGCCTGGAGCGAACAACAAAGGCGGGTGGTTGTAACATGTTGATATGTACAACACCTCATGCTGCTCTCCTAGCTCTGACTCCACGTCTGCTACTCTGAAGATTTATCTATCCTTAACATTTCCTATTTTTGAAACATTCGCATGCCCAAGTCTCTGAGACTGGAACCTGTTCGCTGCGTTCCAACTTCCAACATTCTCTAGATGTATTCGTTCAGCCAAAGAACATTCAACCACAAGGTTCTATCTAGCACCCTAATGTGAGTAGGAATGCATAGAGGAAAAAGTGATGGCACAGATATCCTTAAACACACCACGCCCAGAGGTCTGAGCTCTATAGCACTGATCAAATCGTATTCATCGAGTACCCGGAATGTTCTGTATGCCTCGATGAATACTCAGCTACCGACTTGTCGTCCTGCCGAAGCTGTATAAGCTCTAGAAAACTTTCAGCCACCTCCTCAAGCCAGTCCTCAGCCACCTGTGAGTTGGGCTCACCTCAGAACTTGAGGGTATTTGATGTTGGAACACATGTAAGGAAGTAAGGCTACATGTGTCTCCTACTGGTACCACCGGTTGTAACTGCATACCAACAGGTAGTGATGTATAGCTGACACACTACCTGAAAGAACTATCTCATGCATCGGTCCATGTACCGAAGCCTCATCGCTATGCGGACCATCCTCATGGTAACTCACTAGAAAACACTATTATCCAAGTCCATCATCCACTCTACCGATGTCCCAGCTAGGCGAAAAACTCTAGAAATCGCCTCTAGCCAGTCCCCTGCTGTCTGGGAATCTGTTTGCCTCATAACCTTAGAGGCCTCTACTGCTGGAACTCATGCATCGCGCTCTTCCAGCGTGCACCGTCCACTAGTACGACTGGTGGCATATTCTACCCAACAGGTGATGGTGCTACTGGTACACAACCCGAGGGTGCCAACATAGTAAAAGGGATCTGTACCAGAGCCTTGCCGCTCGATGGGCCGTCATTGAGTACTCTCTCAGAACGCCAACTCTCTGTCTTCATGGAGACATCCTGAACAGATGCGACACGGTCAACGATTTATACCTGGTGAGCTGACCTAGTTGGAGCTTACTTTAAAACTCTTGGAAACACACACGTAATCCATGTTTTCGTGCACAAAGTCAGAAATCAGTTGGCAGGGTTCTGGTGTACGGATACGTCGTCCGCCGCACCAACACTGGACTCCCTGAACTGAAGAACACACTCGGTACCCATAACACTATTGCTTCACAGAAAGGGAATTTCAGACTTATAAGTTCTGCGGTAGAACCGACTCGTTTGATACCAATTTTTCATGACCCGTCCTCGTGGCCCGTGTCGTGACTACCCCAAGCCCGCCTTCCATTGGACAGGGGTTGGCGACTAGCACCAAAGGCGTAAATCCTGATAAACTGGGAAGGAATTGCCTTTATAAAGGTAAAAAGACACCATAGAGTACAAGAGAAAGTAAAACAGTATGTACAAAAAGGAATTAATGAAAAGAAGTGGGACAAAATACAAACCCATCTGAAAATTGCAGCTACAACTGAAAGGAAGTACAACAGAAAAGACAACCGCTAGAAGAAAAGTAGCAGCTCCCGGGTCGTCCCCCACGGATCCTACCTGAAGGGTAGGTACAGATAGCGTAGCTCCTGGATTGTCCACCATGGATCCTACCTGAAGGGTAGGTATAGATAACCTCCTCAACGCTCTTGCCCGCCAACCTCCTCCGAGTATCATCTCATCGTGATGTCCACCACCGGGTACCATCCAGTCCTCAAACACTCAGCCTTCGTCAGCGCTGCCTGTTGTCTGCAACCAACACAATGAGGAGCAGGCATATCCTGTGCAGGGGTAAGTATATGATACTCAGTAGGGACCCCGAGACCCTCTAGGTCTCACTAAATCCAACAAGTATAACCACAAGAAAGATCTCAACAGATAACCCTTACTTATATATAAACCCATAGTTATACATAAGTTATTAAGTAACCCATCTCAATCATGAGAAAACACAAAATTTATGAAATCAACGGATAACCACTACCTAGGTATATTCCCATACATATAATGAAGTTACCAAGTGACCCATCTCAATCATGAGGTAAACAAAAAGGTCATAGAATCAGCTCAAACCATGATTTTATTCATGATGTCAAAACCACGACTGCTGGAGAACTCCTCCTCTGTCGAGTACAATGGGCCTGCCGCTACAACCAAGCGCGCCCCACTGTCCTTGGACTACTGTAGTACTCCACCTGTCGAGTACTATGGGAATGCTGCTACAACCAAGCGCTTCCCACCATGGGTCTTCCACTACAACCAAGCGCTCTCCCTCATATCCTCCAGAGGTAGTCCTTCTCTTGAGTACTACGGGTTTGCCGCTACAACCAAGCACTCCTCCTCTGTGGGTCTGCCGCTACAACCAAGCGCTCCCCCTCATAGCCTCCAGAGGTACTCATTCTGTTGAGTATCGTGGGTCTGCCGCTAAAACCAAGCACTCCTCTGCCGTGGGTCAGCCACTACAACCAAGTCCTCCCCCTCATAGCCTCCAGAGGTACTCCTTCAGTTGTGTACCGCGGGTCTGCCGCTACAACCAAGCGCTCCTCCGCCGTGGGTCTGCCGCTACAACCAAGCGCTCCCCCTCATAGCCTCCAGAGGTACTCATTCTATTGAGTACCGCGGGTATGCCGCTACAACCGAGTGCTCCTCCGCCATGGTTCTGATGCTACAACCATGTTCTCCCCACTGGGATATCCAAAACACACCGAGTCGATAGATCAGCAGTCGTCAAGTCTCAGCCAGCTACTAGGTCTCTGTACTCTGCTAGATCGTCACCGGGAGGGTGCGCACCACGATCTACTGGTCGATACTCCAAGTATCCTCAAGTTCCACGAAGAAGTATCTCAAAGGACCGCCTCGTCATAGGGGTCTCAATGTAGCAGATGACGCGTCAATCGGACACCTGGTATGTCAGTTACTAGCCTTTTCGTCCAAGGGGCCCGATTGGTTTTGTGTGCGAACCAACCCGGACGTATCTCAACTGTACCCTGAACTCTAAGGCGATGTATTCCAAAGGTTCCGCCTCATCATGAGAAATCCACAAAAGTCGACGACACATCAATCAGACGTCCGGAGCTCAAGTTATAAGAGTTTCCGCTCCGAGGGCCCGATTGGTTTTGTGTTCGAACCAACCCTTCCACAACCTAAGTTCTCTGAAACCTTGAGTGTAATATACCGAAACGACCTTCTCATTCGAAGGATCACTATGCAACTGACAGTGAATCGATAATAGGTCTGTAGCCCATGTTATGGGCAAAATACCAAAGGAGGACCGAAAGTGGGGGTTTTGGGCCCGGACCGACTCGGCCCGAGACCCCCTGGGTCAGCCCGAACCGTGTTTGTGCAGTCCGAACCCTCCCGTTAATCAATAGCAAGCGGCCCAATTTGTAACGAGGAACAACGACATATGATTTAATGTATAAAAACAATAATAAATCCACTACCTCGAGACATGTTCATTGACGTCAGAAGGTGACGTCGTCGTTTGCGAATTCTCCACAGCGGTGTATCCTCCTTTGATTGATATCCAGGGAGCGTTATTCCTCGAAGGCCATGGAAGCCCCATCGTCGCCGGAGTGTACCCAAAGATGTGAAGTTCCCCTCTTATCACGAAGAGAAGTATAGATGACGCTTTCTCGTTCTTCGTTAGAGGGTTGGAGAATGAAGAATCTCTTATTTCTTCATAGGTTCCCCCACCATATTATTTGCCAATCAAATATTACATTAGCCTTCTCCCATTTAAAGACAAGCCACCCTTTTCAAGTTAAACCAAGAATCAACTCATTAATTATGTGAGTAAGCTATCTTTAATGGAAGAGAGTTACACAAGTTAAATAGGATTAATCTTATTAAAAGAAGGGGAAATTAATGGGGGAGTTAGAGGTGGTTTCAGGAATATGAAGGGGTGGGGCTCGTGTGGGCCCCACATCACATTTATCCTCTCAAGGATAGTTAGTAACCAATGGGTCCCACACCTAACTCTCTTACATAGGTTATAACCTCTTAAGAGAGGGATAAAGTGTTGTGACACAACACTTAATCCACTCAACAAGAAATTAAAATATAATTGTAAACAATTATATATTTATCCCTCATTTGTTTAAACAACTCCTCCTGAGAAAACTAAACTCTAGAAAGGTTATTTTTAAGCAATTTCCGGCACTGCGGTTTCTTCGGTGCCCTCCGAATTCAATTCTGAGCACTGGTTCAATAGTTATAAAAACCCGCTCATTCATTCACTAAACATACCCGAGCCAAACTTCGGAAAATTATTTCAGGCACACCGGGTATAAGGCCCCAGCCATAAACCGTATTTAATCTTGAGTTTTTACAGAGATTACACATTGAGGATCTTTTCAGGTTTAGAGTTTTAGAGAATTAGATCATGAAACTTGCATTACATTCTACATTTAATCAAAGTGGTTACATAAAAGACTGTATTCATTCTTCCCATCAATGGAAACATATTTAAAATAAAACATGGAATCTTTCTTGATACATCCTTGACACTATCATCACATCATGTACCCTTCCCTTGACCTGTGAAAAACATTTCAAAAACTTGGGATGATCATAAAAAGCTCAGTAAGGGATATAAAAATATGGAAAGGAAACATGAGTACATGTATACATAAGAATGAAATCATAATTTACCCATAAAACATAATCACTTTAACATACCTCATAAAATCATCAATAAATCATAAGAAACATAAGACATAAAAGGTAACTTGAGGCATTCATAACATTCTTACGTAGGGAGTAACCCTCTTGGTTACGTTTGGAATACCCACCACAGTATATTCTCTAAATCTCTTCGGAGACACCTTAACGTTTCACTCCTTCACATTACCCAATACATTGGAGAGCTATATCGGGCTCACCCGCCCTTAGTTTATCACGAAATCACCCATCTTCATAATAATTCCCAAGAACCTCAACATAATCGTATCACATAAAACATGCATAAAGAAAACATAACATTTCCACTATTTAATCACAAGATATCAATACAACACATTGATATAAAAACATTATGAAAACCATTTTCAATACCAAAATAAAATAAAAGTAAAACATGGTATTTATTTTTCTTTTAAAAAGAAGGTATGGCTTGTAGAAGAAGCCGAAACTCAAATAATGGTCACGAAGGCAGAGAAGTCGTTGTCGCCGCATACGTACGACAAAAACATTCCCTTTTGTCGTTTAGTAAAACACTTTGTATAAAAAATATTCCTTTTTGGATAAAAGTAAAAGTCATAGGGGTTTATACACCGTATAAAAGAAGGTTGTGTATAAAACAAAATATGCCTCAATGAATGGAGATTGAGACAAAGTCCCTTACAAAGACGGTTCCTTGGTTTAAGGATAAATCAATTACATAATTATGTGTGACAAATGAATACACCAAATATTAGTGGATATTAAGTGTAAAATAATCAAAGGTCATTCACAAATATTCAAAGGATGAAATATTCAATAACTACATGTTGAACCCAAAGATATCGAAATTGGGTTAAGAAGTTCCCTTGACATCCTAACGGTGTCACATCAAAATGAGTTGATGAGAGATAAAAAAAAGTATCTCATCAATTGGAAATAGAATTTACATCAATAAGGATATATAAGAACATATTCCAACATAACAAAATGTAAATTAAAAGACCCAACAAAAGAAGTCTTTTAAAAAGAGGAGGGTGAAAGGTTCCCTTACCGACATGGGTATCTTTCGAAACATACACCTCGTGAAAGAAGGACAATACAACATTGATGTAAATACTCATAAAAGAAAGTATATTACACAATGAGTAAAATATTGGGCAGTAAATAAACCACTCAAAGGAAATTATGGAAAATGTAGCATAAATCTCACATGAATAAAAGTGAGATGAAAAACCCCTTACGAAAACTCGGCAGCCTAACGACACCACATAAAACTTAAAAAAATAGATTGATGAGATCAAATAGGGTATCTCATCATATTAACATAAATTTTATAGAAAGAGGAACATAAAAGAACATCCCCCAACATAACAAATAGGAGATTAAAATATTTGACATAAAGGGGAGTACTTAAAAAGAAAGAGAGAGGTTAGATCTCTTACGAAAATTCGGCAGCCTAACGACGCCACTCAAAACTTCAAAAATGGATTGATGAGAGAGAATAGGGTCTCTCATCAAATGAACATAAAAATTACAGTATGATTAATATAAAATAAAATCCCAATAACAATAAAGATGATATTTAAAAGGATTGACATAAAAGAGTGTACATAAAAAGAAAGAGTGGAGTAGGATCCCTTACCTCAAGTCCAACTTGTCTTGTTCGTTTCTATATATTCCTGAATAATAAACTTTGGTAAATTAATAATTGACTAAGTAACTCCTTTAGATATTATTATTCAGTTCATATCACATATTATAATTTTATAATAATTGTTTAATAATGTTAGTTCATATCAGACGTTTTTGCCGATGTTTAGTACAAGAGTCAAAAATGAACTTGTTAGAAAAAAGATTGCCCATGTAGTCATAAGTAAATAATTTACGGAATAGTAATAACAATGAAAATATCATATATATCCAGTAAATATTCATTTTATACTATTCCATATCATTTGGAGATAAAAAAATGAAGAGCACCATTCATGGAGACGGTAGGCCGTACGTACGCATGAACGCTACTTTCATTTTTTTGTCATATTAATGAAATTAAAACAAAATGAGAGATATATATATATGTTATAATTCCAGAATGATATCCATAATTTAGATGTAATATATTACATATATATCCATTATATATATGTACTTATAATATTACATAACATTTTGAGATAAGAAATGAAATGTACAGTTCATGGAGACGGTAAGCCGTACGTACGCATGAACACTACTTCCATTTCTATTTCATATTTAATGGAATTAAAACATAATGATACATAATAGTATTTTAATTCCAGTATGTTATCATATATAATATCATTAAATATATCCTTTATACATACCACATATGGTATTAACGAATCAAATCACTTTGAGGGGGCGGTAGTCCTCACTTCCTTAAATGAAGATATCGTGTTTACCCATAATGGAAACCATAAAGGTACAACATAAATTAAAAATACAGAATCATAAGTAAAACATAAACATCTTAGATATCATGTATAAATATAGTTTCATCTTAATGGCCACCTTTGAAGGTGTTAGAATAATGTTGAACAATCATCGTTTCGGGAGGCAGAAATTCGCCATCCATGGAAACAATATGTTCTTTAACCATTAGATATAGGTGTGTGTAAGTTTATCTCTAATAAATATTATAACAACATCCTAGTATATTGAATATACTATATTTTTTTACAAAATAAATGAATAAAAAGAGTTTAGGGGGTTGAATAAGAAAAATAAAACAAAATGAGACAAGTGAATACATTACCATAAAATCGGGTAACTCTCTCTGGTTTGAGGTCAAAGGCTTCCTAGAGAAGAGTTCTGCCCAAAGTTAGGCTTCAAGGAGTAAGATAGGGAAGTGGAGAGACAAAATGGGCAGGGGTTGGCCGATCCAAAGGCTTTGGGAGTGTGGGTAACGAGGTAGAGGTGGGGGCCTTTTATAAGAGGAGAGGAGGGGCACTCCTGTAATGTTACAAAATGTTACTTTATTTTCAAAAGAGTTTCGGATTTTAAAGGTCCCACATTGATTTATTTCAAGTATAAGGTGATAAGGGTTCTAAATACACTCATCCAATAGGGTTTGGACATGTGTAGATCTTAGATATTACATTATCGTTCCATTTTAATTAAATCATTAAATAATGAGGTCATCGCTGCATCATCATGATGTCATAAATAATTTAATTTATTTAATGTCTAAAAATTATAAAACAAATTCTATGATGTAGGAAATAGTTTTTTCTTTCCAATGAATATTTATAGTCAAAAATATGACTTGTATAACCTTTTGTAAAAATTGTTTTAGTAAAACATTTCATGTTTGTGTCATTTTTACTTTAACATTAAATAAAAAGATATTTATGTCATTTCCCAACCATAGTGGATACATGGGGTCCCAAAGTTGACCCATGGATTTTCTTGGTCAGCCATGATACATCCAATGAGTGTAGGACATGTGTATAGGTCATTTCAGTTTATTAAAACATTATTCTTACCATAAACTACACTAATTACCGCTGATCGCGATTCAAAACTTAATAAGTTACTATTAACCAAAAAATTATTTTTATCCCATTGAACCACATTTTACTTCTTAATGACAACCATATATATCGGATTTTTTAAATTCAAAACACAATGATGGAAAAATTTCATTTAAATGGAAAAATCAGTTTTTATAAGTACCACTTAGTGGTTTCACTATTCATCAAAAAATTGAAGTTTTTCAGAAAAATCCCAAAAATTCACCCTAAGTTATATTTGATATTCCAAATTCATAAATGAATTCTATTTTACAAAATTCAAAACATATATGTCACATTAATTAATTTAATATTTAATTCCCTTTGTCAGAGCAAATAACGTGTTTTTATGAAACAATAAGTATCAAAAGATTAACACTAGCTTAAGTCTTATTTCAAAGTGAAATTAATTCCAATGACCAATATTGGATTTAATGGTAAAAATATATTCTAATTTCACTTTAAAACCAATTCAAAATATAATCTAATACTATAAATAAATTATATTAAAAAGAGGTTTTGAATTAAAATACAACATTTTACACTATTCATTAAAAAATGAACTTTATCGAAAAGATACCAAAAATTTACACAAAGTAAATTTTGATGTCCCAATTCTTAAGAAGAGTTTTATTTGGTCCAATAGAATGTATAAGAGTGAAAAAAACTATATTTAATGATGGTTCTCCATCAAAAGGCGATAAGTGATCCTTTAGTGAAAACTAGGGCATATACACCAAAAATTGAAATTTTTCCGTATTTTAAGCCTTTATCTTTTATTGGACAAATGTAAAAACATTTTAAAACATATATAATAATATATTAGTTATTTATATCCATTCCCGCAAATACAACGACGACATGTTACCTACCATTTAAAATAATATTATTTTATTATTAGAGTGCAACGTAAGATTCCCAAGAAACTCGTTGTTGCGTGTTGGGTACACCATCGGGCATAGCGTCCCCTTTAAAGTAATATTAATATTTTATTCACAAATATGGATAAATATGAAAATTTCATATTCTATATTTACCTGGGGTGTTACATCCTTTCCCCCTTTTGGGAATTGCATCCTCGCAATTTTTAAAATTGAGCTTGGAAACATCCTTGAAAGTCCCACATCGGAACAAGAGTCGGTAAAACAATCACTTTAAAATAAAGGACGATAAGTACAGAGGTCACCCGAGTTAACCCATACTAGGATTTCATGTAGAAAAACATGGAAATGGAAGAAAAAGAAAAGGGTCATGTTCTTGAGGGAGAGTGATAGTGAACATGTCTAGGAGAAAGTTAACCATAAGAAAATCACAAACTTGTGATGGGTTAAACGGTAATCGATTCCCCAGTAGGAAAAGTTAATAGACAACATTTTTGTTTTAAGTTACTTTTTATTGGGGAATTTATTCATAAGGAAACATAATCACTTATCATGTTGACTTTCTAATTTTACTAGATTCCTTAATCAAACTCATATTTTTTTCCAAAAGACGAGTATTTAGGGAGACTTGTTAACATTAAGAGTACTATAATCAACTTCTAGAGAGTCACGTAATCCACAAAAGAGAACTATATACTTCCCTTGTCTTTAGACTTTAACCAAAACCAAAACCAAAAAGGTTAGTACAAGATCAGATAATCCAGAAAAGGATAACCCTTTATAAATAAGAAAATCTATTCTTAATCTCCAAAATTTGTCCAACAAAACCCAAAGTTCAACGAGGACCATTATATAATCAATTTGTCTATAAAATTCTTCAAAGTAAACCAATCTAAGATTGAACCCCAAATATTTGAAGGATTTAGTCACATAGTCTTCCAAGTTAAATCATAACATTTATCTCCAACCAACATCAGTTGCTCCTAAAGTCTCATATTGAAAGGTAATTAACCTAATCACATATCCTCCATGATAGGTTAATCATTTTCATAAATAACCCAAAATAAACTTACTATTGATTCCTAAATTCATCTAACTAAAACGAATTAGTAAAACTTACCAGGGACTTCACGTAGTCGAGTGGTAGGTGATAAATACCAGTCGCACTTTGGTTGTGGGTTCGATTCCCGCAGCTTTGTCCGACGTGACGGGTTGTCACACAGTCTGCGTGTTGTCCTTTTTCCAAAACTATATAATTCTTAAAACATTCCCCAAAACGAGAAAAAATCTTCATAAAAATAATCATAACATATTTTAACCTCAAGTTTATCTCATGCCTTTCATTTTCCATCATAACATATAATAACACATAATTACCTCAAAAGTAAGGATCATATAAACTATAATGGTTACCTTTATAATTATTACCTAAACTTCCTCATCGATTGGTCATCTCATACATGATTCATTATAGATTATACCGAGGTTCAAGTGGTTGATCATGGATCCTTGATAGTTGGTTTAGAACAACCACGAGTTTCCTCATTGAATCCCCCATTTTATCTAGTATCTAAATCATAGAACCACCATATTTTCCTTCAAACCTGTTGTCTCTTTGGTGCCTGCTAGATCCATCCATTCACTAAAAACTGAAATGTATGTGTGAGTATATCAACAAAACCATCATGTACTAATGAGGAACGTAAACACTATGATATACTTAATCATTCACTTTATCTAAAACTAGGACTCTTTCTGAAATCCTATCCATTATGGTAATGTCACTTGTGCATAAAGAATACCCTAACCTCTAAAGTTATCTAAACCAAACTTTGATACCAACTATAAGGCCCCAGCCTTAAACCTTATTTAATCTTGAGTTATTACAAGATTACACATTGAGGATCTTTTCAGGTTTAGAGTTTTAGAAATTAGATCATGAAACTTGCATTACATTCAACATTTAAACAAAGTGGTTACATAAAATATAGTATTCATTCTTCCCATCAACATAAACATATTTAAAATAAAACATGGATTATTTCTTGACACATCCTTGACACTATCATCACATCATGTACCCTTCCCTTGACCTGTGAAAAACATTTCAAAAACATGGGATAAGCATAAAAAGCTCAGTAAGGGATATAAAAATATGGAAAGGAAACATGAGTACATGTATACATAATAATGAAATCATACTTTACCCATAAAACATAAGCACCTTATCATACCTCATAAAATCATGAATAAATCATAGAAATCATAAGACATAAAAGGTAACTTGAGGCATTCATAACATTCTTATGTAGGGAGTAACCCTCTTGGTTACGTTTAGAATACCCACCATAGTATATTCCCTAAATCTCTTTGAATAAAACTTAACGTTTCAGTCCTTCGCATTACCCAATGCATTGGAGAGCTATATCGGGCTCACCCGCCCTTAGTTTATCATGGAACCACCCGTCTTCATAATAATTCCCAAGAACCTCAACATAATCGTATCACATAAAACATGCATAAAGGAAACATAACATTTCCACATTTCAATCACAAGATATCAATACAACACATTGATATTAAAACACTATGAAAACCATTTTCAATACCAAAATAAAATAAAAGTAAATCATGGTATTTATTTTTATTTTAAAAAAAAGGTATGGCTTGTAGAAGAAGCCGAAACTCAAATAATGGTCATGACGGCGGAGAAGTCGTTGTCGCCGCATATGTATGAAAAAAACATTCCCTTTTTTCGTTTAGTAAAACGCTTCATATAAAAAAGATTCCTTTTTGGATAAACGTAAAAGTCAAAGTGGTTTATACACTGTATAAAATAAGGTTGTGTATAAAACAAAATATGCCTCAATGAATGGAGATTGAGACGAAGTCCCTTACAAAGACGGTTCCTTGGTTTAAGGATAAATCAATTACATAATTACGTGTGACAAACGAATACACCAAATATAAGTGGATATTAAGTGTAAAATAATCAAAGGTCATTCACACATATCCAAATGATGATATATTCAATAACTACGTGTTTAACCCAAAGAAATCGAAATTGGGTTAAGAAGTTACCTTGACAGCCTAACGACGTCACATCAAAATGTGTTGATGAGAGATAAAAAAAAGTATCTCATCAATTGGACATAGAATTTACATCAATAAGGATATATGAGAACATATCCCAACATAACAATATGTAAATTAAAAGACCCAACAAAAGAAGTCTTTTAAAAAGAGGAGGGTGAAAGGTTCCCTTACCCACATGGGTATCTTTCGAAACATACACCTCGTGAAAGAGGGACAATACAAAATTGATGTAAATACACATAAAATAAAGTATATTACACAATGAGTAAAATAATGGGCAGTACATACACCACTCAAAGGAAATTATGGAAGATGTAGCATAAATCTCACGGGAATAAAAGTGAGATGAAAAACCCCTTACAAAAACTCGGCAGCCTAACGACGCCACATAAAACTTACAAAAATGGATTGATGAGATAAAATAGGGTATCTCATCATATTAACATAAAGTTTATATAAAGAAGAATATAAAATAACATCCCACAACATAACAAATATGAGCTTAAAAGAAGTGACATAAAGGGGAGTACTTAAAAAGAAAGAGAGAGGTTAGATCTCTTACGAAAATTCGGCAGCCTAACGGCGCCACTCAAAACTTCCAAAATGGATTGATGAGAGAGAATAGGGTATCTCATCACATGAACATAAAAATTGCAGTATGATTAATATAAAAGAACATCCCAATAACAAGAAATATGAGATTTAAAATGATTGACATAAAAGAGTGTACTTGAAAAGAAAGAGTGGAGTAGGATCCCTTACCTCAAGTCCAACTTGTCTTATTCGTTTCTTTATATTCCTGAATAATAAACATTAGTCAACTAATAATTTCCTAATTACCTCCTTTAGAGATTATTATTCAGTTCATATCGCATATTATAATTTTTTAATAATTGTTTAATAATGTTAGTTCATATCAGACATTTTTTCCGATGTTTGGTACATGAGTCAAAAATGAACTTGTTTGAAAAAAGATTGCCCATGTAGTCATACGTAAATAATTTAAGGAATAATATTAATGATTAAAATATCATATATATCCAGTAAATATTCATTTTATACTATTCCATATCATTTGGAGATGAAAAAACAAAAAGCACCGTTCATGGAGACGGTAGGCCGTACGTACACATGAACGCTACTTTCATTTTTTTGTCATATTAATGGAATTAAAAAAATGAGAGAGATATATATATGTTATAATTCCATAATTATATCCATAATTTAGATGTAATATATTACATATATATCAATTATATATATGTACTTATAATATTACATAACATTTTGAGATAAGAAATGAAATGAAACGTTCATGGAGACGGTAAGCCGTACGTATGCATGAACGCTACTTCCATTTCTATTTCATATTTAATGGATTTAAAACATAATGATACATAATATTATTTTAACTCCAGTATTTTATCATATATAATATCATTAAATATATCCCTTATACGTACCACATATGGTATTAATGAATCAAATCACTTTGAAGAGGTGGAGTCCGCGCTTCCTTAAATGAAGATATCGCGTTTACCCATAATGGAAACCATAAAGGTACGCCATAAATGAAAAATACAGAAGCTTAAGTAAAACATAAACATATTAGATATCATATATAAATATAGTGTCATCTTAATGTCCACCTTTGAAGGTGTTAGAATAATGTTGAACAATCATCATTTCGGGAGGCAGAAATTCACCATCCACAGAAACAGTATGTTCTTTAACCATTAGATGTAGGTGTGTGTAAGTTTAGCTCGAATACTTATTATAAAAACATCCTAGTATATTTAAGATACTGGATTTGTTACAAAATAAATGAATAAAAGAGTTTAGGGTGTTGGAGAAGCAAAATAAAACAAAAGGACACTAGTGAATACATCACCTTAAAATCGGGTAACTCCCTTTGGTTTGAGATCAAAGGCTTTCTTGAGAAGACTTATGCCCAAATTGAGGATTTAAGGATTAGGAGAGGTGATTTTAGAGACAAAATTCTCAGGTTTTGGCCGAGCCAAAGGCTTTGGGAGTTTGGGTAAGGAGGTAGAGTTGGGGGCCTTTTATAAGTGGAGAGGAGGGACACTCTTGTAAAGTTACAAAATGTTACTTTATTTTCAAAAGCGTTTCGGATTTTAAAGGTCCCACATTGATTTTTTTCTAGGATAAGGTGATAAGGGTTCGATACCCACTCATCCAATAGGTTTTGGACATGTATAGGGCTTAGATATTACATTATATTTCCATTTTATTTAAATCATTAAATAATGAGGTCATCACTACATCATCAGGATGTCATAAATAATTTAATTTATTTAATGTCTAAAAATTATAAAACAAATACTATAATGTAGGAAATCGTTTTATCTTTCCAATGAATATTTATAGTCAAAAGTATGACTTGTATAACCACATTTAAAAATTGGTTTAGTAAAACATCTAATGTTTGTGTCATTTTTACTTTGACATTAAATAAAAAGATATTTATGTCATTTCCAAACCAAAGTGGCTCGATGGAGACCCCAAGTTGACCCATGGATTGTCTTGTTCGGACATGACACATCCAATGAGGGTAGGACATGTGTCTAGGTCATTTCATTTTATTAAAGCATTATTCTTACCATAAGCTACACTAATTACCTCTAATCGCGATTAAAAATTTAATAAGTTACTATTCACCAAAAAATTATTTTTATCCCATTGAACCACATTTTAATTCTTAATTAAAACCATGTTTGTCAGATTTTTGAAATTCAAAACACAATGATGGAAAAATTTCATTTAAACGGAAAAATCAGTTTTTATAAGTACCACTTAGTGGTTTCACTATTCATCAAAAATTGAAGTTTTTCAGAAAAATCCCAAAAATTCACCCTAAGAAATATTTGATACTCCGAAGTCAAAAATATGGTCTATTTTACAAAATTCAAAACATATAAGTCACATTAATTAAATTAATAATTAATTCCCGATGTCAGAGCAAATAACATGTTTTTATGAAACAATAAGTATCAAAAGATTGACACTAGCTTAAGTCTGATTTCAAAGTGAAATTAATTTCAATGACCACTATTGGATTTAATGGTAAAAATATATTATAATTTCACTTTAAAACCAATTCAATAGATAATCTAATCATATAAATAAATTAGATTAAAAAGAGGTTTTGAATTAAAATACAACATTTTACACTATTCATTAAAAAATGAACTTTATCGGAAAGATACCAAAAATTTACACAAAGTAAATTTTGATGTCCCAATTCTAAAAAGAGTTTTATTTGGTCCAATAGAATGTATAAGTGTGAAAAAAACTATATTTAATGACGGTTCGCCATCAAAAGGCGATAAGTGAACCTTTAGTGAAAACTAGGGCATATACGCCTAAAATTGAATTCTTTCCGAATTTTAAGCCTTTATCTTTTATTGGATAAATGTAAAAGCATTTAAAAACATATATAATCATATTTTAGTTATTTATATCCATTCCCGCCAATACAACAGCTACATGTTAACTACCATTTAAAATAATATTTTTTTATTATTAGAGTGCAACGTAAGATTCCCAAGAAACTCGTTGTTGCGTATTGGTTACGCCATCGAGCATAGCGTCCCCTTTAAAGTCATATTAATATTTTATTCAAAAATATGAAAAAATATGAAAATGTTATATTGTTTATTTACATAGGGTGTTACACCGGGCCTCGGAATCAGGCGCCGTCAGAAACTGCGTTCATGTAAAATTCCAATGAAATTAAGAAAAAAAATTTCTTGAAATCTCTGGGTATTTCCAACGATAACTAGGATATTAATAACATATAAATTCATATTATTATTAGGTTAATCCCTAGAATGTGTACACATGATGATGAATGACAACGTTCATAGAAATGGTTCGTCGTACTAACACTTGAAGTTGTATTCATTTTATGATGGATGGAAAGAAAGAAATGTAAATAATATTTCATCATTTAAAATTAATAATATATCACATATATCATACATATTCAATAAATCAACCATAATTATTCTCCATGTTAATATAAAATGAAAAAAATTAATCATTTCTCTTTTTGTATATGGTAGTCCATACTTATTTTTGGGTGACATTATCATTTTACAATAAACTAAAAATTAAGAAGGTAGAAAATATATTATAATTATATAAGAATAATTATTTTATAAATAAATTATATAAATTTTATATTTTTTGGGCATGTATTGTGTCATTATACTCTATATTATATGATGATTTGGATGCTCACATATAACCTTATTTGTTTTATAATAATGTTTCATTAAGAATGTTTCATGAATATATATCATGTTCTTACCATTGATGACATTCCAATCTATGGGCTGTGTTTTGGAAAGACTATTCAAACCCTACGTTCGATGAATGGGCATATGCCTTTTCATCCCTACGCTACGGTGAATAGTTTTTTTTGGGAGAGGCGACCCGACAATAGATAATAAGTGCGAGGATCAGAAACACTTCATTCAAGAATCAATAAATGTATAGAATATCAAACATGAGATGATATCTGGAAACATTGTTTACACCCTACATTTTGAAAATTGAACATATGGTTAATCAATTCCATGTGTGGAATATTATGATGAAAAGTATGAATGTATGGATCATCATCCCAACATTATATTGATCCTTATATTACATTGATATTGATGTTAGGCATATATTAATGTATGGGTATTGAATAATATGTTAGTAGTAACCCTGTGCAACATAATGGAACCCTACACTATGCAGTTCAATCCCACATTTTCTACTCAATAGTGGAGTTTTAAATTCATGATATTATCTGAGATTCATCAAATTTTCATGAAATAATTATAGGATGACTGATAGTTTATTTATGATTGATTCAAATCATGTTGTGATCGATTCAATGAACTGTATTCATCAGATAAAATCTCTCATTTTATTAAAGGATGCAATGACTCCCATAGTCAATTAATATTTCCATTTATGTGATTCTTCATGTAATTTTCTTGGATCTATTAGAGGGAAATAAAGATAATTATATAGTTGAACTATTTTGGAATCAGTATTGTTGTAGTGTGTGAGATATATGTTATATAGGTGATAAAAGATTTATTCATTCACATATACAATAATATTCCTATGAATATCAATTATAGATTTACTACAACAAATGATAATATCTATAATTTCCATAAGATGATACACTTTGGAGATATATATTTTATAATCTCATACTGGTATAAGATTACAGTTTTAGTTTTTTGATATTCAAATTGGAGAGAATTTTAAAATAAAACTACTTTAGAAATAGTCTTTCTTGAATGCATTTTTATCTGAAGAAGAAGACCAATCTACTGTCAATTTTTTCTAAAGTAATTATTCATATCAACACAAACCATCAATAAATGAAACTGTTAAGATTTATTGGTGTATCAACTACTCATTCGTAGTTATGGTAAAGTATCATATTTGTGTACATATATTTGGAAACTTGGTTCCTTAAAAATGATCTAGAAGGCACTATTTTTATCCTTACTATAAAGGTTTCACATTTTTTCACTTATTTGTGGATTTGAGGAGTTTTTATAAGACTTCATTTCTAAGGAAATTCACCAAACATGCCGATAGAGCATTGGTGTAGTTGACAAGGGGATCACTGTTCCCCAAACAACAATAAAATTATTATGTTCATTATTTATGTTTATATTTTTCTCATATTCATTATATAAGAAAATGTATCATATCTGCATAAATTTCCAAGTGGTTTACAAACTATAATTTTTTTGAGATTTTGAAAATACACAATTCACCACCATCTGATGTAAATTTTTATTATTCCGACCTTAGAATTGGTAGAAAATGTGAACTTTTGTGATAAATCTATAGCATGATGAAAAGAATAAGGTCTATACAAAGAGATCTCTATGGAGGATATGAATAAATGAATGTCTATAGTCTATGATCCATATATTAATGGTGAAAATTATGGATGCTATAAATATTACATTATTATATATCTTGATTAATCATGGATTCAAATTTTATTTTATGGTCACTACTCTAAATATGATTCCCAGAAAACTAAATACATTAACTTCTAAAATAGATACTGAATATGACATCAATTCCAATGAAATAAATGCAATTTTCTATGGAATTAGATTATATAAGTATAATCATGTTTTGTATTGTTTTATTTCATATTAATGTGGTAATTTATTATTTTTGCTTATAAAGGAATAAACAGTATAAGGAAGATGAGATATGCTACTACTAAACTAGTGTTTGAATGATTGAGAATGTTTTATGGTGAAATCAATAAATAGATGAATAAAAATAAAGTAGAAATTAGAAATAATATTACTTACTTTGGAGATCCCCTCAATCAATCTGATCATGCAGAAAATATATTTGTAGCACTTCCCTATAAATGAAATAGAATACTAGCTGCTATTTGACAATAATCACTTGTTATTAATTTGGAAATAAAGGATCAGATCGGAAAATCCATGATGTGTGATGAATAAATGAATGATGAAGATGAAGATCAGAAAATTGTTCTGAAAAATGAAAATATATACCTAATTATAACATATCAGAAGCATATTTGAAAAAAACAAGATGGAAAAATAATGAAAATTATAGATTCCTCATATTCCAAAATAGAATAAGATCAGAAGCCCAAAAAGATCATAAAAATTTATATTAAGAAAAGTGGTATCATAAATCTCTTCAATAAGGGTGATAAATAACCTATATAATTTTGATTCTATGATTAAAAACAATTGGATCACATCTGACATTATTTCCATCAATTTAATTTATAAGGAATAAATGTAGAAAAGAAATATCGGTTAAATAATGACTATGAACATAACAAAAAAAGATAAATTAAATCAACAAGGAGTGTTTCAAAAGACAAAAGAATTTCATCAAAATATTTTTCATAGAAGGAGAAATAAAATCTAAAAAATATCACGTGCTTCCTGTTTGAAGAAGAAGAGGTACAATCATATTACTCCTCTAATTCTGAAACTAATAGTTTCTAAAATGATAAATTAGCTGCCTACTATTAAATTTTAGAATATAAATATAATTACTTATTAAATAATAATAAATTATTAAAAAATATTAAGAATTATATTTTAGGTTTAAGAGATTCTATGAAAAATCAATATCAAGAACTAGTTGAAAAATTCAAATTGTCTGAATCAAATTGTGTTGATCAGGAAAAAAAGGATTAATGATTTTTAGGATTACCTAGGGTATTATAAATGTACTACTATTATTTTTACTAATGGGGAAAAAATTTTAAATGAGATTATTGGAATGAATGTTATTAAAAAATATTTTTTTGAATATAATTAAAGGCTGAAAAATAAAAAAATGCATAATATTTACACTGTCCCCAATTCAAATAATGTTATTTGAAATAATTGTGGAACAAAATGGAATTTTTCTAAAATATATTATTCGAGAAAAACTAAAATTAGTTGTATTAAACGAATTTTAATTTCAAAATGATTTTCTGATGCAGGTGATGTAAATTATAGTCAAATTAGGAAAATCTAGATTTCCAGACCATTGCATACTAACACTATATGACTTATAAAAACATGGGTACCATAAAAACATTTTTTTAAATTCTATTGTAGGAAAAAGGAAATAGGAAAATGAAATCTATATTATATATATAATGGATATTCTAGGACCAGAATTGGAGAATAAAAAATATTATATACCCTTACAAAAATTAATGGATGACTATTCACACTTGGTGGCAATGAAAATGGAAAAATTATTGGAGTTGGAACTGTTTGAGATGCATAGACTATCTAAATCAATAAATTATTATATATAAAAGAGTTAAAACAAAACATGGTATGTATTTTTCATCATTCTGATGATATTTCTTATATAAATTTTTCTAACAATTCCTCCTTTGTCTATGAAGATATGTTGCATAAATTTAATGCACCTAGAAATCATAATGTGTTTATGTTGGATATAAATTGTTAGTGTAAAAAAGAATGTGATTTATTTATCTGCTAAGAATAATGGGTTGTGGATTTATAATTGGAGACTTGGAAATTTTAATGTATATGCTTTATTTATATTATCTAAGAAAAAAATAGTTTTTGATCTTCCAACTCTTAAATTTGACAATTATATATTTTATGATGCAATCCAAATTGGAAAAAAACACAAGTCTTCTTTAAAATCTATTAACAAAAGTTATACATATAAAAAATTAGAACTAATCCATTGGGTTTTTTCAAGACCATTCAGATTAAAATTTTTGAATGGAATATTTTATATCCATGTATTAGTTGATGATTATTCTGGACTTATTTGGGAATATTTTCATTAATTAAAAAGTGATGTATTCACTATTTTTTAATGTTATTTAAAAAATATCACAAAATAAAATGTTTATAAAATAATTTCATTGAAAATTGATTTTGTTTTATAATTTTAGAATTATGAATTTAATTCTTATTTCTCAAATATGGGTATTTAAAACACCTTCTCTACATCAAGAACACCTCAAAAAATAAAATTTTTGAATGATGAAATAAAAATATTAATGTAATGGTAAGAGCTATGATGAATGAATACCAAAGTCCTTCCTAAATTTCGGGATGAATCTATAAGAACAACCTTCAATATATTGAATTCTGTTTTAAAATGGCTAACTTTTAAAAGTACACACTATGAACTTTAAAATAACATGAAAACTAATATAATATAATATAATGTTTTCGGATTCAAGGTTTATATATAGAATTTTAACCACTTATTTGGTATGTTTGACCCAAAATATGATGAAATAATACATTTATAATATTTTTCTACCCCTAAAGACTAAGTAGTGTTTAATATAAATTCAAGGATTTTTTAAGAATCAGTTGATATGATGTTTTATAAAACTGGCCCTCTTTGTAAAGAGAATGATCAAATAGATGATGTTACTTATTAATTTTCCAACATGGGACTTCAATATCATAATGATGATTTCAAAAACGATATAAATAAAATTCAGACTATTTTGAAAGAACATGTAACTGAAAAACATGAATGTGTCTTACCTATACAGTATAGAACTTTAGAGAACGATCTTCAGGGAACTGTTATATGATACCTAGAACCAAGAATTATAAATAGAAGTAATATATGAAATCTAGTTTATTTTTCTTCCATTCTGTCTTAGTTAGAACCTATCACTATTAAAGAAGTCCTATAATTTCAAGATTTGGAAGTTAAAAATTAATGAAGAGCTAACAAAAACAAAAAGGAATGAAGTATTGGAATTAATAGAAAGACCAAAAATTTTCCAGTGAAAGGGACTAAGTGAGACTTTTGAAATAAATTTTGTGATAAAGGGGTCATAACAACAAATAAATCTATATTAGTAGATAAAGGATATAATCCAAATAAAGATATATATTATGATTAAAAATTCACCCCTGTAACTTAATTAGTATCCATTATAATCCTTTAATCTTATCAATCTCATATGAATTTTAAATGATATCATATGGATGTTAAATCTATCTTTTTGTCGATATTTAATGGAGAAAGATTATGTAGAACATCCTCCTGGTTTTGAAACACCTCATAAATAAATTTTTTTTAGTATTAATAAAACTCAGTATGTCCTTAAACAAGCACCTAGAGCTTGGTGTGAATGATTAAGTAATATTATTTTGAAAAATGGACTTACTTTTTTATTGGTAGATCAAACCATTTTTAAGGAAACTATTGGTTCTAATATTTTATTAGTTAATATTTATGTTGATTATGTTATTTTGGATCATCAAATAAAATCCACTGTAATGATTTTTAAAAAGTAATGCCAAAAGAGTTAAAAAATAGTGTGATATGATAAATGAAATTAGTTTTAGAATTAAAAATTAATCAATACAATTAGGGACATGTTTTAAATCAATGTAAATATACAAATAATCTATTTTAAAAATTTTCTTGATAAACTAAGACTTCTATAACTACAACATCAAAAAATATAAAACATAGATTGTCGGATGTTAGAAAAATATTTGACAACATGTCAAAAAGACATATGGTTGGTTGTCTGTTATATCTTACAACTCACAGAAATTTAATTATGATTTCTACATGTTAATGTGATAGATTTAAGTTAAATCCAATGTAATCCAATATTGTGGTAGATAAATTAATTTTCAATTTTTTGAAAAGAATTATTTTTCAATCTCTTTTAAAACACAAATCATACGATTTCAGTTAAATTTCACATTTATATAACAACTCTAGTTGTTGTAGATTTCATAGAAAAATACCATTAGGATATTTCCAACTTTTAGGAAAATATTTAGTATTATGATTAAGTAATTAATAATTCTCATTCTGGACATTAACAATTGAGAACAATATGATTCTGATGGTAGTTGTTGTGCATAAGTATTATTGGTTATAAAACACACTATTGGACTTTGGACATAATTTTTATAGTATACCTATTTTATTTGATAATACTAGTACTATAAATTTAATTAAAAATCATATAATTCATTCTAGGAGTAAGCATATTTATATAAGGAATAATTTTATATGAGATCATGTTCTTTAAAAGGATATATCTCTAAAAAAATTAATACCTAATATCAATTACAAAACATATTTAGTAAACCACTTCCTAGCTAAAGCCTTTATTTTATTAAGGTTTGGTTTGGGTTATTCAATATTAGATAAATGTATTTTAATTTATTTAATTCATAATATCCCTGTTTATTCATAAAAAAAATCTATTTGTGGTATTTAATTATTTATAACTCTTTATTTTTATCAGTTACAAGTTTTTTATATTGAAAATGAATTTAATTTCCACATCATTTTTTCTGTTTTCAAATTAAAAAGTATTGAGTACAATATCAATCAATTTGAAAAAAATCCTTCCTTAATCCACACTTCTACATCACATAATTTCAATTTTTAGATAATATATTATTATACTTTATCAAAACCCTAAACCTATGAACCATCAATTACCAAATCATCCAAAACATAAACACCATGAAGACATAAAGATATTGATTCAGTTGTATTTGATTACCCTCAAGTGAATTAACACAATTTTCTTCAAGGTAACATTATATATTTTGAATATATAGATGAAAAAACATTCGTTAATAGAAGTGATGAGATTTCATGGAAAATATAATTCTTTTTTAAATTAAAAAACTCATATGATGTTCGATGTAGAAGAGAATGATTTATATAGAAATACCAAGTTTAGTTTTGGAATCGATGATGAAACAATTATCTCTATGATTTTCTATAATTAATTATCTCTTTTATTATTAAATATAGCTATGATGTTGTATTGTACCCAAGTGGGGGATTCTCATTTCGACAGGAGAATTATTGTCCATGATAAATACAAATTAGATTAAATTATTATTTTTGTTTGGAATGAGAACCATCAATAAAGTGATAACCAAGGTCCTTATATCTAATAATTTTTTTTATGATGTTACTAAAAATGGGATTTTTTAGAACAACTGGGGAATATAAACATTCATACCTAGAAATGTATATTATATTTATATTTTTTAACCAAATTAAGTTCAATTTTCTTTGTTTTATGATAATATATATCATTCATTTCAATAAAAAATAAGTAATAATGTGATACTATTGCTACTAATTAATCCATTACTTTTTGTTGATCAGAATAAAAATAATCCTAAATATGACTCTCATATATTGTTTTATTCATGGTATGATTAAATATTTTGGGAATATTAAGAATTCGGGATATATTTGTTGAAACTGTTAAAATAGTATTTTTCGTATTGGTGTTTCACAAAAACATAAGATTAAAGAAGACTCTCAAGGAGAGAAGAGAATAATTCAATATGTTGGTTCAAATAGAAAATGTCCTGATGGATTGGTAGAATGTAGAAAATAAGAGGGTTATACTGTTAAAGGATAAATAATTACAGTCAACATTCATGAAGTAGTGGATGAAACAAAAAATGTAATTGATCATGAGGATCAAGTGACTAAGGATGTGGAGAAAAAGGCTCACATAGAAGAACATCGTAGGAATGATATCCCTAACCCTGAACACCCATTCACATATTCCTCTTGATTCTGTTACTCTATAAGGATATGTATTGAGAGACATATATGAAGGTAATGGAGAGAGTAGTTTTGCAATGGTAGAGGTGGTCATCCATCCAGAAATATCACTCTGGAGTCCTCTAAATCATATGATGATTCATTGATTCAAATGTTCATGTGATTAGATATTTAGATAATACCTTTGATAGATGATTTAAATGACGAGAAGAATAAATTTGAATATCTTAAAAGTTTAACTATTTTAAAAGAAATCTTTTAAGACCATAAAACACAACTACAAGATGTTCAAGAATATTTTATTTCAGCCAAATATATTGACTATTTTACCACTACTTTATCAAGAGAGTTCATATCCTTGAAATATGAATATATGAAGATGAATGAATTTAATTTATTAAAGAATATGTTAGGAAGATAATTTCTGTCTATAATGGATAACCATCACGATTTGACCTCTAAACAAAATCCCATTTCACCTTACATGATTTAGATATTTGAATCAACAACATTTATTATGGTTCAACTCAATAATAGGTTGCACACTCTATAGTGTGATTGTAGAACTCATAATGTTCTTCTGGATAATTAAGGAGATTTAATTGTCCTTCTAACCTCTAATGAATCCTTGTTGGGACCAGCTATTCATCAAGTCAGATATAGACCAACAAATTCTATTCTATATGATGGATCAATGAATGCATTTATTAAGTATAGCTGGGTGTAAAGCATGAAGATATGATAAGACTGAAGGAAGATACTAAAATAGTGGAACAATGTATTAATTTTTTTTTCAGATTCTATTAGTGAAGATGCTTGAAATTCATCAAACATTGAAGATATTTCTCTATCCGGCATCAAAAACTATTACCAATAGATATTTTTATTAAAGAAACCAATAAGATAAAAGCCATAAATTTTGAATACCACATTATATGATAATGGTTTGTACTCATTGTTTTCATAAAAATATGATCTTATTTTAACATTACATTACTTTTATATTATTTTTTCTATTTTTTTGTTGCGTTATTTGTGTTTAAAGTTACATTTCCATATCACATGTCTTTTTTTTATAACAATAGACTATAACATTCATTTATAGTTCAATGCTATATTAACTATGGTGTTATATAATTTTATCATTCAAATTTTTTATTTGATATCAAAACGGGGGGATAATATTTTTGAAACACTTATTTTTTCTGAAACTTTTTTATCAAATTGTCCTCTGAAATCAAAATATTTACTTAAACATTAATATTTTCATTAAATGTGTTTATAAATCCTATATTTTTTTGTTATTTATTTTGTGGGATTCATGATCATGAAAAGGGGTAGATTATTGGGAATGTATTTTCTCAAATATTTTCTATATCATATAAAGATATTGATGATCAAAAATAACATTGTTTGTTTTATAATAATGTTTTATTATGAATGTTTCAGTAATATATATAATTTTTTATCTTTGACTAAATGAAATGCAATAGGATGGGTTTTGGAAACACTATTCAAATCATATGTTCGATGAATGGACATATGATTCATCATCCATATACTCTGATTAATAGTTTTTATATAGAGCGGCCACCACACCCTAGATATTATGTTGGTGGATTGGAAGCCCGGTGTTTGGGAATAAATGAACTTGAGGAATATCAACCCTATATTTAAATATGGAAGCATGTTTTATACCTTATGTTTGAGATATTTAACATACAATTAATCAATACTATGAGTACAATATTAAGATGAAAAAGATGAATATATGGATCATCATCCCAATGATACATAGATCCATACATTAAATATACCTCTATATTATACATATATGAATGTTTGGATATGAGACCATAAGATTATAGAAACCCTATTCTATACAATGGACCCCTCTAATGTAAAGTTCAAACATACTATTTTCAACTGAAGAGTGGTGTTTTTAAATTTTTATTTTACTTTAGGTTCATGAAACTATCTTGATAGAATTATTGGATGATGTAATTATTTTTTATGATAGATTAACATCTCATTTTTATCGATTCAAATAAATTTATTCATCATAGAAAATCACTCCAAATATTAAAGTAAATTATGACTCCAATAGAAAATTAATAATTTATTTTCTATGATATTTTAGGATCATTTCATGGATATGTCCAACTAAAATAAATCTATTTATATTATATAAATATATTCAAATCAATATACTAGTGGTGTGTGTTATATATGTGATACAAGTGATAAAAGTTTTATTTATTCACACATGCGACTATGTTCAAGTGAATATATTTTATTTATTTTCTGTAATAAATGATCGAATATATAATTTGTAGAAGAGGATACATGTTGGAGATACACATGTAACAATCTCGTATTGTTGTAGGAATACTACTATTGGTTGTTGATATTCAAATTGATGATCATTTGAAACTAGGACTGATTCATAATTGATCATTTTTGAAGACATTTATTACTGAATAAAAAATCCATCTATTTTTAGTTCTTGATACTAAATTTTTGATGATCAACTTGAACCATCAACTAATAAAACTTTTTTGATTTTTTGGAGGGTCAATTACTCATACTCGGTTGTGGTAAAGTGTCATCTTCTAATACTAAGCTATGGATAATTATTTCCTTGTAATATAACTTGAATAATTTTTTATGGTTATTGTAATGGAGTCACCTTCCTACACTACGATGTCGATTTGAGGTCTTCTGATAAGATGAATGTGGTGGTAAAATCCACCAAGATCATAGTGAGAACATTCTTTGCGTGGACTTAGGGTTCTTTCTCCCCTGGACCTCTATAAATTTTTTGTGTTGTTTCTCTTTTTTTATCTAATAATCATATTCATTATAGATGAAAATACTGCATATTTGTATAAATTTCTATGTGGTTGACAAAAAATAATGTATAATGAGTTTTGAAAAGACATAGTTTACCCCCTTCTTCTTTCACTTTTTGTTATTCTGACCTATGAGTATCCATCTTTACATCTATCCATTAAACATGGTGATGAAGATTAGTTACACCACCATGTGGAGGTAGTAAATTGATTTCATTCTTGAGTGATGCATTATTTTTATAAATAATTGAAAATATGTGGAAAATGGGTTTAGCATAATTATATTAAAATATAATTATATTTATTATCATATGGTAGTTATTTATGATTGGGTAAAATATATTTTGATTAGTTATATTAGGAATAATAATAATTCTTGGGTAAGTGTTATAAATATTTATTGAGAATCCATTTTTGGATTAAATATTTATCAATGAAGGAATTATATTATCATAATATCATATGACATGAGATACATTTAAGAAAAATAGAGTGATAATATTGTAGTTATTGGATGATAAATGTTTCTAAATGTATTGTATGGAATAGAGAGAAGGGTTTTCCATTTATAAGGGGGGGGGGGGGGAATGGAAACACATGGAATGGAAAAAATGTTTAAATTTTAGTTTTAATTATTAATGGAAATGATTCAATGTTGAAATATATTAGAATAAAAAGATGATTGCATTCCAATATCATCATGAAATGAAATTTAGAAATGTTTTGATTTTATTCTATTAATTATCATTAAGTTTAACCCATTGGTTAACCAATTTGAATCATAACCAGGCTAATGAATTCATTTAATATAATAGTTATATAATTTTACCTAAAATATGTGAACTAACTCATAAATGACCGATGAATATAATTATTGAACCATTCAAATTTTACAGGTCATGTTACAATATTTTCATGATTTATAAATTATTTAGTATAATCAATTTACAATAAAATACTATTAATAAAAATTTAATAACTATTTATATAAATTAATTAACAAATAAATATAGAAAAATTTTATTTGAATATAAACATTTAACACCTTTATAAAATGTTATTTTTATCACTATAATTCAAATAACAATATTTTTTGAAAATTTGTTATTACTTTTATTGTTTATAAAATATTTTATTTTATTTTTCTATTAATTGAATAAAAACAATTTGGGTGTTCAAATTGATTTTATAGAAAATAATAAATAATAAATATTAAAAATAAACTAATTTAATACAAAATGTTAATTTATATTTCATATTTAATTTTATAAGTGAACTTATCTTTTTTTAAGGCATAAATAAATATTAAAGAGATTAAACTTTCAGGCTAGTGATATTTTGTATAAATTATTTTCTTAAATTTATATATTGGCCAGAATCAAATAAATATGGAACCATTATTTCATGACCCCACCCAATGATGCTCGATTTTTTTATAACCCAAGCATGCATCTGTAGTTCTGGGGCTAGCGACATGCATCAAAAGGAATATATAACATGGGAGGCCTATGCCTAATGTACTAGTATGAATATAGATGACCATGTCAATGAATAATTTTAGATGAATAATAATTAAATGTTGCAATATCATTAATGTAACCATGCATGTGAAAAACCTATATGTTGTACACGAATACGATAATGAACACAAAAATTAAATAAGGTAAAATACATGCCCAACCAGAAAGACATCCTAAAATGATAAAATAGGAATTCAAAAGTATGTTGAGAGGCCATATCCTCACCTATAAGCTTCGAACACAATATGTGGTCCACTGAACCAAGAATCCATATGATACTATTTAGTCACCGCCAAACTATCCGTCATATTTACATGGAAATAAATGTGTTGAAAAATCCCATATATGTGTGAGTACATACATATCCAGATGGATGCCCAAAAATAAAAAGGGTAGTAGTAAGAGATTCATACCCTGAAACCATGTTGTAATTACGATATTAATATCATTGTTAATTTTACATCATATTATTAAATTTAATATAAATAAATGTTATTAATTCAGATAAATTCATGAAATAAAATCAAATAGTTATTATTTCTAATAACAAAAAAATATTACATCATAAAAATACATGCCTCTAAATCCACAATTAATCCATTAAACTCATTATAAGACCTAGAAAAAATAGTTCTCCACTGAGTTACACATGATGAAATATTGAGTAGACCTCTTACATTGTATCATACATAGTTATAAAAATAATATCAAGAATAATAATGGAAATACTAATAATTTGAGTATTTTAAGAAATCATTTTTGATGAAATAAAGGAACTCTGGTTATATTTTCTTTCTTTCAGAATTTATTATATAAGTATTTATAAATTTTATATGTCCTTTGTAAAAAACTTCCATGGGAATTTTTAGTGATGTTAATCTTTTTGATAACTCTAAGAGTTTCATTTAATTTTATTATTTTATATTTTTTAAAAATAATATTAATTTAAATAATAATTGGTAATAATGAAAATAATGGACTATAATGATAATTCATAATTAATATTTTTATGCATGATTTTATATCCTTGTAATTTGATAAATTTTTTTAAATTTTCAAATAATAAATTTGTTTTTTAAAATTTAATCTTTTAATATATTTTTGTTTTATTTTTCTTTTTATTAACATAATTCAACAAAAAAATATTGTAAATTGAAAAAACCAAACCGATAGTAGCCTATAAGGTATGTCCCTCAACGTTATGCGTATGAACATTTTGGTGCAAGCCCAGATTGATCAAACTGTATGTCAGACCATGTATAGAGATCGAACTGAATATTAGTCCATATATAGTTGGGAAAATGTTGTCACATCTTATGAATAAATATTTATATTCTATGTGTGTTTGTTCTATCCTGAGAGTTAAATAATTCTTCGTTTTAAAAAAATATACCAAATGAACAAGAGTATAACGTGGGTGTCTCTGATGCTTTCCACCATGGCGCACCACAAGAGGGCATTTGACGTTTATTTGGATACATATTGTACCACACATCCCTTGATTCCAATGGCAGGTAGGATCTATTACTTCTTCAAGAATGTTTACTTGTTCATCAAAAAGAGATGGTTAGATGTCGGTTTCTCCTTCAATGGATTCCTCTATGGAACTCATCACCTATTATGAGTCTCTATTATAGAATAATATATTGTTTTTTAAACCCTTCTTTAGGAAACCAATTTTTGGATGCCAGATATTTATGTATCTTCAATCAAGACATTTCAGGGGTCCATGTCTGGGCATCAACCATAATTCAAGTATGTAGTCACACTGGGTATCAGTGGAATGTTTGGATTCTATACCCTTGTTCTATATGAGTTCTCCCTTATAAGGGGGCTTCTAAAGGGTGTGGAATCCAAAGTAATCCCACGTCTAATTGTGAGGAATATTTTTCTATAGGTATGACTCTGAGGTTTTACTCGAAATCCTCTGTTTAACATGGGATATACCATGTGATTAACATTTAGTAGAGATGGAGGTAGTTGATCAAAATATATAAAAGAGTGGATCAAATCGATACACCCCTATGAGGGATCACAAAATGTTCTCTAGGTGGATGGGTCAAAACATCCATGAGTACAAACATCGGGTGGCATGTCCCAAAAAGTGAAGGTTTAACACTATGAGTAATGATCAGAACACCAAAAAGGATGGATCATAGGATTGTGGGTCCAAGAAAAGGGAACTCTATGTTTCTACATTTTCGTTGATTGAATAGAATAGAGGATTCTTACATACCCTTTTAAGAAGACATGTTTCAAATACAACATAGTTCAAATGGGTGATTTAGGGCTCACGCATTGTTAGCTTCTCAGCTGCCACAAAAAGCAGCAATGGGATTGATGACCATGCTGTGATAGGGGAAAGGTGATAGAGATGATGGTTTGGGATTAAGTTGGGTTAGTTGCTCATATAAATGGTGAGAGGTCACCAAGCTATGTCATTATAGGTAAAATAAAGATCTATGATGTATGATTTTATGAAGTCAATGTGATTAATGTAATGGAACTAAATGAAGGTGTTAGTGGTGTTGGGATTAACCCTTATAGAGACCTCCTATATATCTTAATCGATGGGAATCAATGTCTAGGTAGTTTGGTGGGGAAATTAGATGGCCGAGGAGGTGGCCCAAGTGAATTGAAAGCCTGGATGGTGACCCAAAGGATGTAAAATCTCTAGGATATGGCATGATATTATCGAGATGCAAAGGCTCGAAGGATGTATTAGGAAGGGATATCGGTGATGGAATTGAACATCGGGGTGTCTTACCATGTTTCCCAAGGGATGGGACTAGATTCAATGTATTTTAAGGGGATGGGGTATACAATTGGTGTTTATAGAAAGGATAGTGACCAAAAGACATGATGGGAATTACACATGGTTAGAATCTCAATGCAATAGGGGAACTCTTGGTTGTAATGATGTGGTGATGTGTGGGTCTTATGCATGATTATCATCCCAAGTGGATCAGAACACCTCAAGGAGGTAAATAAGGGAGATTCATCCCAAAAGGTTATTTATCTCATCATGAGGTCACATCCCTTAATAGGGAGTACCAGAGTTTACCATAGGTTGGGGTTGGAATTAAATGAGACTTATTAAATATATCAGTGACTAGGAATCCAAATTCACGAACTAATGAAGCGGCATATAGTTTAAAATCATGTGGGAGGAAGGTGACCTAATGTGGAATTCACTGAATGGTAGAATTTCAAGGAGCGAAGGTCTTGAACCTTAGGGAGGATTCATGAGTACCCTATCTTTGACAAAAAGTTCAATGTTCGTGTAGAGTAGAGGAATATATATTAACAACATAATGGATGAGGGACATGAGACATTCACATGGTTAGAAGACCATAGATAATGTCATGGTCCTTTTATAATCAATGCCAGTTAGAGTCATGATCTATGAGGGAAATAAGAGGTACTAGAGGACCTAACAATCATGTTGTAAAGGATTAGGCATGAGGGATTGTGTGGTGATTATATATTCCAAGAGTCCAAGAGATATGTATATTTGGACAGAGTCATAATGGGAATCCCAATGAGGGTGACCAGATGTATGAGAAGGATATGGTCACCATACAGGGAATACCCAATCTGAGTGTGTTGGTGAATACATGAGTACTTCATGATGTGCACATGGTGACAAATCCCAAAGGGATAGAGAATGTGAGAGATCTCTAATTCCTATTCCTCTTTGAATTCTCCTTGGCATTCCACACATACAGCAATACTTCGATTAATGTTATATGATGGGGACGAGGGTGCATAGAAGTTTAACATCATGTAGCTTGGATAAGGAGGAATCATCCTTACACCTGGTATTACATAACAAGAACCATCCCACACATGGGGGAATTCATGCACAAGAAATTCATGGAAATAACAAGGTGGTATAATGGTCACACGTGGGGATAATTTAAACATGGATATGTGAAGAAGAAATAATTGTTATCATGCAAATGAAAAGAATCATAGGGTAGAGAAACACTATATAAATAACTACTTGGAGAACAATTAAATCACACTGAACAATCTTACAAGGTTGTGTGGGAAATGGGTTTTCAGTGGTAGGGGATCAATATGACGAGTTTCGAGAAGGAATGGTGCTTCACAGTTGAAATGTACTTCATGAAGGAGTAGTGCTCTATGAAGTAATGTTTCTTCAGGAAAGAATGGGTATTTGAGAAGTAAAATTTCTTCATGATGGAATTAGGATTCTATAATGAATGTTATTTCATAAAGGAATTGAGATAAATGAAGGAAGGACATTTGGAAAGATGAGATTTGCATTAGAAAAGAGCTATTTTTCTGGAGTGTGGTCCATGAAGGAATAATGATTCACGACGCCTTGATCAACTTGAAGGGTCTCCCACATTTTTGAAGTTGAAGGCCTTTGATAATAGAATCCCTACTATTGGAAGGCAACATGTAGAACAAAAGTATATATGACTGAAATGCTCAATTACAATGGGATACCTGTATTTTTTTTTCCAAGTGTAAAACAATTTTTTTTGGGAAATGTGAATTGTAAACAAAACACTAGTTTGAAGTGGGATGTGCCTTCTATTTATAGCAAAAGGAGGTCATTGGTACATTTGGGACATTCTATGAGGAAAAACCATGTTACATGAAGTAAAAGTGATTCTATAGAGAAGATATGTTCGCGATAGATCTTGTAAGAAAATTGATTATGAAGAGGATATAGATTCGTGGTGGATCACAAAGGAAAAGGGACTTTGCGGTGGAGATACGCTCATGGAGGATGGAAAAGGAAATGGGATGCCACTATGGAGATACATTCATGGAATATCAAGAGATAAATGCTATGGCATATATGACATACGTTCACGGTGTATCATGAATGAAAATTGATGTTGTGGAGGAGATAGGATTAAAACAGATCATGAAAGATAATAGACACAGTATTGTAGAAATGTTCATTGAAGATCATGAAGGAAAAGTGACAATATATAGGAGATATGTTTATGGACGATTATGAAGGAAAAGGGATACCATAGAGGATATACATTCTAAGAAGACTATTACGGAAATGTTATGTCATAGATAACAACTGTTCATGGAAGATTGCGAAGGAAATGTGACACTGTAGGGGAGATACGTTCATGGAAAATTGTGAAGGAAATGTGATTATGTGGATGAGAAACATGCACAGTGGATAATGAAATATCTCTACCGAGGAGAATCACAATAAATATTCCATTTCATGGTTCATGATACATTCTATAACCATTTTGGTGCAGAATTTTAAGTGCCAAAATCCCCACCTTAGAATTGGAGCTAAGGGAAGAGAGGTTCAGATTTTGAGGGCAAGTCACTGAAAACTATCATAGGACAATGAAGTCAGATGGAAAAGAATTCATGGTTCAATGTGCTGTGAGGATCCATTTTCTAAAGGCCCCCACGAATTATGGGAATGGTTCTTCATGAAAGAAGATATGGGTGTCACCTATAAATAGTGCCAGAGTGCTCTTTTTTCAATACTTGGATCTCAGATAATGAATAAAATGATGATCGCTTTTGGGAATATATCCTCCCCATGAACATGACTACCTGAACCATGTTCTATGGTTCGGTTCTCTATGAATGATTTTTATAAAACTGTTACATTTTCATTCATTGCTTCTTTGTGAAGCAATCCGAGATCATGGATGCTTCATAGGCTGCTTCTCGATTAACATTTTATATGAACCATCTCTGCAAACCATCTATACCAACATTTTCTATGAATAGAAATATAAAATTTCTTAATTATTTAGTAGTTGGATTCTTAAGAGACTTACATGGATGTTTTTGTTGATGTAACTCTGAGGGAAGAAATGGAAAACTAATTCAAATATGATAGTACATTCAAAGTAATTCGGACCACGAATCATTGACGATACTACTATCAGATTATCCAAAATAATTTCATTGAAAAAAATATTATTTCTATAATTTTCCCAATTGATAAATTATTACTAATTCACTATATATGTGATTCTTTAATTAGAATTTTTGGTGATCTTGATTTTGATATCACTGAATCATGTTTTTTATTAGTTATTTTATTTTAACCATGTTTTAAAATTTTGAAACCAAGTATATATTTTTGTGATCACTGTGATATAGGGAATTATTTTATTATTATGTTGAACTCATATGTGTGAATATTTACTGGATGAGTCATATATCTCCTAAATATGCATTGGTTTACATTTTATATAACATTATATAATTATGTGTCAACAAATATTTATTTGTTCACAATCTAAATCATGTACATACATGAATTTTCTCTCTACATAAATGTTGTGCACACCAGGTTTCTTCAAAAATATAAATGGTGGAAATATTTATAATTAATTACATTATAATGGATTGAAATACATGACATTTTTTACAATATTATCATGTGATAAATTTTCACTACATCACTAAAAAATTCTTTATTTTCTAATAATGTAAAATTTTTATAATATGAAATGATATAAAAGTATTCTTTATTAATTTGATATGATTTCATGTCTAATTATATTCTTTCTATATTCATATAATACAATTTTTTATTACCTTTTAGCGGTATTACATTATTATTCTATGAACCATAATTCTAAAAAATGGATTTATTATTTTCACTTATGAACCCATGATCATTTTATTACATTTTTCTTCTTTATTAATGATTTAATTTATGTTTATTATATAGCTATTTTGAATTGTACATATGTTTCCCATAACATGTGATTGATCATACATCATTCTTACCTTTTCAATCCCTAGTATTTATTGATGGTATCACTTCTGAGTACATTATTAGTGGATTTAGAGTTGAGTGGTTATGTAGAAATTTTGATTAGTATTTTAAAATATGATTTTATGTAAATATTCTTCTAATACAAAAATCCATTTATTTTCCATATTGTGTGAATTTCATTACATTAAATGTGTAATCATGTAATAAATTGTTATTAAATTTTTTATTTGTCTTTTTATATCTCATTGATATGGAAAGAGTAAAAATACCATTCATGATTTTTAATACAAATTGTATTCCATTAAATTTCACTATTTCTATATCTGGGAAGATCACAAACATATATTATATTTTTCTTATAGAAATATCTATCACTAAACTATATGTAGGAAAAAAATTATTAATTTTATGGAAAAAAATCAAGGTAAGAATTATGTTAGTTAATGTTGGAATAATAAGTACATATGGGGCTATATTTAGTATGAGAGTAAATAAAAATAAATAGATCTTTTATATCCAGTAATTTAAAAACCAATCATTTCTGAATTTCTATATAGATTGATGTTGGATGAATATTTATTTTTATAGGGATATCTTCTTTTCCCAGATGTCTCATCACAACATGGTTTTTGGAGATTTAATTTTGGTGGAAGTAATCACTAAGGACCCATTTATTTGTAAACATGATTATCATGGTTGTATATCAAACATAATTACCTTGGTAATTATACCAAAAAAGATACATCACTTAGTTGAGATATATGAGTAGATACATCCATTATATGTTGTATGTTTTTATTGTATTCCTAACATAATTTTTGAATAAATATTCTCTAAATTCCATATGGTGATGAGGATTGGAATGAGAAGGTCCTTCATGAGAATGATATTTTCCTATGGCTTGTTATATGGAATCATGAAATTCATATACTGATCTGATGGGATACATATAAATAGATGTGATCTCTGTACACTCACCTATTTTATTATGTTCATTATTTTCCTGGAAAATATATATATATTTCAGGAGGGTGTAACAACTCCATTGTTTTCCATAATACATAATAAATATGATTTACAATATTTATGGATAAATTAAAGTAGTTAGTATGGAGTTTCAGGAATTTTATTTCCCTAATATCAATAAATTAATAATATTATATAATTTAACACATTTTATTGAATTATTTTCTTAATACTGCATTTCTTTTTGATTGGGGTATTAACTGGAAAAACTAATACCCTAATTTAATTTTGACTATAGGATTACCATAGGTTCAATGTAGATATCATTCAAATCAGGTTCATAGAAGATGTGAAGATGTGAGCTAACAAAATAATGTATATATTAACGAACTAATTAACAATATAATTAATTTTCTAAAACTATAAAATATCTATTTAATCCCTCAATATGGAAACCAATAAGGCCAGTTGGACAACATAGATATAGAACTGATTTTTGAGCCCGAGGTGCTAACAATTGATGTACAAGATTCATATTTAGGATCGATCATTAAGAGATCATTGGTCACCAATTTAATTTTTAAAAATTTCATACTGTTCTTATTCATCAATTATTGATCCATAATGGGAAAAAAGTATTTATATATATATTTTTACCAGTAGTTCATTATTTCTTTAGGATCATTGAATAATTTATAATATTAAATCCTTGATCAAGATTTGGTATAACAAACATAATTTATATTTTTATATTTATTTTGAAATTATTGAAAATTTTTAATTGGAAACTATAATCCTTTATGATATCATCAATTTTATAGTACTCAGAAATGGAGAATTGGATACAGCCATCATCATTACCCAATATTGTATTATCTTTAAACTGTTCTACAATTATTTAAGTCTTCATCACGTATATTTCGTTTGGGTTGATTTTTAGACTATACCCATAGACATAGATCATTTTGATATAGAATTATTGGTATTTAAATCCATATAGTGCATTAAATATTTTTTAATATGGATACAATGACGATCGTCGATGATGGTGTGGCGCCCTATGCTCATACTCTCGAGTCAAATGCAATAAACACAGACATTATATACTTTTTTAATTCAAATTATAAAATCATTGAAATAACCACACTATAATTAATAAAATAATAATCATTTAAAACTATTTACAATCCTAATAATTTTTATGAAGATAAATTTAGGGGATTATGAAAAAAATAATCTAATATATCTAAAAAAATCTACATTTTTTGAATATTTAGTAAACTAGTAAATCCGTAAAAACTATTCAAAATATCATAGTAATTGTACAATAGTTATCTCATTTTAGAAATAGAATTTTTAATACTTTTCATCATAACCTCATATAATAGAAAAATAATAATGAATGGGTTCCATGTCATAGTAAGGGAAATCATTTGCGATGACAATATAATATCATAAGTGATAATAAGATGAGAATAAATAAAATAGCATAAATATATACCACAAAATAATTCTATAATAGAATTATATTTATTAAATTATATATGTGTTGATATCAATGTAAATAAATAAATCAAATGGATATAATAACTAGTTCCCTAGAAATGAAATACAGTTGTAGTGAAGCCAATTTTATTCACTCAGCCAAGGCCTCATTGTCATAGAAATCATGATTTTAATGTCAATTGTGAATTTCTATGAATTGTATTGTCCTATTAAAAAAAATACCAAAATAACCAAAAAATAATTTCTTTTGATAAATAAATGTAAATATATGGTATATATAATAAAAATACCCCATGATACTTGTCTATGTACAATGAATTCATTATTTGCGATATCGACTAATCAATAGAAATTTACATTTTCCATTAATAATTCATTTTGGATTAACAACTTATGAATGAAAATAAATTTCATCATGTAAATTAATGGGGTAATATTATCTTCAACCATATAGTGAATGATTATGAATCTTCAATCAAAACATAGGTAACTTGACTAAGTTATAAATAAATATTCATATTGAAAAAATATTCAAATTTTAGATAGATCACCATTCAATATATATAATTGAATTATATATAAGAATCCATAGAAATAGCCTCATATTTTTAAAGGTTATATGTTTATATAAATAATATTCCCAACCAATAAATATATGAAATATTGGTGAAAACTTCTAATTTAATTGAAATAAACCATGAGTGTTTATAGAGGATAAAAATTGAAGATAAAATCATGATTATTAAAAGATATGATTTGAAAATAAAATGGATGGGGTGGATAATTTTTTTTAAATAGTAAATAACATTACATAATACATCAGAATAAATAAGTTTGATTGTTAAAAAGGAAAATTTTTTTATCTTTTGAAAGGAAACTCTAAAGGATGTTGACTGAGATTAAAGCTAACATTTTAAAAAAATAATTTGAATGATATCTCAAACGAAGTGGTCAATATATAAAATTTTCCAATACCATGATTTCATTCCCCCAAATAAAAAATAATTATATTTATTAGAGTATATATAATTTTTTATAAACCCAATGATTATTTATCCATTTGAATATGTGAATAAAAATAGTGGTCTAATGACAAAATAAATTTTAGAAAATATACATTTCAATGATTTAAAATAAAAATATCAACAACACATTCCACTGAAGATATATTAATTAAGGGAGAGGGATAATTACCCAATAACACCTGCCACCAGCATTCCCCAGATTAGAAAACCAAACCGAGGGTATGAAAATATCATAGCATAGTAGGAATTAACCACTATAAATAAAATATAGAGAAGATATATTATAAAAATTCACAAAAAAAAATATAGTAGATAATTTCTAGGTAACCTAAAAACTATAGCACAATGAATGAATAAATAAAATTGATACATATATATGAATAAAATGTAAATATAAAAGAGAAAATCTTATGGTAACAACTGAACAACAACACCAACCCAACTAGTAATATCAATATTAGTCACTAAAGACCACATGTAAACATATAAATAGTTAAATATGTAGAATGATGAAAACATAAATAATTTGTAGGAACATAACAAAACCCTCAAGTGAACATGTGAAAATGTCTTCCTAATGTTTCAGTTAACAAACAGCTAAGACAACAAGAACTTATAATGGTCATCTAACCAAACCCTAAATAACCACGACTCAATCACTAAATCATGCATCCAATATAATGAAATTACATTGAGACCATAAAACAAATGGTGACCCAATGCCACTTACAGATTGATTTTCTTATGTCACCCCAAATGTTTAACATACTATCCTTCAATAGGTTCTACGTATACCAAACCACATTACACAACATACCCCCCGAGACACTTGGGCCACTCATCACATCTCAACCATGGAGACCTCAGGCAAAGATCACGTTACATCACACCACACCATTATACACATGGACATCACATCACTTCTAGAAGCATAGTAATATGGTATCGTAAATGTGAACGATATCAACCTCATTACCTCATCTGACCATGCATGGCCCTAATATATATAACATCAAACCACATCATGTATCGAAACTAGACACTAGGGAAAACACATAACCTCCCACCTATAGAAAACTAGGTCAAACATAAAATTTTTATGAAGAGAAGGGGATATGGGGAATCTTTCCATTAGTATCGCTATTATCCTAAATTTTATAGAAAAAAACTATAACTCAACTCCTTTGAGAATTGATATGGTCATAAACCTCAGGTGGGGAACATATTAATTAACATAAAGATATATCATATAGTGATATATTTCCATATGAAACTTAAGGGTTGACATTGGCAACAATATCTCACACCACAACACCATGATTGTACAACTCATCAACCATCACAACTATAAAAAATATTATATGCCACACCCCACACAACCACCAGACAAACCACAAAACAATCCAATTTACCCTAAAATTATTCTCCAAATTTCTTCATTATCCCATTTACCACACCCATCCATTTCCATCAAATTCTAATCAACTACGAACCCATTCATTTTTCATTTTATTAATCAATGTAATTTCTTCCACCACATTCTGGGAAACTAACACAATGAAACCACACAACTATCTTCAAATCACCACACATCCACCATCTTATCACATCACAATTCTAAATATATCTCACAATAAAACAACCACACATATCATTTATCTCATAACCACAACCTATATGTACCAAAACCATTATAAAAAAACCACTTCTCTACATCCTATGCACCACATCCACTATGCCAAAACCTCTACACCACAATCATTATACTCCAATATCTATTTCATGTCCACTATACCACAACCACTATGTGAAAACCTCTTCACTACAACCACTCCTCTACAACCACTATGCCATATCACAGAATGGCTTGCATCTCATTTACGCCCACTAACCACCGCATCACTTCCCCACACACCGAATAACCTATTTTGTCACATATATCATTGGATAAAATCCAAAAACACATATGAAATCAAAAGAAGGAAAGGAATAAATCAATAAACACAATCCAACTTCTGTATTTATTCATGTTAATAATCACATATATTCTTAATTTATCATGTGTGTCATCACACAAACAAAAATGTCTAGGAACACCAATTATTGGACAAATAAAAGTTCACTAAAATCTTATTTAATGTGTCATCACAAAAAAGGGGTCATCAAGATAGAAATATTTATGTAAAAAGAGGTTACTAATATTTATTTTCTATAATTGTAAACAGAAATTAATAATAATCAAAACACCATATAATAATGTAGCATTGAATGAGGTAACTAAATATATCAATAAATTTAAGACATTCTATTTAATTATATGATTATGTTGACTCCTAAAATCGACCCAAAGTTATAGAAAAACCTTGAGATCTCCTAAACAGAATATAAAAGTGTTAATGTAAGGATTGACTACCTAAAAGTAGCTTTTCCAACACGTTTCACAATACAGGAAAAAATAAAAACGTCCAAAAATAACCACATGTGGGAAACCATGGATGAAGGTATACTACCTAAAATACTCATCAAAATGAAGAAGAAATGACACCCTAAACAAAAACAACATCACTATAGTGAATCTGTGATTGATAGAGTCCTTCTCTATTGATCATATACAAAACCATTTTCCCTATATTTGTTTTATAAAAATTAGAAAATATATTGACAGTTTTACATTTTTGAAATTTTTATGATATAGACTTTGGTGAAACAAAAAATAATTACATATTAATAGTTAAAACAATAATGAGGATTCTATATTACATTGTTTGTTATTTCTCGTTATTATACATAAAATCCCCAAAACATCAAAATGATACGGAAAACATTTTTAGAAGGAAAATGGTGAGCATATTTTCCCAGTAATCTATTTTTATACACCATTGTGTACTTAATTTTTGAAAAATCATTTGGAAGCATTATTCTTTATATCACATAATAATTTTGAAATATACATTTCAAATATAACCATTTTATTGGGCTCAAAAATATTTCATTGGAAGACAATATAAATTACATTAAAAACATATATTATCAAAAATATATTCAAAGTATATTAATAGTTGAAAATACATTTTACCTGAAAATATTATTTTGAAAATACATTTTCCTTTGATAAATACATGGATTTCCCCATTGAATTTTAATAACAATTATTTTAGAAAATGATAACTTTTGATGAAAATAATATGATAATATACATCCCAAAAGAAATATATATGGGCACATGGGAAATCAGTTCTTATAAAAAGTAAGCATGTGTCCATGGGATCACACTTCATTCCTCATGATCACCTTTGATACCAAAGTGTTCAGTTTTATCAAAATTAATATTGTGAGGTTTTCATCAATTATTTAATTCCAACAAAAACCAAATGTTGATAAAAATAAAAATTATTTTCTATATATAATAATTTTTCATCCAATATACTCTTCGTAATCACTTGTTTAGAAAGAAAATATTTTTTATCATTCCAAATAATTGATGAAATCGATAAATTATAAAGAAAATTTTGTAAATATTTTCTCCAATGGATTAATTTATTTCATGCAAATGATTATATAAATATGAATACATGTATGTATGAATAAAATTTCATGAATTGATATAATTTATATCTGAAATTGTTGTCCTGAATGAAATTTATTTTCTTGGAATAAAAAATTCATTCATAAAATTCTAAATTGAAATGGTATAAATTCATCACATATAATAATGACAATATTAATTATTATTCCTCACATAAAATAATATTTTGGATATACATATTATTAAATAGAAAATCAAAATAACATAGTTGGGAAAATAATAATTCATTAAAATAGAAATAAATTTTCAAATTTTAATTTTATAAAATGATGACCCTTATATAAACAAGGGGTTTGGGAAGATGTTACATAACATATGAGTGCTTCAAATTGAGTATCCTATAGAAATAAAAACTGAATAAGGACATAGATTTAAATTAATTAATACTGAAATTTAAACTAAAATAGTGTTTTGAAGAAATCAAATATGTTTTATAATTTTTAAATTACCTATAATACAGACATATAACATTTTATAAAAAATGAACTCCATATACATAGGATTAGTTTATTAAATGAAAAATTAACTTTTTTAGATAATAATTACTACATATAATCGTTTTGGATAATTTTTAATCTCCTTTAAAAATAATAATGAATCGTATAATTTGTAACAAAATATATATTTCCCTGAAATAAAAGGGGGTTTAGAAAATAATAGATAAATATAAGTAAATATAAACAAATAATTTTTTTTTCGAATTAATACATATGACATATATTTTTCTAAAATTATTTTGAATCTAAAACTACTAATTTTTCAAAATAATATAGAAATTTCCATTAAGAGTTTGATGGAAAAAATTAGGGTAGACCTATTACCTTCATTAGGGTCATGGAAATATGGGAAAAGGGAGGGGAAGTGGGTGGGGATGGGATTATTCTTCCTGTAATGGGGGGTTTACATTGTATGAGTTAACACATGTATATATATATACATAAAAACAACCACAAAGATATATATATATATACACACTTCGGATTAGAAATATACTTCAAAGTAATGATTGATATTTTTAGGGGAATCTGTGGTATGAAAGGATCTCAGTATACTTCCTAATAGTTCATCAATGTTATGTGATGCCTCAACTATGGTTTGTTATTACACTTTATTAGTTGTAATTATTATGGTGAAAATGGGTTTTAAATAGAAATAATTTTATCATTAAATAGAAAAATAATTTTTTTTGTGGATTAAAATGTTTTTTGATTAATCTGGCCATGATAAACTTCCTCGATAAGAAGAAATAGTCACATTTAATAATGTCAGTTATAAGAAAATTTTATAAAAGTGGTTGTTTTGTTTTTGTGGATAAAAATCATCATTATTTGAATACTATGTATAGGTAACTTTTAATATATTTTCCTTTCACTAGATGGAGGAAAAGAAGGAAATAAATCTAGGATGAACTATGGTGATGATGGAACATGACTATCATGAAAAAAATATTGGTGAATAGTTTATAGGGAATCATATATACATGAAGATTGTAGAAGATCAAATGGTTGAGGTACTTCAAATTTGATATACAGGATCTAAATGAAAATTTTTTCATTGCATGAACAATATATGAGAGCCAATCCCACTATGAAAATTTCTATGATTGATCTCTTGAATATAAACTAATCACTTACCAATGATACCCAAAATATATTATTAGGGAACCCAACTAAACCACACACACATGAACACCAATTCTAAACACCATACCATTGCACTAATGGGCTTATATACAGTTCGGTGGGTGCTTTTTCCTGGGCATGCCTCCCCACCATCACGAGAGGGGACCCACCTTCCCATCCACAACTATGTCGGGATAGGTTTGGCCCATAGAGATGGTTGACCCTCATGGGTTTAAAATGTGTGTTGAGTTATCCTAGGATTGGCTTATATTGATGGGAACACATTTCATTTCATATGTAAAATTTATAATTGTATAGATAAATTAAAATGAAAAATGTAACCTGATTACCATTAAGCACCTTTTATCATCAAACTTCTAAATACAAAATGTTAAAAAATATCATTTTAAATTTAATAGTTACCAATTATTATTTTCAATTTAACCTTATTACCACTATATTTACTAAATGTAAAAATATTCCATATTAGTATTGTTTTACTACTCCTAATGTAAAATCCTGGGCTTATAAATATAGTTAATATTGACTGACTCATGATGAATTTATATTAATATTATATATCATAATTTTCCATATATAACATTATATATCTATTATTAACATATTATTTTAGTAATTATAACTTAATAATAATATGAATTCATGTTAATAAGTGTTATTTAATACTTATAATATGATAAATTATTTTTTGGTAAAACTATCATCAACATTTTTATATTTCAATAGGGTTTTATTGTTTATAATGATAAGGGAAATTTACCATAGATAATTATACCATTTTTATTTCATTAAATATAATATTAATTTCAAGTATAACATTAATTAAAATTTCAATTATGTATTTGTATCGTAAATATAAACTATATTTCAAGGAAAATATATTAAATGTAGTAATTTTATAAAATGTATGCTACAACCCTAACATATTCCATGTAAATATAAATAATTTCATAAAACAGTTATATTTAACAAAAAATCAATTTATAAATGTTTATTAAAATAAGAATATTCTTATTATTTTGGGGATGTTATATTCCACCCCACATAATGTAAATTTTGTTCATGAATGTGGATAATCATACTAATGGAATTATGAATTACCATTTTACAAAATATCAAAAACTAGAATGGTTAGACTATTAAATTCATAAAGGTAACTTAAAATTTAAATAACTAGAAGTTAAAAATAAAATCTCTATCTTTTATATTATATGTTAATGAAAATACCACATATATATGGTCTTCTAAACCATTCATCTGGTGTTTATTGTAATAACCTGAGACCCATGCATCAGAATAGGATAAAAAGTAATTCTATATATATTTATTTTATAAAACTAACATAAAATATATAATGCATTATAAATATGAGTATATTTTTTATTCAATTATTTGGAGGAAAAAATAGGTATGAGATATCATATTTTAAACAATCAATACATGGCTATTTGACATTACTCATGACATATCCTTATCGAAGAAACACACCATCAAACTAGTAAAGGATCTTGAAAATAATTATAGAGGACATAGGGTGAGCGTAATTTCTAAGTTTAATTTTTAAAAAAAACTGGGATAATCCTTTTTGAAAATACATTCTGAAATCGCTATTTGAAACATATTTTTATCTATATTAATATTTTTTATATACTTTTCAAAATATATAATTTCTAATGTTTTAAAATTTTGATTTGGAAAGTAATTTGAATATTACATTGAAAACACATTTAATTATGTGATTCTTATAAAAAATATAATATTCTTTGAAAACACTTATTACATAAAAATAATATATTGAAAATTCATTTTCCTTTAATAGATACTTTTATATATTCATTGAGATTAAAATCATTTATTTTTGAAAATAATAGTCATTTTATTGAAGGAAAATTATACTAGTCTACGTATAAGATATCAATGTAGTGAAAATGGATTTTACATCTTGGATAATGTCACCATGATGTCATGGGATCACTCTCCATTCGTTATAGTCACATTTGATACCCCTGAGTAAGTTTTTTAGGAATTCATTTTTGGAGTGTTAATTTTTCACTTAGTTCAGTACAAAACGTATTTTGAAAAACAATATAAGTTGTTATTAAATTTTATGTAGGGGATAAAATCATATATTCCTACATTTACTCGTAGATAAACAAACCAATCATGCCCCATGATACCCCTAAAAAGATTAACCACAAGGTTCTGCCCCCGAGGACAAAAATGTGTATATTTATAAAGTTATAAAATATGCCACTAAACTAATGGTAATGGGATCATAATAAAAAATAATTTTACATAATATATATATAATTTGATATTGAAAATAAATTTACATCAAATATATTATTGAGAGATATTTTTTTTGGGTAAACCAATTTTAATAAATTTCAAAAAATTTGAGGCATCTACAATATAAAAAACTTAATTTGTAAATAATACAAATAGAGGAATAATTTATTTCATGCACATGATTATATATATGTATATGAAATTTCATTAATATATATAATTTATGGCTACAATCCTAATCATGAATGATATATATATGATTTAAATAATAAATTCATGAATAAAATGAAAATTCTACAAAATATAAATCCATCACAGAAAAATTGATAATATTCATTATTATTCTTTATACAAAATAATACATTGAAAATATTGATTAATACATTAATAATAATAATTGTTTTTGAAAATATGTATCCCATTTATATAAAGGTGAATTTTAAATTAGTTACCTTCAAAATTTAAGGCCCAAACAAAATCAGTGTGTTTTGGAAAATTATTCATAAAATATCTTTTTTCGAAAATAAATAACCATTTAAAATAAAACACAAATATGTTATTATTTTGTAAATAATAAAAAAATTAATTTACCCAAGATAAAGATTCAAGAATAAATCAAATACATCTTATAATTAAAGAAAATAACTTGAATACATTCATATAATAGTTTCGACATAAATATATATGCCCATACATAAGTTGTGGTTTTGAAATTTATAATCCCCTTTTGTAATGAAAATAATACTTACATTTAAATGTTTTGAAAAAATACCAATCCACTTAATAAATAATAATCAGTCGTATAATGTTTTTAAATAGTGTACATATTCCTTACATTGAAGGTGTTTTAGAAAATAATAACATAAAATAAAGAAAATTATCCTTTATAAAAAATTATTTATATGAAATCATTATTCCTTATTGTTTTTGAAAAGTAATTAATATATTAATATATTATTATTTTTTAAATAAAATATAAATTCCCCATAATTATTTTCTAGTAATAAATTTAAGGGTAGATCTTCTACCTACCTAGGGTTCCCATACAATGGGAAAAGAGAGGGAAAATAGGGATTAATTTTACTTGAGCCTGGATTTATTTTTTTGTGATGGTTTGTTCACAATATCTATGTTAATGTATATATATATCGGTTTGAAACCCCACTTGAATATGTTTATTGAGCTTTTCGTAGAAAGTGAGTTTTAAAAGGATGCCTCTAAAAATTCTGTTATTAAAATGATGTTCTATGAGGCCTCAAATAAGGTTCTTAATCCGACTACATCATGTATAATTATTCAAATGATGTGGGGGTTTAAAGTCAAACTGATTTTATAATTAAAATTTTATTAACATTTAGTTTTGAAAAACATGTTTCATGTTTTATGTGACCTTATCAACCTACCATGAGATAAAATAAGTCAACACGGTTTTAGAGGTCTATTGTAGGATGAATATATCAAAGATGTGGTTTTTTCATCCTGGATAAAATCAAAATTATTATAATAATATGTGTAGGTGAACTGTATGTTTTTTTCATTTAACTGAATGGGGGAGGAGAAGACCCTAGGGATAGGGAGAACGATGGAAAAGGCATTACTGGACATGTGTGTGATGTAATTTAGGTGAAAATTGAGGATGGGAATAGAGGTAGCTGATTCCTGAAGAAGATAATGTGACAGGTCTCTTTTAAATGGATGGATGAGATCTAAACATCTGTTTATAGACACCTGAACTGTAACCCAGAGTCTATCCCATGACAAGAATTCCCATGAATAATCTCTCTCATATAATCTAATCTTAGACCATTTAAGCCCATAATTTATTAATAAGTTATGATCTTAAACCACACATACACCTATGGGTCGCATGCCACCCATGCACTAATAGGTCTATACAAGTCTTGTCAGTCAATTATGCCAACCAATTCATCCTCATCTACATTTGAGGAAAACCATTATCCATGAAACCACTACATTTGTCTAGAGATGGATATTCATTTTGGATTACCCACATGGGTTCCACATGACTATTAATGATTATCCATTGTTGTATTTGAGTGGTTAATGAGTATTTTTTAGAGTAAAAATTTAAGTTATTTTATATATTTAATTAAAAAAGAAACGGTTTTATTGTAAAAAAAATTTCACTTCAAACATATAAACGTATTATATTCCAACATAACATTGGAAAGACACTAATTATTTAGTATTATTTATATTATTAACAAGTTATCTATTTGATTATTATTTTATTAATGTAAAAATATATCATATTATTATTATTTAACTACTGTAAAGGTAAAATCTTAGTATTATTAATATATATAATAAAGAGTTAAAAATAAAGAAATATATTTTGTATGCATATTTATTAATTTTTCCTTAGTTAAATTACATAACTAATATTATTATATTACATTCATATTTATAATTTAATAATTGTTTCATTTCATGTTAATTTGTTTTATTGAATACTTATTTGAGAAATTTGTTTTTGTAAAATTATCTTATACATTAACATATTTGAAAAGATTATTATTATTTTTAATGATAATTTAAATTTTCTTATAGGTAATTGTATTGTCTTATTTCTTATAATATATTTTTCATTTTTAGTATACCAATAATGAAAATTTCAAATAAATATTTCTACTATTACCAGAAATACCTTTCCATGGAAAATAGTTTAAATGTTTTATTTTTATAAAATTTATTTTTCACTGGAAAATAATTCTATGTAAAGGGAAGTTATTTCATAAATATTTTATTTTTGTTGAAGAAATTTATTTGTTGAATATGGTTTTCAAAAAATATTAAACATTACATAATAAATATTATTCTTATAATTTACATGATTTTACAGAATCCCCAATAGAAGAATGGAGGAAAACCATGGGGAGTGGGAAAAACTAACCACAGATCCCCAATGGGGATCTATCAGAACGATTGAATTGAAGTGAGGATAAGAGAACTCCAAATCATCCTCACATTTCACAGGGTTCATTCAGAATGAGAGAGGAAAGGTTTCATCCAAATTAATAAGAAATAAGCTAGACAAAATAACATAATACATGTAACCATATTAGGTTCACATCGTGTAAGAATTACACCATGTGTAATCAAAGTGTTTTAAAAATATTTACACCTTTCATTGAATATAATGAATCATATTAATTTATTTATTACATTTCATAAATTCCATTTTACATGATTTCTATCATATATCATGGTTTCCCCTTATCTGAAAAAAAATCCTGAACTAGTCAGATGCATAAGACTTGAACAATCATTACATGTCTTGTAGTCTTTATTGGGTGTGATTTCATGATGCATCATGCCTGCATCTCCAGCCACCATTGAAATCTCCTTAAACATCCCTTAAAAAGCTCAAAACACCAAAAATTTTAAATCAAAAAACTATGATAAAGCACACCATTACATTATACCCCTCAAAAAATATATTCTACCTCATGAATATAAAACCCAAACCAGAAAGAATGTTTTTTGAACAATTACCCCACAAGATTCCTTTAAAGGACCTCATTACTATTCAACATTAATTATATAAAATCAATCCTAACCAAATAGTCTAAAGGAATCTTATACCACATAATCAATGAACAACAATGACACCACATCCTCTGATAACAACCACAATCCACTACACACCACATAGTAACATTTAAAACCATCCAACCTCCACAAACCCCAAACCAAAAAACATACAAACCAATGAACCAAACTACCCCAAATGTTTTAATCAAGGAATTCCATCCTCTATTTCCAGATTCTATCTGCAAATGATTTCACTTACATTCCCATAAATATATAATCACATTTTTTTCTTATGAATATCGATTAAAAATAATGTTCTACACTTTTCATATGTTTGAGGGTATCATTAGACATCCCACATACATTAAACAGAACATCTCATAACCTAATATGATCCAATCATAAAATCTTTTTATAATAAAAAAAATAAAAACTCATAACAGCTATAAGTATTGAGCATGCATCTGGATATATCACTCCCAAGTACAATCATTTCAGCCAATATGCATCCATAACCCATGGACAAATAGGATGGTCTAAAAAGGCATCATGTTCTCTCAATGATCATATAACTCTACTATTCTTTCCACAAACATCATTTTTTACTCAATATATAACTCTACATAGTCAATAATTTGGGAGTAATCTTGATTATATAAATTATTCAAGGACATGTGGAAGATGTTGTGGATCGTCTATGATTGATGTGGAAATGCCAAATAATAGGACATCTCAACAAATGTCCATTATACATCATTGTTCCTAAGAAATGTTCATGAAATCATACTCCCCTACCAATCCTCTACATCCCACATCAAGGGGCGACTCTATATGACACATGATCTCCATCATAAATCTATAAGGGCCTCCACCTACAATAATTATATGACTTTTGAAAGTCCTGTGATGATAACATATTATTTGGAACTATCTGAATATTATTTTTAATGCTCTAAACCACATCTAAACAAAAAAAGATAACTCCCCAACAATTATACAAGAAAATGGAAAATATCATATCTATAATTACAATGACTCAAATGAAGTTATACCAATTGTCTTGTGGTATTTATTATTGTTTGAAAACATAAATAAAGGTTTTTTACTTACCCAAGATCAACTAAAGTCCATGACTCATGCACGTATCATATACTTTATCACCTGGATGGACCTTACAATCTTCCCATATATCTGAGGGAGGAATGTAGTGGTAAAGATAAAATGGGAGCCAAATCCATGTTTCAATAACATGCAGATTTAAGAAACCTGTAAAAAATCATTTTTCAAAAAAATGGGAGCCAAATCCATGTTTCAATAACATGCAGATTTATACAATAAAGGGCATTTATCTCATATAGGTTCACAAGGATTTGAAAAAAGTATATATTTATCCCATTTGATAAAAACTTAAACCAAATCCAAATATTCTTATATGTGTGCTAACTCCAATAGTGATGACATCTGATTTGAACTTCTATGAAACCTGTAAAAAATCATTTTTCAAAAAAATGGTGATCATTCAATTTCCCATTCATGATTTTAGAAATTGTTTAAATATTTTTTTAGTAAATATTTAATTAAATATATAATTGAGAAATTTACTTGAAGATAACATAAAAATACTCTTCCAAAAACCCATTGAAAAACTTATTTAAAATTACATACATTTGGAATATTATACCACTTTTGAAAATATATACTTTAAAAAATTGCATTAAAAGTAATAATTTTTTTTCAAAAAAAATGTATGATTTTTAAAATAAAACACTATGACTAATTGAAATTTGAATCATTTAAGGCTATATTGGGCTTACCCCTTTTTTGATGGATTAGGTTCACTCTCCATTTCCCCACCATATTTATAAAATTCATGTCCCAAATTTTTTGAAAAAAACTATGAGTGCTTCTCTTATATCTGTACATTCATAGGATTTTGATTATGAAACATGTAACTACGTTCAAATACACATTACACATATATTTATATATACGAGAAAGTATATATAAAAATATAGGAACTTCAATTAAATTTCACTTGAAATTTTCGTTCTTACCAAAACTACAGACCTTTCATAAATATCCATATACCCAAACTTTTTATGAAATATATGATATCATAATGTTATAACATCAACCATATTAAAAACTAGATATAGAATAAAAATATAAAAGGAAAATTCTTTAATTGTTTTTATGAATGAAATAATTACATGGATGTATAAATTAATAGAAACAATAATCATAAGCAATATAAAATTTTGTGCCACACAAGAAATTATCCCAGAAGAATTTATTATACAGTAATACATTCATGGAGATATATAATTAAAGCAACATAAATATATAAATCATGAACAAAAAAATTAAACAAAAAAAGACATATTAAATTGATTAATTACAGACATGGGCTTGGATTTCATATAACTATAAACCATTCAATTGAAATAATTTTGAAATATTGATACATGAATTCATGAAGAGTGGAAATATTACTCATATATATATATTGAGATATATAATGATTTAAAAATTTTAAATAAAAACATTGAATCCAAATAAAATGCATTACTGCATAATGATTTTAAATATTATTTTAATAAATATAATTCAACATAGAATCAGAAATTGAATCATGAATTGATAAAAAGAAATTTAATGTAACGAGAAACCATTTAAATAAAACAACATGATTTTGAAATAAGATAAAAATTTTATAATAGAAATAATCCCTTAAAAATGTATATTTTATGATTGAATTTCACATATGTATTATTTTACAATTATGATCACTTGGAAAAATAATTTTAATACAATTAAATTTATAACCAAATATAATTTAAAAAAAATATATGAATTAAATTTTTTATAAAACTAAAATACTTTATAATAATATGAAACCAAAATAACTAATAGTTTGAATCTATATATTTATCCCTTATTTTTTATTTTCATATAACCACTGAAGACTAATTCGTCTATTTATAACTCTCACACTTTCAGGGGAATGAGACACACGTAATTGAAGAAAAGGGCTAAAGGCATCTATCTTGCTCCATAATTCTCAGCATGATGCTAAGCTCTTAATAGATCTTCATATTTATAGAATAAAATATAGAGTATTAAAACTATTAGTTTTTTAATTAATTTATTATTTATGATATACTTGGTTAGTTCTATTATGTATGTTGTGGTGTAGGATTCAGATATCTAATGAAATTGTGAGTTTTATACTACTTTATATGGACAAAAATTTTAAATAAATAAATAAATAAATATACTTTTTTTACAGACCATGTTGATTTTAGGAAATCTCAAACAATAATAGATGCACACATAAAAATAAAACGATGATCCAAAATGACATCTAAAACAATTAAAGAATAAAACTTCAAAATAGACCGAATATGGATTGAACTAGGTTATTACTAATTACTGACACATCAATCTTTATCTATACAGTAAATAAATATTAACTGTTGAATATCAATAAAAATATCATTAGATAATTTTATTATATGAAACAGTTGATGAATATTCCTAAATCACAACAAATATAAACAAATATGAACCACATGAAAAATTGAAAACAATTTCAAATGTCATTCAGTGATAAAAATTAGAGAATATTACAAACTCAACAAATCATGAAATGATTCAAAACCCAAATTAAATAAATATGTTTCTAACTAAAAAGATCCATGAATCAATTTATAGTAGGGAGTAAAAGACTAGAGTTCAAAACCCAACTCAAACATATCACGACTCTAAAATTTGACTCTTGAAAACCATCTGCAAACTCGGATCTAGATCCAGAATATATTCTTGTCATTGAACTCACATACAATGAGGAAACAGAACTCCCACTCTCCTCCATTACACTCAAGACCTTGTTAGGACTCTCCTCCAACTGATGTCAAACCATCTACCTTCATCGGCCTCAACCCAGATTCGTTCTTTCTCCCCCATTTGTTGTAGGCTGAAGTCTCTCACAAACTGAAATCCTCAAAACCTGATTCTCCACTTAGATGAAAACCATTTATCAATTCATCTTTTTAATAATATTATTTTTTATATTTATTTTTTCAAGATTATATATAACATTTGTCTTATTTTTAAAATTTAATCATAATAAATTTTCTACATACATATATTTAATATAAATAATAATAAAACATTTTATGTGTTTATATAATAACAATAATATTATATTTATTTAAATTGATCGTGTTAATTTTTATAATATAATATTATATATTTGATAGTATGAAATGTTTTTTAATATATTTTATAACATCAATCTTTATAATTTATAACATTATAACTTTTAAGTATTTTTTTAATATATAATCATTAATATAGCCTTTATTTTTTGGTTTCTTGTCATTATTTTTTTTGAATATCAATTTTTTTAAAAAATTATTATTTTAATTATATATATATATTATATTAATTTAATAAAATATAAAAAATTTATTTCATGAAATGTAATTAAAATTTTGTTTTTTCAAACAAATAATATATTTATTAAATAAATTATTTATATAGGTTTTAATTAAATCCTATCTCAATTAATTTTAATTTATAATTTTTTTAATAAGTTCTTAATTAAAATTTATAATTCCTCAGGTTGTTATATTCTGCCCCAAGAATTGTTCCCTTGTAATTTTCTCATTAGATATAGAAAATTCTGAATTTCCACCATCAAAATTGACAAATATTTTAGTTGACCTAACTATCTAAATTAAACTCTATCACGTAGATTTTGTTTTCTTGAAAAGAAAACATATAATCTATAACACACAAAGATATTATAATATGTATTATTGTTAATATCTTTTATGTCATATTTTGTATGGTATAAAATTACTATCATTCTTTATAAGCAACCTCATTTTAGCTTTCCGTATATGCAACATTATTCATTGATTCAGTTACACACAATTTCATGTTCATTCAAACGAATTCATTTCACACAACACTATGTATAGATTTTTTTCAATGTATAAAATAACTAGTTCATTATTATTTTATAAACAACACCAATGGAAGCTTACACCAAATGTAACACTGATTTGTCTTGCATTTCATGCTAGAGCAACCTTCCTTGATAGCTTGTGTTGTACGAAATAACGAGTTTTACAAAACAAAAAATTATTATTAAAATATTATATAAACTATATGTTATGAATATTATTAACCAAATTTTGAATTTTATATAACATAAACATTTAAATTATGTATTTTCTATAACTTGATATATGAAAAAATTCATTTTTTCGGATAAAAGAAGTATTTTAAAAACAAATGCAGTTTTACCACCTTTTACTGGCACACCAATTTTAAATCTAGTTTTTAACTCATAAAAAATTAAATTTTAAAAAATAAACTTATTATTTGCAATGAGGTTATAAAATTTTACTTCAGATGAGTTTTTTACATTTTTCTGATAACGTCCATATAATGGTGAATACTAAAAATATGCAAAATTTTAATTGATAACAACATTTTTGGTCAAAATAATTATATGATTAAATTATATTTTTGAATGGTTGTAAAATATAAATAGAATATATTTTTATAATTTAATATAATTGAATTAATTGTAATTAATTTTACATTGAATTCATATGTAAAAACATTTCAATCTTTTGTACTGTTTTAGCTTTTAATCAAAAACCCGTTTTTTTCATTCAAACAACATGATTAATTTTAAATTAATTATTGCAACATCAATTATTTGAATTTTTAAAAATATATTTTTTGTTTTAATTTTTGGGTCCAAATTATATTAATAGGTAACTTCTATTATTTTATATTATGAATAGTAACCACTGTAATTTTAATTTAACAAGGTTAAAGGTAAATTTGGTAATTTATTTTTAAAAATATTATTATAAGGAAGATAAAATTATAAAAAAAACCTTGAAAAACCATATTTTATGATTACAATTATACCCTTAACATATTAGTTTCGAATCATTTTCATTTAATTTTCCACAAGACAATGAAAATGACTTAGATATTAATAAAACTAATGAATGTGACAAAATGTAAAACTCACAATTCTTAAAATTATAATAATTTTAATATATTAATGATTAGGATATATCTTTTAACATTAATAGTCCATGTAATGATAAATTACTTACCTACAATAAGGTAATTTATTTTTAAATTAATGAAATAAATAACTGAAATAAAGTCATATTTTTTATGATGTAAAAATAAATTAATTGACGAAAAATATATAAAATAATTTCTATTAAAATCTTAATAACCATATAAAGGACCAAACACATGACCAAATATTATTGGTCTTGTATATCTCGATAATAATCATAAAAATTCCAAGTTGGTCCCCATTTTGAGCCTTATAGAATATTTTATGACATATATATTATTTTATTTAATGTAATGTTAAAGTTGTCACATTCATTCTCTTAATAATAATAACATTTATAATGTTTGATAATATAGAATATAAAATATACTACATATATTTTCAGAAAATATTTTAAATTTATCTTCATTATAGTATTTTATAAATATTTTTTACGTGAAAAATATGTCTACTAAATAATCACCCAAAATAATTGAAGTAATTACATTATTAATGGAGATATCAAATAAATGTTACTAAAATTATTAAAATAAATATATTTTGGGATAATTAATATGTCCATTGAATTTTATAGATTCCCATCACCTCATAGGTATATATTAAAATATATATATTGAAGATAATTTTTAATCATTATATAATTTAAAAATAAAAAAATTGAATAGATTCAAAATCGACACTATAGATTGTTTATAAAAATTGAGTTTTATTTAATTATTTAAAAAGTATAAAACATTTTTAAATTTTTTGAATAATTTTAATGTCCCGTGTTTTTTGAACCGATTTAATATATAAATACTTTTGAACATATTCATTTTATGGATGGGTCGGTCATAAAACAAACTTCAGGTTGTTGTTTCAGGGTTTTGGACTATTTATAATTGTTTATAACAGACTTGGGTAATGGTTTGAGGAGATTTACAGGTTATTCATAAGGTTTTTGGGGCATCAAACATGGTGGTGGAATTCGCATAGGCTGAGCACGGTTGGTAAAACCGTGCGGGTCAAACTGTGCATCTTACTAAATGTTAGATAGAGGTGCTCGCTCGGTCTGCTCATGGTTAGGAAAAACATGCTGCAAAAATCGTGCGATGTAGGCACCATAGACATAATGTCCCACATGGTTGGCGCTTGGTTTTCCAGACCGTGCGAGACAAACCATACGGCTTACCAAGTTTAGGGTTTCAGGTTATTTTATTTAATTAAATTCCCATCTTTGAGGGATTTAATTAAATTTCCTCATATTGGGGTGTAAAATTGATTAAATTGATAATTTAAAAAATATCATAATTAATTGATTCTAAAAATGATTACATTTAAGTAAATTAATGTTAGAGAATTTAATTAAATGAGTTGGAGTTCTATTTAATTAGATCTAGGTCAATGGAATTAAATTAAACGAGGAATAAATGTGGATTTTTGGATTTACCTAATTGAATTCAAGGATGGGATGAATTAAATTATTTAATTAAAAGTGAGGGTAAATTATTTTATTAAATTTTATGTTCTAATAATTTAATTAAATAATGATGACTTGGAGTTGTATTTATTAAATAAGTTGAATTGAATTTAATTAAATGAATTAAGGAGTTTTTTTTATTTAATTAAATTTCTTGGAGAGGAATTTAATTAATTAATGTGTAATGGGGAAGTTATAGGGTTTATAAAATAATAATTTAAATTCAAATTATATTAATAATATAGTTGTTATTATTTTTATTATTATATTAATTATTATATAACTAATTAAGGATATAAGAGAGAGGCTCGCAGTATGGTGAGGCACGACCCCCCCTCCCCTCATTATCCCACAGTGAGCACACCACTCCCCAACTCGGCTCCCTCTCCACATTTCGGATCGTAGTGGTTCATTCATTGAATTTTTTTGTCTCATCTAGTTAAGTCCTTCTCTTCATGTTTCTTTCTTTGCATTAGCCATTTCTTATCTTCATTTCCTGGTGTCTATTGGGATGAAAACCTAAGGCCCTAGATTAATTCTGTATCTTCCCATCATTTTTTTCTATGTGGTGTGGAAGATGTCTCTAAACCCGTTAGTCCATATTTTGACAACCACCAGCAAAATCATGGCAGGTTTCCCTTATTTGGTTCACGACTGTCATATTTCTGTGGGTTGATGAATTCCGAGTTGTGCACGCTTTTTCAGAGGATTGTGTGCATGAAAATTTTGTGGTTTATGTTATGATGTGTTGGTTCATACAATTCCTTGATTTAGGGTCCCAAACATTGTTTTATTTGGTAAAAATTTAGTATTTTTAATCTACTACTTTTGATAAAGTTGGCTTCAATATTGGAGAAAACTATTTATTATCTGTTAGATCCCAAAATCATGTTTTTTAATAAAACCCCTCCAATGGTAGTGCGCTGACTTCATGATAAAAACATAATGACTGATTTGATATGTTCGTTTAACATGTGGTTATGTGAATTACTATTTATTCTTTTTTTGTTGACACACTTGGGTTAATTGGAATTTATGAGTATTCGGTGGGATAAGTTTAGATAATTTATCAGAGAATTAATTATGAGTTTTTAATTGGATAATTAATGATAAATAATTTTTCAATTAATTATTAACCTAGAGAATATTAAATGAAATATTGAATTGGTTATGATAAGATAATTAATTGGGGAAAATTAATTATGGGATGATGTTTGTCTATATAAGAAAATTAATGCTGAATTAAATATGTTCCATGATGTTTATTAAAGATAATTAATTGTGAGAATTAATTATGATATTATGATATTTGGTTTGGATAATTAATTATGAATAATTAATTATTGAAATATGTGATTTGGAATGGAATAATTAATTTATGAATTAATTATTTGCTTGATCATCAAATATATTTAACTAATGAGTGATTAATTATTGGATATTGAATTGGATAATTGAGATAATTAATCGGTGGAATAATTGTGATATGAAGATTTGAATAAAATGAGATAATTAATGTTGTATTAATTATTTGTACATTAAATAATGTTTCAGATATTTCATTATAAAGAATTAATTATATAACGTTAATAGTGTATATTGAATAATTTATTGATCAATAATTAATTGGTTATGTGAATAGTTAATTTTGATTTAACAAATGGCCTTTGAAATGTTTATCTAATTGTTGGATTAATAGTGGGATAATTTGGCTAATTCTTTTGAGTTATAAAATAATATAAATGAATGAGAATGTGCTTATAGGTATGGCTCTTTGAAAAATGTAGAAGTTGGTACTTGGACAGGACATTCCTCCCCAATAGTTATCAAATGACGTAATGAATGAGAATGCGGTACTATGTATGACATCCAAGAACAATGTAAAAGTTTGGAGTTGGGAATGATGTTCCTCCCCAATAGTTATCAAAAGATGTAAATTACTGAGAATGTGGTGCTAGGTATGGCATGCTAGACCAATTTAGAAGTTGGGATGTGGACATATCATTCCTCCCCAATAGTTATCTATGCACTTAAATACAAGGCTATTAGACATAATGATCTATACCGAATGAGAAATTGGTGTTGGACATGGAATTTTAACACCAATTTTATAAATATATGAATCAAGTTTTTAAGTTCTAGATATGGCGTTCTACAACAAATGTATATTATGTGAATTAATTATTTAATAAATGAAATATATTTATCATGCTTGAGTTGAATGTGATTAAATAAAGAATGATTGTGAATGATTAGAGTTCTGGCACATGCCGAAGTTGGTATTGAGGTACGGGATACCATGGGAACCTTGGAGATATTAAAAGATTAAATATTTAATAAATGGTAAAGTGATGGAAGGTATTTATGTTTAGAAAATATGCGTGAATGATTCTTGATCTGACTCTTATTCAAGAAATAGGTCAAAGTAGGTATCGTCGTCAGGTGTCCCTTGGGATCCTAGACGGGTTGTTGGTTATTTATTTAGTTATTGTGTTTCCTTGTTATATATTCACATCATTTGTTCTACTACATTGTCTAGATTGAGCTAGACAACTAATGGTCCCATCCTACTGAGATGTATATCTCACACCCTATTCGGGACACCATTTCACTGGGGTACTCGGGTAGATGTCCTTTTTGCAGGATTGTGGACCCTTTCCTGTGGATGTTAGGTGCACTTGGGAGTTAGTAGAAATGGACTGAGTGGGGGGTTCCGGATTCTCATGGAGATTTCATTTGGGGATTGAGTCCATTCTTTATTTTTGTTTATTAATGTAAAGCATGCTATCTTGTTTACTTCTTTCTTAAATGTATCACCATGACATGCATGCATTGTATAAACTGGATTTAGACATTTTTGTTATATAGTTGAATATTAATTCATAATAATCTTCTATTTTCTTTGATTATTATCTATTTCTTCTCTGTAATCTGAATATGAGTGTATAGTCTCCCCACTTACAATCCATATACCACCACTTCTAGTCGGCAACCTCCAGCATATGGGGAGACGTGCTTGATATCAGGTTGCGACTAGTACTTCTACTTGTTTGAGGGTAAGCTGGGTTGGGATGTTACAATGTGGTATCAATGGTTCATGTTTTCTTTCTTTGTATTTGACTTTTTGTTTTGAGTTGTTAGATATGAGACTAGAAAAGTGTCATCATTCGGTTAATATCCATCCTTTGAACTGATCACCCCCTGTACTGGAAATGAACAAGTGGCTAGGGATGGGAACTGATGTTTTTACTAGTTTATGCTACAGTTGATATGATTTCACCTTATGTGACTAGAGTATTTTATACTGCTTGTTGATTTTGAGAACTTTGAAAATTTTCATTGGCCTGATAAGGCAATGAAATTGCATTACATGAATCATCTATGGCACTTAGAGATTCACATTCCATGCAAATAACATGCCTTGTAGTTGGATTATTAGGGTGCCTGCTAATTTTTATTTGGTTCCTTGAGTATAATTCCATTTTTTTATTTTATTTTTAATTCCCCCTTAGATAACATTTTTCAGTGATAGATATAACATGGTTGGTTTTTTATATGCCATGATCCCTCTATTTTTATCATGTTTTTATTTTGTTCCATGCTTTTGTATAATAAAATGCTACTGTGTTATTCGTATTGATAACATGATAGGGTAGTTTTGATGAGTAAATGGATGATGAGTTTAAAAACATTTTGATTGATTACATCATCAATGGGAACCAATTTCAGTGGTATGGTGAATGGATTCCTTATAACTGGGAAAACGTATCTCGTGCATTCAAACAATTGAAAAAATTGATTCTAAAGTTAAAAAAATATTAAATGAAAATTAATTAGGATAAATGGGATCCAAATTACAACATTACGGTGTATGGGATCCTTATCGATTGGTAAATGGCCACCCATGTGACTGAGACTAGTATAACCATAGTGTGTTTGAAAGTGGTTATAAATGTAAAACTGTTGAGTTCTTAATGAAATGAACTGCTATAGGGATTATTTTTGTAGAACCTATATGTTTTTTAATTAAATGTGAACCTAGAAGGTCTCGTTCTAATTAAATGGATTTTAAATGATAAATTTCCTATTTAAAATAAAATGATGATAAATGTTAAATGACTAAGTTTAATTTTATATATATATTTCCTATTTTTATTGAGAGGCATTGTTTGAGAAACCCAATTTTCTTGTTATGGAATAGTATTTTTGGAGTTGATAAAATTATTTCAATGTTTATAAGTTTAAATGATTTCAATGAAATGTCAAAAATGAAATGGGAGTTTTTGTTCAAAGTGATTTATGTTTTATATAAACAATAGATTGTGTTGATGTGTTTGGTTTATAATTGAGTAGCCAGTAGTAGGTAGCACCCTTAGATCTTGAGATGCTTTATTCTAATGTGAACTTTTGATATTGGTGTTTTTATAGTGCAATTTACCTTACTATATCTTTGGGACTCATGTTTTTGGAAACTCCAATAGGTTTAGTTCATTCTTTCATACGATATGTTTACGTGGTGATCATGGTTTATAGAACATCACACGTGTGTTTAAGGTGTTTCTAAAATAGTGTTATTGTGAGGGACTGGTTTTTTTTCTATGACATGGATACACCTAAGGTTTGTAAAGTTGAATCAACATGTTTTTCAAAGAGTATTAGGGGTAACCATTGAAGGAACAAGGACGCATTGAGGGATACATGCATCAAGGATTGGTTGATGACACGTAGGCCGGAGAGGCCAAGAAATTTTGTAAAGAGGTGGTCGAAGATAGTTTGATAGATGTTTTGGGGACCTAGGATTACTCTTAGTGTTATATTTTGAATGAGACGAAAATGTACCCTATCTTGACCTCATCTAAGAGCCATTGAGATAGCATTAGTCATACATCATGTTGATGTTTTAAAAGTTGTTGGACTTGATACGAGGTTTTTGATTAGGTTATACATGGGATTTTTGATTATTTGGGTTACACTTTTATTCATGCTGGGATACAATTGTTTTATGGAAGCCTTGAGATGGATTGACTTGGAGAGGTCATGGAATGTCCAATGAGGAATTTTAATACTTGTGTTTAGTGATGTAATGTTTTAATGGAATGTCACAATGTTAATGGTGACTATGGGTTTTTGGGTTGGAAATATCAATTGAGGTGAAGATGATGAGATAATGTATATAATATTATGGACTTGATTACATGACGTTTTGATGCATTGGGTTGGATTCGGAGCATTGGATCAAATTTAAACATTTTAAGTTGTTGGTCATGTGATTTGGTTAATAGTGTGTTTGGCGTTTAGAAATACAATTTATTTCATCAAATGATACTTTATGACCTTGGTAGGTTATTTAATATTGTATTAGTTCTAGTAAACTTTATATTGATGATAAATTTTTAAGGAGGTTAAATTTTAATGTCATGTGTTATGAACTGGGGTAAAATACGAATGTTTTTGAACTTATTCATTTGTTGGAAGGGTCGGTCATAAAAGAAATATTTAGGTTAATGTTTCGTGAGTTTGGGCCACTTAAAATTTTTGATAATAGGATGGGGAAACGTTTCAAGTAGTTTTATTGGTGGTTAAATGTCTTTCCGGAGCATTGAACCTGGCGGTGGCATTCTCACAAGATGAGCATGGTCAGTCCAACCTTGTGGGTTAAAATGTACAACATGATAAGGGTGAGACAAAGATGCTCAAATAGTCTTTATATGGTTAGTAAAACCATGCAGGAAACCCCATGTGAGTATGTTCCATATAAATAATGTCCCTCACGGTTGGCACATAGTATTCCAGACCATGAAAAACAAATCGTGCAGCTTACCAAGCTTTGTGTTTTGGGTTGTTTTATTTAATTAAATTCCTAGCTGCGATGTATTTAATTAAATGTCGTCATATGTGGTTTTTTAATTTATAAAAAACATGGATATATAAATAATTTAATTATCTTATGCCAAATAGTGTTTCATTTAATTTAATTAATATGAGGGAATTTAATTAAACGAGTTGCAGCTTTATATAATTTTATGCAGTTCAATGAAATTTAATTAAATTTGGAATAAATGTTGAGTTGGGGTTTTAAATAATTAAATTGAAGGATATGAAGAATTTTATTGTTTAATTAAATGTGTGTGAAATTATTTAAATAAATTTGAAGTTGCAAAAATTTAATTAAATAACGACGAGTTGGAGTTTTATAAATTAAATTCATTGAGGGGAATTTAATTAAATAGGTTAATGGGGAGTTTTAATTTAATTAATTTCAATGGGGATGAATTTAATTAAATGAGTTGTAATGGGGGAGTAATGTGGTTTATCAATGAATAATTTAAATTATAATTATAACAACAATATTATTGTTATTTTGATTATTATATAAATTATTATAAAAATAATTTAGGTTATAAGAGGGGGGTGCACAGCAGGGTGAGGCATGACCCCCTCCCCTCATTCTCCCAGGGTGAGGCGCAAAACTCCCCAACATGGCTCTCTCTCCTCATGCCATATCACAGTAGTTCCTTCATGGATTTTGTCTGTCTTGTCGAGGTAAGTCCTACTTCGTATGTTTCATTCTTCGCATCAGGAATTTCTTATCTTCTTCACCAAGTATCTATTAGGCCAAAAACCAAAGGCCTGGGTATAATTTGGTTTCTTCCCTTCATCTGATTCTAGGTGGTGATAATGATGTCCCAGGACATGTTAGTCCCTATTTCGAAAAAAGTTTCCAAAAGTATTGTGGGTTTTCTCTATTTGGTTCACTAACGTTATATTTGGGTGCAAAGTTTAATTCCGAGTGTGTGGATGCTTTTGCAGAGGTGTGTGTGTGTGTGAGACATATGTTTGCAGTTTCATTTAAAAAGTGTTGGTTCATCCAATTCCTTGAAGTATGGTACTCAACATTTTTTTTATTTGTTAAAAATGTAGTTTTTGTTAACCTGCATCTTTTGCTAGTGTTTACATCACTATTGTAGAAAAAATAATTATTATTTGTTTTATTATAAAATCATGTTTTGTAATAAAACCCCGCCAATGGAGGTGCACTACCTTAATTATAAAAACATAATTTTTAATGTCACATTTCCATTTAGATTGCGGTTATGGGAATTACTATTTTTTTGACGCACATGGGTTATGTGGAATTTATGAGTATTGGATGTGATAAGTTCCGATAATTAATCATGGAATTTATTATCGTTTTTTAGTTGGATAAGTTAAAATAATTAGTTTTTGATTTAATTATGAACCTAGAGAATTTTAATTGAAATATTGAATTGGTTATGTTAATATAATTAATTGGGGGAAATTAATTAATATACTATGTTTGGAAATGATAGATAAATAATTGCGAATTAATTAGGTTCCTTAATGTTGATTAAAGATAATTAATTGAGGAAAATATTTATGAAAATTTGATATTTGTATTGGATAATTAATTATGATGAATTAATTATAAAAATTTGAAATTTAGAATATAAAAATTAATTATTGAATTAATTATATGCTTGAACATGAAACATAGATAATTAATTGAGGGATTAATTATTAGATATTGAATTATATAATTGAGATGATTAATCAGAGGATTATTTATAATATGATTCTTTGAATAAAATGAGATAATTAATGGTGTATTAACTATGTTCTTATGAGTATCTCTTCTGATAATTAATTATGAATAATTAATTATCAAATGAGAGTAGAGTTGATTGATTAATTAAGTGATGATTTAATTAATGGGTTATGTGAGTAGATAATTTTAGAGTCAACTAATTTCCATTTAAATTATTATCTAATTGCTGGATTAGTAATTCTATATTGTGGATAATTCTTGTGTTTTATAATATAATGTAAATAAAGGAGAATGCAGTGCTAGGTATGGAATCCTAGAGAATTGCAGATTTTGGGGCTTCGACATGATGTTCCTCCACAATAGTTATCAAATGATGTAATGAATTAGAATGTGGTGATAGGTATATTATTCTATAAAAATGTAGAAGTTGGGACATGGACATGAAATTTCCCCCAATACTTATCAAATGATCGTACTGAGTGAGAATGGGGTTCTAGGTATGGAATCCGAGAACAATTTAGAAGATGGTACTTGGACATGGGGTTCCTCCCCAATTGTTATCTATGAACATTAATGTAAAGGTGTTAGTCATGATGATCTAAGCTAAATGAGAAATAGGTTTTAGACCTGGAATTCTAACACCCGTAGTATAAATATATGAATTTTATTTTTATGTCCTAAACCTGGAGGTCCACAGAAACAGTATATTATATGAATGAATTATGTAATGATAGAGAGATATGAATCATGTTCGAGTTGAATGTGATTAAATAAATAATTATTGATAATGATTAGAGTTCTAGCATGAGGTGACTACGGTATTGTAGTATGGGATACCTTGGAAACCTTGGAGATGATAAATTATTAAATATAAAATAAATGGTAATGTTTTGAAGGTTATTTATGTTTGAAAAATATGCTTGTATGAATCTTGAGTAGACTCTTATTCTGGGAACGGGCCGAAGCTGGAATCTCCATGAGGTGTCCCTTCAGAACCTAGATGGGTTGTTTGATATTTATTCAGTTATGTTATTACCTTGTTATATTTACACCTCATTTGTTAAATTTCATTTTGAACATTGAGATAGACAACTAGTGGTCCCGACCTACAGAGATGTATATCTCACACCATATTCAGGCCACCATTGCATTGGTGTACCAGAGTTGACATTATTATTTTTTGGAAAGTGGACCGTTGCCTTTGGATGTTACGTGTACTTGGGATTTTGGAGAAAATTACTAAGCGGGTTTTTGGGATGCTCTTGGAGATCGCATTTGGGAATTGAGTCCTTACATTATTTCTATATTATAATGTAAATCGTTCTATTTTGTTTACTTCTTTTTTATATGCATCACCAAGATAAGCATGACTTTTAATAATTGAATATTGTCCATTTCCATAGAATAATTGAATATTGTTTTATATTCATTTTCAATTTTCTAAGATTATTATCCACTTATGTTGTGCACTTTGAATTTGAGGGTATAGTCTCCCCACTAACTATACATAGACCCTCACTGCTAGTTGGCAGCCTCTAGCATTTGGGGAGATGCACTTAAGTTCTTGAGTCGACTAGTTCATGTACCAATTCATTGGTAAGTCGGGTAGAGACATTAAAATAATTATGATATGATAAAAAATGTTCTAAATTTTTATTTTTCATCTAATTGGAATTATATAATTTAATATTTTACCCTTTTAATATTGAAATATTTGATACCATAGTTAAAAATAAAAAAATAAGAAGTTTTTAATTAAAAAGACAAGGTTTGAATGGACATAAAACTTGTAAAAAAATTATTAGACAGTGATATTAGAATATTATCTCTTCTAAACATATAAATTGGTACATTTTGTATATTTTTAGTGGGTTTTTGTTTTATTATAAATTAATATTCTTGAGGATACCAAAAGTTCCACTCACCTAAATTAAAAAAGGCTGCATCCTCCGTCATTTTTACACAATTAATTAAGCCTTCAAATTCCACAATCCCCTTCCCATTTCACTTCTCAACTTTCATAGATACATTTTATATGTTCTGGTTCTCTCAAGAGAACAATTGTAGTTCTATTAAGAGTTGATCTAAAGAGAGAACATCAATGAAAAGGTAATCTAATCTATAGATTCATTCATATTTCTTTCCAATTCTACTTCTAGTTCATGATTTTCTTAATTATAGAATAATAACTCTAGTATAAAATATATATTGAAATGTTATTAAAATTATGAAACAAACATATTGAAATTTTTATCCATCTATTGATGGAAGAAATCACCATGTGTGCGTATGTATGGATTACCGTCTCGACGTCGTGGTGTAATAAATTTTTCACAATCACCTTACTTGTATTGGTATTAAATAGATTTAATAACTATTTATGATTATTATTAAATTATATTGATTATGATTGAGACTAATCCATGAAAATCAACACCATTCAACATTTATGAGAATGATATCGTTTCTCTTGCATGTGTACGACCTACCCTCTCCACAATGTGATGTGATTCATTCTACATGATCTTCAATAATTAATGAATATATAAATGTCAAAAATGATTAAACATGATATATATTTGGTTAATATAATTTTCCAATGATAAAACTATGACCTAATATGGAGAATTGGAACTAATTCGAAAAATCATGCATAAGAACAAAAAGTTGTTAACACACAAATAACAAGTAACATTGATATATTACATATAAAGATGATAATATGACCATTTATGATATCATAAAAACGAATATTCCTCAATATTAATAGAATTACATTATTTAAATAATTATATTGGAGGTTCATATATATTGGATACACATCGAACCTATGGTATGTTATTATTTTGTTTCACTTTTATTTATGTGGTACATATTCCATATACACCATCTAATTCTTTGTGAGAGGATTATGTTACACATTATTCTTTTATTATTCATATAATGAGTTTTATAATATTTAAATATACAAATAATTTTCCTTATTTTATGAGGCATATGATTCGAATGATTAAAAAATTTTATGTGATAAGTTTTTAATCTCATTTTTAACAGATTTATTTTATATGTAAGAATTTAATAGGAATATATTTAAAATCCATGTACATGTTTTATAAAAATGATTTAATAAAATGTTTAATATTAATCTATTTATTTTTAATATAGATTTTAAATTTTTTTTACTACTACTACATGGTTTGGAAGGAATCTTTATTTCACACGAGGCACTTTTAGACCTTTTCGGAAATATTTAGATAAGAATATTTTTTTAATTTATACTACATGAAAGGATTTTTACATCTTCATAACACCTTATTTCCATGAAGTTTCGTCTAAACATTTTCAAGCATATTTTCAAATAAATTATTTTATTTTAATTTTTTTTTGGAATTTTGAGAAAAGTAAATGATTTTTAAGAAGAAATAATATTTTCCCCAAGAATTAAGCTCAAGTATTTTGTCAAAAATATTTTCCATATATAATGACTTGGGGTTATATTTCTATCCTATTATTACTAGGATTTGATAATGTTTATTATGTAATTTTTTTAAGAAATATGTTTTTATATGGATTATGATGGAATGATTTTGATGAAACCCATTTAATTTCATTGAAAATTCTATGATGAATGATTTACGTTTTTGTCGCACATGTTATAATGATTTCATTATTAGATGAGTGGGACCAATATCTACCTCCAATACATTGGGTAATTATTTATATCTCATGAGGTAGAAATAGATCGAACAAAAAAGTAAACATGGTTTAGTAATAAAGTGCTGGAATAGTAAGTAAATCTGGTTTAGTGATTCTGGGATGGAGTGACAAGTAAACTTGATTCAGTAATAGACATTGTCCACTATGAAGGTCTTGGAATCAATGCCTTGTCTATTATGGAAATCATATTATGTACTTATTTTTTACCTCAATTCCTTATTCTATTTCAAATATAGGTTATCATGGTCATTCTCACTTATGATATATTCCTTACAAACATCCATGATTGATTTCATGGATCAAGATTTTTAAATATAAACATTATGTTTATTTGATTTAGATTCTTTTTTTTTCAGGATTTGTTTTATGTTCTCCATTTTTACCCATTCTGAGAAATTAAGCTCATACATTTTATGTTTTCTTTTCTTAGGTTATAATGAAAGGTTTTAGGTATGAAAAAAAGAGGAAGATAATTATGCAGGATGATTATAATCTTTCACCATGTTAGAAGATTATGTTACGGGTTTCCAAAACCTCTAAACTAATACAGTCATTGTGAATATGTATTTGTGATGTATTACGTTTTCCACAAAAGTAATGTAATTTATACATATATTGAGAGTGGGTCTGTATATTTGGTATTAGAATAATGGTTTGGTCAACCATTGGAAACAACTATGTGAAAACATTAGTGAGATCCCCAGAGATATTTCAAAGTCATGTATAGGGATGTCCTTAAGGGTAAGTCAAACTAGAGGTTACAGTCCTAGAATTATGATAACGATCATGAATAACCCATGATTAAGCCTATTATGTTTGAGATTTAATGTACTTCCCCTGGATTATATTGTTTTCTGAGTATTAGTTTTTCCTCTCACACTATTTTTTATTGGTTTTATAAAATTTCACGAAACTAGAGGGTTCATGATAATTGATAATATAATGGACAATGGTATGATATTCATCATCAGAAACCAACTAAAATGGGAGTTAGAAACATCATTATTTTTCTTAATCAGAAATATCATAATATGATCAATAATATAATCTTTAGTGAGTTTCCGGACCCAACTTATAAGAGAACGATGGAGTTTCATGGAGATCATTGAGGAAAGAAAGTTCAATTTTTCACATGTATATCATGTGGGAAGAGGTATCAAGGAGAATGTTTTAAAGGATATAGAATTTTATTTGGGTGTGGAGACGATGGTCACAAATCCAATAGTTATAATGGAAATTCATTGGTTAACACAACGAACAAGGATAATTGTATTTCCAAGACTAATAATGATAAAATGTTTTAAATGTGGAATGTATGGGAATTATAAAAATCAATGCCCTAAATAACAATATCATGAAGAGAATTATCATGGTAATATGAGAAGTATTTATGTTGATGAAGATAAAGAGACTAAAACGTTAAAAGAGATGAAAGAAGTGTTGAGGAATAAAATGATGATGCTCGGTCAATGATTGAAGAAGACAGTGGAATGATTGCATGTTTATCAAGAATAATGTATGGTACTATGGAATAATCAAAACTCTAAGGATTGTTACAATATTTATTTCATGAAATATTTCAATTTATATATTTAATGGTACCAGTATCCCTGAAACATTATTCATATATTTTTTGAAAACATGTGATATGTGAATAATGATGGGATAAATAGATAATGGGTTGTTTGATAGTATTAATGACCTCCAGACTGATATAAATAAAACCTGATATCGTGTTTTGAGTATATATAGTGTTTTGGTATTTTTTGTGTGTGGAAAGATTTAATTTTGATAGAATGAATGTTTTAACCATGGTTCTATGGTAATTCATGTTATTATCATATTTCAAGAGAATAAATGATTAAGGTTTTGATATGTTTGGAATGTGACAACTAAGAACTAAAAAATGATATATGAGGGACAAATATTAAGTCGATTTAGTTCACCCCCTTCTAAATTTTTCATTTAAAGTTTTTGTATGGATAATAGGGTTATCAATTTATTGATAGTATGATCTATACTTCGGTTAATTTTTTTTAGAATAATATATTATCTCACTATAGGGGGAATTATTCATATTTTATTACTTGTGCTATCCTTTTTTTAGATATAGATAGAATGATATATCATTTTATAGTATGATATGATAACACATCAAGTATAAAAAATTCCACATCATTTCTTCAAATAAGTGATGAATTTTAAATTGTTCAAGTCACGAACAATAATGAAATTATAACAAAATCAAATAAGTGTTTATTCTCATAAAAAAATCAACAACATTATAAAATTGATCATGAAAAGAAAAAAATGTTATTTTAGCATCTACTTATATGATTAGTTAGATGGTACCTTAATTAAATTTATATTTATATCATTATTGTTGTTAACTATATCTAACCTTGTTCTATATCCTTATCCATCAGAACTTTATGGTTACATTTCTCTTTAATTTCCATGTTTTCACTTCCCACCTATGTTCTTTTATGTGGAATCTCGTTGATGTTTTAATTTTGTTGACTATTATGTTTCTAAATCAATTTTTTAAAAATATTGTTTAGTATACCTTTATAATATGTTGGTTTTTTAAATAGAAACTCTGATTTAGTATACCTGTTATAACCCTGATGAATTTCGAGGGTGAATTTCATTTTAAAGGGGAGGGGGCAATGTAACACACCAAGATTTTATGAGATAGATTATTTTTAATTACATTGACTTCATTTTTTGTAAGGAAATCCTAGATTAGTATGTTTAATATGTAACACTTTTTTAGCTGGCAGTATATGAAATACTCTTCTTGGCTTCGGTTACACACAATTTCATGTTGTTTGGATATAATTCATTTGACACAACACTATGTATAGATTTTGTGGAATGTATAATAGAAAAAGGATTTTATTATGTTATAAACAATAGAAAAATACTATTTTACTAAATTTAACACTGACATGGCATTTATTTCACACAAAAGAGACCTTCCTTGATTACTTTTATTGTATGCAATATTGAGTTGTACTAAACAACGATATATTATTATAATATTATGTAAACATATAGTTATGAAAATTACAATGTAATTTTTTAGTTTTATATAAAATTAAAATTAAAATTATGTATTTTTTAGATCATTATATATTAAAAATTAGGAATTTTAAAGAAATAAGTACTTTTAAAAAAATCAACATTATCACCTTTTGATGGAACACCCAATTTAAATCTAGTTTTTACACTTTTATAAGTTAAATATGGAAAAACTAAACTTCTTAATTGAAAGAGGTATATAAAATTATAACATTTGTCCTATTTTTGACATTTTTCTGTTAACATTAATATTTTGATGGAAAATAAAAATGTGCTAAATTTTAATTGAAAACAAATTTTTTCATTGAAATAAATTACATGGGTGAATTATATTATTGAATGGTTTTAAAGTATAAAAATAATATATTTTTATAATTTAATAAAATTTAATTCCTTTTCATTAATTCTATATTTAATTCATATGAAAAAACATTACATTCTTTTTCAATGTTTTAACTTTTCAACAAAAAACACATTTTTTCATTCTAAAAACTGTATTAAATTTAAATTAATTCATGTAACCTATTTGATTTGAATTTTGAAAAACATATTATATATTTCGAATAACTGGGTCCAAATTATGTTAATAAGTTACTTTTTTTATGTTATGAATATTAACTATAGTAGTTTTTATTTAATGTGGTTAAAGGCAAATCTGGTAAATTTGTGTAACAAATAATATTATAAAGACAATTCAATTATAAAAAATCTTCCAAAATCCTATTTAATAAATATAATTCTACCCTTAACATGTTAGGTACGAATCATAGTCATTTAATGTCCACTTCACATTAAAAATGACATATATATTAATAAAACCAATGAAAGCGACAAAATTTCAAACTCACATTTCTTCAATGCATAATAATTTTAATATAGGGATAACTAGGTAATTCAGTATAAAGTAAATAGAATTGGGAAATATAAAATAATTATATACATCATGGTAATTTATTTTTTATTTTTAATAAATAAATAACTACCTCAATGGATTATTCTTTTATGATGTAAAAATTTATTAATTGATGAGAAATAAATGAATCAATTTATATTAAAATCCTAATAACCATAAAAAGGTCCAAACACAAGACCAATTATTATTTTTAGATTATGAATCAACCATAATCATCCAAAAGTCAATCTAGTGACAATTTGGAGGCTTATAGAATATATTATGACCTTTATATTATTTTAGTTCAAGTAATGTGAAATTGTCACATTCCTACTTTAATAAGTATAACAGATTTAATGTTTGATTTTATAAAATTAAACTAAGACTACATATATTCTCAAGAAATATATAAATTTTATCTTCATTATTTTATTTTATCATTAAGTAGTACTAAAAAATAATTATATTAAATAATTACCAAAAATCATTATTGTTATTATTTTATTAATGGGGATATCATAGAAATATTATTAAAAATATAGAAATATTTATATTTTGGGATAATTTATATTTTTAATGAATTTTATAGATACTATTTACTTAATATCAACATAATATAATATTTAGTTCAAAGTAAACTTTTTTATCTTTAATTGTTTAAAAAATAAATAAATTTTATAGGGTCAAAATGGACACTATTGATTGTTTATCAAAATAGTGTCTTAGTAATTTATTTAAAAATTAGCAATTTCATGAAAAATATTATAATAATTATAATGTAAAAAATGTTCTAAATTATTTATTGATGATCAAATTTATATCATATAGGTAAATATTTTACCCTTTTAATATTGATATATTTGTAACCCTAGTGAAAAAGAAATACAATAGCAAACTGTTAAATTGAAAATGAAAGGTTTTAATGGACATAGAAACATTTTAAAAATTAATATTTTTATGATATAGCAACAATATATCCTCCCATTTTATAAATGGGTACATTTTCTAGGTTTTTGAGTGGGGTATTATTTTATTATGAATTACTATTTTTGAGGTTTCCAAAAGTTTCCCCTGCCTCAATTATAAATTGGTACCTCATCCATCATTTCTATGAAACTAATTAATCCTTCAAGTTAGTCTATAACATACCCATTTCTCTACTATACTTCCCTCATTATATTTTCGAAGTAATGGTCCTCTCAAAATACACACTCTAGTTCCATTAAGGGGAGATCTAAAGAGACCATGTCAAAAAAGAGATAATCACCTCTACCGATTCATTCATATTTAATTATACTTATACTTATTATTCATGATTTGATTCATTATTTCATAATAAATATAGTTAAAATTGTACATTGAGATGTTTTTATAATTTTTAAACACCCATATTCAACATTCAATACATCCTATGAATGATCAAATCACCACGTGTGCGTACATACAACTTACCATCTCCACGTCATGCTGTAATTTGTTTTTCAACTGCACCTTACCTGGATGGATATAAAAATGGATGTAATAGCTATATATGATTATTAAAAAATTATATTTATTATTAAATAATGTACACAATTCAAATCAACAACATTTAACTATTGTGGGAATTATATCATCGCTTGTGTGTACGTACGACCGGCTTCTCCACGATGCGATGTGATTCATTCAACATGATATTAAATAAATCATAATTATTTAAATGTAAATAATTCATAAACGCGGTATATATTATGTTAATATCATTTTCTAATGATATAAATATCACCCAATAAGGTTAACCATAACTTATTCGATAAATCATTTATAAGAACAAAAAGCAGTTGACACCTGAATAACAAGTATCAATAAAATGTCACCATCAAAAGATGATAGTAGTATACATTATGATATCATAAAATTTAATAGGATTCATTATTACGTCCATAACATTATTTAAATCATTATTTAGGAGTTTTGAATACATACTAAGCATATCGGACCTATGGTAATGGATTAATTTTTCTCACGTTTATTTCTATAGGGCAAATGCTTTATACACCATATAATTCTTTTGTGTGATGTATATGTTAGCCAAGAATGATTTTATTATTCCTAATATTAATTTTATGATATTTAAATATTAATATTATGTTCCTTATTTTATGTGGCATACGATTCGACTGATTATGAATTGGCATGGGATAATTTTTCTATCTAACTCTTATCTGAGTTTGTTTTTACGTAAGTATTTACTGGGGATATATTTATCATCCATATATATGTTTTCTAATAATGTTTTAATAATTTTTCTAATATTATCCTATGTATGTTTAAATTATATATTAACCATATTTTAAATTTAATACATGGTTTGAAATGAATCTTTCATTCATTCGAGGTACTTTTTGACTTTTCCGACATGAGTATGTGATAAATTTTTTAAACTTATACGATATGAATAGATTTTCAAATCTTCACATTTTTTATTTCCATGACGAATACTCTAGAAGGACTTAAGATTAAATTAAACTTAATTATTTTCTTTTAAAATTGTGTGGCATTTTTCGAAAAGAATACGATTTCCAAAGATGAAAGGAAAATATCCTCATGAATTAAGCTCAAGTGTTTTATCAAAATAATTTTCCATATAAGATGTCATAGGTTTATGTTTCAATAACTATTATTACATTGATTTTATTATGTTTATGATGAAATTATTTTTATTAAATACATATATTTTATATGTATTATGATGGAATGATGTTTATGAAACCCATTTTATTTCATGGGTAATTCTAGATGAATTACTTCTGTTTTTGTGACACATATTTGACTGATTTCACACTGATATGGGAGAGACCAATATCTCCCTGAAATGAATTGGGAAAATATTTATATCTGATGATATAAAAAATTATGGAGAAAATTAAAAATGGTACATTAATACAAAACTATAATAACAAGTAAATCTCGTTCTGGGATACACAACGAGAATGACAAGTAAACTCGGTTTTGTAAAGGACGTTGTCCGCTACGATGGTCTTGGAAGAAATGCCTCGAATACTATAGAAATCATATTATGTGACTATTTTTTTCAAAAATTCCATGTTTTATTTAAATGATATGTTATGATGTATGTGTTCACTTATGATTTATATATTACAAACTGCAATAATTTATTTCATGGCTGACGATTTTGATATTAAAACTTAAAGTTTAGTTTTTTGAAATTATTTTATTCATGGTGTGTTTTATGTTCTCCATGTATACCCTGAACATGCATTTGAGAACACTCTTTTTATGTTCTATTTTACCAGTATATAATGAAAATATTTAAGTAGAAAAATTGATAATAACTTTATAGGATATGATGATGATCTTTCACCATGTTAGAAGATTATTTTTTCTGTTTCTAATGACACTAAACTAATAATGTATTTGGGAGTCTGTTTGTGTCATCTATTACGTATTCCGAAAAGATAATGTAATTTCCATCTATTTCAATCAAGGTTCCCTATATACTGGCCAATATTTTCTAGACTGTTCCTTTGATACCAACTATAACAGCATGATAATATGCTTCTCGACTTAGTGCATAAAAACATGGGGTGTATTTTCTTTTATAAAAGATAACTAAAAAATACACATTCCCTTATACAGTAGAGGACTTTATAACAGTATATTTTTTGGAGGATTTGAAAACACCTTAAATTTATTAGAGTTGAACAAAAATATAACAAATTCCTTCAAAGATTCTGCGCAGCTAACTCCAATGGTGATGACGTCTAATTTGAATATCTAAGATACCTGTGAAAAATCATTACTAATTTAAAGGGCGAGAATTCAATTTACTAGTATAGAGTTTTGAAATGGTATAAATATTTTTTTTACAATATTTAATTTATAATAAGTTTGATAAGTTCCTTTAAAGACAACAAAAAAATAATTTTCAAAACACCATTTGAATAACATAATTGAAATTACTCAAATTTAAAATAGTATACCACTTCTTGAATTAATTCCTTTAAAAAATCTTTAAAATTAATCCATTGATTCTTCGGAAAAAACAAGGAATTAATTAGAAATAAAAACATTGTGTATTATGGAAAATTGAATCATTGAAGGCTATCATGGGCCTACCCACTTGTTGAGGGATTGGTTTCATTCCCCAATTCTCTAACATATTTACAATATTCATGTGTCAAGTTTTCTGAAAAAATTATGCTTGCTTTACTTATATGTATATAATCATTGGATTTTGATTTTGAAACATTTCACCACGTTAAAATACACATTACACATATATTTATATATACGATTATGTATGTATATAAATTTATGGACATCCATTTCTTTTCACCTGCTATTTTGGTTCTAACCAAATCTAGAGACTTTTGATAAACATACACATACCCAAACATTTTATTGAATACATCATTTAATATTTTTATAACTTCAACCATTAATTAAACTACATATTGAATAAAAATATCAAGTACATATTTGTTTAATTATATTTATGCATGAAGTAATGACATAGATGTATAAAGTAATAACTACAATAATAAATAAAAATGACTAATTTTCTGTCACAAATGAAATTATCAAGTAGAATTTCATATAAATTTGTCTTTATAGGGAGACACACACACCTAGGTATATATATATATATATTATTAATGAACAAAAAAAATTAAATGAACAAATACATATTTAATTCATGAATTATTAATATGTACTCGGATTTCATACATTTATAAAACATGAAATTGAAAAATATTAATAAATCTTAAAAAAAATCTTGAATTATGGGAATATTACTTATATATATTGATAAATATTATTATTTTAAAATTAGAAATAAATTATTTGAATCCATATAATTCTCTTTACCAAATAACTATTTAATATATTTTTTCAATACATATATTTCTTGATAAAAAAACCTATTTTGTAACATGAATGAATAAAAATAAATTTTAACTAATAATAAATCATTAAAATAAAATTAGATGATTTTGATTGAAGAGAAAAAATGTAAAATTATAAAAATCCCCTACAAACATATAATTTATTGTCAAATTTAAAAAATTTAGTATTTTTCAATTAAACTAACCTCACGAAATAATTTCAACAAATTTTAAATTCTAACCAAATATTTTTTTCAAAATGGAAATATTTGAAATAAAATTTTCATTATAAAACTAAAATTCCTAATGAAAATAACATTTCAAAATAACCAAATAATTGAAACTAATTATTTCACCCATGTTATATTCAGATGACTATTTGTAACTTATTCTTCTTTATATAACTCTGAAATGTTCAGTGTTTGGAAAGACACATAATTTTAGAAAAGGGCTAACACACACACACACACACATAGATATATATGTATATATATAATGATTTCAACATAACCATAATATTTGATGAAATATCAAAATGATAATAGTTGCAAACAAAATAATAAACGATGATCCACAATGACATATAAAACAATTATAGAATAAAAATACAAAATAGATCGAATATGGACTAAAATTGATAGGTAATTAATCTAGATGCATCAATCCTCATCCATAAAATAAACAAATCAGAAATATTGAAATTCGATAACAATATCATTAGATCATATTACTATTTTAAACTGTTGAAGAAAATCCAAAATCTGGACAAAAATAAATAAATATGAACCCCATGATAAGTTGACATCAATTTAAAACTCCACTCAATGAATAAAATTGGAAAAGATGAAAAAATCAATATAACATTACTATAATCAAACACAAAATTATGACTAAATATGTCCACCTAAAAATATCTAATAATAGATTTATAGGAGGATATAAAATATTTGAGTTCAAAACCCAACCCTAAGAGATATGGGCACCAAAATTGGACTTCTGAAACTCATCTATTAACTCAGATCTAGATCCAAACTATTTTCATAGCTTTAACCTCACATATTGAGATGAACTGGCACTCTGACTATCCTCCATCTCACTCACACCCATGCTCGGACTCACCTCCTACTGGAGACAAACCATCAACCTACGTCGTCCTCGACTCCCAATCAATTTGCCTCTCCCCTTTGTTGTATGCCTATGTCACCCTAAAAAAAACCTCAAAACCTAATTATTTCCTTAACCAAAAAACATTTATTATTCTATACTTTTACTAATATTATTCATTTTTTTATTTTTTATTCGTTATATATATAATATGTTTTATATTCAAATTTTAATAATACTTAATTTATATATATAAATTTAATATAAATAACAACAATACATTTTATATGTTAAAATAAAAATAATTCTAATATATTTTATTAAAACATAATTATAGTTTATATAATTTCATATTATATTTTTTTAAATATGAAATCATTTTATAAATAATTGTATCAAAACAATCATTATAATTCAAAATATTTTAACTTCATAATAGTTTTATTAATAGGTAATTAATAATATAACCATTGCTTATTTTTTATATATTGTCATTATTCTTTTGAATATCCATTTTTTTGTTTAAAAATTATTATTTCAAATACATATATTTATATAATGTATTTATTAATTTATTAGTACATTAAAAATATATTTAATGATATTTAAAGTAATATTTTATGTTTTCAAACATAACATATTATGATATGATAAAATATTAATAATTTTTTTTATTAAATATTCATTCAATTAGTTTTAATTTATAAAAATATTATTAAATATGTTCATAATTAGTATTTAAATTTTATTGGGGTGTTACATTAACCTTTTCAAAATCTAAAAATCATACAAAATATGTTGAAATAGACTATTTCATCCTTAGCTACAAAATTTATCTCTTCAATCCATGATAAATATATTCTAAAAAATTATGTCTTCTAATGGTGGGCTATAAAAGTCATGGAAAACTTCCCTCATGCATTACATATAAGACAATAATTTTCTCCCAGAAAAACACCCATTTCTGTCCATCTTCTAAAACTCTATCTGGATGGTCACATTAGCCAACCCGATCAAACATCCCCTCAACCACTATGTCTCCTCACTAAGACGCTTCCACCATCTATATCAAGGATAGAACCATGGTCATATAATAAAGACATAATCTACAATTTCTATCTCTAATGTGAATATGCATCACTGTAATCTCTTCTTTTCATTTCTAAAAATCTACAGACTCCCAATCCACAACCTCATGGGAATTCATACTCAATGAATGAAAAACTACATTACCCTTAAATTAGGTTTAAGATAACTAAAAATCATAACAGTAAATAAAATTCATCCACCAACACTTAAAAATACTTGGATCATTTTGAGGGAAAACATATCACAGGCTCTTATGGTCTATGAAATCCAAAAAATGATCACTCAAGAGGTAATACCAAAACAAATATAGCATAAATACAAATTAATATTACTCTAGATCATTGGTGAAATGATAATTATCATCTGATTATATCACCCTAAAACTATAATAGATCAATTTAATATTCCACATCAACATGAATCCTAGAACCAAATTGGATGTGTCATAGGAAAATGCAAACAACACACCCTCATTAGGAAACCATATCACAAAAACACTAACCAAATTATCATTCAGTTAACTAAATGATGCATGGATCTATTTTTTCAACATAAAAGTCTAGTCCATTTTGGCCATGATTATAAACAGGGTTGTAAATAGATATAAATCAGGTTGAAACCTCTGATAATAGCCTATGAGACAATGTAAACTTTGATCCTATGCAAATTTATTTGGTAATTTCTTGGACATAATTGATTCATCCTTTAATTGTTTCACTGATACATCATATAGAGAAATTATATTTCCATGAAATTTCTCCTCTCCTATCCAATACTAACACTTTCAAAAATTATAATAAAGACGATGGTGCCGAAGGACCTATAAAACAACTCTTTGGTGGTCTTTATTCTCCTCCTCTGAATTTTTCAATACAAATATTTCATTAAGGAATAAAATGAAAAAATAATCCATGAAACCACACTACATGATGTTTCCATGTCCCATGTACATAACTGGTTTACTCGTTACACTAATTTACAAGATTACAAACTCAATGTACACTTACCAAAATCGAAATTTAGTCCTATACATATCTTCATTAGTCACCCTTAATTGGTGATATATGGACCATATATCAATCTTTAGGAACCAAATATATCCTCTCAACTGGTATAATAGATCATCAATCCTTGGAAGATGGTATCCATTCTTTCCAATTAACTGACGAATCCTCTCCTATTCTGTACACATAATCATAATTCAATCCACATTCATGAAGTAAACACTAGAGAACCCCACAATGAAACACTGGGTGGATGGTGAACCTCTGCATCACATGATGGACCTATATCCTCAACTCATGAGACTTTGTGGGCACCATATGATATGGAGCCATCAAAAAAAGAGACAAAATCGGTTGAAACTCTATCTATAAATCGACAATGTGTCAATGTATAAGACTCATAAACTAATCTTTTAAAACCTCTAGAAAATTCTACATAGCCAAGGACGAATCTCCAACATGGGAATCTTCTATATTCTCTTTCAACTATGAAAAAATAGGTTCTAATTTTGTAACACCTAACCAATAACCTCTCTCACCAACAAACTACAATCATTGGCCCTCCACAATTGAAAATCATAATATTATCTCAATAATGTTAATTAATAAAGGAAGAAAAAAACTCCCATTCATCCTATGTATAATTATGTATGTCTGTATCTAAAATAAGAATAATACCAACAATAACTAGTGTTTCTCCATCACTAATATCCATTCCTTTCAAACATAAAAATAAGGATTATTGGCCTCCTACCAATGTAGAAAAAACCAGGGGAACTATAATACTCTCCATGTCTAGTACCGATATATAGACAAAATAAGGAGAAATAAAAGATATTGAGGACCCCATATCAAATAATGTGCACACAATGTTCTTTGGTAAACTACTTGTACCATGATCAACTATTAGATTTAATTGTACTTCTATCTCTAATGCGTGCTTCTAACCACACCCTACTCCTCCACCTATCTAACATTGGCCCCCGTGATCATAGTCTGTCATGGGTCCATATGGATGAATACCATCATGGGGCTTCCCTCTTCCAACTTGGCATGCTCTTGTCATTGAAAATACAACCATTGGTACCTACTTATATAACATTATAAGTGGAAAGTATTGTTGCATAAAAGGGGAAAGACTGCCCATATAGAACGAGCCTCAATGAGTGACCAGACATTGAGCCAGGTGGTTCCCTTTTATACTATATATATGGAACCCAAAATGAAATGCCAGGTATCATCTCAGACCTATAATCCCTTAGAAAGGTTCTCCGAGCTCGGTTGGCCACATGACCACAAGAACATCTCCCTGAATTCTTGAGGCTTTCAACTAAAAGTAACGGCCTTTTTACATGTCCATGAGGGTGACAATGCCCTCATAGGATAAAGGTATTACATAGTGGAAGGAAATACATTTATAATAAGTAGCCAAAGTAGATAATTAAACAAATATGGACAGAAGTTAAATAATCCCAACGGAATACAAGACATGTGAGGAAGATGATAAATAATACCATATTCATAATGACATCATGCTAGGATGTATGTACTAATGTAAATGTATGGAAAGAAAGAATACATGTGTTCTATAAAAAGATATAATTAAAACCACACGACGTTCAACAACCATATCCTGAGTAAGGGCTCGATCCCATGCCCCCAATCCCCATCCCAAGCAGTAAGCAACAATCAAGCATCAGAAGCAGCATGTTTCTGTTTAACTAAACCTATGAACATATAATCAATTAGGGGCACAAATGATTCCTTAGTAGGGGTATGTGATAAAATACAAGTAGGATGGCATGAACTGTGTCTATGTATTTATATTTCATTCTATAAACAAAATATGCGAACAAAGATACGATAAATGCAAGCAATTAAATAAACAAAATAAAATGAGTGTAACATGGTCCAGGTTCTCAATGGAACCCATCCCATTCCACCATCTTCTGCCTATATTGGGAATTTGAATAAACCACCTGTATAAATCAGTATATAAATATAATACTAGAAAATAAAAGACAAAATAAAAATAAGCAAACCCCCAAGAATTATTTATTGTAGGGGGTCTAATTTATGTTTCAAACAAATTGTGCATCATGGAACTAGAGAGGCGTCCCTTTTCCCAACGACTCAACTATGCATCAATAAATAATCATTGGATTATCATTATTATTATATTAATATTTAGAGATGGAGTCCGATCCCATATTGAATGTATCATTGTGGTACATCCTACAATTTATCTTATACTATCGATCTCATCCCAAAGGCATCACTATAGTACACTATTAAAGGTGTGCAAAACCATCCATCCTATCCATGGAAATCGTTGAAAAGACCATTCATCACATGAGGGATGGCTTATCACGAGTCAATCCCAGGTATCACAAATAAGGAGTTATGTATTAACTGTGGTTTGGTGTAGCCACTTTGCTAATGGGTATGTCCTAGATTTTCCCATAGGGAACTAGTATCACTAATGTGTATATAGATATCCCATGAAAACCCTTATCTGAAAAAGATAAATACATCACCCCCATGACAGTTATGGTGGTTACCTATCTGAAATGGATTGTTATTCTATGGGGCTTAATACATAACCCATTTTCTCTCGCCACCTTTAATTTATTTAGATTTCATATAAGTAGATATCACATGACATGAATTTTATAATTGCATAAATTTAAATTATGAAACTATAATCCACATAATGCCTCATTATTCAAGCCCAAAAGTCCCAACCAAAAGAACATGGAAGAATAAGTATATCAGTTCCAAAAAATTCTTAAAGAAACCTACTCAATACACATAGGTTTGAAATAATTTCACCTCCATTATAGGAGTTTTATTTCAAAATATAATACTGATCATATAGAAAATAAAATAACTAATAAATTTAATATCATCATCGAAGGATTATCTAGGAAAAATAAATTATCAACTAAAACAAAAAATAATAATTTTTTAATTGTATAATAGCTTAGGATGGAAAGAATTTTACGATGGAATCATTTAGAAAAAAGACACCAAAGAACCCCAAATTTCATGGTTTATATTTATCATAAATAATTTATTTTAGTTAAAACTCAACAAAATAAGGGACACCTAAACAAATGAATTTTATAAATTATTTCTTTTGGGATAAAATAATTTAGAATAATTATGTTGGAACAACCAATAAGATATCCAATGATATTTAAACACTTTAAATGAGTTGGCTGACATAAAATAAGGTCCCATCATTCATGAAAAACTATTTAATTAAATTAGATTCATTTAAATTTAGTATCATTGATTGAAATTGGTGAACCGCACAAATGTGTGAAGAAATATATTCAACAAAATAATGGGAAAATAGTAAACACCCTACCTCATAATCATAGTTGAACCTACACTATATGGTAAGCATTGATTTGACCTAAAATGTGAGGAATTATAGGTTTTAGAGAGATACACATAATAAGGGAAATTAATTCCATAGTATATTGCACAATGGATAGTGGATGATATACAAAATTGGTTGAAGCATGTTATATACCTTTCCGAGAGGATCACTTCACATGAAACATCATAAATATCAGAGAAAAAATGGAGTTGCCACATGCTTCTTGAAGGGATAACAAGGGATGAGGTCGGTGCATTGTAAGGGGACACAATAGTGGGAGACACACCAAGGGGGTGAGGAGAGGGAGAGGAGATAAATAATTGAGGACATAAAATGAGTATAAATAAAAAATAAGAAGAAAAAGGAAATATGAAAAGGAAAAGAATAAAGATAAAATAAAATAAATGGATGGAAAAACCAAAGGAAATAAAAATAATAAAAATTGTATAATGCCCATTTTAAATTTTTTCACTTTTCTCATAACCCCCATTTTATATTATTTGAAAAAATTATATCTTTTTATATTATTATAATTTAATTTTTATTTATGTAAAATTTATTTTAATTTATTTTAATTTATTTATTTATTTTACATTAATATAAATTCTTTTAATATATAAATTACTATGGGGAAAACATAATTTTTAATTTAGCCACATTACCCATTTAATTGATTTGAGATAAAAACACAAAAAATTTATAACAATTCGTTCCATTGTTAGTGTCAAGATGGTACAATCTCCCCACAATATGACAACTCGTCCCCAAGTTTCCCCTCTAAGGGTAGTGGAATGTCATTTTTGAAAATCTCCATCTAATGAGCACACTAATTAGTATCCTGCTCCTAGATCTCATCATGAACACGTCCATTCATGCATTGAACCCAAAATAGAGGAACTATCTCCCATAAAAAACCATTTTTATATGATCTATAGTACAAATTAGACACTCCTTGAATGATGCATATTCCTCGAGCTTGATGTTGTTAGGATAAAAACAATGAGATAGGTAAGGATGATACTATCGAAGATGAGATACATGGAATATGTTCTGCATAGCGCAATACTAATGAGGTAATAGTAACTGATTGGATACCGTCCCAAATCTCTCCACTATCTCAATTGTCCCAATGTATATTGGTGATAACTACCCCATTCCCATGATCCTTCTATGACCCATGCTCATCTAAACCCATTTATGGACTTTATGTCACACCTATATATCCATATGTATACGAGGAAGATTGGTATATGACTTTTGTCTAGATTGGGATATAGTCCTACCCTTTTGAATCTACTATACATGATCTCAAGTCTACTGAATGGGATGAGGACACAATAGATATGGCTCACATGCTTCGAGCCATCATAATGGTTAATCAAATAATCTACCAAAGAGGACATCAAAAATATCCATTTTAATTTTCACCTAAATGTTGTTAATATTGGTAAAATCATGGAGAGGAATATTTTTCCCCTAGGAAACTTCAAAACCATTGATTCATGAATGAATAATGTATACTAACACTTGTATGGTCTGCTCAGGCTTCCCATCAATCTGAGGGTGATATGAACTACTCAAGAGTACCTTTGAACCCAATTCATTCTATAACCCTATCCAATCACATGATGAAATGAGGGAATCTCTATATGAGACAATATAACATTTTATTCCATGAAGTCTTACTATCTCTTGGATATACATCTTTCCCATCTCCTTAATAAAAATGGTCTCCCTGATTGGTATGATGCCCATGAATTTAGTCGATCTATCTAAAACCACCCATTATACATCACTGCCACAAGGAGATAATAAAAGGCCTATAACTAAATCCATTGTGATGTAAATTAATTTCTCATTTTGAATGGATATAAGATATAAAATTCCATGAGTCGTTGGTGCTATGCCTTTGCCTACTAATAGGTGGAGCATCGATTAATTAAACTTGCTATCTTATTCTTCATACCTAGACACCAGTAATGATGACACAAGTCTTTGTACATCTTGGTATGTCCATGATGAACATCCAAAATGGTTTTATGAGATTCCATCAATAGTTATTCCCATAAATATGAAGGTACCCATACATGACCATGGTAATGTAGAGGACCATTTTCATCAACAACCCAACCATGAGGTGGGTTCTCTCCTCTGACTCTATCTCGAAAAAACAAGCACCAATGGATCAGATAACTATAACATAAAAACTCACTCCAAAATAGTGTATGTAATAGTAAGAGCTATTTAATTAGGTTTTCTACACTATTCCTTAACCTAAATATTCTTCTTAGAAATAAATCTATAATATACCACTCATTTCTACCCGCTTCGACATTTTGTATCTATGTTTTCTAGCTTAGAGAGACATCCAAACAATTTCTCTTACTAGCGGTATATAAAAGATCAAAATCAAATGATTTTTGGTATTTTCCCGACCTTCACTACCATAAATTCAAATATTATTGTTTGGAAATATATTTCAATATTTTATGATCTGTATAGAACAATGAACCTCTCACCCAACATGTAGTGTCTCATACAACACAATGCATGAACTACAAATGAAAACTCAAGGAAATGTGTAGGATTGATTCACTCATGAGGTCTGAGATGGAAATATCCACAAGCAATTAGTTGATCACCTTGCATCCAAAATATACCTAGTTTGATTCCTAAGAATCACAGTATATATTATAGATTCTACATAGATCAGCCAGATGTAGGATTAGAGTATAGTTTTGTACAAACATTAAGTAATAAAATTATTTTTAAAATGATTATGAAAAAATGAATTGTACACCCTTCTTAGTTAAGGCCATAAAAGGAACATCTAAGCGGGGGAAATCATAGATAAAATGCATCCAATAGCAAGGATTCCCCAATAAATTGTGTATGTACAAACAATTTCTGGGATAATCCCACGAAATTATTCCTCTGTACATTTCGGGGTCAACTGATATGCTTACCTCATATATTATTTGACATAAGAAGTGAAATTTATTAATCCAGAAGTGGAATTTTTTGGGCATTTAATATAGCTTATTGTCTCTCAATGTACTCGGCATGATATAATTATGGGTTTCATGGTTTTGTCTATAGAGAAAATACGACAATATTTTATCAAAAAACAAACCAACACAATATAAGCATGGTATTGGAGATAAACCTCATTCATCAGAACCATGAAGACTACATGAGCATTTGTGAGCCCAAATGGCATAACCAGATACTTGTACAATCTTTTCCTACTCCTGAATGTTCTATGTGGAATGTTAGATGGTCGTACATTCCCATGGTGATATCCAAACCTTGGATAAATCTTGTAGAAAATAGTTTCTCCTCAGATTTGGTCAAAGTGCTCATCTTTTTATGAAAAATGATATCAATTATATATCGTATGATGTTTTAGTCAATAAAAATACATGCATGTTGGGAGGGTATTATCTTTTTTTATATAAAAGAACTGGTGAACCTCATGACTATGTTATAAGTGTGATAAAAACCAAATCCTTGAGGTGTTCATGCTTATTTTTTAGTTCCAATATCTCTATAGGTGACATCCTGTAATGAGGAGTAGACCATGGTGGCAAACTAGGCACAAGCTCGATAGTGAACTCTAGTTCCCACATTAGAGGTAAGCAAGGTAAATAGTTAGGGATGAAATCCAAAAATAGATCCACAATGGGAGGTAATTCAACTATATGTGTTACCTGATCACTTATGAATATAATTTCTAATTGAGTTGTCACTCATCCCATTCCAACCCATTTAAGACCCCCTTTATCTTCATGAATATCCCATTATGCTTTGAATAGATATGTTTCACCCCTGAGGTTTGTGAATAAAAACAGATGGTGATAGAAACCCCCTTGGTAAGTATAAGTAGATACCCAATTCATAAAAATAATTACATTGATGAAAGTCATGTCGAGGTTGTTGAAATTCCAAAATAAAGTATACCCACCTATCTCAAGAGGCACTATTGGCACTGGAATATTCCCTCTATCCTTACCCTTGGAGATGTTTCAAGAGACATGATGCTTCAACGAAACATAATTATAAAACCATGGAATTAAACAACATAATCCGATAAATAGTATTGTGATGCACCAATGTAAAAAAAGAAGAAACTAAATTAGATGGAACTAGAATAGTACCTCGAACCACAGATAATACCACACATTGAGAATTTGGTGCTAGTTTCACTATATATATACGAACTAAACTACACCCCTGATATGCTGCCTGATATACCTTAGCATGTACAATCTGCTAACATCGATAGTCTGGAAATTGATTTCTTAAATCACGACCTCCACCATTACCTCATCCTAATAGTCTCATGGAAAGAAAAATTATATCATGTCATAGAGTTCTAAATCACATACCAGATAGAGGTACTAGTATAGATTTTATACCAATGGATTATAAATAGAATGATTGATGTAAATGTATATTGTGACCCATCATATCACAATATTGACACTCTATTGGATTCCTCGTGCACTAGGGAGTCATATGGAAGATCGGTCCACACTAATGACTTATGATAGTTCTCTATATACATGTCATTTGGATGGAATTTTCCACACATTAACCCTTATAATTGAGCTTCCTACTACCTGAGGAAGCATTACCATATCTCAGAACTAAACATTTTTGGATCACATGTTTACAATACCTGACATTTCAATCTTTTATTTGGGAATGACTTATGATCTATGAAATAGTTTTGAAATGATTGACATTAACATGTGAGGGGATAGCATATCTGAGTCTACCCTCAATGCATCCCACAATTTTTTGTGCATTACTAGTCAGAGATGGAGAAAAACATTGAATCTCTATGAAACAAGTAGAACACTCTAGCACTATTATATAGAATTTTTTAATATTTATGAATTCATTGTCACAATAATCTATTATTGTTTAAATAAAGAAGTTATAATTGAATGTTTTTTTGAGGTCTACCGAAACCAGTTCCCCTAACTTCTCTACCCGAAAAATGATATAACACCAACTCTTAGAGGATTCATGATGCATGTAAAATGAAAGCTTGACCTTATTCTCTATAAAAATCACATGATCAGCTAAGATATAATTCATGTATTTTGTCCATGACTCTATAATATAGAACTAACCACTCCCCAAGAAGGTGGCAGAGTGATCCTATAGAAATTCTTGTGTAATCTCTACCATAGATGGGGTAGGTCTAGGAACATTGTGAACTGAATTTATAAAGCTGAGGAGACTATCCCAAAACTGAGTATAAAGTCCCATTAGAATATTCTATGGAGGTAGATACACATAAGGCACTACAATTGGTACTATAGTTAACAGTACATGAGGCACTACAAGAGGCACTTATAGTAGATCGAGACCCACCATCTCTGGAATTTTCTCATCTCTTCTCACTTATGGTACTAAATGAACACGTCACCATGGAATTATTCTACACTAGATAAGCACACACATTAAGAATGAATTTCATAGAAAATGAAGAAAACATGTAATGGTGTAATAAAGTGGTTAGGAACGTAGCCTAAATCTGAGCAATAAACAACAGATTTCCCACTCCAAGAGTTAGGCATGTATAAGGAAGTTAAAACATAGAAGGATCACTAAAACAAGACCTACCACCCATTTCCCATGTAAATTCAAGTTAAAGTTTTACAAAATATCACAATAGTATATTTAGCAATCTGGAACATAAAATTTTTACCACTAGGAACATCATCAATAACATGAAAATATGTAGATGCATGATGAAAGTAGATATTGCATGAAAAAATGCATGTAATTTTAATCCATTTGGTGCTTAATATGAATCATGAAAATGACTATCCCTCATATAATTTAGTGGCAATGTTAAAAACCATTATCTAAATTATATCAATATCAATAATAATACACTACAAGTGTATCAACCAATAGTGAAATATTATGATCAATAATTCAAAAAATCAATTTCAAAATCCCAACCTAGGAATTTGTGTTTCCACTGTACATGTGTTAGTTATGCCCAAGAATATGGTAAGTTCCAAATTCTTATGTCCTAGTCTCCTGTCTAAAACAAAAATTATGAAAAAAAGAAGAAAACCTACCTTTAATACCAGTGTGTACCATCCTCGACCCAAGATCCACTGGAATGCTCCTTTGATCCGGTTTAGCTACATGACCGAAAGTGCATCTCCTTGAATGTTAGAGGCAACCGACTATCATAAATGACATTTTACCATGTTTTTGTGGGATACTATGTCCTCCTAGTAAATTGGCAGTACATAATGGAAGGAAAAAATTTATAACATGAAATTGAAGTATATAAATAAACAAATTGTAGATCAATTTAATAAGTAATCCAAAATGATAAAATGACAATTGTATAAGATAATACATAAATCCAGATACACAGTCATGTCATACCATGAAGTTTTTACTAAATTTAAAAAAATAAAATCAAGAATACATGGATGCTATCAATGTTGTATTGAAAAAGACACAGAGTGAAACAACTATATCTAGATAAAATGATTTATCATATATCCCAAATCTCTATCATTTGTAGAATGAAACCCTCATGGATTAGAAGCATCACAGTTCCATTTATCCATACATGTGAACATATAATGTACTCGGGTACGAAATGATTCCTAAGTATGGATGTCAGAGAAATATCCAAATATACTGGAACCCACGGTGTCTAAACCTTTCTATTTATTGTTGTAAATAAAAGAAGTGTTCTAATATATGATAAATTCAAGAAATTAAAAAAATAAAATAAAATAAGATTCACTTGGTATGGGTATAATGGTACACATCCCATACCACCTACTTCGGCCTAAGTTGAGAATCTGAATGAAGAACATGAATAATGTAGGAAGGATATATATATATATAGATATATATATATATTCCTAACAAACATAAGGAAATCAAAAAATGAGCACACCCTATGATTTTGTTATATCTAGGAGTTTAATTAATGTGTGATAAAAAATTTTCATCAATGAAACAGTGATTTATTACAATTCACAAGGAAATCAATTTAGAATCAATAAAAAATATCCCCACAATGTCATTATTATTATATTAAAGTTTATATTTTGTGTCTAAGATCAACTCAATGTTATCACTATGGTATATCCTTCAATTTATCTAATTCCACTGAGCATGTACTGAGGGTGTCACTATGGTATATCATTTAATTTACCCAATACCACAATGAACTCCAATGGAAAACATTAGAAAGACAATGTATCACTTGAGGAAAGGATTATCCTAAGTCCTTAACTAGTATATAACATAAAGGGTAGAGTATAACCTGAGGCATAGCATAGCCACTTTGCCAACAGGTCTTGGGAATCAGAATCACTCTTAAGTATATAAAAGTCCTAGGTAAATCGTCATCTTGGAAATCCTAAGAAATTTCCTCCCGGACTCATAGTTTAGTAACCAATCATGGATAGAGAGTCAATGTGTTGTCCTTAATATAACACCGACATTTTCTCCCCTTACCGAATTTAAATATATTTTAAAGAAGTAGATTTCAAAGAGCACATATTTTATAATTGTAACAAATCAACTTGAATCAACTATAATCTATGCACATTAGGATTTTTTAACCCCTATAATCACAATAAAAAGCAAGTAGAACAATCAATATATTAACACCCTACCATTCCTAAATAAACCAACTCATCAATCATTAGTTTGAATGAAATTACAATCCATTAGAGGAGATTTATTTCAAACCAAGACCTTAATCTTGTCACAAATAAATTAACCAATTAATTTCATATCACATTCAAAGGTTTATCTAGTCCAAACCTTTTATCAATGAATGTAGAAAAACAATAATTTTATTTCTTTTATAATAGAATAGAATGATAATAATTTTAACAATGAATAATTAGAAATAGACAACCCAACAAAACCCAAACTTCACGTTTCATATTTATCCCAAATAATTTATTTGATTTACAACACAACAAATTAGGGATGACACAAACACATGAAATTAATAAATAAATTATTTTAGGATATTCAAATTTAGATCAATTATGTAGTAACACTTAAAGGGGTATCCAATGGTGTTATAATAATTTAAACAGGTTGGTTCGTCTCAATTTTTTTTTCAATAGTCAAATAAAAATAGTTTAATTAAATTTGATCAAGTAAATTGTAGTATCGTTGGTAGGAACTGGACCACGACACAAACGTGAGATGTAAAATAAAAAAAATAAAAAATTGGAAAAATAGTATACACCCTACCTCATAATCATAGCGGATCCTACACTTAGTGGAATTATTTTATTTGAACTAAAATAGGTGGAATTAGATGTTTTATATAAATCCAAAGAAGAGGGAAGAATTCCATTCAGGGAAGATTTCATGATGTTTGGTGGATGAAATTCTAAATTCATTAATTAATATTTTATACATTACTAAAAGGATAATTTCACATTAGAAGACATAGAAATCAGGGAAGAAACAGAGTTGTAGTGGGCTTCCGAAGGGAGACTGCATGAGGAGGTCATGTCATAGTAAGGGGAATACTATAAGGGAAACACACAAAGGGGGAGAGGATAGGAAGAGAAAAAAATCAAGGAATAATGGAAAAAAGAAAAAAGAAAAAATAATAACTATTAAAATAAAGATAATTGAATATTGAAATAAAAATATCGTGGGAAATTGAAATGAAATAAAAATAATAAAATGGTCTGATATCCTTTTTAATTATTATAAATTTTCTCGTAACCCCTATCATTTTTGTTTAATATTTTGATCTCTTATTCTATCATTCAATTGACATTTTATTTATTATTAATTTCTTTTAATTTATTTAAATTAATTTTCTAATTTTAATTTTTTTTGTTTTTAATATTAATAAAAATTCATTTAAATTATAAAACATTGTAGTGCATTGGGTATTACTAAATTTAACATGTTTACCCATTTAATCGAATTATGGTAAAAACCGAAATATTTAAGATTGTCCATACCTTGCTGAAATTTTTGACATTATAACCCCCCACGAAAGGTTCTCAAACCCCACTTGTCCACAATGATAAGGAAATTACAACATGTGTCCATTTTCCCACTAAACAGAACCTTCATTACCTAGACATCTATGACTTACTACCTGAAGCTCTACTCCTAAAAAACATGGTACCTTATATAGGCTCATCTCCCTAGGAAATAATACACTCAATAACCTCAACCTTTTACAGACCTCTTGATAAGTCCGAATCATAAGCATTGTGACCACAAAAATGATCACTCGATGCAATGCTTCGTCCAAACGCCGCACTGTTGGGTCCTCATTATGGAAAAATTTTAGTGGAAATCAATGGAGGTCCTTGAATCTAATCACAATGTCCAACATTCTCAAACATCCCAACATAATAAATAAATAAAATCACAAATATTGGATACCAAAAACCTTGATGATAGAATATCTATCCAAAACAATCTCTTAAAGACAAGACACACCACATCATCATCTTTTTAGTCCCTATGAATCACCTTCCACCCATAACATATAACTCCCACCTGTGAATACGAACTACTAACATCATTGATTTAACGAATTCTAGGATTATACTAGAAATTATATTTTGACTCATTATTCAGTACTTCCTCTTCAGATCTGAGGCACTCCATTCATACTTACCCAAACTCTACTATGGAAAGGCATGTAAATCCCAATGCCATGCCTTATCCTACTATATCAGGTCAACACTATGATGATAAACTAGATAATAATAAATAAACTCAATTATTATAGAAACTCACAAATGATGAACATGCTCCATTCTCGAACACATGGATAACATCCTATGACCGGTAACATGTAATTTGATCAAATATTAATTTTTTATTTATTTTATTATCCCAAAACACCGAATTAAAACATGAACATAATTAATAATGATTGTTTTCTTTATGAAAGTACTCTAAACCGACAATTGATCTATATAACATTGTCTTTATATAAGACCAGACTCCATTCATTAGATCATGGGGGAATTATCATGTCCTAGCTAATCTCCCTTTCTTGAGTCACATGTTAAGGTCAATTGGAAGTGCTATTATACCAACCAAAGAAATCCTCATAGTACCTAAATCCAAACACCTTATTATATGAAAACCATCACCATTTATTACACAATATAATCACCCCCTACCACAAAATATGTCATAGTGATGGGAGATAGATAATGACCCACAACTGCCACCACCAGTAGACCCCATGTTGGGTATTATCGACGAGGGATTAAAAATATCACACTATGGGATGCATTACCCTATATGAATGAAAAAATATAGGTATAAGGGATAAAAAATCACCATAAAACTACACTTTATAACATAAAGTAATTCCATAAACCATCACATGATTTATGAATATATAAAACTAATATGTGTAAATGTATCCAAAGTAAATACCAAAAAGTAAAGCCTCTGCAACAAATCGACAAAAGCACCAACATACCTACTAATATATTTTCAAAAAAAATTTCCTACATATATATTTAATCAAAATATAATAATATTTATTTGATATAATAAAAATTCGATCCGAGTACCAAATAGGATTTCTGACTTTGATAACATGGAAATTTAAAAAAGTGACTAATTAAACATCTACATTGTCTTCATATTATTCCTTTATAACTAGAACACATTTTTACAAATGATAAATAATATATTTATTAATATCATTGGGAAATGAAACATAACAAATTTAACACCCTGATATTGAGATATTTTTTATGAAAGAATTTAATCTCTTTGATATTTGTTTCTTACTTCACAAAACAATAAATATATATTTTGTTATACTGAAGCACATATATTGGTTCACACAATCCCAAGATTATAATTAACAAAATTAAATATAAAGGTTATAATTATCTACATGTAACACCATGGTAAGATTATGTTACATGCTAGACTCAATTTCTATGATGCATTGCCTAACATGAAAGACCATGTTTTACCAACAAAAAATATACAACAATAATAACATTATTTAATAATTTAATATCAACACTAGATGATAAGTTAGAGGTATAAAAATAGTATTATTTTAAGTACGAAATCCTATGGTGCACACATTAATAAAATTAATTTAGTATTTATAATGAATATATGAAACAAATGAATATAAAGAAGATATTTTTTATAGAAAACTATATTAATGCTCACAAAAATGTTTTATCTTAATAAATAAAATTAATTAAAATTAGTAGCTGATAATAGTGATATATATATATATATATTTATTAAGTAAAATATTATTTTATTCATCCAATAGATTTTATAGGCATAATATCTGTACAAGCCCAATTTAAAAAATAAAACAACATATTTTTATTAGGGTCATTTACATCCTTTTGATGGAGAACCAATTCTAAATGAAAAATTTGGATAATTTTCAAGATTTATATTTAAAAATAAACCAAATTTTTTAATGAGAAACATAATAATTAGGTTTGGGTTATTTTTTGGTATTTTTCTATGAAGTATCATTTTTAATGAATAGTGAAAATATGAAATTTTAACTAAAAACTCTTTTTCATAAAATTTATATTTCCATTTATGTTATGATTTTAATTGATTTTATTGTTTAATTATATAAAATTTATCTAAATTTATAAATTTTAGGTCATCTAAATCCATTTAACTATGAAATTTGATTTCAAAATCTAGAAAACATTTGAACATTTTTACATTAAAAACCCCCTTTGTAATCCCATCAGTTATATCAAATTAAATTAATTTATACCACTGAATTTATTATAATTTTGAAAAATGGAATCCATATTTATAATCTTCTCAATTTATAATTTCTAAAAATATAAATATTGTTTGTAAAAAATATATATAATTGAATGTAAATAAAATTGATTACAATGATTAACGTGAAATTACGATTAATTAGGGATTAAACCCTAATATTAAGGTATAATATAATCTATAATCATTTAAAAAATCCATTAAAAATATATATTTAGACCTTATTCTCCCTTGCATCGACCCTGGACCATTATTCGAACCACTTTAATTAAGAAAATGTGAATGGGGTTTCCCATTTTCCAAAATATTACAAGATTTCCACTCATACTCCATTATAAAAGGCCTCATATCCTCCCAAATCCAACGAACCTATCTTGAAGCGTTGCCTCATAAATTATCACCCACTATAGGTCCCTAGCATTCCTCTATTACTTCTTGAATCCTCCCTTAATAATATATTCCATCAATGGAATCCTTTTGGTGCAAACCAAAAGGAGTTACCCAAAGAAGAGACAACATCCTTCCCCAAGCTTGATTCTTTTATTTTATTTCTCCAACTCATAAATAAACACATTATATTCTTTATACAACAACAAAATTATTCTAAATTTAATGACATTTTATAATTTTAATGGTTTGGTCTACACATATAGACTCCACCATAAATTTTGTAATGAACTTATTGTTTGTATGTAATGAACTACCGCATTTGGAAATGCCAATTATTCATTTTTCTATTTCCCCCATGGAAGTTGGGAATAATGATAGAAATATAATTGAATTGTATTTATATTACATATATATGTTATATTTTTTATTATTATTTTATAAAATAATACATTTTTATTTTAATTATGTGAAAACATAATAAAATTGGTTATGGAAGTGTGGACTATCGCCCCTTAAAGAATTTTGATTCATTCATATGGTACATGAAAAGTATAATGGTTTATTTAGTTAAAAATATGTGACATAATAAAATTATTATTATATTTATGACAAGGTTACATTTATAAAAATATAATATTTACCCTATTTTTTATTACCCATTCACACACTTATAACATGATAGCCTCATTCATGGATGTGTGGACTACTGCGTCCACAACATGACGTGAATCCTTTTACCTTAAAATTATTATATATAAATTATAAATATTTATATTATGGTGTATTTATGATATAATTATAATTACAAAAATATTAATGTATCTAACCTTCCTTCAATAACGATCCTTGAGAAATGGGAGCATTACTCATGTGTTTGTACGACCAACCATCATTATGATTACAATGTTGATAAATTTTTCTCTAACATATGTAATGATTAGTTTTAAAAGAGTAACTAAAGTATAAATAAGATAATTATTTTAATATTATCATTATTAATATGGTTATATGATGACCACATTGACCATAGTTGGCGAACTGATGTCACTTTTAACACATGAACCAAAATTGGCCAAAACATCCAACTTAAACATAATTATTTATGTATAGGTATAAAAAATGGTTATAAGTGAATTAAAATTAATAAGAAACAAGAAAATGATTATTAATCAATTAAATAATTAATATAAATTTAGTATTTAGTAATACAAAGACACATGAGACAATTAGTACTCAAGGTAAGGGAATTTCATGTCACTTTTTATTTTCGTGAGATATGTGTCTTATTCACCGATCAATTCATTTATGAGATGTATATTATTTCCATGAATATATTAGATACATATTTAACATAAATATAAGAGTAATTAAATAACCATTTTATGATATTTTGATCATGGTCTTTATGTTTAAAATTTTTCCATATCAGTAAATTAATTTTGTCTAAATTTTCATTCATTAAGACAAATTCATTGTTGTATACCTATATTTTTATATTAGTGGTTAAACCATTTGAAAAGATATCAAATGATTCTCATTATCTCATTATAATTTAATGTATGATGTAGTTTCATTTTCATACATGGGATGTATTATTCAATGTTTCCATGTGTTAATAGTTTATTGGAACAATTGAACAATTTATCAAGAATGTTTATGAGGTCATTTTAATTGATGAAATATTATGATCCATCTATCATGAACATATATGAAATCTCTTATCCTATGGTTATTCGTGATTTTATCATGTAATAGTATTAATTTTTCCATGCATTGATACTGATGAAATTAATAAAATGATTTATAAATATATTACTATACCTCTTTCTTCGGTCAGAAATCTACCTTCCTTCAAAAAAATTCAATCAAAAAGCAATTAGAAGAATATTATAATCATATCCTATGATCAAAAAAATACATTATTACCCGTTTCCTTTTAATTTTTTTTCAATGGAATATTCTTATCATATTCAAAATAAGTATTTTCTGACCTTTTTATCGTTAAAAACGAATGTTATTTTTACGTTGTACAACATGTATGAATTTACACCCTATCAATGAATTTAATAATTATATTGTGGTTTAAAAGGATAATTTTTAAGAAACTATTTTCAAAATATATTATCAATGGATTTTTTTTCAAATTTATTTCATGAATAATATAAATATTCACAAAGAAATACATTTATTAAATTGTATTTCATGCCCCTATACAAGTTTTCAAAAGAAAAAGGATTTCAAAATGTTTTTAATTCATCCATTATAAGTTTTCAAATTTATATTTTTTAAATGTACTTCAAAAGTTTTTATATTTTAAAAATAAATTTTCAACGAATTAGTATATTTTTCTTAAGTAATATGTTTATAATATATTTCAAAATTAATTCCCATTTATAATAACATCCATTGGTTTTACTCATACCTTTCTGGGGAATTTATTCAATGTTTCAATTTATATTATTTTTTGTAATGGTTTATGCTTAGATGGCATAATATTTATGAATTTTTTTTTACTTTCATGGGTAATATGTTATGAAAATATTCTTCATTCATATGTTATGATTTTTTTGAGATGATAATGAAACCTATATCATTTCCATATGTTATGATATGGATACATTTTTATGATACCCATCTCACCTCATGGTTTATGTTATGAATGTTTATGATTTTGTTGCACATTTATGTATTGTTTAATTATGATTTGAATATGTCCTATATCTCATTAAATTTCATTGGGTAATGATAATTGTTTTATGAGCTCAAAATGTACGTGGGAGGGAATCGATACCTGAAATAAGAGGTTACCATGGAGGAAATCCAAAGCCTAAAACAAGATGGTAAACCAAAGAATATATTGTGCCTGAGATAAGAGGGTTCATGGGAGGAAAATATAATCCTAAAATCGTAGGGTACATGGGATGGGAAACCAAGCCTAAAGTAGGTACAATGATGATTATCCTAATAATCTAATTTTAAAAAGTTTTTGGTAGGAATCCTCGACATAGGCTTATTATATTCTTATATTTTTTCCACAATTAATGTTTTATTTAGATTTAATGCTTTCATGGGTTATGTTCTTTATTTTATTTTGATTTATGTCCTATTAAATATCTTAATTCATTCCTTGATTCATATTTATTATTATTGATATGATGGGTGATATATTTTGATCATGTTTATATACCCCTATGCCCATTTTTACATATACATGTCGCCCTTATTTACCCTTATTGAGCATATGAAATCACCCATTTTTATGATTCCCATCCCATTTTATGAATATTTTTATAAATAATAATTTTTCTAAGAAGGGTTCTAGTCATAAAAACCTAGTGGTAGATAATATAGTTCACTTATGTACTAGTATTTACTTTTCCATATTTCTAAAGATTGTAAATTAATACGGTCATTGGGTGCGTGGTTTTGTAATGTTTTACGTATTCCAAAAAATTGATGTATTCCCTATGTATGATAAGACTGGATAGTTATAGTTGGTATCACTACAAAGGATTATTTATAAACTATAATCTATAATGATAAATCATTAGTGATGACTCTGAAGACATGTATGAGGATAAATATAATGATAATGAAAAGTATCGGAAATTGTCCCATAAATTTGTTAAAGGATAGAGTGATTGGTTTCATATAAAGTCATACCATTATGGATAATACAAGTGGATGTAGATATGTAAAACAGTTAACTAGTGGGACTACACTAATACTATATCATAATCTATACTCTGGATAATGTGGTATACAAAAAACGTGCCTTGCTTCACACCTAGTTTTACACTACTAAGGGGTATGCTCTAGAAATTCATTAACTCTTTACAAAAAATTATTTTGTATTCTAAAATATTATGAATATGAATAAAATTTGATAAAAATAAGTTTCTAATGGTTAAAATCTACATTTCATTGTTTAGGAATCCAATAAGTATTTCTTTTGATTATGTTGTATTCATCAATGATATGCGTTTCTCAACCCGTGATTTCCAGATTTCTCAATAGAGAAAACTAAAAAGAACATGGTTAACATAGATTGTTTTTGATGTTAAAAGTAATACATTTTAGAATTCAATTTCCCTTGTTTTTATATCATAAAGTGAATGAGGATGTTGTTATGAGTATTGGTTATACTTCTAAAGATAAAGATATAGAAAAAGACGTGTGATAGGTATATGATGTTGTTGTAGTATTATTTTTATTATTCATAAGAATAATGAATATGTTGAGGTTTGGAAACCTTGATAAATTATTAATGTATCCTATTATAGAAATGGTGTATTAATGAATATGTTGATGATTCATTTGTAAATTATTAAGAAAAATTTGGAAAAACACTGTATTTTTGTTTTAGATTTTAAAGATTATGTTATATGAATCATGAAATTTTCATGAATTTAAAGTATAAGTTTTAAATAATAGTTAAAAGGATATTTTTAATGTCTATTATTACTTATAAAATTGATATTTTGATTAATGTAAGGTATCACATAATTTTATGAAGATATTAAGAAACTTGTTTTTCACTTGAATAAAGGAAAATGAATATCACTGATTATTGATGATATGATGATTAATTGGTTGAAAAAGTGGTCTATATCATCATGAATGATGATTAAAACTTCATGGAATTATGTAATATATATAGAAACGTTTGGAATAAGTAATCATGCATGTTTTAAAAATGTATTGATGGTAAATGTGGTAATTACCATGTTTCAGTAGAATATATGATGAAAGTGTTCACATTTTTTGAATGCGAAAACCTTGAGGTACCATGTGATATATTGAGGATCAATGTCAATATTATTTTGTAATTTTATTTATATTTTTTTTATTTTAATCATTTTTAAGGGTATTAAGGTTTACCATTTAGAGAATGTTTATGTCAAATTTCAGATGAAGTATTTATCTAGCGAGATTGAATTGAAAACCATAGTTGAAAGGTTATTTTGTGATTAAATTTATTTCAGGAGTGTCCATCAAATTTATTTCCAAAATTATATTAACGTTATTTTGAATAATGAAATCCTATTTGATGGTTGAAACCACATCATGTCCAACCAGGTCACAAGTCTTGAATCCATGACCAAAGGATGAAAGGGGTTTCATGCCTACCACTGGCGAACCCGATGTCCTAGTTAATGTGTAATTTTTTTTGCTAAAAAATTGATGAATAAATACATTTCATATGATTGATGATCACAGCAACTCCCTAACATTTTTTATTTTATTTAAATTCCATAGTTTCACTTCCCGCATATGTTTTCCTACAAGGAAACCCTGTGAAATGATAATTTGTGAAACATTCATGAATCCAACATTATTTTTTATAAAGAAATCTTATGTATTAATTTTTTTAAAATGTACGCTTCTATGAAAGTGACATTAAAGTATAAAACCGTTGATAACCTAATTGAAACTGGTGGGTGAAATTCATTTTTAGTTGGGAAGAATGTAACACCCTTAAATTTTATTAATGTTTTATGAAATAATTTAACATTTAGATTTATTTTCATCTCAAAAAATACTGAATAATGATTTATTTATATTAAATCACTAATATTTGATCGCATAATGCCAACATAATCATGTAGTGCACATAATATAAATGGTATCTTTCTCTACACATAACACATATGTTAGCCTCATTACATGAAGGAATGACTTTCCTCGATGGCGTGCGTAACCTGAAAGACGGTGTTTTACCATAAAACAATGTGTTATTAAAATATAATAATATAAGTAATTAATAATTTACTATGAAATTATGTTATATATTATTAATAATATTATCTATATTATGGAAAATGGTTTACACAGGTATATAATGATTTCATTGGTCAATACGAATATAAGTACTAGTTGAATATAAATGGAATATTTTTATAGAATACTATTTTTATGTGAACAATGTTGTTATATAATTATATAATAAGATAATTAAAATTATTAAATGGTATTATCATAATATATATAAATATATATTATATTTTATCAAATATTGTTTATATTCATTTAATAAATTTGATAGGGATATGATTAGAAAAAATGTAATGTAACATATAAAAACATATATTTGTATTGCGGTACATTTAACTCCTTTTGATGGAGAGCTAGTGTTGAATATAAATTTTGGAACTTTTATAAATTTTATATTTACAAATAATATTAATTTTATATATATATATATAAATAATTTGTTACGGTGAATATTTGGTATTTTTCTATGATGAATCATTTTTAATGAATAGTGAAAAATACTAAAATTTAACTTGAATTTTTTTCCATATTATTTTTTATAGGGATAAGTTAAAATTTAAATTTAATTTTATGAATAATTAGATAAAATTTTTATAAACTTGTATATTTTTTTTCATTGGAATTAATTTTAAAATGGATATTTGTTAATAAAACCTACAAAACATTTGAATGTTATTCTTTAAAAACCCCAGTTTTCCCACCCATTAGGAGGACTAAATAAAAATTAATTTATTAAATTTTTGTTCTTGTAATTTTGAAAAAAGTATTCCATATTTGGGTTTAGAATTCATTATACTTTCAAATGAGATAAACATAGTATTTGACCAAAAAATTTATCAAAGGTAATTAAATTTAATTGCAATGATTAAGGTGAAATTAAGATTAAAAGGAGGCTAAAACCTATTCATAACAAAAAAATATGACTTTGAAAATTTTCCAAAATCCATTAGATGGCCATATTTTGACCCTATACTCCCTTTTATCATATTCATACCATTATTGGATCCAAAATCAATAATTAAACAATGGTGGGGTTTTATTTTTTATAAAATATTACAATAGTGTGTCTCCTCCTATACTATAAAAGAAATCATCTCCTCTCACATTCTCACAGCTATCAACCCACATTAGCATGAATAAAATCGGGAAAATATCTCCCCAAAATATCTCACAAATCTCTTGAATCATCCCTTTTAGTATAATTCCATCCGAGGAAGCCCTTTTTTTACAATCTAAAAGGAGTTATTCAACGAAGAGGTAACATCCTTCATCAAGTTCATTTTATTCATTTTCCTTCTCCAACCCTTAAAATCAAATTATTTTCTCATGTATAACAACAACACTATCCTCAATATACATTGATGTTGTTATATAAAGGTATAGACATACACTTACACACACCACCATCGGATGGGTAACAAACATATAGTTCACATATAGAGAATTACCACCTCATGAAACGACACTTTTTATTTTTTCCATTTACACCTCTTAAGGTTTGGAATTATGAATGAGAATATATTTATATATGATATATGTAATTTTATATTCTTATTTATATATTTTATAACACATTTTATTGATCTTTAATTATTTAAAAACACAATAAAATCATTTTTGGGAGTGTGAACTACCGCCCCTTCATAATAATATGATTCATTCACATGATACAAGAAATGAATGTTGGATTGTTTTAATTATACAAATGTGACATAAAAATATATGATATTCATCAAACAATTACATTTTGGAAATAATATATATAAAACTTTCTTTATTACAATTTCACATTCTTATATTGTGATAACGTTAATTATGGAAGTGTGTACTATCGCCTCCTGGACACAATTTTACTACTTTTACATCACATGAATTATAAATATAATTATAAATGATTAAATATTATATAATTTCTCCTATAATGATATCACTAGAAATTTTAATGGTACTTACTATATTTCCATAATGATCATTGATAAACAAAAAAGTTACTCATACATACATTCAAGCTACCGTCTCCATGATTGTAACATTGATAAATTTCATAGATCAATATTTAATTATTGGGTTTAAATTTATTTTTAGTGTAAAAATATTAAAATTATTTCATTATTATTATTCTGAATATTTTTATATAATTACCAATTTGACAATAGTCATCTAACAAAAGTCATTTTTAAAACAAGAACGAAAATTTGGTCAAAACACCCAAAATAAAAAAAATTGTATATGAATTTTTATACAAAATGGTAATAAGTGATGTAAATATAAAAATAAACATACAAATGATTCAGAAGAATGTAATTCATTAAAATAATTATAATATTTAGAAATACAAAGACAATTGATATAAGTCGAACTCAACAGAAGGCAATTTTATCTCACTAGTTATTTGTGTGAGATACATGCTTTATTTACCGCTCACTTATTTTTTGTTGTATATAATAACCATGAGTGTATTATATGTCTATTTTTGGTTAGTTTGGACACTAAAGTGGGGGTGAATTGAGTTCCTATAAAAATTTATATTTAAATTTATGATTTGAAATTTCCCATAATTTAAAATTCAATTGAATAGTTACCTAGTAGTGAATATATAAAATATTGATTGTTCGATTAATTTCTCAAAAGACATATTAGTTCTCAGTTATATATATTTTATAATTAATAAAACTGTTGAAACTAATATAATAATACAATGCTATTATAAACACTTTCTAAGACTACTAATCATAGTTCAATTTAGTTTTATGAAATATGTGATAAAACAAAGTAAAAGAAAATGTAAAAGCACAATGGAAATAAAAAAGAGGTTCAACCCCATACAAGGGCCTATTCATCTCCATATGGTGGTCATCCATGACTAAGAAATTTAAATTAACAAACAGTTTGGTCCACACCTGGGATCCGAGTTCACAACAGCACACCAGCTATCCAGATCACAATACCTCTACCATAGTTCCTCTTGGGTACAAACTAACAGGTCACAACAGGAATTCTTACACACTTAACTGTGGAATTAAAATGTTTACAATGATATTAGTGTAAGGATATCTTGTATCCATTAGTTTGATATAGGAGATAGTGTGTGCTTTACTGAAAGATACAAACTCTTCACAAATGTACGTAAAAATTCACTCGATAGAGAAGATAAATAAGAGAAAGGATTTAGAAGGCTATGTGTGTCATGAGATGTTTCTCAAGACTCTTCATATGTAGCTGAGATGAGGTTTTAGTCCTCTTTTAAAAGTTGATACAAAAACATTGTGGTGTATTCTGGCTTCCAGGTACAAGTATAGTTCTACAAGTTTATTCTTCTCCTTCTTTAACATGCTGAAGTAGTTTCTCGACTTGATGTAAAGCGTTATTTAGATTTCCTAGTGTGTTATTTATTTTGGTCTCGAGTTCACAAAGGATGCATGAAATTTTAAGATGTTATTTTGTATGCTTCTCATGTTGGCACGCCACACTTCTCACTTTATTCTCTCTTCAAAATGTTTTTTATTATTGCGGGCAGAAATATTGCATGTTCTTTCCATGTGAATAAGTTCATCATACCTCGTAATTCATATAAATATTACTAAAAAGATCATTAAATGGTTTTGTATTATTAAATTACTCAAATATGACAGTTAGGAACATTTTTATTAAATTCAAATTTAAACAACCTTTTTGTGAATCCACGGTCGGGGAGTGGGACAATCAATGAGTCATCCTGTCAGTGAATCAATCTATCAGTGAGTCATCATGTTAGTGAGATAGTAGTCTATGAGTAATCTTATTAGTGAGACATCAGTCAACGAGCTATCCTGTCAGTGATAAATCATTCAATGAGACATCCTGTCTATGAGACATTAGTCGGCGAGTCATCCTGTCTATGAGACATCAGTCAGTGACTCGGCAAATCAATTAGTCATTTTTCTCTTAGTGTATCATTTTTTTGTCCATGTAAGTGACTCATACGTAGATAATTTTAGATGTTCTATATGTATTATTTAAAAAAAATTATTAATTCTTTAATACCCATAATTACACATAGATAATTAGTTATAATCTTGTTTAGAATTAAACCAACATTATGAGGTATATGATTGAAATGGTCTGATATACTAGATATATTTTGTGATGATTTAGGGTCTGTACTACTGTAAGATAAATGAATTATGATTAAGACATGAGTTAGTATATATGTTATAAAATATGACCAGATTTTTGGTAAGTAAATCCATTATATTTAGAGATAGGGGACAACAATCTTCTTATGGTCCAACAAGTTCCACCTTTTTTATTACCACAAATCAGGGCATTATTATGCACCATTAGAAAATTATTAAAATAAATAAATTGTGTTTTATTGGATGGAAAATGTATCAGAGTAGAATAATAATGCATAAATAAATAATTCATAAATTTTTTTCTCCTTTTAAATAAGAATAATGGGGAAGATGAAAAACTATAATAGAAAAATAGAAATAGTGAATTGTCTATCACAAGAAAATTACAATGAAAAACAAAATATGAAATCAATCATTCTTTTCAAAAATAATAAGTCTATGATAATTCATGGTGTTAAGGGGTTCCTTCCCTCTTATAATATAGATCATTGGTAGGTCTATTAGGTAGTGGCTGTGAAATAGGAGCATATAAAGAAATCATTAGTGGAGGAAAAGGCATTCATACATAAAAATGTGGTGCAATGCTAGGATTGTGCTAGGATAACATCCAAGGATGAGGTTTTTCTATAATTAGAGGCCGAATGTGGGTCAGCCCTTGAGAAACTGTCATTGGAGAGGAATTCATTGGCCGAGGAGAGTGAATAGAAGCAGAAAGTGGAACAACTATGGCTTCACTATGAGCATAGAGTTATGGTTTCTATTTCATGATAAAGTTCTCAATGATTTATCCCCTATAATTCATGGATTCTTCGATTTAATATTTTTTCTCTATAATTTTATCAGTTTTAGTAGTGAAATTCTTTAGTTTATGAACTTGGTTCTCAAATAAAAGTGTCACATGAGGTAATATGAGATTTTCGACAATGTATTTGATGTTACTGGTGAGTTGATGCTTAGTATAGATCTTTTGAAAACACTGGTGTATTTTATTGATAAACTTTTCATTTTCCTAGCATACTCACTTTATATAAATCCTATCCATTTCTTGAAAATGGTCAATATACATGTCTTGTTTTACAAGGGTCAATGTATATGTGCCCCTTGTAATTTCTTTCAACTAATCAAGAACTCATGCTTTGATAGATTCCCAATATGGGAATGTGCATAAGCAGTTGAGGTGGAAGAAAAGTGCACAATGTTCTTTACATACTCTCCTATTTTGGAAATATCAGGTACATTAAGATGTGAAATAGGATCTCCATATAATTTCAAGAAACATTCCATTGTATTATTGTACTCAATGGTCAAATCATTGATTCCAGTAGTTAACTTCTTAATCTAATTTCAAATCATGGTGTTACTTTCCACAATTGTTTTGGAAGTTGTAATCAAATTTCTCTGAATTTCTTTTATCACCATATATGAGATTGAAACAACAACATATTAAGATGCACTTGCTGAGGCATGAGTATAACTAGAAGCCCTATTTTTCCTGGCGCCTTCAACCATAGACTACATATCTTTCATGTTATCATTCAACTCAGTGATTTCACTCCTCGTTTCATCAATATAATATCTCATCTATGATTTTACTGAATATTTTTCTAAGAATATATTTTTTCGTTGAATTTTTTCAAATCGGTGTTAGTGACATTTTACTAGAAAGGGTGTCGGCCAATGGTTCTCTTGTAGCAGGTATAATGAATTCATCATCTGATTTTTCTATAATCTAATAGTAGTGCCACATTCCTAGTATTCCTCGCCCAACAATCCATTACATAATCATCCATATGAGTAAGAGTGTCAAGCATTACCCTTCCATGCTGATTCTCTTCACCATCATTATATTATCTTTCTAGAAGCTCCCCCTCAGTTCCGTCATTCTTAAAAGCTTTCCCACCCTCAGATTGATGTTTCAAAATTACATACACTGCTTAAGGAGTGGATACCATCGTTGGATTTTGATTATGTTCCATAGGAGCATCCACCATAATTCTTTTAACATATCCATCTTCATGATCATCATCATCACCATTGTTGGCATAATCAATTCACTTATTGCCTACATTATCAATTTCTTTATCTCCTCCCACTTCTTCCATTTATTTCTATTTTCCACTTTTTACACATATTATAGTTCTTCTTAATATTATTTTTATTCCTCTTACTCCTCATCTTCTTCATATTCTTCATCCCTAGAACCATATAATTTTACTTTTTCTCTTTGATACCCTTCTTCTTTATATTCTTCTCAGACATTTTTTTTCATATGCTATACTACCACTCAATTCAGTTTCCACTTCTTATTCATAATACCATTAAATTAGTTTTTTAGGTATGGACAACACTAAACTAGTTTGTCCATAGTTTACATTAATAGGATTTAATGAAAAATATGGATCTCTTCTGTCATAAAACAAAGATCCTTCTGTGTTAGGTCTATCTTCCTCAACTATTTTCTCATCAGAGTACGTTTCTTCTTCATCAAGACCCAATCTATGTCCCTCATATCACTTGTTCTATTAGGATGATCCACATGAATGAATTTTTTCTAATACATATCTTCATCACCAATACACCTTTTCAAATATGGATTCCAATAAATCTTCAATCTTTAACAGATAACATTATTCAAACAAAAGACATTTCATTCGGATGCATCTTCATCACTATCATCCACTAATCCATTTTTTCTGCATATCAGATATCATCCTAGGGTAAAATTGAGATTTTTTCATATAATATGGTTTGATAATATTCTTTACGTGAACCATTAAATACTTGAAAATATTCTACTTATCTCTGTTCTTCTGCAAATATACTAGGTAGACATCCTCGTACTTCAAAGAGATAAAGTCCACTTTCTTGGGACAAATATATTGTTCGATGAATAGACACTTGATTTAGCACTCTCCACGTAGCTCAATGGAAACTGGACTTTGATGCTCTTCATTGTTAGTAAGTTTATTAAATGATGTACCCGGACTAAAAATACCACTTTATAGTGGAGGAGTACCTTGATATTCATCTAAAATCCCTTCTTGAAAAAATTAAAGACATTCAACCCACTGATTTTAAGATTAATAGATCCTCTTTACTGTTACCACTTATTTTAACCAACAGGTATCACTCCCTAAGACTATAAATTCAGAATGAAAGTTGAACTCATGAACCATATTTTGATGGTATTCTCTTCCATTCTCAAGAAGCTACTGAATCCATCCCTCATCCTGTAGAAAATTTTGCAGTAGTGAATTTCTCTCCAACATCCATTTTTTAGACACCTATTTTTTTGAAATTATTCTACGATTGAATAATGCTCGATTGAATGTACCAAAAGATTCAATGGAATCTATTTTCTGCTCATTACCATGAAATGACTTTTTAGACTATCCTCTAGTTGTATGCTTCACATTTACCATTTCAAGATATTACTTTATGGTTAGATGGTGAAAGGTTGAGGGTAAAGTGACATACATTTTAATCTAGGTATGTAGTAGCATGGAAAAATCAAATTTATATCATTTAGTTCATAAATTTGTTGAAAAATGAAAAATCACAAACTGAATTCACAAATAATCAAAACAATGTCATTTTAGTTGTAAAAAAAAGAAAATAGTTAATAGAGTGACTCATTGGTGTCATCATGACAAACATGTTAGCTTGACAGTGTCGACATGAAATATTCGACATGATAGAGTCAGTATGTGAATGTCATCATGATTGATCCAGGATGACTATGTGGGAATGATTGAGAAGATATGACAGTGTCAGCATGTCAGAGTTGGCATAACAGAGTCTGCATGATAGAGTCGGCATGACAGTGTTGGCTCACAGAGTCAGCATGACATTTTCTTGCATGATAGAGTTTAAAAGATAGTGTCTTCTAGTTTTGAAACATATAAATACTATAAAACAATTATATCTTATTCATTCCTATATCATGTCTGATGTAATTCAATATTTCATAATTCTATGTCTCTGTGAATATGTTAGCAAGTTTATATTCAATGCTGAAAAATTATAATGTGATATCACTATTTTGATAATGACCGCTCAGAAAGTGATGTCTTACATAAATTTTTATTGTTCTTGAATGAGAAAATGGGTTCTTAGAAATTTCAATATCACTTTTATAGTCAAAATTTATAGATACATGTCTAAATTGATATTGACAGTCCATAAGAGTGTATTTCGTCCACAAAATCTACGCACAATAGCTACCATCAGCTATGTATCCATCTGTGGATGTATATAATGCAATAGAATTTTGTTTCGTACTATACCATGAAACCAAATACTTTCCCAAAAAGTTATATGTTCCACAGGTTCTCTATCTATATAACATTCATCCACCCAAATTAGCATCAAAATAACTCACTATATCAAATAATTTTTCTTCAGGATAAAACAAACAAAAATATATGGTATGTCTGAGTTATTTTAAAATTATTTATTTGAATTTATGTGAGATTCATTGGGGTTATTAAATAATCATGAAAACATACACACACTAAACATTATATCTGGGATACTAGTAATGTAGTAATGAAAACATCCAATAACTCCCATATAACTGGTTTGATCCAAAAATTTACCATCTCCATCAAGATCCAACTTAAATGAATTAGTCCTTGGATTGTTACTACTTTTAATTCTATCAAATACCAATCTTTTAGAAAGGCCATATGTGTATTTACATTGATATAAATTGATACCTTTTTTGTTTTGGAATATATGAAATCCAAGAAAGAAATTGAGTTCACCCATAAAACTCATTTCAAATAAACTTTCCATAATTTTATAGGAATCAATACATAACAAATTTCATAAAGATCTAGAAATAATAACATATACATAAACTTAAACTAGAATAACATCTTTAGAAATTTGTTTCCTAAAAGGAGTAGGTTTAGAAATTCCATTTGTAAAACCTTTTGTAATAAGAAAGGTACTTAGTCTATCATACCAAGCTCTTGGAGATTTCATAAACCATAGAATACTTTGGTTAATTTTAAAACATGGTTTTTGAAATGACGGTTTCTAAAACCATGGACTGTTCGACAAACACTTCCTGAACAATATACCAATTTATGAATTGACTTTTAACATCCATTTGAAAAATCATGAAATTTAGATAGGCAGTATAAGCAAGTAGGATTATGATGGATTCATGTTTAGAAATAGGTGAAAAAGTTTCTTCATATTCAATGCCTTCTTCTTGAATATACCCTTGTGTAAAAAATCCAGCATTATTTCTAACAATGTTACCCAATTCATCTACTTTGTTCCTAAACACACAATTTGTGTATATTGTTAAGGTTTCCATGGGTCTATCCACAAATTTCCAAACATTATTTCTACCAAACATATTATGTTCATCATTCATATCCAAAACCCAAAATTCATCTTTAATTTCATCATTCATGTTTTTAGGTTCAGGTTGTGACAAAACGGTTTGATGTTCAACCTGGTTTCTAAGAGAAACTCAAGTTCGTGTCCCATTATCTATGTCACCAACAACAACAACTCAAGGAGGGTTATAGAGGGTTCTAGTTTGTCTATAAAAGTTGGGCCTAGTAATTTCATGTCCATCTACAGGTTTAGATTCATGATGTCCATATTCTGAAGAACTTTCCAAAACTATTTGATTTAACAATTTGCTTGAAAAGTGGATTAGATGATTTTTTATTTATGACCAGATTTGTAATATCATCTTCAAGGTTATTTTGGGAGGTATTATGTTCATGTGCATATGTTTAATCAAAATTGATATGCACATATTCTTCCACACACATGGTTCTTTTATTAAATACACTATTGGCTTTACTAAAGGTTTAGTAACCTAGTTAAATTCCTTCCTAACTTTTGGATGAAAATTTTTTAGGGTTGTCTATTGTATTAAGGATATAGTCATTGAAACTGAAAACATTGATTTAACTAACATTGGGATGCATATTATTCCATAACTCATAGGGAGTCTTCTTTAGGATTTTTATAATTGAGACTCTATTAATTAAATAGCTAGATGTATTCATATACTCAGCCCAAAAGTAAGTAGGTAATTAATTTCCATTAATCATTTATCTGACATTCTATTATAATGATATATTTATTCATTCCATGAATCGATTTTGGTGAAGTGTCTTAGAGGCAGAGAAGCTTTCACTATATCCATTTTGTGAGAAAAATGAATAAATATCTTCATTTTTAATCTCAGATCCTTGATCACTTTTTATTGATTTAATGATATGTACACTTAAATTTTCCATTATTTTATCATACATGATATGTAAGTTAATGCACCACATTTGTGAGATAAGAAATAAGTCCAGTTATACCTAGAATAGTCATCTACAAGAACATATACATTTTGATTCCCATTTAAGAAAGATAATCTAAATGGTTCAAACAAGTCCATGTGAACTGACTCAAAAGGATGAGATTTTGAAACATATTTCCTTTGTTTGAAAGGTATCTTTTTTTCAATACCCTTTTAACATGGATTATAGAATTTTTCATTTAAAAACACATGTTTGGGTAGATTCTTGAATATTTATTTTCTAGTATGATTTCTATGATAGTGTAAATTACATTTTTCTGATATCCTATACCGAAGCCAATAAACTTTATGAACTACACATAAATAAGAAACATTTTGAGAAAATAAAAAATCTATGTTAATAGCATATAAATTTTCATTTCTAAGAGTAGAAAATACTATTTAATTTTTAGAGTTAAAAAAAATGCATGAATGATTTTCTAATATAACAAGAAATCCATCATCACATAATTGTGAAATACTGAGCACATTATATTTCAATCCATCAGAAAAGTAATATAGAAATTCAAAATGAGTTAGGGTTATTAATATAGCCTAGGAAAATTATTTTTACATTATCATTACTACTAAAAGTGAAATATCCAACATCAATATATATTAGGTTCTTGAAGCTTGTATATTCTCTTATCATATGTCCTGAACATCCACTATCAAGGTACAATTGACTCTTACAGGAGCTCTTCAGATATTATTCCATCTTAATAATCAGAAAAATAAAATCAAATTTTGGATCCCATGCATGCTTGGGTCTAGTAACATTAGTAACAATTCTTTAGGTAACCAAATTTTCTTCATGGGTTTCCAAAAATAATTATGTGGCATATTTGAAAACAAACACTATTTGGCCCATAAAAATTACAGGTATTAAATGATTTTCCATAACTAGAACTATCAGAATTGTTTTAATTTTATCATACAAAAAATAGATTATCACAATTTAGTTACAAAATGTGTTTTAGATAGGTTTTTATATTAAGGCTTATATCCAATACCATAAATGTACATTGGATCTATCTATTTACCAATCGTTTGAGTGTGAGTAGTTTTCTCATTTGAAAAAATTTTATAGAACATTCTTCAATTTATCAAATGACATTTCTAGTTCATTGTTTTCTTTGAGTAGTTGATCATTATTTTCATTTTCATTAGTATTTTTAGACTTAATATTTATAGTACGACCATGTTGTTTCTTTAAATATTTTTACGTATCATTTATTTCATTACATGTGTCTTCAAGAATGTTACACTTTTCAAATTGTTCATCACTAGTCATATTTTCTGTGTCACTTTCATTTCTAGAATAGTAAGAATTGAGTGCAAGGGAATATATGGTTATCATAGATGTTTTTATTCATAAAGAACATATTTTCAATGACAACTATTCCATAATGAGATGATGTTGATTCATTGGATCTATCCTCAGAAGCACATAGTTGGATATCATTTCATTAGTATACATCTTGTCGTTGTGTTCAGACTTCTATTGGTATTTTAATTCTCGGTAGTTATCTTAGACATGTCCTATCCTCTTACATTCATAGTAGACAATCTTCTCTGAGTTTACATTAAATTCTCATACCTTTTTCTAGTTTCCCATTTCATCATATATTACTCTATAATTGAGATTCCTAAAGAACTTATTCTTTCTATAAAATTTCATGAATCTTTTGTCCATTTAAGACATATCTTCAGAAATATATAATCGTGATTCATCATTACTATACATTTCACTAGAGGCTAGGACCTTCTTTATTTCCTTATTCTTACTGTCATAAGTATTGAGGGCTATAGATTTCTGCTTAGGTTCATCTTCTCCCTTGATGATTTTCAGATCATCATCATGCATCATCAATTTTACAATGTGTTCATTGATAGGTAGTTTGATGATTTCAGATGATTCTCATATAGAGATAGATTTTCATGTCCATCTATCATGAAGGAAAATGATAATCCTTATAATTTTTTTTAATTTTGAGTGACTTATCTTCTTAGAGAAATCATATTGTTCACTATATCATTAAACCTGGATTACATGTAAGAAATATACTCATAAGGCTTAATTATAAATTTATCATATTTTATGGTGTATGTGTTAAGTCTCATTTCCTTTACACTAGAGGTTACTTCATGTGAAGCAATACAAGTATCCCCAATTTAGACGGTTTTTTTCATGCATAAATTCAATTAAATTTTCCATCTCCAAAAAAATTGGATATGACATTCATGTATTTGCAATTTGTTTTATAAAAAGACATAGTTTGGTCATCCAAAGTAGTTCTAGAAGAATTATTAATCTTATATTCATCTTCTATTGAAGAAAAAACTTTCAAAACCCATACATTCTATGTAAATTTTCATTTTATTTTACCATTTTTCATAATTTGATCTATTAAATAATGGAGGTCTAATGGTACTAGCACATTCTAACATATTATACATGCTAAATCATAAAAATTTAGCACTAGAGTTTACTTCATGTGAAGAAAAAAAAGTATCCCAAATTTAGTCAGTTGCTTTTCATGCAAAAATTCATTTAAATTTTCCATCTCCAAATAATTGTATACGACATTCATGTATTTACAATTATTGTTATAAAAATACACAGTTTGGTAATCCAAAGTAGTTCTAGGAGAAGCATGAATCTTATATTCATCTTATATTGAAGAAAAAATTTCAAAACCCATACTTTCTATGCGAATTTTCATTTTATTTTACCATTTTTCATAATTTTATCTATTAAATAATGGAGGTCTGTTGGTAGCAGCACCTTCCAATATTTAATCCATGCTAAATAATTAAGATTTAATATTTAAAGAACTAAAAATTTAGATCTAATAGAAATTTTGATATCTTTAAAACACAACTAAAATAAAAGTTGAAAAAATAATTCAAAATTTTATATATAAGGATTTTAAACACTACTTTGACACCAAATGTTGGTCCAAGTATGATAGTCATGATGGGGGTAAATTGAGTTATTATAATAACTTCTGTTAAAAAGTATTATTTCAAATTTCCCTAAACATAAAATTCAATTGACTGGTTTTCTACTAATATTGTTATAAGATATTGATTTTTCGATTAATTTGACAGAATATTGATTAGTTCGCCTCTATGTCAATTTGAAAATTAATCAAACTTGTTATGATAATCTAAATATTCCTTACTACAATAAACATGTTCTAAGACTAACTATCATAGTTCAATTTTGTTTATGAAATATGTGATAATGCAGAGTATAACTAAAAGTTAAATCACGTTGGAAATGAAATAAGAAGTTTCCTATCAATTAGAGACCTATTCATCTCCATTTGGTGATCAAATTCTAAAAAATAGTTTAAATTAATTAACATTTTGATCCACACCCAGGATTGGGGTACACAATTGCACATAGACATTCCAGGTCACAAGACCTCTACCACTGTTTTTCGTGCGTACAAACTACTGGGTCACACATTTATCTCTTCCACAATTATCAGTAGGGGTCAAATGAGTAAGAATATATCAGTGGAAGGATATCTGTTACACTACAATTTGATACATTAGATAGATTGTTCATTACAAATACATACACACATTGATCAAAAGAATGTAAACATGCCCAAAATAGAGAGAAAAAAATTGAGAAAGATTTAGAAGGCTCTGTGTGTCTTGAGATGCTGGTCTAGACTCTTCATATGTATCTGAGATGAGGTTCGAGTCCTCTTATAGATGTTTCCACAAATACCAAGAGTCGTATTCTAGCATTCATGTATAAGTATGGTTCTGTAGGTATATTCTTATTGTTATTTAATATGTAGATGTAGTTTTTCAATTTGATGTACAACTCAATTGATATTTCCTCATGTGTTATTCTATTTTTTCATGAGTTCAAGGTGGATTCATGAGAGTTTTGGATGATCTTATTTATGCTTCTCAAATAGGAACACCACACTCATCTCTTTCTTCTCTCTTAAAAATGCATTTTATTCTTGAGGGACAATAGAGAGGAAGTTATATCCATGTGTATAGGTTCATCATACCTCGCACTGTCTTAAAAAAATCCCATAAAATATCATTATATATGTTAGTGTCCTTAAATGACTCAAATATGATTATTTGGAAGAATTTAAAAAAATTTAAATATAAATAGTCTGTTGTTGAATCCTAGGTCAGTGAGTCAGTGTATTGTGGATTCGTCCTGTTGGTGAGTGAGTCTATCAGTGATTCATCTTATTCGTGAGACCTCATTGTGTGAGTCATCATATTGTTGAGACATCAGTTAGTGAGTCATCATGATGGTGAGACATTAGTTTGTGAGTCACCTTTTGGTGAGACCCCAGACAGTGAGTCATCCTGTCGGTGAAAAATCAGGAAGGGACTCGACGCATCTGTGAGACATGTTTATGTCAGTGTCATAGTTCTTGTGTATGTTCTAGTGAATCATACATAGTTAATTTTTTATTTTCTATCTCACATATAGTACAAAAATACTAGAATGTGTTAATACTAATTTTTACAAATAGATAACATGTTATAATCTTGTTTTGACTTAAACAAAAATAACTAGGTATATGATTGAAATGATCTGGTATACATGATAAGCTTTGTGATATTTTGGGGTCTGTCATGGGGTAAGATATATGACTTGTGATTAATACATGAGGAATGATATATGTTATAATATATGACATGATTTGTGATAATTAAAATCATTATAGTTAGTGATATTGGCCAATAATAACCTATGGGACTACAACTATTGTATACAAATCTATTTCTATTTGAGTAAGAATTTTAGTATATTTCTATCAAGGGGATTATATTGAAAATTTTACCAAATCAGTAATGTAACATTTTCTCAATTAAAATTCATTAGGTCATATTCCATGTTATAAACCTATATTTTAGATTATTATTATAAAATAACATTAACAAGTTATAACATAAATCTACTTATTATCAAGACATTTTAATTCTCCCCGAAATATAATTTTTATACAAGTGGACTATGATATAAAGTTTCCATGTGGTAAGTGATTATTGAAATTATCTCACTAATTAAATATATTTATTATAATCACGTTTTCATTAATGAAATATTATCATACATATAACAATTACACACATTACTTTTATTTTCCTCTAGATAGTCTTGATTTCCTCATGCATTAGTATAATTTTGTCTAATTTTTTCTTCTTAATATAATTATGAAAATATTTTTTAATAAAATATGAATTTACCACAATTAAAAAGAAATGTTCTTTTTACCTCATAATCCATTTACAGAATCACCCACATTCATATTTTGAATATTGATTTTCATGATTAAAATGATGTTTTTATGGAAAATTTATTTAAAAATTTTAAAATAAATATATTTAATGATGTTTTAAATCACTTTTTATATTTTCTCAATGAAAAATAGTTCTGAAAAAATATTTTAATCCCCTTTTCATGTTCTCAAAATAAATGGCATTTCAAAAAAAAATTCAATGATTCATTTATAATTGTTTGAGTTTATATTCAAGACAATTGATTAAAAAATTATTTCTATTTAAAAAATAATTTTCCAAAGAATAACGGAATTTCAATCAATAAATTTTCTTCAATGATCTTTAAAAATTATTTCCCATATTTGATAACATTTCCCAGTGTTACTTATTCCTTTTGGTGAAAATTATTCAATGTTTCCATTCATATTACTTATCATTATGGATTATTCTTGGATGGAATTATTCTTATCAATCAAGTTTTTATTTGATGGGTTATATGATTTTAAAACCCCCTTCATTGATTGGTTACTATTTTGTTAAAAGGATTATGACACATGTTTCATGTTCCATAGGTTATGATATAATTAAATGTTTATGATACACAATTGACATCATGGGTTATGATGTGATTGTTTATGAATAAGTGGAACAATTATGTATAATTTCAGTATGAGATGTGTTGGACCCATATATCCCAACAATCCATTTGGTAATGATAAATGTTTTAAAATCTCAAAAGGTACACATGATGGAATCCCAAACCTGAAACAAGAGGGTACATGAAAGAAAATTAAAATCCCAAATAATAGCGTAAATGAGAAGACATACACTGCCTGAAGTATGATGGTACACATGAGTGAATCCCAAGCCCAATGTAGGTAAATTCTTGATTACCCCATTCATATCCTATTACAATGGTCTTGGAATGAATCCTTAACACCGTGTTAATAATTGAATATGTTTTTTCCAAACATACATGTTTTGTTCCATTATTATTATTTTATGGCATATGTTATTTTTTATGATTCATGTCTTATGAAATATCTGTATTTATTCCATGATTCATATTTGTGATCATTAATATATATGGTGAGATATTCTTATCACATTCGCATGCCCCTATGCTCATGTGTATGCTTTCATGTATCTCTTGATTACCCTTAAAAAGCATCTGAGGTCACCCAATTTTATGTTTCATTACAATGGTTATGATGATTTATATTTAAAATGATTTTTCTAAGAAGGGTGGTAGTCATGATGAACCTAATGGGATATAGTTTTTCTCACTCTTATACCATTATTTATTTTTCCATATTTCAATGGGAACAAACCTAATATAGTATTTTCCCGAATATCTATAAGGCCTATTATTTTATTGATTTTTTTATAATAACTATTCCAACGGATGAGGTGGATCCCTTATAAGGCATGTATGCTTAGGTGATTACATTTCTCCTATGCTTGAGAGACATTACATGACATGAAGGTCTAAAGGAATTCTTCCAGACTAAAACTACAAGGTACTACCCCATCCGATCATCTATATCATGTTGGTAACTCCCAACCTTCGCATGGTCATCTGGATAAGCATCACATGAAATCAAATTATGGTCCAGATGGCATAACGATACCCCTTAATTCATTCCCAATCCATTTGGTCTTGCTCTGGTGAGTATTCCTGCTCCGAATCCTCCTCTAGGGCTACTTCTTTTTTTTGTAAAGTTTGTATGGGGAAACTTCCTATGACCCAATGGCCTTGAGGTGGCCCGAAATATTTAATTTTGTCCTAAAATCCCTACAAACAGGAAGGCCTAGGGTGCCCAAAGGCCTTAATGATTCCAAGCACAAACCAGTGGCCCAAGTTGAATTGTTCCTATCTTCTATAGTACCGTACAATACCTTCTATAGTAACTGCTTCAACAACTACTACACTGCAACACAATGCATACTACAATACACCTACAGTCCTACTGTAGTACCCCCAGAAATATGCCTCTTCCTGGTTTCGAACCTGGGTCTTGTGGATGAACTTAACAATACCTCAACAACAAGGCCAAGGATCATGAGAAAACAAATATAGTATTTAGGCGTCTAATTATGTAATGTTTTATATATTCTAAAAAAGTTATGACATATATATATACATTAAGACTTGGTTGTTATAGGAAAATAATGATCTCAAATGCTCATTAATGGTAATATATGGGAATGACATGAGAATAAGGGCTTATGAACAACGAAATGACATTTGAAAATTATTTCCTGCAAATCAATGATCATGAAATTTGATTATGTAATAAATCATTTATATTAATAATATATAATTCATTCGATAATTACATAAGATATAAAATTTTGGAATAGTCAGAAGAATCAAAAATCATTTTCATATTAGACAATTCTAACTTCCAACACCATCGTAGTAGATAATGTCCCATACTGAACCGAATTAAATCCTCCTAATAACCACATATTAAATAACAGAGTTAACTTCCCATGCTAGTCTTGTCAGTCTCATGAGATATAAATCGTTACCCAATGCATTGGAAGGAAATGTAGGTGTAACTAGATAGGTAATAAATACCATATATATGGGTTCCACAAGAACATATATCATTTACCATATCATTTCCCTTAATAATATTTTTTTTAAAAAGTATCCTTCCATCATTACATAACCTATGGAAATTAAATGGGGTTCGTAAATATCATTTCATAATAAAACTAACCATCCATGTAAATAATAGGGTTATTAATAAGGAAAAAAATCACAACTACATTATAAGTAACACTAATAAATGTTATCTTTTCTGGAATATAATTTGATCAAATCATTTGAAAAAAATATCCGGATGAAGATATCCTTTTTATTTAAAAAATTTTATTCTTAAATAAGATAAATTTGGAAAAAAAATTCAATTAAATAATATTATTTTGATCCTTCAGTGAAAATGGTTGAATTATATTCAAATAATAACATTTATTCATTTGTTGATGTAATTTTATTGTCTTTATCATTTTATTTTTAACCTGAATTAAACCATTTATCCTATACAATGGTAGTTTTTTTTCAAAGGTACTATTCAAATATGCAAAAAATAAAAGAAAAAATTCACTAAATTTAAACTGTATGAATTAAAAAATTTATACATTTATCAAAATTAAAAAATAGAATTTCTGATATTTAACTTAAAATAAAACAAGTAAAATTCCATGATTTTTTTTAAAAAAAATACCATTTTAAAAAAATGTTATTATAAAAAAACAATGAATAAAATCATATTTAAAAAACCATAATTGGAATATTTTATTTAATTATTAACTAATTTTATTTTAAAAATAAATCAAAACATAATTTTACCTTGTATAGAAAATAATTTTTTTACTAAAAATCAATATTTTTTATTTCCTTAAAATATAAATGTTTTCAAAAAAATTAAAATCAATTAATTAAATTTTAACATAAAGAATTAAATATGAAATTAATTATATCAAATTATTTTAAAATTAATTCATATAAATAATGAATATTCATTTTAGAATAAATAAGTTCTTTTTGAATTGATATACTTTAATAAAAATTGTGTAACAATTTTCAATAAACATATCAATACATTCACATTGAGTTGGTCCCTTTATATTGATTTATTAATCTAGTTACATGTATTTATGCTCATAATTTTAAGGAATACATTATAATGGACATATAATATATGAAGGTTCGTTTAATGCGATGGTTTTCGGCAACGCAAACTCTTGAAGTATTAAAATTATTATGAGAAAAATATTTCATAAAATATTTGGGAATTACCCCCTTTAATATGAATTTCACCCTCGAAATTCATCACATGGATATATATATATATATATGAAGATATTATTACCTCATCACAACTTCATATTCCTTCATAGCTTCCAATTTTTTTTGGTTCTTTCATAAATAATTAACCAAGAGAGAGGACATTATTTGTAGAACATGTTTTCTACAATATTAAATCATTATCAACTATTCTTTATCGAATAGTTATTTATCCAGTGGAATGATGTCTATGTTTTTTACATGTGAAGTATCATTTAGTTAGTTTCATAAAAGGTACACATGGAACACATCCTGAACATGATAAATATTTTATGGATGTTATAATCTATAAACTACGTTCACTACATGATTAAAGAATTTAAAAAGGACTGATATACTGAGGGATTATCTTTCCTTTGTGTTTAATTCTCATTACATTCTTATAGGGAGTCATTCATAGAAGTTTACTATCACCCAATGGAATATCCAGGTATTCTGATCAATTTGATGATATTTTGTTTTGACCTTGAGGTACTCTTATGTGTTTATGAATAGATCTAACGTACTCTTCCATTTCCTGAAATAGATCATGTGCCAATAGCTTTCCATCCCCATATCTATTCTAGCATGTTGGAGTTATACACTTCCTACCTTAGAGGGAATCGTAAGTATATATATAAATACCAATGTGAAATAAATTATTTTATGAAACATATACCAAAGGTAGGTGTTGAACCCAACCAACTTTGAAATCCATATTTATAGGTCTCACCACGTCTTATTGAGTTTTAATTGTCCTCTCACACATGCAATCTATATTATGATGATAATTAGTGATGAAGCATATCATTGTATCTTGGTAATGTTAATGTCTTCTCAAAAATATTGAGGTAAACTATAGCTCGATCAGAAATAATTTAAAGTGGTAAATCTTTAAATCTCACCACTTTCATCATATATATTCAGGAAAACAATTAAGATAGAAATATCCACTGATAAAATCGATGATTCTTAACTTCCTATAGAGATATACTATAACCTCTATAGTATTGTGTTATTTATATTTTTTCATATGTCTGATGAGAAAATACATGGTGATGTTTTTCAATTTCTATTATAGTAAGGGTAATTGTTTTAACAACCGATTTTAAATCTATCTATCATGCATAAATTTTTAAAAAAACGAATAACCATGAGACAAATTTTTCAATATCTCTCTTCATAACATCGCACTACAAATGATATATCAATTATATATAGATAAATAGATAATTATGAACAATTATAATTATCCAACAACATCTACATTTATTATTATATAGGTTGGATAAATTGAAATTTCTTAAACATTATTATTCTATCATAATCAATAATGCTCTCTACAAAATTTATCTTCTTATTTTTCATCTCTACAGATTACTTTTCCTCATTAAATAATAATTGTATGGATGGAAGACCATTCATTTTAACCATACAATATTTCTACCATTTCATTATGATTTCAAAATCTGTAATTTTCAATTTTAAAAATATTGGATCTTTTGTGATTTTTATCATGTATAAGCTAGCATGGTCTTTTTGACACAATGAATATGGAACCCTATTCACTTTACCAGAGTGGAAATTTATTGATAATCCATAATCATTCATTAACTCCAACTGTCTCCTTTGGCACATCATTATCAATGTTTGAGTAAAAACATTCGTTAATCATTTATGATCAGTATAAATGACACACCTCTCTATGTATTTATAATATATCTATGTCATTAATGGAAAATGTTCATAGATAACTCCAAATCATGAGTTGGGTAATTTCATTTAAGGATTTTAAAATTCCATGAGGCATATTCTATCACCATAAGACTTTTCATGAGAACAAAATCCCATTTCCTTCATTGATTTATAAATATAGATCAAAAATAGTTTTCCACTATTGGATAGTGTAATAACAGGTTCATATACTAACATTCTTTTTTCCCTTTAAATTCACTTCCCATTCTTCTGTCCATATGAACATAAATACTTTCCAAGAACACATGGTTAGTTTTCTATATAATCATGATAAATCATTCAAAAACCTCAATTATATCAATCCAATAAGATATATATATATATATATATTCCTTTATTGTTTATCTCATCCAACATTCAATAATATCTATCTTTGATATAACAACATATATCCACTCTCTTGGGATTATGTGACCAATACAATTATAAACTCTAAATTAAAACATGGTTAACTTTTTTTAAATCATATCCTTCCTCATGGTCTTTAGAACAATAAATATGTAATCTTAATGTCATTAAAACTTATTTTAATATAAAGTATCATTTTCTATAAAAATAACCATAAACTGATCAAGATAGGCATGAATTATTATATTCACTAAATCCAAGATGATTGTGGTGGAATTAGAAATACCTACCAGAATCCCAATAAATTCAAAGTTTCTATACATTATATGATATTTCAACATGCTTATATTCTCCCTTATGTCCCTCAAATTATGTTATCTAGAATGAATATCAAACAAAGAAAATTATTTAGCTATGAATTGTTGATCCAAGAAGTCATCAATATGTGGGGGATGATATTTTTTTATAGTTACAATGTTTTATTCTCGATAATCAATATACATTACCATTTATCTATTTTACTTCTTATCAACTAGAATAGTGTCTTCCTTTGGTGATGCACTAGGGTGTTTGAATCCTTTTCCATGATTATCTTTTTTTTATTCCCCAAATCCTACAACATAATTGGGACCTTTTACAAGGGGTCTTAAAATTTTTATGAGAACATGTTATGAGTTCAATTGAATGAAAAAATTAAATATTTGGTATAATAATGGTGAATTTATATAAAGAAAAATTAACATCCACACATAAAATAGTTTTATGCTTAATGGTTAGTTTATAGCTACTATATGAGATAGATTAACATCAGTTATAGGATTTAAGACCCACAATATAGAAATAATATCCATAGGAAATTAATATTTTACCTTACATTGATATATGATCATAGATGAATTTAGAATATGAAATTCGAATCCCTTACATGGAAATTGAAATGAGTTTTTAAAATTAAAATTCAAACCATTTAAGGAATCTCTTCGAATTCAACTATCAGAAGGGTTATAATATTTTCAAGAATCACATTCCACAATCATCAATAAGAGAATAATTACAAAAATTTGATACAACTGTTGTTACATTTGGAGACATAAAAACTAACTCAACATATATTTTTTTAGTTAATACGAAGATAACTTTTAAAATACATTATAAAAAAATGATGGGGTGGACCTAGAATCAACTAAAACATTATATTCTTCAGAGGGGATGGTATATATACCTTTCAAAACATTTTTTTCATTTTCCAAATATCTTATAGTGTTCTCATGGGATTTCAAATTTTTATGGTGCTTAAAAGGATACTAACATATACAATCATCAATAAAATAAGATTTTGGAAATGGTTAGAATATTTACCATTTTCCTTGAACATTTGCATTGAAGTGTTGTAGGTGTATTTTGGGTATCCTTTTCTCTATTTACATCATTATCTATCTTTTATCCATCACATCAGTAGTCAATTTTTCTATAACCATTTTATTACCTTAAAATATTTTACAGTCACACAACCTTATGGTAACTTCTTTTATGTTTAATTCCACATATTGATCATAATGTAATTTTCGTTTTCTTTTCACTAGTGTTTTTATATTTTCCCTTGAATTTCATTTTTCTATTCTACTCGAATCCATAACATTGATGGGTAACTCCATGATTGTAATCAACCATGAGAGCACATCTAATGATTTCATCATAGCTAGAAAATTACATTATGGATAACACCCATTGGAGACATGGGCTTTTAGACACTGTTGAATTGGTTAGGCTTACTTTAAATTTGGATGATAATTACAGAAGCATGACTTTAATGCCATGTAAAAGATTCTTTATAGGTAGAAACAGATTCCTCATCGTTTTTTCATAAGCTCAGAAATCACATTATGCATCTTCAGTAAAATAATACAAGGAATGCACATACTAAAAAAACGCATTGAACTTATCCCATTCTATAAATTCAATTTCATCTCGTTGCCTCATATTCTTTATAAAAATCCACCATCGATCTAATTAACATACCATGTGATAGTTTTTCAAAATAAATTATCATATTATAAACATTGGGGAACCAAAAATATCATTTCAGTTGTACTAATCAATTTCTCATCCACTAGTGGATTAGAATACCCACTTAAAGAAGGTGGACGATGCCTCATTAAGTACTTAATATATTATAGTTCTCTCATTTTTCATTTTGAGTCATGCATGATTCGTAGAATGAAAATGTTGTGAGGGAATATAAATAATATTTTTCTTTACATCACCCAAAAAAATTTACTCCTCATGAGGAGAATCATTTCAGTTCCCTTCACATTCATCATTAATGGGGTTTTATTGGGTTGCATCCATTGACTAAAACACAAAAATCATAATGAGAGATACACTATTAATAATAGGTAACACAAATTATCACGTGAAATTACATATTTTTTTAATTCATTACACTGTAGGTTTTATCCAAGGATATTAATAATATTCACCAAAACTATGGGATTTTATCCGAACGTTAGATGTACCCTTAGGGTTGTTACTATGGGGTTTTCATTCTAATTATCAAATGATATCTAAAACATTATATAATACCTACAATAATGACCCAAACGTTTCATACATAGATTTTACATATAAATAGAATCTTATTCATTACATAATATGACAATGCAACTCCATAACTATATATGTTTAGTTTCATTGAAATCATTGAAACATATACAACTAATTCCTAAATCATCTACTTAATCTCCCACTTATTAAAAAACAACTATAATCCTTTTGATAGAAGATTCATAATACAATTATTCATATCACGTGGAAGATAATCAATAAAATGGGTCATATCAGATTATTATTAAGGGTAATAAAGGGGAATAACAGAATCATATTCGAATAATATCATTGAAATAACTTATGAAAATTATATCATTGATATCAGAGATCACGATGTGGAATTATGTAATAAATCATATAAGTTCACAAGACCTAATTCATGGGATTATAACAGAAGATATTAAAGTGTTCCACTCACATAAAAATAGAATATAACTTTAATATTTTATAAGGATCACGTCCAAGAGAATTATATTGGACAAAATGCGTTACTGAACTAATATCACTACTCATTATTTCCAGGTATTACTTAACTAGGTTCACATCATTTCTTAGTGTTATCCATCTCATTAGATATAACTCATTACACAATTCATTAGACTGAGAAATAGGTTCAACCAATAACATAATTAAATCCATAGATATGTGTACCACAAGAACAAAAATCATTAATCATATCGTTAATAATAAAAATAAATGTGTTTCGTAAACTTCATTACATCATATCATAACCCATAGAAAAGAAATGGGTTCCATATATATCATTACATCAAAAACATAAATAAACCATCTAAATAATTGAGCAATTAACCTAGAAAAATATCCACAGTAATGGATAAGTATCTTCAAATAATTTTATCTTAAATATGTCCCACTTTTAAGAGATTACTTGTAAATAATTCATGTATGAAATATCCTCTCTTTATTGAAAACATTATTTCCTTTTAGAAGAAATTTTTATTTTAAAGTAACATTTTAATTTGGTAATTAAATATTCAAGGCATTAATGTATCATGAATGATTTAAAATATAAAAATGTTATATAAGATAAAGAATTTATTTAATCCATTTATCTAAAAAAGTCAAAATGTAATTTTTTGGATAATCAATAAAATGTTTAATTTCAGACCGTTTAGTAAAAAATCACACGTGGGTAAAAATGACAATAGAAAATAGTAGAATAATAGTAAAAATATGTCTGAAATAATTTTCAATAAACTTATAAAGTTAATATATAAATTCCCTAGAAGATATTCAAATATTGAAAATACTAAAAATAATGACATTAAGAAATTTTCCTTTACGGTAGGTCAAATTTTTTTTCATAAAAATCATATCCTCCCCTTTTTCGAGGAACAACATTTGTAACTTCTATTAGGGAAACTAGCATTGGTATTTTGACGATAGAAGAACCTATAAAGAGTTAATAGGGAAGTTGATTAGGGAAATTAGAAAGGGATAGTCTATCATTGAGACTTAATTTAACTTGAAGAAATGAGGGAGGATGTTCTACTTTATAATTTGTAGTGAGGTTCCCTTTTAGAATTTCAAAAAATGTTAATTTACAATAAATTATTTCTTATTTCAACCACATAAAATATTATATGAATTCAATGATAAGATTATATAATAATATTATATCATCAAACAAAATATTTGAGACATGTTTTGGAAATATTATAAACATTATAATTTTAATTAAACACCAGTTATCCTATTTAAATTGTAACCATGATAAAAAGAATTGAATATTGAAAATTGTAATGGTAATTTATATGATGACAAGTTGACCATAAAGGAAAACCGTATTAATTTTTCTACTAGATTAATGTTTTTTATTTTCAAATTATTATTATTATTCATAAATAATTTAATAAATAAATATTTTGTTAAAAAATAATTAGTGTCAATTTTAACACTCTTCATTAAATGGAATTTTAAAAATATCAAGAAAATTTTTTACTTAAAAAAAATATTTTATTATATCTATAATAAGTCATGATCATGAATAAAATTAGTTGATCATATTAATTATCTCAGATAATATATATCTTAATTTTTACTATAACAAGGTTTTTATATTTCTATAAATAAAGAAATTACAATATAAGTGTTGTGTAATTATTTATTGCAATAACTTTTTCACATAAAAATATATAAAAAATACCATGATGAGTATAATTTATATATACATAAAAATAACGTTTATAGTCAAATATATTTTTTGGGTAACCCTACGTTAATAATAATCTATTATCTAAAACATGAATATAAAATATTTTCAATTTTATTAAGTAAAATATTATAAATATCTTAATTTTATCTAAGTGGACCAAAAAGATGAAAAATCAATTTTTATCATGAAATTAATATTATAATTTTACATGTTTGGGATTAGATTTGTTCATAACATAACATTTTCCCATGTGGACACATAAGATATATTGAAGACAATTACTTTGAAATTTTGTGACTTTCATTATTTAAATATTATATAATATAGTCTCACAAACAAGATTCTATTAAATAACTTATTTTAAATTTATATTTTTTAACGATCAAATTATCATCTTCCATTTATATTTTTTTATCATTTAGGGTTATTTTTTAGTCATTATCATTCCACTAATACTAAATATACCCTTTATAATGGTAATTATTTTTACTAAGGACACTACTCAAAATTACGAAATTTAAAAGATAAATATTCAAAAAATATAGACCTTAGAAATCAAATGTTTTATTAAATTTTAAAAAATTCAATACATAGAAATTATATAATTTTATTCAAAATAATACTAGTAAAATTCCTTGAAACACATTTTTTTTTGAAAAATTGAACTTCTAAAACATAAAATGATTTTATAATAAATTAGTGTATAAATTAATTTTCCTAAAACAAAAATTATTTTATGTTAAAATAAAATAATCTTATTAAAATTAAAAACTATCAACAAAAAAATAACCTGGTAAAAATAATTCCACACAAATCAGTATTTTCTTTTTTTCCTTAAAATATATGTTCTTATCATATATAATAATTAATTTATTTTAAGATTATGGTGGATTCCTAAGTACAGAAATGAGATTAATTTTTCATGTATATTTAATATTCATTAATAGAATGTTGGAAAACTAATTTTTTATGATAATTTACATTTTTTAAGAATAAAGTGATACTATTGATAATTGTGTAATCATTTTCTGAGAATATACCAATAAATTCATATTGAGTTGGATATTTTATATTTATTTCATAAATTATGTATTCATATTTATTTTTTTAGTATTTAACGACTATATTATTATAGGTATGTAACATTTCACAGTTCATTTGAACTCATCATTTTGGGTAATTCTAGCTATCGAATAATTAATATTATTACATGAGAAATATTTCCTAAAAATATTTGGTTGTGACATGTAATCTACATATCAGTACACAATTTCCTATAGATAACATTAAGAATTTTTATATACATAGGGTTATAATAACATCTTTACATAGTAGGGGAATAACTGATACTTCAAGTGGAAATGATAATGATTATACTGATGCTATAGTGAATAAACAATAGAGCCGAAATAGTTCTATACAAGTCATATAATGAAACAAATCTTCTCCATAGATAAAATTTCAAATAACACATCCAAGATAATAATATGTCATCAATATCATACTATGGCAAGGTACCCACTTCCTCTTCCCTGCTAATTTTGTTTCTCACATGCCCCAACATAGAATGTCCTATAGTCTGATCCCTTCCACACAGACCACATCACATCACCTAATATCCCTCCCACACATACCTGTGCCCCAAATAATATCAAATCACTTCTCTCTTATAGAAACCTAAGCCACATATCACATCACATCAAAACTCACCTGATGACACCTAGGCCACATAGCACAACCAGAACTAGAGCAATAGAAAACCAAGAATGTGAACAAAATCAGCATTTTCCCCATATCCTACCACATATGACCCCCACCAAATATCACATCACACCACATCACATCTCTCCCATAGAAATATGGTCCATCATATTACATATTTCTCATATATTCATTATCCCCACATCACATCTTATGAAAAATCATGAAGAGAGGGTATTTGTCCATTCCTACCACAAGCATCTAGGATGTTTCAAAAAACAAGAAGAAAAAAACACATATAGCTCATGGTAAGGTTATCAATAATTGGTAGGGAGTGAAAAAAAATAAACATAACATATATGATATTGATATAACAGACAATACCCAGACTACTGGTTCACATCAGAAATTATAGTTCCAACCACTTCACCACTACGCTACCTAACTTCAATTGCAACAAAAACTACCACTACTATATTCAACACAGCACACAATGATAACAAAATCCAAAAAATATTCCACATTATCCATGAAACAAACAAAACCACACCACACATCTATAATCACCCAACCACAAAATACAACTATCACCAAACCAACACACATACAGAACAATCATCCCATCACATCACAAAATCCATCCTACAATACCACAGCCAAACATATCTTCCATCATAAAACCAAAACCACTATGTACCACAAACACTGTCCCATAAATAACGTGATATAACCACTATGCAACACATATTTTGTGACAACTTTATTCCACAACCACTCTACCACAACCACTATGCTAAAACCTCTGACCCACAACCACTATTCCACAGCCACAATTCCAAAACCACTACACCAGAACCATTGTTATTCAATCATTTTTCATAAACCATAAATCTAAAACAATTATTTGAAAACCAATTCCCAACGTAACACAACATCCTACATCATACCCATTAAAACAAAACACTAAATCACTAACATGCAACCTACATTTCCAATAAGATCTCATATAATATCAAAAAACATAAAAAAACATGTAGGGAACAATAAATGAATAATAATAAATACCAAATTTCCAATTTATTCAGGGGAATTATCACATACATTCTTAATTTACAATAGGAATTGTCTAACCGAACAAAAAAACCAGGGTCATAAAATTATTATCCATATTTAAAATTTTAACCATTTATTAAGCGGGAGATCACACAATAATACAACAAGGGTCATCATAGCATAACTAATACAATTTAAAAATGGATTTATAAAACTATTATATTATAATTACAAACATGAATTTATAATAATATCAATAACATATAATAAACTAGTAAATCATTTGATAAATCCACATGGAAATCAACATTCTATAGGAAAACTAATTATATTACTATGCCAACCCCTGTTATACAACCAAATCTATGAAAAAAATAATTTAATTTTGAAAAGTAGAACACAAAATCATTAAAAATTGGATCACATACCTCAAATAATATTTTCTAAGTCACCGCACACTATAGGAAGAAGAAGAAATGCTCCCAAGCGTAGCCACACACAGTAAATGTTGGATTAACCTATACTACATCATTGAACCATCAAAACAATCCTAACTCACAACCTAATACAAAAAATTCATTTTAGAGAATCATCTAGAGAAAAACAAAAGTAAACCACTGATTAGGGAGAATAATTCACCACTATTCAAAAAATGGTATCTAATGAAACTAGTTGATCAAATTGGTCATAAGAGGCATAAAAATATACTTGAGGTAATATATATAATCTTCAATGATATAGGAAAGGGTTAGGATGAATGAATTTGAAAAAATAATAAATAAAGAACATAGAACATATAACCCTGCCATGATTACAATGTTTAAACATTTCACAGTTTGTAATCCATGGTTTTCCAAAATATCCAATTTTTATAAAACATTATGACACCACAAAATAAATGTATTACACTTAATAAATTCCATTTACACATTGTGTTATCCATCACATGGTTTCTATTCATTTTGAAACAATACATGAACAATCCAACTATATAATTCATGAACCACCTTTACACATCATGTAAAATTTATATAGCATGATCTCCTAATGAAGAACTCTTGTAGTTCCAGCATCCACCAGAACCTCCCAGAACATCCCCTGAACACATCCAACCACCCAAAATAGAAATATAATGGACATGGAATGCACATACATTAAGAAAATTATTAATTTAATTTTAATAAAATATCAATTTAACATGTGTTGTGAATGTTTCTAAAAACCAATTAAAAATAATCTCTAATTATGGATCCCAAAAATGAAATAATTTTTCTATAAAGACATTGGATTCAATCATAAAAAATGTTGTTATGAAAATAATTTTTTAATTTATAATGATCTATGTTTAAAACCAAGGTCTTATGAATAGAAATAAAATATTAATTATATTAAAACATCACATTATCTATGTATATTATAAATAAAATATAATAAAATATTTTGGTGGGAGAACCCATGAATGGAAAAAAAATGATCATGTTAAAACACTATAATTTTATGGAAGGATATGTGAGATATCAATATACTTTTAAAACTATATATTTTATACGGAATGAAATATTAGAAAGTTTTGTTGTTGTTTGAATAGAAATATATATAAAAAATGATATAATACAACCTAATATAACCTGGGGTAGAATATTCATAACTTCTAAAGAAAAATCCTTAAAAATTAAATAATATTGATTTTTATGTAATGAATTCATTATCATACATTTTATAATATATGTAGTTATAGTTTTATAGAGGATTAGTTAATAACTCATATAAAAAAACATATAACACCTTGTTGACACTTTCTAGCAATATCAATTTCTCCCACTATATATTTTTTTTTAAAAAATATTTATTTTTAAAAAAATACAAATCACTATCATCTTGACTAATTCATTTCACATACTAATCCATAAAACTGATGAAATAGATTTAATAAACATTTTATTATCAATAAAAGCTCAATAACTTACAAAAAAAATAGATATTCTAATGAAAAACATGAAAGCAAATGAAAATCCATTTCATAAAAATAGATATTATTATCCAAAAATGGAATTATAATTATTTTAAAAACATAATTAATATAAATTTTGAGAAAATGATTTCCATGAAAACTCATTATAAAGGACAAAAAATTAATGTATGTTCATTTGTTCATAACATAATAACACCTTTAAAAAAAATCTTAAGAACTTTATAAATTGTAATAAACATACAACCAATTTCCAATATCTATCTCTAGATAAAATAATCATTACACAATGAATTATTGTTCTATCTGGGAAAACACATCATATATTAAATATATGATTCACCAAGTGAAATCTAGGCATATACATCATATATAATATACATGAATTACAACATGAACAAACCTAGTTATTCATTCATATTTTCATCCAAGAATATTTTAAAATGATCTTTAGAGAGATATGAAAATCACATTTTCATATAAAAATACTTGTTTTTATAAAAAAATAAATTCCAAAATAAACCATGCATTTAAAATAAATTATTTATAGAAAAATATCCAAAAAGGGTTAGTGGTTTTTTGTTTTAATATATATTTAATCTTATTTCCCTTATATTATTTTTTGATTTTATATAGATTATATTTGTTATCAAGCATTGATATGGTGCGTGATTAAACGGGCCAATATGCATTAAATAAGTGTTTAAAATATATTAAATATATTAAACCACATTATCAAAAATAATTCATAAAAAAGTGGGTTAAATATTGAATCAGGGTCAAGATTAGAGATTTAAGAGCACTGTTATGTTGAGAACACAAGTTTGGCCCAAGATACAAAATGATTTCAGAATGGTTTATTTTTGAAAAAGTTGTTGCAAAAGAAAATGAATGAAATAAATTAAACATTTATGATATTCAATTAATTTTGACATCATAAGATATTTCCCCATTAATTTTTTAAATATATATTCTATCATAGGGATGGATGATAAACATTCAAGACCAAGATGGTATTAGAGGATAGCGTTCATGGAGAACAACAGTGGACTAAGAACATATCAGGTATTATTTTACCAGTGAAGATCATGGATATTAGTGATGATGAAAATATTAAGATGTTCTTCATTAACAATCTTTTGAATATCCATGTTTCATGTTTTGTTTTGTTAATTACAAGACCATTTATTAATAAATAAGTGAATCAATTCCATGGAAAAAATTGATATGAGCATCATCGGTAAAAAAAATGGATCTAATTTTATAATTTTTATCTGTGATATTTTTCCTCTTAGATTTTCTTATTCACGGATTACTTCTCATAGAAAATGAAAAATGGACGATTTTCCTTCATCACATATAATTGTTTATGATTTCATCTCTCATTCTGCATACATTCATTACGAGCATTCTATTTTGACTCATTATTCGATGAAGACACAATATTGGATCATTTCAAGATTGGTATATAGTACAATTTATCAGTGTCAAATATATGGTTCATGATATGTGGTGTGATCAAGTTGAGATGATGGAGGTAAATGATCGAAGGTGGAACAAATTAGATTATAGGGATATGTTTTTCTTATTTTGGGGCATGGTGATAGATCACTCAATGGATGGAATTAGGAGTGAATTGATGGCACACAATCCAAAGATACAAATAATGTAGGATTTTAAAATCAAATATCTATATGTTATAGTGATCTTGGAGGTATTCACGAGTCAATGAATAGTTCATAGGAAGATCCATCATGTCTGGAAATCGCAAGCAATATGACTTGTATTTCGAGGCTAAATGTTTTTTGTCCCACCTGTATGTTAAACTATAGTTCTGGATCCAGTTATGAATCACACATCATGGTACTTAGTAACATTTTTTATGGCCATTTCATGATGCAATTCTTGTACTTATTGAAGTTCCTGAACATGGGAAAAGCACACAAATAGTGGCATGACATGTCCTTGGACACAGAATGTGCTAGGTGTACATAGTATTCTATTGAACACAACAACCATACACAGACATGGACAAAAAACATGGGTAGGTTGTAATGATTATATGAAAACATTGTATGTGTTCAACATAAAATTTATTTTTAGAATTTTACGTTGTTTATTTATTTACCACATAGGGAGACTTTGGGATTTATGGACACACCATGTGCCCCTTGGGATACCACATATACCACCTTCTAGATTGTTTAAAGCTCATATTTTTCTTATATTAGACTAGTCTTGGATTATCATCTTCCACGGGGCTATTACCTCGAGGATATAGTGAAGCATTATATAAACATCACAGGATTTTTATCCCCTATAGTGGTTGAGTATCAGATAGAGTTGTGTTATAGATACATGAGACTCAAGTTCCACCCTTTATCATATTTGTTTCCTATGTGGGGTTTGTGTAATCATCTCTTACTCCCTGTATAGGGAATCAATCCATCATCTTGAATACTATATTAGTAGGTTTTGTGGTACCATTGGCATGTGATCCCCTATGTATCAGATTGATCTAGATTGGGACTATGTTGTCCCATAATTGTTCTCGGCATGCCCCCATTCTTAGTATGGGGCATAAACCATTGATATTTAAAGGGTTGGTAGATATGATCTATACCAATTTTTTATTGTCTTCGATGATATCATGTCTTGTGGAGTGGATTCCACTAGAAGGATAATTTCTTCTATAAGAATCATACGACTAGAAGTTGGTTATTATCTATTACTGGCATGGTGTCTTTCTTGATTATATATGGGTGTTTATATTATACAATGATTTTTATATATTTCATTTAACTGAATATACTTTGTACATTTTGTTTAATATTTTTGTGGTGTTCTACTGAATATTGTTCTATACAACCCTGCATGGGATTTTCCCACACATGTCATGTCATATGCAGATGGAAACCCATTTGATGGTGTCCTTGGGGGATAATGAGTCATTATAGAATATATGTAGTTTTTTAGAAATGTTTTTACCCTAAACATTCAGACGTCTTTAGTCCCCTCCCTTGGAGTAGTTTATATTAATTAAAATTTTGATTGCGGTAATATTAGGCCACATTTTCCAGTTTCAGTATTTTTTGTCACACACAATTATACGAACATAGATGTACACTTTCATTTATTTAGTTTTTTTACTCCATATCCCTTTTCTTATTTTCTGAATAAACCAGTTTTAGGACATGTTGGAACCTCACATTCAATTTCAAACATAGAAAACCATCCCAAAAGCAGAAGCCACAGTTCAAACATGTGACAATAAAAGAGAACAACCTTGATCCCATCGAAAAAGATTCATCGAACCACAAACATCCTTTGAAGATTCAAAATTGAAAGTGAAACTTTCAAAGAGAGAACATCGCGCCACCTCAGTAAGAAAAACCTCTAACCTAGTGAGCAGCAAGAACATTGAACCGTTCAAGGGAGCACCCCTCTCGTCACAAACTCAACACAGCCACTGGTCATGGGCCTGAATTAGTACCTCCAGGATATAATCAACATCACCCATGGTGTACCTCAACGTCAGAAGATTTTCCCACATACAACACCATATGATCCCAGAAAAGGGAGAAGACAACCGTGGTCATGACTCCTGGAACACGCACCCATTCGCACAAACATATCCCAAAGACACCAAAAAATCAATCTCACACAACCGACTTGGAAAGGATCAAAGAACCTGGAAACCAGAGCAGTGTGAGACCAGAAAAGATCATCACAGTGAGCCATGATGAAGGCGGAGTCATCAATCCCACAGCAAACAACATCATCGATCTAGAATAGCGAAAAATAGGATGCGACACATTGGATGACCAAAGTGGTATTGGTAATCTTGTATAATTACTCCAGCTTATGGGATATGCCAGCTCGTCAGTCGATGCCTTCCCCTGAAATATTAATTGTAGTCCTAGGATATTCATATGTCCGAATGTTGTGGGTCATGTATTGACAAAGTGGTATCAGAGTGAAGGTTAGATCTACATTAGGAAACAATTTGATGAAATTAGTTTTTTTGAATAGTGGTTTGTGTTTGTTGATCATATTTAAGGATAAGGACTCCAGTGTTGGGGTGGAATTTGTTGTTTCCATACACCAAGACTCTGATCACATTCAGATCGACTTAGAATATACAATCATTGGTTTCATTAGATGTTTTTGGAACCTGAATCATATAGGTATGGCTATGTTTTTCTGTTTTCATCTTATGTTAGATCCCCTAAGATAATGTTTGACAATGATGCCTATTTTCTTATTTTAGGATCCCTCATGTAGACTGCCATCTAGGATTCCAATGCATGATCTTAATGATATTCCACTAAGTGATAAGTCATCAGTACATGGTAATATATCATAGATAAAACATATGGTTTGTAAACCATATATAATAGTACATGTTGAGTAACAACTTGAACTAGTAGTACCTTATGAGGATTCACGAATATTTATTTTTTTAGAAAATATTTTTAGTGTAGCGACCTCCATGGTTTCGAGATGATCCAGAACATGAAGTGTATAATTATTTATAAGAGGAATTAAATTGAGTTTTATAACTTATGTGGATACATTTAGACCATATATAGGTCCTCGTGTAGATTATTCTATAGGGATCTTCTGGGTGATGTTGTAGCAAAGAGAATCAGTCACATAATAAATCATTTCTCTCCTAGTAAGAATTTTTTCATATCAGTAGGGTGTAGTTCTTTCTGTCAATGTTATGATTATTACTCATACATGAGATTTTGTGTTTGACTCAATGATGTTTGATCAAGGGGGTTACTCCAAAAGGTTTAATGATATCTAATGTGAATACATGGATATGGTGTGTGGTCAGTTCCCTAGGGCTTGGAACATTGAGTATGGATTATGAAATGACATTATGGATTATGTTGTGTCCCTTTTCATTCCCAACTATGTTTGGTTTCTTGAGAACGATTTTTTAGATATATTTGGAGGGGAAGACCCAAAAATTTGGAGCTAGTCTTGTGAACCATGTTGGAGAGACCACGATAGTTGGAATACATCAGCTTTCACAGGGATGAAATCATGTAATAAGATTTTTGCGGACATCCTTAAAAATAGTTTCCGGAGTGAATGGCTCTCATTGTGCCTCAAATCAACCAAGGGAGATGCATCGTTTCTCCTACGATGTTATGGGACATCTATCATGGGATAGTCCAACCCATTTTTTATTTGATATTAAAATGGTATAGTTAACACTAAGAGAGAGGAAAAGTCCGGACTAGAGTGGTCTTCATGGTGGAAGGTGAGAAAGAGGGGTTAGTAGGCCAGTTGGATTTTTTCATAGGTTCAAACTATTTCTATAACCCAACCATGTTTTCCACACTAGGATGAAGGTGCTGGTGGATAGGGATGAGGTCAACTAAATGGTATGGAAGCCTATAATGAAGAGGAACTATAATTGATATGAGGTTATATATATGTCTTTTACACATTATCTACTTTATTATTAAACACAATTATGATTTATTCCTTCTTTAAGGATTCTATGATTTCAAAATTAGTGATTTTAGTTCATCCGTTTAATCAACCCTTACAGTTGGAGACTCTAGAAGGTGGTGATTCAATGGTTGCAAACAGATAATTATTGTGTTATCTCACACTAGGATTCCATAGTATTTTATGGGATATATTTATTGAATAAATGATTCCTTATAAAATCATCTTTGGTTTGGACTTGATATACATTGTTCATGCACAGATAAACTATTTTATGTTGAGTGTTCGGTCTATCTGTAGTATAGGGATGAGGATTTCCATTATAGAAAAAATAATTCCTTGGAAGAGAATGATGGGATAAATTATAGGAGAGTGAATCGGATTTCCCATCAGTTTGATGTACTAACTCTTTGAGTAGTGTATGCATTAGTCTATAAATCCCTAGTGGTGGCAGAAATGTTTGAGAATGTTTTTCCTAAGGAAGAACCAAATTTTTCTCCCAAGTAAGAGATATAAATCTGTATTGACATGTGTCCTTAGAAAACCATGATATATGCACCAACATATCAGATGTATCATAAAGATCTAGGATTTCTGATGGTTCATATAGAATACATATAGAAGAAGGTCCTTGTGGGAACAAGTGTTTCCCCCTTAGTAGATATAGTGTTGTCAACCAAGAACATAGATATAATCTAGTGGATATGTGTAGATTATTGATAATTAGATCATGTCACTGTTGATGAATAAGTATCATCTATCATGAAATGATGACATATTTGATTAGATGATATAAGAATGATGGTTTTGGAAGATAGACCGCAGATTATGATATCACTAGCTATGATTATTGTATGAGGATATACTGAATATGTTATTCAGATGTCACTACAGTCACTATGAGTTCTTGGGGATGGGGTTATGCATGGAAAATTACCTTGAAATGTTAATGGGAATCATGAAATGGGTCATTCATCCTCACATAGACTAGTTCATGGTGGTCTTCATCGACGACATCATAGTGTATTCAACATCCATGTAGGAGAACAAGATAAAATTCAGGTTAATCATGGATACACTGTGATAACACCATCTATATAGGACTCTGATGATGTGTCAATCTTGAATTCAATATGTCCTCTTTTTGGGAAATGTCATCATAGAGAATATAGTTAATGTGGACCTGGTGAATATTTAGGTATTTATTCCATAAAATCAACCCCAGATTGTTACTGCGGTGTAAATTATCCCTGAGTTAAAATGGTATCATAATAGGGTTGAAAATGATTTCATTAGAGTGGAAGCACCCTTGTTGTCATTGTCTCATAATGGGTATCCTATAGTGCTGATGGAATGATGGAAGCTGTGATTTCTTAGGATAAGGTAGTATTTGACGAGTGCACCCCTCTGGAGATTATTGGGTGATGGTGGAGACTACATAGTGTTATGTGATTCATCAAGGACCAAACATGGTAGTGTTTGAATGAAGAGGGGGGTGGTTATTGCAAATCATTCATTTCATTTCAGGCCAAATGATTTGAACTATTAGACCTGTAATCTTGAGATAGCATCCATAGTATTCATAATGAATATGTAGCAATACTAACTATTGGTAGAGGGGGTTATCATTTTTATGAGAACCAAAGTATTATGCATATATTATTGTAGAAGGATCTTAACCTATGATAGAGGCAATGGATACAATTTTTTGTGGAAAATATCTTTGAGATTTTCTATATTAATTGGATTAGGAATATGGTGGAAGACATTCTTAGGGGGGAGATGTTGATATTAGTTGTTGGCCTAGGAGATAGAGTAGTTAGCCTCATTTCAATTTTCATACATTGAAATGGATGGTACTTCATATATTTTGTCCATGGATATTACCCCGCCATCTTTAATTCATTTATGGGATGCTGAATGTGGAAAAGATTAATATGAAAACTTATGTACTCATATATGAATTGGAAATTCTCTTCATGAATACTAATAATGTAGGTATCATGCTAAGATTTTCATAATATTGATGGTGGTACTTTTGGTATTGTGGGAGGATATATTGATACATTTTCATAAACCCCCTTCAGTGATGCATCCAAGTGTAAAAAAGAAGTACCAGGACCTCTGATGTTAGTTTTCTATTACAAATAATGAAGGTAGGTACTGATTTTATATCATGAAGCATTTAATGTTAGTAGGAGAAGGAATAGAACAACATTCTAGAAAGGTTAGCTTAGCACTGTGAGTTACATGAGTAGAAGTGGGATGACATATTTATGGATTTCATTAAGAGATTAAAACGTAAAATAAAAGGAAATGAATCCATTTGGGAGATAATAGAATAACTCACCATATCGGTACACTTCATATATATTAAAAAGTAGAGTTTATTAGAGGGCTTGGGATGCCTCTATATTTAAGAGATTGTATAGCTCCAGGGTGTTCCATCAACGGTTGTCTCTTATTGTGATGCTAAATTTTGATAACGATTCAGCATATGATTGAAGGGAGAGTTTAGGACTAAGTTGTGCTTTAGAAAATTCATTCACCACCAGACTGATGGCTGGAAAGGGTGTACATTTCATATCTTGGAGGACACGCTGTGAGATTTCATCTTGAAATTTCACCATCGATGCATGGATAACCCACCATTGGTGGAGTTTTCATATAAAAACTATCATTCCACCATTGGTGTGGAACCATTTGAGGCTTTTTATGGTATACCATTAATATTACCACATTATTGGATTGATCCATGTTAGTCAACACTCATGGACACCTATTTTGTTTGAGCTTATACAAAGAAGGTTTCAGGTATCGAAGAGAGAATGGGGACTACACAGATCCATCATTAGTATTAAGTAGATTAGCGATGAAGTCCTAGTGAGTTCGAGGATGTAGACCATATATTCTTGAAGTTCTAACCATGATGTGAATTAAGGAGATTTGGTCGTGGTGGAAAATTTTCATTGAAATTAATTGGTACCATCAGTATATAGTGTAGATTTTTTATGTAGTCATATCACATATCTCTACTTACACATTTGAACTATTTGCATAATATTTTTTCCCTGTTTGATAGATGATGTGGTATGTGCATGACCCATAAAATGTTATCTACTAGGGATTGTAGTGTATCAAAGATGGAGATAACTTGTAGAGTGACCAATTTAGATCGAGGACATGCATGAGGGTATCGTTTACTGGTGATTAATTCCACTAGTCTCTGACCTATGGACGCAAATGAATATATAGGATAACATTTGGGAGTGGGAGACCCACATACAAAATAGCATAATACCCTTATCTTTGTGAGTCATTTTTGCTCATTTCAATATTAAAATTACGAATGTGGGGAGAATTTTAGTAGATTTAAATTCCATGTATAATATTTATATATTATATAGAGTATTTTTGAGACATGGAGATGAGAGGGAAAGAAATTCCACGGAATAGTGTGTCCAAAATAAATTATTGATATATATTAAATATATTAAACACCACTCAAGAATAATTTTTACAAAAAAGTAGTATAACACCCCAATGGGACCCGGATGAGAAATATGATGGGATCGTTACGTTCAAAGTGTGGGTTTTACCCAAGCCACCACATAATTTTTTCGGTGGGGGTCATCTGTGAAAAATAACAGCCTTTCATAAATGAATGAACTAAAATAAAAAATTAACTTATTTTTTTATATTTTATGTACACATCAGTTTCAACATTAAGTGAACTACAATGGATTTTATACCAAGGTTGGATACTAACCCCCAGAGTTCTTGGATCTATTGGTGGATAATGTTCTTGGTGAAGGATGACCTATCAGGAAAAATTCATGGATTACAGCACCAATGGAGTTTGTGGATCTCATGAAAAATTGAAACACAAAACTATTCTTTATCAATGATCAACCAACACTCTAGTTAGGATGTTACTTATTGTTATTTCCATCATGATTATTAATCAATGAGGAACAAGAATCAATTCAATGAGTATAATTGATACAAACATCATTGATATAATTAAATGGATTTAATTTTATAATATATTATAATGATTTTATTCCTATTTGATTTTCTTATATTATGATAATGGATTGAGGGAAAACAAAAAATAGAATATGGATTTTACTCACATATTGTTCTTTATGGTCTTCTTCCCCCTTTCATCACATGTTCATAATGGGTGCTACCTTTTCGCATGTAGTTTTATGAATACCAAATATTGGATTATTTCATGCCCATTTTCAGCACAATGTATCAATACTATTGGTGTGGTTAGTGATTGGTTGTGAAATATACATGTGAAACCATTAGAAAATGACCAATGTTTGATCAAATAAATTTTTTTTGGTTTTGGTCTTTATGTTTTTTAGGCTTTATGATGGATTACCCGATTGATAGCTTCTAAGTGGATCAAGGGGGAAAAATTCTGAGATCTAATTACTAGTTGGTTGGCTAACACCATATCAACATTTTACATTGATATTGGAGACTCTATAAACTCATGAGATAGCATGTAGGAAAATTCAGTGGATCTAGAAATAGAATGCAACATGACATGTATTTTAGGATAACACACATTGTGGCACCCCCCCCCCACTAGGACACAAGGGATTGTGATTGTTTTGTTTATCACATGTTGTGTGACCCTTTTTTGAGTCTTGGATTGTACATCATGAAGTACGCAGACATGGGAAAAAGTAAACATCGAGTGGAATTCCATGTATATTGAAACAGAAAAAGGGAATATGTATAATGTCTGGTACAAAAACAAGATAACCATAAATGGACACGGAAAAGTGACTTGTGCATTTTTTTCATTTTTCGCAACAAATCATGTGGAATTTAAACATGGAATGTATATTTAACTAATGTTATGTGTAAGGATTTACCACATATGTAGTCATGGGGATAGATAGACACATCTTGTACCCCTTGGGAGATGTTGTGGAACACCCTCACAAGTGTTTAATGATCTTTATATCATTAGTTTGGATAATTCTACGTTGAGTGCGTTCCATTAGTCCATTCCCTTGAGGGTAGATTGTAGCATTACATACACATAATAAGATTTTGATCCCCTGTAGAGGATGAGTCACAAATATAATTGTGGTTTCTTTCTATGATACTAGATTGAGATCCTCTATATTAGTAATTCCCTATGTGGGGTTTGTGGAATCAATGTCACCTCCTTGATCTAGGAGTTGATCCTTTATCTATTAGACTATATTGTTATTTTTGGGGTATCATTGGAACCCAATTTCCTTCATAAGGAATTGATCTATATTATGTTTGTGGTGTCGCCCAGTGGTTCTGGAAATGACCCCTTGTATGTGTTTCAGGGTCACTGTAGGATAGTGATCTTTCTTGGGTAAGACGCAATGATCTGAAAAATCACTATGAAGTGTATCTAATGATAGAATGTCCCATGATGTGGATTATGGTAGAACAATAATTTCTTCGAGAAAACTTCTATCATTGATTGTTGGTAATGACCACATGGTGGTGTGGTGTCATTCCTGAATATATCTAGGTTTTTTTATTTTACATTGATTATTATATCCTGTATTGAGCTAACTATACATGGTGATTAATGTTTAGTGTTTTGGGGTGTATCCTTTTAATTAAATTTATACACACCCTCTTATGGAATTTTCTATCACATGTCATTGATTATGTATATGAATAATTTTTTCAATGAGTCCTCATAGGAAAGTGATTAGGTGGATCATTATTTACATTTTTAAGACTAAGAAATTTACCGAGATCATCTAGTTTACTTTATTCATCCCCAATGGAGTTGGATGGACTCTTTACAGTTTAGTAGGGCTTTTATATGGGCCCCTTTTCCACTATTGGTAATTTAGTGTCATAATATTTGTCGGATAAACTATTTATAAATGGAATGTTTTATTTTATTACATTTGAACATTGTTTTTTCATGTATATGTGTGGGTGTGTATGTTTTATTATGATAATTCCAATCATTTTTGGGATATCCCTACTCAATGTCTGTCTCTATCCCCATGCATATTGGATGAAATATTAGGGTAGTCATTTGTCAAACCCACGTGGGTTAGTTCATGATAATATAAAACATGATATCCTACAATGGAATCCAAGATTCAAATAATAGTTACGAAAGTGTGAAATCTCATTGTCTATATATATGTAATAATATGATATTCTTTTCATAGTTTTTAAATAAACTAAATCATTCTGAACATCAGTGACATTCATTTTTCAAAAATTTAATGTAAGGTAAAATTTACTTTATGAGGCTCTCATTTCCATAATAAAATAATATTAAATGCATGTACATGGAACAAAAATTGGGTTATAAGGAAAACATTAGAATATTTTTAAATACAATCCCCTAATCACTTTATAAATATTTGAATCATAAGACCCATGAATGAATAAAATTAAACAAAAAATAAAATACCTTGGGAATATTTAAATTCGAGATATAAAACCTAGGGATGTATATAAAACATTTAAAATAATATCGGCACATAACATCAAATTATGCCGTAATAGAAGGAAATAGAGTTGATATCCCTAACCATGAGTTCTACATGTTAGGCATGTTCATTATCAACCCAAATAATAAATTAATGCTAATTATTAACATTGTTTATATAATTTTTCTACTTTATTATTCATTTTATTTCAAATAATATGATGTTATATACAATTAGTTAACCTATTATGTTTAAATCGGGTGTTTTGACCATATTTATATTTTGTGTCAAAAATGTTTTCTATATGTTCACCATTAATCAAATATTTCATCATTAATTATATCTAGAATAAAATTCATTAATTAATTATCATATTTAGACCTAAATTATATTTTCAAAAAAAATAATGAATTTTTTTTATTAAAAAGTAATTATTTTATGATCGTGGATACAGTAGACTATATGTATGCTTGAGTAATGATCCACATTTCATTGATCATTATGGAAAACAGGTGTGCATTATTATATAATTATATAGTGATAATAAACGAATAAATATAATATTATATATTTATATATACTTATATATATAATACAAGTTATTCAGTTATGAAAAACAATCACATCACATCATGTTGGCATTAGTCCACACGTCCACGAAAAATGATCTCATTTTTCAGTGTAAGAAAGAAAACAATATATTATATTTTAAAAATTATAAATATGACCTAAATATAAATATTATTCTACTTATATCTCATATATTTATTAAAATTATCCTAACTACATTCCATGTTATGAATTATTTATTAATGAATGGCATTTCTTCACAATTCAACAATCTTAGTACAGACGATTGATGTTATCTTTCCCACACCCCCAACAGAATTGAAATTAAGAAGGTATATTTCATATATTAACTCCATAAGTATAAATATTTTACATATATCATTTATATTATTTAAATCTATCAATATTTAAATCCATGACCAGTGATGATGGAAAATGAATACAAAGGGTTCGCAAGGCGGTAGTCTGCTATACACACGAATGATGATTTCATATCCCATTTGATAGAAGAGGGAATTGATTTAGGTTAATAAATGGAAATCATAGAATATAAGGGAATTAAATTTTTTGGTGTTTTAATACAATCATAATTGAGTAACAGTTTATGCTGGTTGTAGAAGAAATAAAATAATGATTATTGGTAATGCCTAAAACCACTTCTTCAAGAAACCTCAATATGTAAGCACAAAAATCCTTAATATGATTTATTTATGAAAAAATTGTTATATAAGAATTTGGTGTTTAATTAAGTAATATTTTTTATAGGTATTAGGAGTGTAAATGGGCTATGATTGTGTGAAAATCATTGTTGATTGGATGACATTTATTTGTGAAGTTAGCGTCACAGTTGTAATTTTATAAAAAAATGGTATAACCTTGTATTTAAGTTATAAAAACTATAACAAACTGAGATTTTATGTGATATATTATTTTTCATTTATTCTATGTCTTCTGTTCTACGATAAACAGTTATTATAATGTTCTATATTCAAAATCGTTTAACTTTCCATATAGGTTGCTCTATTCTTGACTTGTGTTTTACAAAATTTCATGTTCTTTTGATAGAATTAATTTTACACAACAATGATTATAGATTTTAGTAAATATATAAAAGAAATAATGCTGAAATATGTTATATGAAACATTAAAATAAACTAGTACTAAATGTAACACTGACTTGGCTAGCATTAATCGCAATGGCGACCTTCCTCGATAGCTTTTGTTGTACGTTATACTGAGTTTCACTAAAAAATGATATATTATTAAAATAATATAAAATATGGCCATTAATAATAGTATTAACCAAATTTTGAATATTATATTACATTAAAATTAATCGTATTTATTTTCCAAAACATGATATAAGAATAAATTCAATTTTTCAGATAAAAGAAGTATTTTTTAAATATTTTTTTTGTTTTATTACCTTTTTATGGTGCACCGATTTTAAATCAAGTAATTTAAACTTTTATAAGTTAACTTTGACAAAATAAAATACTTAATTAAAGGTTATATTTAAAATTTTACTTTGGGTGAATTTTTAACAATTTTCTAATTACTTCTTATTTTCATGAATAGTAAAATTGGCTAAATATTAAATGAAAAAAACTATCTCTATCGAAATAATTTATATGGATAGATTATATTATCGATTGGTACAAACATATAAATAGAATATATTTTTTTAATTTTATAAAATTGAATTTATTTTTATTAATTTTACATTGAATTCATTTGGAAAAACATTTCAATCTTTTGCAACGTTTAAACATTTAAATAAAAATCCATTTTTTCATTCCAACAATGGGAATGATATTAAATTAATTACTAAAACATATATGATTGTAATTTTTAAAAAATTATTCTATATTTGGAATAAGTGGGTTCAAATTATGTTAATAAATTATATTTTTTTTATATTATGAATAATAACTTTGATAATTTTTATTTAACATTGTTAATGGTAAATCAGGAAAATTAATGTAATCATTATATTATAAGAACAATATAATTATCTGAAACCCATAATAATTCCTATTTGACAAATAGAATTGTATTTTTAAGAACATAAGTTTGAATATAGTCACATAATATCCACTATACCATGCAAATGACATAGATATTATGGAATCCAATTAATGTGCCAAAATGTCAAACTCAAATTTGGTAGAAGTATAATAATTTTAAAATAGGGATATTTAGGTGATATCTTCTAAAATAAATAGTACATGGAAATAAAAAATAATTAAATACCTCATGCTAATTAATTTATAATTTTTAGAAATTAAATAATTACCTTTAAGTATTATTCTTTGATGGTGAAGAAATTAATTAATTGATGAGAAATAAATGAAACAATTTTTATAAAAATCCTAATAACCATAAAAAAGACCAAAAAACAAGACCAAAACATATTGGTTGAGTATGTCTCAACCATAAAAATTCATATGTCATGAGAGCAAACATTTGGACCCTTATAAAATAGATTATGTCTTTTTATATTATTTTATTAAATGCAATCTTAATGATGCGACATTCATACTTTAGAAAGTTTAAAACTTTTAATGTTTTATTTTATATAATATAAATGAAACGTATTTTATTCTCATGATATATATGAAATTTATATTCATTATAGTGTTTTATCATTAATTTTTAATCAATAAATAAATATATTAAATAATTACCCAAAATCATTGTAGTAATTAATTTATTAGTGGATATATAAAATAAGCGTTATTAAAAATATTAATGTAAATATATTTTTGGATAATTAATATGTCTAATGAATTTTATAGATACCATTTCCCTAATATTAATATAATAATATATTTTTTTAGATGGTAACATGTTAGAATTATGTTTTTTTAAAATCTATAATTAGAAAAGTGTCCAAATCGACATTATTGATTGTTTATCAAAATAGTGTATTTAATATTATTTTAAAAATCATAAAATATTTTTATAAATATAAAATTAATTATTATATGTTCAAAAAATTTCAAAATTTTTATTTATGATTTAATTGACATCAAATAAGTAAATAGATTATCTTTTTAAATTTGAAATATTTGTTACCCTAGTTAAATTGAAATAGACTAACGAAGTGTGAAATTGAAATGAAAAGGTTTTATTGGACATTAAAACTTGTCAAAAATGTATATTTTTTAGGATACCAGAACCCTTTATCATCTAATATTTAATATTGGGATATTTTTGTGCTTTTTTAGTGGGGAATTATTTTATTATAAATTAATATTTTTGAGGTTTTCAAAAGTTCCCCTCACATAAATTATAAAAGGGATCCTCCACCATCAATTCTTCAAAACTAATTAAACCATAAATTTCTTCCATAACCTTCCCACTTCTCTTCTCAAATTACCTATTTATAGTCTAGAGTTTTGAGTCCTCTAAAAAGGCCATCTCTATTTTCATTAACTGGAGATCTAAAGAGAGCACATCAAAGAAGAGGTAATCTCCTCTACCAATTCATTCACATTTATTTCTACTTCTACAGATAATGCATGAGTTGTTTCATTATATAATAATAACAACAATATAACTTATATAGTTATATTTTATTATAATTATTTATTGATCATATTCATCTTTCTATCCATCCTATTAAAAATGAAATAACTACGCATGTCTACGCACGTCTAACCGTCTCTACGTCATGGTGTAATCCATTTTTCACCATCCCAATAATTGGATTGGTATAAAAATAGATTTAATGATAGAATATGATAATTATAAAAAGTTATTTATTCTAAAATATTTTACATCATTCAAATAAAAACCATTCTACAATTATGGGAATCATATCATCGCTCGTGCGTACATACGACCAACTGTCACCACGATGAGATGTGATTCATTATACAAGATCATAATAATAGAATGATAATATAAATGTACAGAATGAATAAAAAAGTTATAAAATATGTTAAAATTACTTTATAATGATATAAATATTACTTAAGAAGGAAAAGCAAAACTTATTCACCAAAACATTCTTAAGAACATAAAGCAGTTAACACCCAAATAAAGAGTAAAAATGAAATGTTACTAACAGACGATAATAATATGATCATTTATGATATCAAGAAAATTAATATGCTTACGGAAGATGTAAATAAAATTATTTAAATCATTATACATGAGTTTATGATGCATACGAAGCATATCAGACATAAGTTAATTGATTATTTTTTCTCACATTTATTTCATTGGGACATATGCCTTATACACCATCTAATTATATTGTATGGGGTTTATGTTATCCATAAATGATTTTTTATTTTTAATATGAAGGTTATTGTCACGACCCGTCCTCGGGGCCCGTGCCGTGACTACCCCAAGCCCGCCTTCCATAGGCCAGGGGCTGGCGACTAGCACCAAAGGCGTAAAATCCCGATAACTGGGAAGGCATTGCCTTTAAAAAAAGAAAACAAGCACCACAGAGTACAAGCGGAAGTAAAAACACTAAGTACAAAAGAAGAGCTGAAAAGTAAAAAGGGGCCGGAAATACAAGCCCAACTGTAAAGTACAACTCGAAAGGGAAAACAGCGACTGAAAAGTAAATCTGCTACGCTGAGATGTCCTCTGGAAATCCCACCTGAAGGGTGGGTACAGATAGCTCCTCTGCTCCTCGGGTCCTGCCGTCTGCTCCGAGTATGTCCTGTCCAGTGGTCTGCCTCCGGGTACCGCCTCGTCGTGTAGCCCACCTCCAGGTACTGTCTAGTCCTCGAACATTCGGCTTCTGTCAGCACTGTCCGTCGTCTGCAACCAACACAACGAGGTGCGGGCATAGCCCGTGCAGGGGTGAGTATAACGATACTCAGTAGGGACCCCGAGACCCTCAAGGTCTCACTAAACCAACAAGGATAACCACAAAGAAGATCTCAACAGATAACTTCTACTTAGGTATATGCCCATACATATACCTAAGTTATCGAGTAACCCATCTCAATCATGAGGAACACAAGAATTGTGAATTCGACGGATAACCACTACCCGGGTATATGTCCATACATATACCAAAGTTAGCAAGTGACCCATCTCAGTCATGAAGTAAACACAAGGTCAAAAGTCTCAGCTCAAACCAGGATTTTCATTATCGAAACCGTAACTGCTGAAGAGCTCCGTCTCTAGAGTGTACAGTGGTCCTGTCACGACTCCGAGGCTGCCGCTCACTAACCTAGGACTGCTGAGGTACTCCTCCTGTCGAGTACTGCGGGTTTGCGGCCAACTACCGGGCGCTCCGTCCGCTGAGGGTCTGTCGCCAAATACCGGGCGCTACCCAGATAGCCTGCTGAGGTACTCCTCCTGTCGAGTACCGCGGGTCTGCTGCCATCTACCTGGCGCTCCGTCCGCCGTGGGTCTGCAGCCAAATACCGGCGCTCCGTCCACTGGGCTAGTCGACTCACTCCAAGTCGAGTCGGTCAAGCAGTCGTCAGGTCTCAGCCGGCTACACGGTCTCCGTACTCCGCACGCACGTCTCCACCGTCGCGGGTCTGTCGCTACAACCAAGCGCACACACTCCGTAGAGTATCGCGGGTCCGCCGCTACAACCAAGCGCTCAACCGCCAAGGGTCTGCTGCTGCATCCAAGCGCACCACCACTGTCAAGTACCACGGGTCCGCTCCACGAGCTACTGGTCGATACTCCAAGTATCACAAGGTTCCGCGAAGAAGTGCCTCAAAGAACCGTCTCGTCACAGGGGTCTCAACGCAACAGACGGCGCGTCGATCGGACGCCCGGTCTGTGAGTTATTAGCCTTTTCGTCCCAGGGGCCCGGTTGGTTTCGTGAGCGAAACCAATCCCGGCCGTATCTCAACTGTACCCCGAACTCCCATAGGGTATACTCAAAGGGACCGTTACTCAACGTAACCACCAACGCCGCTGACGGCTCGTCAAGCGGTCGTCCAGTCTGAAAGATATCAGCTTTCCCGTTCCAGGGGCCCGGTTGGATTTCGGGTACAATCCAACCCGGCCATACTCCGACTGTATCCAAAACTCGGGCGGAGTATGTCAAAAGTTCCGTCTCATCAAGAGGAAGTCAACGAAACAGACGGCGCGTCAATCGGACGCCCGGTCTGTGAGTTATTGGCATATTCGTCTCCGGGGCCCGGTTGGTTTTTAAGGAAAAACCAACCCGACCGTACTCCACCTGCGTCCAAACCTCGGGCGGAGTATGCCAAAAGATCCGATTCACTAAGAGGAACACAACGCGACTGACGGCGCGTCAATCGGACGTTCGTGGCTCAAGATATGAGCGTTTCCGCTCCGAAGGCCCGGTTAGTCTCGTGAACGAACCAACCCGGCCGAACTCAAAGTAACCCGAAACCTTGAGTGCGATATACCGAAACGACCGTCTCGATCCGAGGATCGCGTTGCCGCTGACGGTTCGTCGATCGGAGGTCCGAGGCTCAAGTTATGAGCGAAAAACCAAAACTGATCCGAAACGGGGGGTCCGGGTCCGGAACGACCCGGCCCGACCCCCCCCCTTGGGTGGCGCGGCGGCCGGCGGCGGCGGCCGGCGGCGGCGGACGGCGGCGGCGGGCCACGTGGCGGCGGCGGGCCGCGTGGCGGCGGCGGCCGCGTGGCGCGGCGGCGGCGGGCCACGTGGCGGCGGCGGCTGGCGGACCGCGTGGCGGCGGCGGCTGGCGGACCGCGTGGCGGCGGCGGCTGGCGGACCGCGTGGCGGCGGCGGCTGGCGGACCGCGTGGCGGCGGCGGCGGCCGCACGGGATTTTCACGCGGGGCATAGCCCCGCGTTTTTCCTTCAAGCGGCACGGCTCAAGCCGTGCCTTTGACAAAAACGGCCCCCGCAAATGGGGGCCGGCTTGACAAAACCGGGGGGCTGTTGCCCCCCCCTCTTTAAGTGAACCGCCCCCCCTCATTAAGAGGGGGGTCTTGAAGGTCCGGCCGGGGGTTTAATCCCCCGGTTTTTATGACGTCCGGCCGGCCCGCTGGCCGGCCGGTTTTTACCAACGGGACCGGAAATTTCCGGTCCCGCCCTTGACTTCCGACGCCGGCGGCCCGGCCGCCGGTCTTTCCTTCCGCCGCGGCCCGGAACCGGCCGCGGTCTCCTCGTCTCACCGCGGCCCGGAACCGGCCGCAGTGTTCGTCGTCCGGCGCGGTGCGACGGCACCGCGCCCCTTTCGCCGTGCCAAGAATCCTCCCAACGCGGCGTGTCGGCGTCGCGGTCTTGAAGTCTCACCTCGGCGAAGCGCGACGGTATTGCGGAAATCATAAGCATGATCATCCGCGTGGTGCGACGGCACCACGCCTCTTGCTTCCACCCGCAAATCAACATGAACGAAGGAGGGGGTTTCGGCCGTGTTCGTGCGGTCCGACTCCCCTCGCGTTAACAAATAACATAACTAAAAAGTCTCACGTTTAGTCATGCTAAAATCCACGATTCAGGAATGGAAATAAATAATTAATAAAAACATCCCCTACCTCGGGTTTGAGATTCAAAGAAATCCTCTACGTTCCGCGGAAGACGGCGTCGCGGAATTCAGGCGTCGCGGTCGTCGTTCGTCAAATCCGTTGACGAAGATTTACGTCCGATGCGACACGTTGTTGGCGGATCTTCGTTTGCCGACGAAGAAGGTCCGAAGAGGAAGCAGAGGTCCGAAGATACTAGGTCTCTGAGTCGATGATCCTTGACGAAGAGTTCTCGTTCTTCGTTGAGGATGAAGACGTTCTTCGTTCTTCGTCAGAGCTTGGAGATGAAGGAGCTCTCCCAAGACAAACAAAGAACCCTAAATAAAATAAGACTACCTCTTATTTTATTAACACAACACAAAAGAAATTTCAAAGTCTTGAAATTCAAAAAGACATAACTCCCATAATTAAATAAGAGTTACTTAGGCCAATTTAATTAGGGGTTAAGAACGTTGAGAGAAATTTGAAAGATAGGGGTTCGTGTGGGCCCCACCACACTTAATCCTCCCAAGGGAGGTTAAGTGGGTGTGGGTCCCACTTCCAACCCCCTTGGGTAGGTTTTTAATAAGTTAAAAATAAAATTTGTTTAACACAAATTTATTTAACTTAACTGAAAAACCCCAAAACGGAACTTTCAACCCGCAACAAACGCAACTCCCGGAAAGGTCTCTTTAAGCGAATATCGGCGCTGCGAGTTCATCGGTGCCCTCGGATTTCAATTCCGAGCACCGGATCAAAAGTTAGGAATTCCCGCTCGTTCGTTCACTGAACGTACCCGAGCCAAACTTCGGAAATTAATTCCGGGCACTCCGGGCCTCAGAATCAGGTGCCGTCTGAAACCGCATTCTTGTAAAATTCTAAAGAAAATTAAGAAAAAAATTTCCCTTGAATTTTACGGGTCTTTACATTACTCCCACCTCAGGGCTTTACGTCCCCGTAAAGCTACATCAAAAACTAGGGAAGCAAAAAAAAAAGGATACTGAGCACGCATCTGAGCCTCCCGCTCCCATGTGCTCCCCTGGAGATTCCCGTGCCGCCATCTGTTGCGCACAAGAGGAATCGATCGTCCATGTAGGACCCGCTCCTGGATGACATGGACCTCTTTTGACGTGGCCCTGACCATCTCTGGTCCCACAAGAGCTGCAAGATTTCTCCTTTGCCGAAAAGAGAAACCTGGTCTCATCCCCTGGATGAACCACATTCTTTGCCTAAAACAGTCAATCCTAACATGGATGATACTAATCCATACCAAGGATGACGTCGTAAGGCCTCGACGCTACTACTAAGAGATCCAACCGTTACTCTCGCCTCCAAGGGTTGAGTCACACTGTCGGCATCAGTGTGTGGTAACTGGGTCTCCTCCAGTAGATGTCTCACAAGTGAGGGTCAAGTCAACAGTCAACTGGAACCTCTTAGTAACATCACAAAAGAGGACAGGAAAGAAACATCACAAAGGTATGCGTCTTTTATTATTGCAGCTCATAATACAAGACGCTACACAAAAGCAACAAAGAACCAGAAGTACTAAGGACGTATCCACTAGTTCTGCTCCTGTCCATCGGCTCCCAGAGCTCCATGATCGAAGGCCTCGGCTGCCTGAAGCTGAGCTCTCCCCTACGGTCGGGGTGGTCCTCCTGGTGGTGGTGGAAGAGCCTCCAAGCGTCGCCCACCACCAGCTGCTCGTCCAGCTCCTCTGCCTCGTCCGCCTCCTCCCTGCGGACCGCCACGGTCGAACCTCTGCCTCTGCCTGGGAGGTTCTTCACTTAACTGCTGATCATCAGCATGGCGGGTCGGACAGTCACGAGCCATGTGACCAATCCCGCCACAGGAGTAACACTGCCCACTCTCGGCACGCCTGGCTCTGACTCCACCCCGGCTTCCCCGTACAACTGAGCCTGAGTCGTGCAGTCGGCCACCGGTAGGTCTGTTCTGCCTGGAACCCTGAGTCATCTGTCGGCTACCTGCTGCAGATGACTCTGCCACGTGCCGCCCTGCGGTGAGTTGCTGTGCTGGTGTAGTCTCTGCAAGGAAACTCTCGATCAGAAGTGCCCGCTCCAGTACTCCTGTCTGAGTCGGTATGCTGAGGGAGATCAGCGATGCCCTGATCTCGTGTCTCAAACCCTGCTCGAAGGTCCGGGCCCTGAAGAATGGGTCCCGTACCATGTCGGTCGAGTAGCGCGAGAGATCGGTGAACCTCGCCGCGTACTGAGCGACCGTCATGCTGCCCTGCCGCAGCTGTAGAAGCTCCTGGATGCGCACCGCTCGAAGGGTGGCCGGGACGAACTCAGAGCGGAAGAGGCTCTCGAAGTCCGTCCAGAGTAGAGATGCCTCATCGTGCACCTGGAGCATCAGGCTCCACCATCGTCCTGCTGCTGCGTGTAGTAGGCTCGCAGCGAGGATCACCATGAGGTCTGCTGGTGTCCTCACTAGCCTAAACACTCGTACTACTGCCTCCAGCCAGTCCTCTGCTGCCTGGGGATCCGTCTCCCCGCGAAACCTGGGCGGTCGCTGGTGCTGAAACTCATGCAGTGCGCTGAGGCGACGTGCATCGTCAGCGGCTGCTGCTGGAAGCATCGGGGGCTCGGCGGGTAAAGCTACCGCCGGTGCCACTACTGAAAAAGGGCCCTGCACCGAAGCCTCGTCGCTCGGTGGGCTGTCGTCACGCTCGATTCTCGGAACCCTAGCTGGCTGCCGTCGTGGGGCCATCCTGAAAGAAACAACGTAACACGATCAAACGATTATACCTGGTGAGCTGACCTGGTTTGAGCTGTTTTAAGGGGAAAAACTTTTGAAAACACACACGCAATCAGTGTTTTCGTGCACAAAGTCGGAAATCAGTTGTCAGGGTCCTGGTGTATGGATACGTCGGCCGCCCGCACCAACACTGGACTCCCTGAACTGAAAACCACACTCGGTACTCTCAACACTATTGCTTCACAGAAAGAAACATCAGGGTTATAAGTTCTGCGGTAGAACCGAACTCCTCTGATACCAATTTGTCACGACCCGTCCTCGGGGCCCGTGCCGTGACTACCCCAAGCCCGCCTTCCATAGGCCAGGGGCTGGCGACTAGCACCAAAGGCGTAAAATCCCGATAACTGGGAAGGCATTGCCTTTAAAAAAAGAAAACAAGCACCACAGAGTACAAGCGGAAGTAAAAACACTAAGTACAAAAGAAGAGCTGAAAAGTAAAAAGGGGCCGGAAATACAAGCCCAACTGTAAAGTACAACTCGAAAGGGAAAACAGCGACTGAAAAGTAAATCTGCTACGCTGAGATGTCCTCTGGAAATCCCACCTGAAGGGTGGGTACAGATAGCTCCTCTGCTCCTCGGGTCCTGCCGTCTGCTCCGAGTATGTCCTGTCCAGTGGTCTGCCTCCGGGTACCGCCTCGTCGTGTAGCCCACCTCCAGGTACTGTCTAGTCCTCGAACATTCGGCTTCTGTCAGCACTGTCCGTCGTCTGCAACCAACACAACGAGGTGCGGGCATAGCCCGTGCAGGGGTGAGTATAACGATACTCAGTAGGGACCCCGAGACCCTCAAGGTCTCACTAAACCAACAAGGATAACCACAAAGAAGATCTCAACAGATAACTTCTACTTAGGTATATGCCCATACATATACCTAAGTTATCGAGTAACCCATCTCAATCATGAGGAACACAAGAATTGTGAATTCGACGGATAACCACTACCCGGGTATATGTCCATACATATACCAAAGTTAGCAAGTGACCCATCTCAGTCATGAAGTAAACACAAGGTCAAAAGTCTCAGCTCAAACCAGGATTTTCATTATCGAAACCGTAACTGCTGAAGAGCTCCGTCTCTAGAGTGTACAGTGGTCCTGTCACGACTCCGAGGCTGCCGCTCACTAACCTAGGACTGCTGAGGTACTCCTCCTGTCGAGTACTGCGGGTTTGCGGCCAACTACCGGGCGCTCCGTCCGCTGAGGGTCTGTCGCCAAATACCGGGCGCTACCCAGATAGCCTGCTGAGGTACTCCTCCTGTCGAGTACCGCGGGTCTGCTGCCATCTACCTGGCGCTCCGTCCGCCGTGGGTCTGCAGCCAAATACCGGCGCTCCGTCCACTGGGCTAGTCGACTCACTCCAAGTCGAGTCGGTCAAGCAGTCGTCAGGTCTCAGCCGGCTACACGGTCTCCGTACTCCGCACGCACGTCTCCACCGTCGCGGGTCTGTCGCTACAACCAAGCGCACACACTCCGTAGAGTATCGCGGGTCCGCCGCTACAACCAAGCGCTCAACCGCCAAGGGTCTGCTGCTGCATCCAAGCGCACCACCACTGTCAAGTACCACGGGTCCGCTCCACGAGCTACTGGTCGATACTCCAAGTATCACAAGGTTCCGCGAAGAAGTGCCTCAAAGAACCGTCTCGTCACAGGGGTCTCAACGCAACAGACGGCGCGTCGATCGGACGCCCGGTCTGTGAGTTATTAGCCTTTTCGTCCCAGGGGCCCGGTTGGTTTCGTGAGCGAAACCAATCCCGGCCGTATCTCAACTGTACCCCGAACTCCCATAGGGTATACTCAAAGGGACCGTTACTCAACGTAACCACCAACGCCGCTGACGGCTCGTCAAGCGGTCGTCCAGTCTGAAAGATATCAGCTTTCCCGTTCCAGGGGCCCGGTTGGATTTCGGGTACAATCCAACCCGGCCATACTCCGACTGTATCCAAAACTCGGGCGGAGTATGTCAAAAGTTCCGTCTCATCAAGAGGAAGTCAACGAAACAGACGGCGCGTCAATCGGACGCCCGGTCTGTGAGTTATTGGCATATTCGTCTCCGGGGCCCGGTTGGTTTTTAAGGAAAAACCAACCCGACCGTACTCCACCTGCGTCCAAACCTCGGGCGGAGTATGCCAAAAGATCCGATTCACTAAGAGGAACACAACGCGACTGACGGCGCGTCAATCGGACGTTCGTGGCTCAAGATATGAGCGTTTCCGCTCCGAAGGCCCGGTTAGTCTCGTGAACGAACCAACCCGGCCGAACTCAAAGTAACCCGAAACCTTGAGTGCGATATACCGAAACGACCGTCTCGATCCGAGGATCGCGTTGCCGCTGACGGTTCGTCGATCGGAGGTCCGAGGCTCAAGTTATGAGCGAAAAACCAAAACTGATCCGAAACGGGGGGTCCGGGTCCGGAACGACCCGGCCCGACCCCCCCCCCTTGGGTGGCGCGGCGGCCGGCGGCGGCGGCCGGCGGCGGCGGACGGCGGCGGCGGGCCACGTGGCGGCGGCGGGCCGCGTGGCGGCGGCGGCCGCGTGGCGCGGCGGCGGCGGGCCACGTGGCGGCGGCGGCTGGCGGACCGCGTGGCGGCGGCGGCTGGCGGACCGCGTGGCGGCGGCGGCTGGCGGACCGCGTGGCGGCGGCGGCTGGCGGACCGCGTGGCGGCGGCGGCGGCCGCACGGGATTTTCACGCGGGGCATAGCCCCGCGTTTTTCCTTCAAGCGGCACGGCTCAAGCCGTGCCTTTGACAAAAACGGCCCCCGCAAATGGGGGCCGGCTTGACAAAACCGGGGGGCTGTTGCCCCCCCCTCTTTAAGTGAACCGCCCCCCCTCATTAAGAGGGGGGTCTTGAAGGTCCGGCCGGGGGTTTAATCCCCCGGTTTTTATGACGTCCGGCCGGCCCGCTGGCCGGCCGGTTTTTACCAACGGGACCGGAAATTTCCGGTCCCGCCCTTGACTTCCGACGCCGGCGGCCCGGCCGCCGGTCTTTCCTTCCGCCGCGGCCCGGAACCGGCCGCGGTCTCCTCGTCTCACCGCGGCCCGGAACCGGCCGCAGTGTTCGTCGTCCGGCGCGGTGCGACGGCACCGCGCCCCTTTCGCCGTGCCAAGAATCCTCCCAACGCGGCGTGTCGGCGTCGCGGTCTTGAAGTCTCACCTCGGCGAAGCGCGACGGTATTGCGGAAATCATAAGCATGATCATCCGCGTGGTGCGACGGCACCACGCCTCTTGCTTCCACCCGCAAATCAACATGAACGAAGGAGGGGGTTTCGGCCGTGTTCGTGCGGTCCGACTCCCCTCGCGTTAACAAATAACATAACTAAAAAGTCTCACGTTTAGTCATGCTAAAATCCACGATTCAGGAATGGAAATAAATAATTAATAAAAACATCCCCTACCTCGGGTTTGAGATTCAAAGAAATCCTCTACGTTCCGCGGAAGACGGCGTCGCGGAATTCAGGCGTCGCGGTCGTCGTTCGTCAAATCCGTTGACGAAGATTTACGTCCGATGCGACACGTTGTTGGCGGATCTTCGTTTGCCGACGAAGAAGGTCCGAAGAGGAAGCAGAGGTCCGAAGATACTAGGTCTCTGAGTCGATGATCCTTGACGAAGAGTTCTCGTTCTTCGTTGAGGATGAAGACGTTCTTCGTTCTTCGTCAGAGCTTGGAGATGAAGGAGCTCTCCCAAGACAAACAAAGAACCCTAAATAAAATAAGACTACCTCTTATTTTATTAACACAACACAAAAGAAATTTCAAAGTCTTGAAATTCAAAAAGACATAACTCCCATAATTAAATAAGAGTTACTTAGGCCAATTTAATTAGGGGTTAAGAACGTTGAGAGAAATTTGAAAGATAGGGGTTCGTGTGGGCCCCACCACACTTAATCCTCCCAAGGGAGGTTAAGTGGGTGTGGGTCCCACTTCCAACCCCCTTGGGTAGGTTTTTAATAAGTTAAAAATAAAATTTGTTTAACACAAATTTATTTAACTTAACTGAAAAACCCCAAAACGGAACTTTCAACCCGCAACAAACGCAACTCCCGGAAAGGTCTCTTTAAGCGAATATCGGCGCTGCGAGTTCATCGGTGCCCTCGGATTTCAATTCCGAGCACCGGATCAAAAGTTAGGAATTCCCGCTCGTTCGTTCACTGAACGTACCCGAGCCAAACTTCGGAAATTAATTCCGGGCACTCCGGGCCTCAGAATCAGGTGCCGTCTGAAACCGCATTCTTGTAAAATTCTAAAGAAAATTAAGAAAAAAATTTCCCTTGAATTTTACGGGTCTTTACAGTTATAATATTTATCTATTCATATGATTTTATTTATTTTGTTACCCATACAATTTAACGGATTATAAATTCGTAATGTATAATTTTATAATCCCATTTATATCTGAGACAATGTATACATAAGTATTTACTATGGTTTATTTATCATCCACATCCATGTTTCATAAATATTTAATATTGTTTTTATTCAAAAAAAATTGTATAGAGCCAATATTACCCATTGTTAAAAAAATTAAATGGTATGAAATGAATCTTTTGGTGTTTTTTGTTACGAGTTACTTTTTGAATTTTCTGGTGAAATTCTAAGGAGAATATTTTCTTAACTTATATGACCTGAATGTGTTTTTACATCTTAATAATTCTTTTTTCTATGAATATTACTCAAAAATATTTCAAGTTTATTTTTATTTAAATTGTTTTCTTTTATAATTTCAATGAATTTTGAGAAAACAAATCATTTTTGTAAATGAAAGGATATTTTCATCAAGAATTAAGATCACGTGTTTTATCAAAATAACTTTCATTCTATGATGATGCTTTAAAATAGGGTAATTTTCCAATACCTATTATTCCTATGATTTTATTCTTTTAGTGATGCGATGATATTTTATATGTATTATGTTGCGATGGAATGTTGTTTAAGAAACCCATTTTATTTCATGGGTTATGCTATGATGAATGATTTAGGATTGTGTGGCACATGTAATAATGAATTCATTATTAGATGGGTGGGACATATATATCCCTCCAATGAATTGGGTAACGATTTATAACTCATGAGATACACATGAATGGAATAGAAAGTAAATCCAGTTCAATAATATGGGGCTGGAACTGAATACATTGCAGGAACATCATATAAACCCGATTAATTAATGGAATTTCCCAAAATGATAGTCCTGGTATATTTTCCCTCGATTCTTAGAAATCGTATTATGTGCTTATTATTTTTTAAAAATTCCATGTTTTATGTCAATTCTTTTTTATCATCGCCATGTTCACTTATGAACTATGCCTCAGAAAGTGCCATGATTTATTTCATGGCTCAATATTTTGATCTTTAAGCATTATGTTCATTTTTTTTAAATTATTTTTAAATGGGTTTTTATGTTCTACATGTTTACCCTTAATGATAATTTGAGATCAAGAATTTTAGTTTTACATTACCAAGGATATAAAAAAATTATTTAGGTAGGAAAAAAGGGAATATATGTATGGGAGGTGTTTAAGATCTTTCACCATGATAGAAGATTATGTTCTGTGTTTTCAAATACACAAACTAATAATGTCTTTGGGAATCAATTTATGTCATATATTATGTACTCCACCAAAATAATGAAATTTCCATGTAAACAAATCTTGGGTCTCTATAGTTAGTTGTAGAGAGAATTATTAGTCATCCTTTGGAAATTCGGATGCGAAAACATTAGTGAGATCCGTAGAGATATTTCTATTGTAGGTATATTGATTTCCCTAAGGGTATGTCTAAATAGAGTTTATAGTTGTAGAATTTGGATAACGATCATTAATAACCAAGGATTAAACCTAATATTTATGATATTGAATGTACTCCCCCTTGATTATGTTGTTTTATAAATATTTTTTCTATTATCTCACAATTATTTTAGGGTTTAAGAAAATTGAAGGAAACAAGAGGGTTCTTATTAATAGAGAATATGATGGATAAAGGAATGATATTAATCATGAGAAACCAAAAGAAATGTTAGCTGGAAACATCGTTATTATGCCTAATCAACAATCTCAAAATATGATCAATACTCTAAACATTAGTGATTTTCCTAACACAACAAATAACAGAACTATGGTGTTTCAAAATGATCATATAGGAAATAAAGATTAATTTTTATATGTAAATCGTATGGGAAGTTGAATATATGAGAATATTTTAAAGAAACTCGAAGAACCATTGGGTGTGTAAAAGAAGGACACAAATATAGTAATTACAAAGGAAAGGTTTTAGTTAACACAATGGACATGACAAATTGTATTAATAAGACATCATCAATGGTTAAATTCATTAAATGTGGAATGTACGAGAATTATGAATATTTACGCCCTAAGGGAAAATCCCATGAAGAGAATTAGCATGGGAATATGGGTAGTATTTATGTAGATGATGAAGAAGATACTACAAATTATATATGTGATGAAATATATGTTGATGAATAAAATGATGATGCTCGATCGACAGTTTAAGAAGATACTGGAATGATTTCATATATATCAATAACAATGTATGGTACTATGGAATAAAGAAACATCTAAGTATTGCTACAATATTTTGTTTCCTAAAGTATTTTAAATTAAACAATGAATGGTTCCGGTAACCATGAAAAGTTATTAAGATATTTTTTTTAAACACGTGATATGTGAATAATGATGGGATAAGGAGATAATGAGTTATTTAATATTATTAATTACCTTAGGACTGATATATGGACAAACATATTTCCTGGTTTGAGTATCTAGTATTTCTAGGTATGGTTGGCGTGTATAAAGTGTTAATTTTTTCATAATTAATTTTTTCACTATGGTTATATGGTAATTCATGTTATTATTATGTTTCAAGAGAATACATGATTAAGGTATACACATGATTGGAAAGTGACAACTAAGAATTTCCAACTGTGATATGGGGGATAAATGTTGATTCTATATAGTTCTCATCATTCTAATGTTTAATATTTTTCAATGTTTAGAAGGATATTAAAGTTATAAATTTATGGATAGTATGGGTTATACACTAGTTGATGTTTTTTAGATCAACATATTATCTCACTATAGATGGACATATGCATATGTGAATACCTGTGCTACCATTTTTGTTGATACAAATTGAATGATCTATCATTCTATCACATGATATTCTAAAACTTCATGAATGTCAAAATAAACATCATTTCATTAAATAAGAGATAAAGTGTAAATTTTTCAAGTCATGAACAACAGTTATATTGAACCAAAATCTTGTAAGTATTTATTCTCTTGAAAAAATTATTTTACATCAGGGAATTGATCATGAAAACAAAAAATGATAATTTAGTACTATATAATCCGATGAATCAGATGGTCCCTTTAATCAACATAGATTTCTATCTTTCTGGTTGTTATCATTCGCTAACCATGTTCTCTATCACTATCCATCAGAACATGGTGGTTATATTTCTCTTTCATATCCATGTTTTCAATTCCCACCTATGGTCTCCTATTTGGAAACCTAGTGATGAGTTACTATGGTTGAATTTTATGTTTCTAAATTGATTTTTTAAAATGAAGGATAAATATTTCTTTTTACGATGTGTGTTTCTATGAAAGAATCTTTAAAGTAGTAAACCTTTTATATCCCCGAAATATTTTGAGGGTCAAATTCAATTTATGGATAGTATAATAGAAGAACCAATGATTTAATGAGATAAATATTTTTTAATTTCATTGATATATTGAGATATATGCAACACCAATATTATCATGCACCGTATGGAACACCATATTAGCTTGTAGTATATTAAGCACAATTATTGGCTTGTGTCACACACAATATCAAGTTCTTTTGATTTAACCCAGTTCAAAAAACACTGAGTATAGATTTTTTTCATTGTATAAAAGAACTAGGTTTGGATTATGTTACGAAATACAATAAAATAACCTTTCACTAAATGTAACACTGACTTCTCTTTCATTACACACAAGAGAGACCTTCCTCGATATCTAACATTGTAGGCAATACATAATTTCACTAAACTACAATATATTATAAAAATAGTATATAAAATATCCTTTGAATAGAATTAAACAAAATTTTAATTTTATATAACATTAAAAATAATATTATGTATTTTTCAGAACATGATATAAGAACAAATTCAATTTTTCTGATAAAAGAAATATTTTAAAAAACATGTAGTTCTATCTCCATTTGATGGTGCACCCATTTTAACACTAGTTTATAACACTTTTATAAGTTAAATTTTACAAAAATAACATCGTTTATGGAAGAAGGATATAAAATTTTACTTTCGATGAATTTTTTGCATTTTTCTGATAACTTTTATATTTCGATTAATAGTAAAAATATGCTAAATTTTAAATGAAAATAACATTTTTCATCGAAAAAAATAATATATTTAAATTATATAATTGACTAGATTTATTTTATAAATAGAATATATATTTATAAGTTAATAAAATTTAATTTAGCATAATTAATTTATGTAAGAAACCGGATCTTTTTTTCAGGTATTTTTTCCTTTTCTGGTCATTTTTTAAGAATAGAGGAAAATATGAAGATTTTCAAAGTCCACACCTTGTACTTTATGAGTACACGCCATGTACTTCGATGCCGCTGGAGGCCGTATGTGGGCCATGTCTTGGCCGCACACATGACCATGTAGGGGTGACATAGAGGCCGCCTAAAGTGGAGTACAGAAATGGTGAGTACACATCGGGTACTCCAAAAGTATATGCCGTGTATTTTCTTTTTTTCATAAAACACACCAGGGTCTTGTCTAATTGCCAAAATCGACTTCTTTTATGTCGTCTTTGTCCGAGAGCACCGACCATCCATGAATCTTCGATAAGCCCCTGAACCTCCTTCTGTCCTCTGTTTCAAACACCGATGAGTGCATTGGAATCACAGCGGTGAGTTCTCTCTTCTCCTAGATCATCGTTTCCCAATTACTTCTCTTTTCCGTTTTAGCATGTGTTGAATATTTTAGACTTTTTTGTAGATCTTCGATGTTCTAAGGTGAATCAAGCCATGTGGTTCAATTATATCGATCTCATAACATTAAGGTAGGGGGTTTGTGCCTTCCTGTTGAATTTCATTGAATATTTTGCGCCAATTCCACCAATACACCAGAAAGGGGTATTAGGTGTTTACCATTTTAGCCCTATTGATTTCCTACATTTCTTTAATGTTAGAGTGGAGGATTTTGATTGTGTTTTGGGCTAATTTATAGGCATTGTACATGTTTACCATGAATGTTCATGCATGTCTGGACCTTTGGGTCTAGTTTAACTTTTTGAATGACGTTGTTTTCCAATGACTAGTATTATAGGATGGTCTGACTACTGTTTTTCTATGTTGAGATGCTGTAGAATGATAGCGATGTAGTTCTTCTGGTTACTGTTCCCGATGCGCACGATATGTTTTTTTTGACTTAAACAGGGCCGTGAGAACCTAGTGTAGTATACTACTGGGAGAATCGACGTAAGGGCTTCTCTAGAGTGTCTTTATAATACGATGAGAGACTAGAGGGGGAATTGACATTGAGTGGTTCATCAGAGTGTCTATAGTACCTTGACATGGGCCATAGGGGGAATGATATGTTGAGTGCTTCCCCAGAGCACCTTTTGTAAGATATGTGACTATAAGGGGAATTGACGGTGAGTGCATCCTCAGAGAGTCTATTATTTAGCTGAACCAGAGGGGTGAGACTGTGTGTGCTTCCGAGAGGGTTTCTAGTACATGTTGGTTGAACCATAGGGGTAGGATATGAGAACTACCGAGAGGCTTAACTGTTTGTTATACTTTCTTGTGTGGCTGCTTACATGTTTTTAAATTAAATGCTAGAAACTGTGGATTGTTTTTTGTTGAGTGTTTTACTATTTACATTTTTTTGTACTTTTACCGTGTATATATTCACTGACTTTTAGGCACAGACCTCATGGTGTTTGCCTACTAGGATTTAGTCTCATACCCTTTTTAATCCATGATTTTGGGCCCAAATAGATTATATTTCTGTAGGTATAGATAAGGGCAATCACCCTTCTTGTTCATGTACTTGACTTGCTGGGGAGCCGAAGATCATGGGACCACGTATAGGCTTGCGATGATGAGGATCTATTATCTGTTTCCTTGTACTTTTGATTTTTTACTGTTTGTATTCAGTATTGTGAATTTTTTGGTTCTATTCCTAGACATATGTAACATGCATCATTTTATATATATGTGCTCCAACTATTTATCATCTTTTAGACATCCACTCTTCACAAGTGTATGAATTGTTTACTGGTTCCTATATTTGTTATTTGTTTCTCTTCCACTGTGTACTTTGCCAATGAAGGCATAGTTTCCCAACTATCACACCCAAGGCCCTCACAGCTAGTCGGTAGCCTCTGAAATATGGGGAAATGCGCTTCAGTCCATGTGGCCAACCGGGTACAGAGTACCACAGGGTGGCTTCTAGAGTCGAGACATTAAAATTGGGTTCAAAGGGGGTCTTTTCTCTTGACATACTATTTGGAGCCTTTATCTAGGGATAGGATGGAATTGGTACTTGGTAATAAGCTGTGCCTAGGGGTAGCAAACCCTTGTATAGGGAAAATCCAATCTTCCTCTTTTATTGCAATTTTTCTGGTTTGCGATTTTACAGTTAATTTGATTTCTCCGTTTAGGGATTCACATGTTTTTTTGCAATTACCATTGATGATATTTTGGTTCCATTTCTGTCTCAACCGGATGAGATGAGGGTTTTCCATATCATGCATCATATAGGAACTTTCTATAAATAACATGTCATGCATTTGAGTCAGGTTATCTAGGATGAATTAGCAATAGCATGTTGTTGTGATAGATGTTGTGTAGAATATGAATGATGTTGTGATAGATGCCTTGATAAATATATCTGATTCTTACTAGAGCATTGATTCTATAAGGTTTTGTTTGAATAAATTCCAAGAGTTGGTTCTGGAGGTGTTATTGGAACTCAAGGACCATAAATTGGTGGATCATTGACATGTTATTCTTATTGGTAACTTGTTAATGATGCCGAACATTGATTCACGGGGAGTATGGGCCCTCACAGATCAGAATTTAGCACTTTGAGAGATCGTTTCAATGTTTTCTGGTCTCTGAAGTAGTTTCTAAGGCTTACTCTCTAGGAAAACCCTGAATACACGCCGTGTAGTTTTGACTACTTGCCCTGTGTTCTTCTGTTTGGGAAGAATCTATTGACATGTACCTTTTATACATGCCATGTATTCTCTAACCATGCCACATGCCATGTGGGAAAAGACATGGGATACAGAAAATCTCGTGTGAACACACCATGTACCGATTTTGCATTCCATGTTGGGTAATCATAGGTGTTCTTCCATGTAGTTAACAACACGGTCGGTGGAGTCTATTCTTATACACTATGTGTCTACCTTGGACATGCCTTGTACTGAGACACAGGTACTCGGTCATGTCACGAACAACATAGGTCAGTGTTATCCTTTCACGAACATGCCGGGTCTGTCAAGAACACATCGTTTGGTTCGAGCCGTGTGTCTGACCTTGTCACTTACAACACGGGTCAGGTGAAGCTAGTTTTGTAAACACTGTGTTTGTTGAGAACACGCCGTGTAGCCTTGTCTAGGGAGAGCCATGTGTCTTAGCCGTGTAGAAGGAATCTATAAGGGGAAGAGGATGTAGGTACACATCGTGTGTTAGGATAACACACTGTGTGTCTGGGGTATTACACGACCTGTTTAAACTAAAGTACATGCCCATGTGAATGACTTAAATGAACACACCATGTAGTAAATGTACACATCGTGTAGTCAGGTTTTATAAAACATTAATGCTTCTTTCTTCTGTTCCATTCTTGTCATCTCTGCTTTTAGTCTTGGATAATCTTGAATCTAAATTGTGCATTTGACCCGACAGAGTCATGCCACATAGACTTCCTCTGGTTGTCCGCCAGATGTAGGGCAGTGATCGAACTCTAGATAAGGATGATCAAGGGCTTCCTGCAGATCCTCATGTTTTGCCAACATTGGCACCAATAGTGATACCAGTTACAGGCACCAGTGCACAGTTTAGGGAAGGAATTCTGAGGATGATGCAAACCTTCTATGAATCACCGCCTCCTTCCTTGACAATGGAAGACTAGACACGGGTTTTCCAATAGCAGCATCCTCTCAACTTCTCAGGGAAAGGGGGACCTAAAGCGGCACATTCATGGATAGAATACATGATAATGATCATTGAGCATCTAGAGATGCCTCCAGAATGGCGAGTAAAGATCGCAACCTACATGCTATGAGACTCTGCGAAGAGGTGGTGGGACATGATCTCAAATGTGGGTCATCAGCAGGTTATGGCGTGGGAGGAGGTTCATCACATCTTTTATGACTACTTCTATTTGTAGACCCTAAGGGCCGACCGATCATGGGACTTCATGAGCCTAGAGTAGGGTACTCTTTCTGTCATGGATTATTCCATCTCGTTTCACCAAGCTTCAGTATTTCACACCCCTCTAGGGCGAAGATGGGTTCTTCTTGGATAGGATGTTTGAGGATGGTCTCAGATGGGAGATCCTCTCACAGGTGAATATCTTTAGGCTTACTTCCATCACTTCCCTCATCAAACAGGAATTAATTGCGGAGCGCAATCTGAGAAAATCCGGAAGTAAGAGCCATGTTTCATCCACTTCCCGAGTTAGTGCATCACCATTTGACAGCAAGAAGCACCGTATGGAGTCTACACATGGTGATTCGAGGAAGCAAGACAGATATTCAGGTATCCATGTGGTATGATACTAGTGTGAAAGGGAAAGGAATATGAGTCTGTAGTGCCAGAGAGACCTTTTAGAGTGCAGATCGTATCGAAAGATGGGTCACCTTCAGCACTCCTATCAGGTTTTCTCACTAGAAGAATGTGGTAGGTGTTCACCCAAGACTCCTCGTTCAATAGTAGCACCACCAGTTTTCCCCCCAGTCTGGGAACTAAGTTCTTCTGGACATTCATGCCGAGGTGGAGGTTGAGGATGTTGGGGTCAGTCACTGGTCTTTCAGCGACAGCAGGGTGGATCATCTCAGAGCAGTCTGGTAGGGTCAGCGTACTGTGGTACAGGTCAGGCTTTTACAGTGGGGCAGACCCAGCTGGAGCAGGATCTCAGACCCTCTACAGTTTGAGGTACAATTTTAGTACCCTTAGGTTTATCTTATACTCTTTTCAATATAGGGGCTTCCAATAAATTTTTCTCTTTTTATATTGTGGATATCCTTGGTCTCTACAACTTTTCCTCTACCGATACTTTGACTCTAGACACACTTTTGGGGACTAGGACGGCTAGTGTACATTAGTGGAAGGAGTGCCCTATAGAGGTGGCTATGTATCACTTTCTATGGGACCTCTATGTCCTAGAGATGATAGACTGTGATGTCATTCGTAGGATGGACTGGTTAGTTCCCTTCTAGGAAGTCGTCGACTGTTATCATCGTAGGGTGAGAGTTATATCACCAGAGGGTGAATCATTTCTTCATCGAGGCTAGTGGGATGTCCAGGTGAGTAGACCAGGATCTGAGCATCATGGTCTAGGTGGAGTTACAAATCAGAATTGCAGTTTGTATCTTGTTGTATAGGGGACTTCGCAGTTAGATTTTCCTATAGTGGTGGATCCTTTCATGGATGTCATTCCATAGTAATTTTCATGTTTTCATCTGGAGCATGTGGTAGAGATTCATATTGAGCTCGTTGTAGGAGTGGAATTTGTGTCCCTTCCTCATTATGGGATGGCTACACCTGAGTTAATTGAGATCAAGAATAAGTTGGAGGAGTTGTAGGAAAAGGCTTTCATCTGACCCAGTACTTCTCATTGGGGTTAACATGTCCATTTCGTGAAGAAGACAGACGACGCCCTTTTGCATTGTGTGGATTATTGGAAGCTGAACCAGTTGACAGTCAAGAATCAATATCCATTATCAAGTTTTGATGATCTCTTTAATCAGCTTCGAGGAGACCGTGTGTTCTCGAAGATCGAATTGACATCTGGTTATCATCAGTTGCATGTTAGACCATTAGATATACCTCTCACAACCATCTAGAGCAGGTATGGACTATACGAGTATACAGTTATGCCGTTCGGTATCACGAACATGCCAGTAGTTTTCACGGCACTATTAAACCGTGTGTTCCATCCTTATTTGGATTCACATGTGGTTGTCTCTGTGGATGATGTATTTTAGTACTCTCACACTCGACATGAAAAAGATACCCATCTTGAGATCGTTTTGAGTACACTGAGAGATCATCAGTTATATGGTAAGCTCTCGATGTGAGACTTTTTGGATTTACCGTATTCACTATTCATGCCACATTATCTCAGAGAAAGGAGTATCAGTGGACCCCGAGTGAGTGAGAGTAGTAGTTTTGTCAGAGCATCCAAAGAATGTATTTGATGTTCAGAGCATTCTAGGGATGGATGGATACTACATATGCTCCATACATGACTTTTCATGCTTAGTCTCACCATTGACAGGTATGACTAAGAAGGGTGAAAAGATATTATGGTATGATTCATGTGAGTCAGCCATTCAGGACCTGAAAGGGAGGTTTACTTAAGCACTGATACTAGTCTTGACAGAGCCGAGAAAGAGCTATATTGTCTACTGTGACACTTCAGGTATCCGAATAGTAGTTGTGCTTATGCAGGGAGATGTAGTCGTTGCGTACGAGTCTTGGCAGTTTAGGCCACGTGAGAAGAACTACCCAATGCATGATCTGGAGTTGGAAGCTGTTGTTCATGCCCTATGATGTTGGAGTCATTATCTTCTGGAAGATAATTTTGTGGTTTTCACTGACTAGAAAATTCTCAAGTGTATTTTTACTCAGCATGATATGAATTTGAGACAACGGAGGTGGGTTGAGTACCTACAGTCCTTCGACATTGAGCTTGCCTATACACCTGTGAAAGGAAACACTATGACTGAGGTGTTGAGAAAGAGGACATAGTTACTGGTATTTCAAGAGGCCAGAAGTGAGTGGCAGCTTATGGATATATTCTCCGAGATACATTTGGAGGTGCAAGACATACATGGGTAGAATATTCTGACTTCTTTACATGTTACCTCTACACTTCATGATCATGTAACAATGAGGTAGTTATCAGATTCTGATGTCCTAGTCTTAAGGGAGAGTGTGTCAAGAGAGTACCTGATTCTTGGATGGACCATAGGTGAGGATGGGATCTTACATTTTTAGGGACGCATATGGGTGCCAGTATATATACATGGGGAGATGATGTGAGACATTCATTCCTCTATTTTGGAAGTTCATCATGTTTTCACCGTGATGTATCGCGATCTTCACCGCCAGTATTGGGGGCCAGGTATGAAGATAGATGTTTCTGGTTTCATCATGAGATGTTCTACTAGTGAGTTTGTGAATATATAATATCAGCGACCAAGAGGTCATTTAAAGTAGCTACCCATTCCTGAGTGGAAGTGGAACAATGTCGTGATGGACTTCGTTATAGGGTTACCGAGATCACCTCGTGGGAATGATGCTGTATGGGACGTCGTTGACAGCCTTATGAAGGTTTCTAAATTCTTTCCGATGAAGAAGACCTTCAGCGTTGATGAGATGGGTCAGTTGTACATCCTAGAGATTGTACATCTACATGGAGTTCCACCCTCCACTGTTTCAGTCATGGATTCACGTTTTACTTCTCGGGTCTGGCAGGGGCTTCAGAAGGATTTGGGTACACAGGTACTTTTGAGTACAACATACCATCCCCAGACAGATGGCCAGTCTGAGCGTACGATTCAGGTGCTTGAGAACTTGCTCCGAGCATGCATTATGGACTTTTTAGGTTCTTGGGAAAAGCATATACCTCTAGTGGAGTTCACTTACAACAACAATTTTCAAGAAACTCTTTAGATGGAACCTTATGATGCTTTGTACTGTTGGTCATGATGATCACCCTTATGTTTGCTGGAGAAAGGGGAGGCAACTTTGCTGGGACCTCGTATTGTTCAGTAGACCATAGAGAATATAAATTTGTTTCAGAAAAAGATAGATACTGCACTGTCTCAAAATATCTCTTATGCAGATCAGCGAAGACGACCTCTGGAGTTCGAGGTTGGGGATCAGGTTTTCCAGCATGTCACACTGAGGATGGGGCACATGAGGATTAGGAGACAGGGTAAGCATTCACCGAGGTACATCAGCCCGTTTGAGTTGTTGGAGAGTGTTGGGCCGGTTTCCTATCAATTGAAGTTACCTCAGTGGTATCGGGCTAAGCATGACATTTTTCACGTTTCCCACCTTTGATGTTACTTTTCAGACCCGTCTCATGTCCTTCAACCCGAGGAGGTTGAGTTTGATGTGGTTGCATCATTCGAGGAGCATCCTATCCGGATTGTTAATTGTGATAAAAAGGTTCTTTGTGACTGTTATGTTCCTTTGGTATGAGTGTTATGGTACCACAGTAGGGTACAAGACGAGACTTGGGAGAGGGATGCTGATGTTCCAGCATAGTGGCCAGAACTATTTGGGATTTGTTCCTCTACACCGTTCTAAGAAAATTAAGGGACAAATTCATTTAATGGGGGGAAGTTTGTAAGAAACCAGATCTTCGTTTCAGGTATGTTTTCCTTTTCTGGTCGTTTTTTAGGAAAAGAGGAAAATCTATAAATTCTCAAAATACACACCATGTACTTTATGAGTACACGCCATGTACTTCGATGTCGTTGGAGGCCGTGTGCGGGCAGGTTAATGGAAACACACACATCCATGTAGGGGTGACATGGAGGCTGCCTAAAGCGCAATACAGAAAAGGCGAGTACATGCCGTGTACTCCAAACATACACACCTTGTACTTTTTTATTCATTAAACGCACTGGGGCCGCGTCTAATCGCCAGAATCAACTTCTTTTAGGTCATATTCATCTGAGAGTGACGAGCAGTCGCAGATCATTAACAGGCCCCCAAACCTCCATCTATCCTCTGATTCGAACACCCGTGAGTGTGTTTGGATTGATGTAGTGATTTCTCTATTCTTCTAGAGCATTGTTTCATAATTCCTAATCTATTTCATGTTATCATGGGTTGACTGTTTTAGACGTTTCTGTAGGTCTTTGATTTTCTAAGGAGATTAAAGCCTCGTGGTTAAAGTATATCGATCTCCTAACATCAAGGTAGGTGGTTTGTTCCGTCTTATTGAATGTATTTGAATATTTGGTTAAAATTCCACCAATACCCCAGAACGAGTTATTGTGTGTTTACCGTTTTTTCCCTATTGATTTTGTGATTTTCTAGTATGCTAGAGTATAGGATTTGGATTGTGTTATGGGCTAATTTTTAGGCTTTGGAAGTGTTTTCCATGCATTTTTTTCCACTATGGATGGTTGGGTCTAGTTTTCCTTTTGGAGTGCTGTTGTTTTCCCATTCCTAGTATTATAGGATGGTGTGACTGTTGTTCTTCCATGCTGAGATGTTGTAGAATGCTAGCCAAGTAGTTCTTGATGTTACATTGGATGATACGCTCTCTATGTATTTTTGACTTACACAGGGCCATGAGAACCTAGTGTAGTAAACCACAAGAAGAATCAACGTAAGGGCTTCAACATAGTGTCTTTATAATACGATGTGAGTCCATAGAGGGAATTGATGTTGAGAGCTTTCTCAGATTGTTTGAAGTTCGTTGATGCATGTAACTAGGGGAATGAGATGGTGAGTGCTTACATAGAGTGCCTTTAGTACGATACGATCCTATAGGGGGAATTGACGGTGAGTGGTTCCCCAAAAGGTCTATTCATTAGCTGAACTAGAGGTGTAAGACTCTGTGTGCCTCCCATAGGGTTTCTAGTACTTGTTGGTTGAATCATAGGGGTTAGGATGTGAGAACTACCCATAAGGTTACCTGTTTGTTCTACTTTTTTAGTGCCTGAATACTTGTTTGTAAATTAAATTCTAGATACTATGGATTGTTTACTATTGAGAATTTTCTTCTTTACTGCTTTCTGTACTTTTACCGGCCATATATTCACTGACTGTTAGGAAATGACCACATGTTGGTTTCCTACTTGGATTTATTCTTACACTCTATTTGGGATATACTTTAGGGACCAAATAGATTATATTGTTGATGGTATAGATAAGGGAAATCACCCATCTACTTCAGGCACATGACTTTCTAGGGAGCCAGAGATCGTGGGACCAATCGTAGGCTTGCGATGCAGAGGAGCTATTTTCTATTTCCTTGAATTTTTGGTTTAGTAATATTTTTATTCATCATTGTGGCTTGTTTGGCTATTTTCCTAGACATATGTAACAAGTATTATTTTATATCTATGTGCTCCAACTGTTTATCATCATTTAGTCTCCACTGTTCACTTGTGTATGGAATATTTACTGCTTCTACTATTTTTTATTTGTTTCTCTTTCGTTGTGTACTCTATGAATGAGGGAATAGTTTCCCCACTATCACCCCCAAGGCCCTCGCTGCTAGTCGGTGGCCTCTGGCATTTGAGGAAATGCGATTGAGGCCATGTGACCAACTAGGTATGGGGAACCTCTAGGTGGCTTCCGGATCTGGGATGTTACAATTTCACTTTGAATTCATATGTAAAAACATTTCAATCTTTTTCAATGTTTTAACATTAAACAAAACACTGTTTTTTGATTCTGACAATGATATTAATTTTAAATAAATTTATGCATCTTCTGTATTTTTTATTTTGAATGTTGGAATCTGTATTTGTAATCAGTGGGTCCATATTATGTTAATAAGTTTCTTTTATTTAATTATTTTGATATTATGAATAGTAACTACGGTATTGTTTATTTAACGCGTTTAAACGTAATTCGGGTAAATTAGGGTAATAAATATTATTTTAAGGAAAATAAAATTATCCTAAAATAATTCAAGATATTTTTATGAATATTATTATACTCTTAACATATTAGGATTGAAACATAGTTATTTAATTTCCATATTACAATGAAAATGACATAGATATAAATAAAACCAATTAAAGTGTCAAAATGTCATACTCAAATTTCTTAAAAGTATAATAAATTTAATAGAGGGATAACCAGATGATATCATCCAAAATAAATAGTCTATGTAATTATAAAAAAAACCTATATCATGGTAATTTATTTATAGTTTTTGTTAAATAAATAATTACCTTAATGTATTATTCATAGATGATGTAAAAATTAATTACTTGATGAGAAATCAATGATTTTTTTTATAAAATCCAAATAACAACGAAAAGATCCAAAAACATGACCAAATCTTATTGTTCGAGTATATATCATACATAATAATCCAAATTTCAAGATATTTACCATTTGGATCCTTATAGAATATATTTTGAGCATTATATTTTTTGTACAAGTAATGTAAACGTTGTCACATTCAAAATTTAATAAGTATAAAATTTTTAGTGTATCATTTTAGAGAACATAAATTATACTACATACATTATAATGAAAGATATTAAATTTTTTCTTAATTATAGTATTTTATAATTAATTTTTACTCAAAAAATATTTATAATTAATAATTACCAAAAATCATTACACTAATTATTTTATTAATGGGTATATCAAGTAAATGATGTGAAAAATATTAAAATAAATATATTTTAGATAATTAATATGGCTAATAAATTTTATAGATACCCTTCACCTAATTGGATTATAATAAAATAGTTGGTTAGATGTTAACTTTCTTATCCTTGAATTTTTAAAAAATCATTAACTATAATAGTGTCAAAATCGACACTATTGATTGATTATCCAAAATGTGTTTTTTTAAATTATTGAATAAATAATAAAAAAATTTCAAAAAATTATTATTCATGATATGGGAAAAAATGGTTGATGTTTTATATTTATGATCTAATTGAGATCAATAAGTAAATATTTTACCCTATTAGTGTTGAAATCTTTGTTACCCTAGTGAAAATGAAATAGAATAACTATGTGTTATATTGAAAAATAAGACTTCAAGTTACATGAAAACATGTAAAAATTTATTAGTTTGTGATAATACTACCATATCTCATCATATACTCTAAATGGGGTAATATTGGAGGTTTTTTATGGGGTTTTATTTTATTCTAAATTATTGTTTTTGTGGTTTCCAAAAGTGCCCCTCACATCAATTACAAAAGGGAACCTCCTATATCATTTATAAGAAATTAATTAATACTTAATTTAATTCCATACACTACACATTTCTCTTCTCAACTTCCTTATTTACATTTTAGAGGTACTGATCCTCTCAAAATACCAACTCTAGTTCAATTAATAATAGATCTATAGAGACCACGTCAAAGATGATGTAATCTTCTCTACAGATTAATTCATATTTATTTCTAATTATACATGTACATCATGATTTGTTTAATTATATAAAAATAACTCCAGTCTAAATCATATAATGATATGTTATTATAATTATGAAACAATCATATTAATCATTTAATACATACTATGAAAGAATAAATCACCACGTGTGCGTTCATACAGCTTATCGTTTCCACGTCGTGGTGTAATCCATTTTTCACCATCACCTAACATGGATGTGTATAAAAATAGATTTAAAAAATATATATGATAATTATAAAATTATGTTGTTTCTGAAATATATTACACAATTCAAATCAACTGCATTCAACAATTATGTGAATGATATCTTTGCCTGTGCGTACGTACGACCTACCATATCCACGGTGCGATGTGATTCATTCAACATGATATCCATTAAAGAATGATTATATAAATGTACAGAATGAATAGAAATGGTATCTATTATGTTAATTTCATTTTAAAATTATATATATCACCAAATATTGATAACTAGATCTTCTTCGACAAAACATGCATAAGAACATAAAATAGTTAATAACCGAATAATGAGTAACAATGAAATGTTACTAACAAATGATGATAATGTGATAGTTTATGATACAATGAAAATGAATATGATTATATAATAAGTCAATAAAATTATTTAAATCATTATACAAGAGGTTTGGATACATACGAATCATATCATACCTAAGGTGATAGATTATTTTGTCTCACTTTTATTTCAGTGGGACATATGCCTGTTACAACATAAAATTCTTCTATGTGGTGTTTATGTTACCAATGAATGTTTTAATTATTATTATTATGAAGTTTATGATATATAAATATTCATATAATTTAATTTATTTTATTAATCATATTATATTACTGATTATACATTGCTAAGGGATAATTTTTAATCTCTTTTTTATTGGAGATTATTTATACATCAGTATTTACTGGGTTTCATTTGTCATCAACATCCATGTTTCCAAAATAAGTAATACTTTTTTTATTCTTCTAAAACTTTTATATTCTCTATTACCAATTGGTAAATTTTTATTAAATGGTATGAAATAAATCTTTAGTTTTTTTCGATACGAGGAACTTTTTGATTATTCTGTTAAAAGTACAAGGAGAATGATTTTTGAACTTATATGGAATGATCTGATTTTTACATCAATATAATTCATTATATCCCTGTGTTTTCCCCTAAACTATTTCAATTTTTCTTTTAATTACATTATTTTCTTTTAAAATTTAATTTACTTTTGAGATAATAAATCATTTTTGAAGAATAAAGAATATTCCCCTCTTGAATTATTTTCAGGTGTTTTATCAAAATTATTTTCAATCTATGATGACGCTTTTAAATGTGGTTTTGTTTCTATAACTATTATTACTATTATTATATGTTGATAATTATGAAATGATATATTATATGGATTATGTTATGATGGAATGATGCTTAAGATACCCATTTTATTTCTTGGGTTATGCTATGATAAATGATTTATGTTTTTGTTGAACATGTAATAATGATTTCATTATGAGATATGTGGGACCTATATATACCTATAATTAATTGTTTAAAAATTTATATCTCATGAGATATACATGACGGGAATTGAATGTAAATATGGTTCAGTAATACAGTGTAGGAACGACTACTAAATCTTGTTCAGAAATACATGGTTAAACTGGCATGTAAACACAGTTTACTAATTGGATTTGTCTACAATGATGGTCATCACAGAAATGAATGTTTACTATGGAAATAATATTATGTGTTTATTTTTTATCCACAATTCCATGTTTCAGGTCAACGTTATGTTATCATGATCTTGTTCATTTATTATCTATGCCTTACAAACTGGCATTAATTATTTCATGGGTCGTTATAAAAAGGCTCCAAATTTTTCTATTATCTCTTATTAACAATTATATGGTATATATATGTCTTCAAAATACATTCTCTATAATTTTTGTGGTAATTTTAATATCTTTAATTATAGTTTAACCCCCCTGGACAAGTAAATCTATTTTCACCTGAACCACAATAAATAATTTTAATTATTTGAACTATTTATTATAGTACAAAATATGTTGATAATATTATATAACAAAAATTATTTTGATTATAAATATTCATTAAATTATTAGTAATTCAATCAATAAAATTGAAAAAAAGGTAATATAAAACAAAACATGAAGTCATAACGAAAATTGGGTTTTCAAGAACTTTATTATTTTAGAAAAAAAATATTTTATATAAAATATATTCCTAATAATAATCATTTTAAAATTTCAATTAAAATTTAATGATATATAGTCTATAAATTTCATTAGAATAATTTTGTTTTATTTATTATTTTAATTAATTAAATTGTAGAAACATTATATATTTTATAAATATTTTGATTAGAATTCATATTTTTAAAACCAAAAGAAATCCTATTAAAAAATATAATATAATAAAATTTTAAATCTAATTACCATTGTTAAATATTAATAATGAATAATCATGTTACATAAATTAATATTCATAACAGAATATGAATTTAAAATAACTAAATTTATTAAAATGAGAAGACATATTTATAAAGAAAAATTAGATTCCACTATTCTCTGAAAAAACAATTTTTCCAAAAAAAACAAAAAATTAAACCCTAACATTATTTTGAAAATATGAATAAAAAATTAAGTTATTTTTTCAAATTAAATTTCTATAATTTTGAAAATATTTTTTTTAATTGAAAACTTATAATTATAGTGTTTAATTAAAATTATTTCTTTTTGAATTTATAATTACATAATTTATTATATTGAATATAACTATCTAAATTATATTAATAAATCATGAAAATATTTATATTATAATTATGTATGTTTTAACGTAACATATATTTTCGAAATTAAAAAAATAATAATAACTTATCAAATGAAAGTCTAATTACCAAATAATATTATTTTTTTTATATTTGAATCAATAGAAATTTGAGGAATAAAATATGATTTGTATTAATATCTGATTAATCAAAAAATTATGATAATGGTAAATAAACCCAAAAAAATAACGACACAAGGAAATAATTGTAATAATAATGTAATATGTCTTTTGGAATAAAAATGTAGACTAAGATAAATATAAACTAAATTACTACTTATCCAAATTGTTCTCTAACTAACAATATAAAAAATGTTAAATTTATAATAAGAAATTTTAGAAAAATTTTCATATCTAAAACCTGTTATAAACATAATTCATAAATATTCTATATGTATATATTAGTTAGATATTATCCATTTTCAATATCGGTTGTGAGTAATCTTAGGAGTTTAGAACTACTTTTGTAATGGTAGTGTTGGTTTTTCATTCTCCCAAATTTCACCATTTATAGGTCACATCAGTCACTTGAGGTTATGTTACATAATTATTTATAATGTTACACATTAATTCTATATGATTCATTAAAAAAAATTGATGAAACAATTTTGATGAAACATACCGAATGAGGGGAGTTTTATTAAATAATGTGTTATATTTTTATACTATTAAAAAAAACATCTCATGGTTAATATATTTGTATTATATACTACCTAAGTTTAAATTCCCATAGTAATCTATTGTAAAAACTTTATATAATTAGTTAAACATTTTGATAAACCAAGAAGAAAATTTACCCTAATTAATTCATGATTTTAAAATTATTTAGTTTTATTATCATTATTATAGAATAATAATGTTTTTATAAAGTGATTATTTGTGATATTTATTTTAAGTTGATATAATTTTATGAATAACATGAAAACCAATTCACCATTAATTCATACTATAAAGAAATCATTTTTTTCATTGAACCCTATTTTCTAGTGTTTAACTTACCATGATTTATTTATCATATAAATAAAAAGACATTAAATTTATCTTTCCAAAATGTAAATAATTTCATAAACATTAAATTTATACATTAAATCTATTTTGATGCCTTTTAATCTTATCTGTTCATGAAAACATGGAAATTAATCACTACATTGAGGTTGTAGTCCGCATGTTGATTAAATTTTACATAAAACAAGGAAAATGATTAATGAGGATATAAAGTAATGTATAAAAAATAATTTATAAATATAAAAATTATTTTTTAAATTTCAAATTAAGATAATCTTCATAATTAGATGAAGGAAAAAAATAACATGGTACATCATGGATGTTGTAGCGCACACAATGCACGAGTGAGAATTTTATTTTAGAAAAATAGAAAATAGAATGGATTTTAACTCTAGTACTATCATTACAATAAAATAATTTTATACTATTGATATATATTTTTACATTTTAAGATTTTGTAAAAAAATATAAATGATAAAGGGTCCACTATAAATCTATTCCCCACATCATAAATTATATCCTTTGAAATAGGTGTTATGTCTTTCATGAATGAATTTTTGTGAATAAAAAACCACATGAAGGTGTATAGGATGACCAACAGATCTTTTTTTTATTATTTATACCAAAATTATATGGTAGTGGGGTGATGGGAATTGATTTGAGGAGTGACCCTTTTAAAATTAAATATTGATTGAATATGAGTAAATAACCAAAACATGTTATTATATCAGATGAAAGTATCAATGGAATTAGATCTATGGTCATTCAATAATATAGAGGTTATGATAAACTTTTTATCAAGGAATCATCACCCCTTTCATAAATATTTGTTAAATATGTTTTTTGTGCCATTCCTAATTATTTAAATCTTTTTCCCCTGAGGATTTTTATCAGGGAACCCATTTTTTCAAAATGTAATTTACCCTTCATTATTAAATATATGTTGTGCCTTATTATATAGTTTCGAATTAATGAATCAAAATTAAAAATCAATTTTTGTGGATTTTATTTAAAAAAAAGATAATTATTATTATTAAAGTACTCAACATATAATATATTAATTTTTTTGAATTTTATTTATAAATTATAAAATATTAATTTATAGTTTGTAAATTAAAATCAAAAAATTTATAAATTATAATTTCATTTATAATGCACATATTTTTCATTTTAAAATGGCTTTATAATTTTCAAATAAATCTTACTTTTTTATAATGTTATAACATAAATTTTATTTATAGAAATGTATGTTTTCACTATTCACCTTAAAATAAATTTTTAAAAACTCCAAAAAATTAATATAAATATAATATTATTTTTAATATAAAACTAATGATATTATTTTTTGAAATAAAATTTACGTTTTTTATAAATTAATATTAAAATATATTCTCCATTTATAAAGGAAAACAACTCTTATAAAAATTTGAGTTTTTCAAAATTAATGTTACCTATTATTATACATACATTCTATAAATTATTAATTAAAACAACAATAAACATGTTATGTTTAATATATCATATTATTATATAATCATTAATAACAAACATTGTTGATATTAGTAACCAATTTTGGAAAAAAAAATATTTTTAGTATAAAATGATCTACAATGTTTTTTATATATATTAATTGAATTTTATTTTAATTTAGATTGTCCATTATATTTTTCATTCACATATTTCATTATGTTTTAACTCGTATTCATATCCAATTATTCAATTAATAGATTTCTATATTCAAATTGAATAGTTATTTTTTATCAAACTGTATCTTGAATTCCTTTTCTATTCATCCTTTCTTCTAGATAAAGTTATATAAAATTTAATTTACATATGAAACATCTATTGTTAAATAAATGATTTTTAAAAATATTAGTTTATTTTGTGGATGAACTGATGATTTTTTAAACTATGTGGTGCATGGATGTGTGGAAAGGAGGTAGTGATACATCAATCCTTCTATGAATGGGCGGCTGGATTCAATCATCAAATGTTAATATGATGCCACTTAACATGGTTGGTATAAATTATGGAGGGATGCATGATAAAAAATAAAGAAATATTGAATCATTTGAATATTTATTTTTTTATTTCAAAATAATTACTATAAGGAAAGTATTAATAAAGAACACACAATGTGTATTATAGTAGATGTCGTGTCTTTGGTTTTAGAGGATATTAAATATCAAACACATTATGATTGAACCAATTGTTATGTGACCCAAATTGGCCAGCTCATTTTTTAGATGGGGTAGAAGCCTTAGGAACCCAAATATTCAAGATATTATATGTAATTTCTCACATCATGTAGTAATTATTTTACACATCATATAAAATTGAAATACCCGATGTGATATAGAAATTATGTGACACATCATGCACCCCTATATCGATCTATGTACATTTCCACGTAATTTAATGTGACCATCATGTAGTGTAACTTGTTTTCCAAAACTAGTGGTTCTAATCCAAAGTTTCATATTTCATTTTGTGTGCCCCAATATGTAAGAGACATCCTACAAGAATTGAGGTTTTTTATCTTTTAGTGGTGTGATTATAACTTCATGAAGACAACATAGAAAAAACAATAATGAAAACATTAATAAATATCATATTAATTAGGTAAAATTTGAAAATTATAATAAAAAATGAATGCATTTAATATATTTAGTGGCTCAGATTTTCCATGTATTATATTTTAAAATTATATGGATTATTTAGATGACCATGTGCTAAGAAATCATGCAATTCTAAGGCCTGATGTTCCCAAAAAAATTATAAAATATATGAAATATATAAAATATCATGTGTTCGATGATTTCCTAAAAAGTATAATAACATATAAAAAAGGGCTTGAATCTAAAATATAAGGGCATCATTGTGTTTATAATGATTGTCTTTCCCAATGCATGATATAATCCTAGAACATGTCGTGCGTCTGGATTGAGGCATAATCATTTGAGAATGTTTAAAATAAATTTACTTTAAAAATTTATACTAATTATATATTCATCCCGCCTAATATTATCTGTATAAAAATATATATGTAATATTTTCTGTGTTATCCAAAAAACACTAGAAATTGTGGAGGTCCATTTGAGAGCATTAGAGTAATTCTATGGGTGAATTTCAAACTGATTTTTTTTATGATCATGCATAATAGAATCAAATTATCTTTCCAATGACATCAATTCAACTTGATTCATTGTCATTGATTGATTTGAATATTTATTTTGATTTAATTATTTCCACTCTTATGATATCTATGATTAACCTAAATCAATACACCAACTGATTTTTTTGTGGATCGATCATTTTTCAGTATGGGGGATCTATGGGGTTCTTTTTAGGGATTTTTACTATGTGATTATTTTTATTTTCTCATAGTACACAATTTTCATAGAGAATTATCAAGTGAAACATGAATATTAACTAAGGTACCGTCTTTATTATTGTTCACTGTTCATTTTTTCATTGATTCATCATTCATTATGGGCATTCATCTTTGGCTTGTGGATCAACATACACAGATGAATCAAATGTTTCCCTCCAGCTTCTTGGAGCAACAAGTAGATATTATAGATCTGTGTTGTGCATGACATGACATTTCTATGAATATAGATGAAGTATAAGATCATGTGTATTTGGATACCCAATTACGTTTTCATGGAAGGTGACAGAGGATGAAGTGTGTGGATGGTTTTCAAAATAAATCGAATGTTAGATGTTATTTATCAATAATGATTTGAGTTGTAGGGGAATTATTAGTTATTTCCTAGTGAGGCGAGTGCCCAGATTAAAGGACATAGGAGAAAAAAATGACTTGTGAACCCATTCTCAGATTCTGTAAAATCTCATTGAACACAAAATATAATCATGGATTATATGTCTACTGGGATACTTCCAACTACCTCTAGGGTTTCAAGTGGATGACAAGAATCACAAATTATGTGACAATGTCATAGTTTTTCTGACCCTACCCTAATATCTTTGAGTGTATCTCATAGGATTCATGTACATGCGATATAGTACATGGACTTGGGAAATCCATGTACTCCCACATGGACACATATATACAATGTGTACACCAGATATGTCATGTACTAGGGCACGATATGATGTAAAAATGCAAGAAAACATTGTGTACATATACACAGACATATGAGAATTCCTTTATACACAAGAGTGTCACTATTACAAGGGGATATATTTCTTACACCATGTACACATCATTTACATCTTCACTGTTCTCTTAACACACTTTTTCATTGACATATTGTAAATGATTTAGTGCATGTTTCCCTTATCCTCTCATTGATTGATATTTTGGAATAATGTGCCACATATAAGAAGGTGATCCATTAAGGAAGGAATTTTATATAGAGTTGTTGGAATCCTTCTTTGTGGCTCGGATAGATATCCTATATTCATCTGCTTTCCCTAAGTGGAGTTATTTTTATTTTTATGAAAGACACTATAAGGGAACCAATACTATAATTCGAGGGTTAATGTAGATTGCGTTGTTTGTATACCACATCAACTTGGGTTTCATCCTCATGTTATTATTGAATCTCCTCAGACATATAGCTCATACATCCTAAGAAAAGACATGAAGTGCAATACCACTCCTACAGATTTCATCAGAGTAATCTCAGTCATGTTGTGTGTTCTCTCAAATAAGGGATATGTGGAACCTTTGGAACTATAATTTGGGGACTTTATAAAGGTTATTAATTTACATTGATATTGTATGAATGTTTTATGTATATCTAGATATCATTTTAATATTTTTTTCAGACATATACCTATATAGACCTTAATTTTATAACCTTGTTCAATGATTTGGGGTTTTGGGGATCATTATATGTATTCTCATACTCATCCCAGTATAATATTTTCAGGTACATGTTTTGTCTTTTGAATTTGATCAAAATTTGAAAATATTTATATATAGACTAGTATCAGGTGGTTATTAATCATACCAAATAGACCTAGGTGTGTTCTTAGGGTATCATGACCTAATTCCCCACAATTACATTTATTTATGACTTGTTCATATACACTATGTACCGGTCTTGTATTTGGCCTCATTTACTTGTCATTAATTTTTATGTCACTCTTTTTATGAATTAACTATATTCATTAATTGTTTATTTTATTTTATTTACATTATATCATTGTATGGGTGTTGATATCTTTGTGTATATACATGAAAAATAGGATATTTCTTCCAATATTGGGGTCATTCCTACTCAATGTAGATGCCCGCCCCTGACCTAGTGGAGGTGGGCATGGGATGTCAAATCACGAGCTACATTGGGACATGTCATTATATTGTGTTATCAAAGGAGTTGGTTCAACCATAGGAATCGAGCATATGAAACTTTTTTGGGTAAAAAATTTTTGTGTTCCATGTCATTCTTTTATGCCAAAAACTTTACTGTTGCTTTAGTGGAAAATGTATCTCTATACTAATACTATAATAAACTAATTTTATACATAGTACATGAGAACACTAGTTTCATGTAAATTGTTTTTACATGAAACTAAAACAAATGGTTTGTGGCTTCCATGCTCTTCTTGAGTCACCTATATACATGTATTCATTGACTATAGATCATATCTTCATTATAAGATGCATGTACAACATATGAATTCTAGTATTCAGCATCTAGATCAATTGTATTATCCCCTCAATAATGTGGCACTGATACGAGGACCCGTTATATAGGAGATATCTCTAAGTGGAGTACCAAAAATAGCACCACCTACTGAGAAAAAGATTCTACCCACAGTTCTAGAAGATGATATGCACATGCTTAGCACACATCAAGAGATTCTGTGTAGAAACCCCTTATGTTTTGAGTCAATCCAAGAACACATATATATGATGACTAGATTGAGTTAGAGGCAATAATTTTTCATATGGTCAAGACACTAGTAGATCATATGTTGGTTCTCGTAGCGAGCATTCTCAATGGATCAACAAGACTTTTATGATGTTTAGTTACCTCATATTATGGCGAGAAGACTCTACATTTTTCAGCATTTGAGATCCTCCTTGGAGATGAGTTCTCCCTATATGCACTATGATATGTATTCCATGCTATAATGATAGTAGGTGGGTATTTATTTAGGTTCACCATCATCTCAATGTTCTGGATGGATATGGATCATTATTATTTCTTCGAAGATCATACCTTTATTAATGGAAAGTATAGATATATCTGATATAGAATTATACATTTGTGAATTCCTACTTATTCTGGAATGCTAGAGAGAGAATTTGGTGTAGTGATTTTCATATATGAGAAGACATTGATAGTGGTTGTCTATAATAGGAATATATTATCAAAGACTTCATCTTGAGAGAGACAACATTAGTTTTAGGGACCTAGATATGTGATATGATTTCGGAGCAGGTCCATGGACCTAGGGTATATCGTTTCTTTATCACTATACATGGCCATTATAGAAAGAGGGACATGGTTCTACTCATTCAAAAACCAAGTTCATATTTCATGATAATGTTGAACTCGTTTTACAAGAAAATTGGGAGATAGTGAATGGATTTTTGTGGTAGAGGCAGTGTTAAGAGCAGCTACACCTTTAGTTTGGTGCACATGGATGAGGATATTGGATAGTAGCTGGAGGTAGAAGATCCTTCTTCTAGTTACCATTTCCACATCGGGTGGTATGCACAAGGCAGAAGGTGCTCAAAGATATGGGTTGGGGAACATTCATGCATTTGAATATTATAACTCAAAGGCTACAGTTCTAATATGAGGTATGATCTATTTCATTCTTAACTAGGCCACAATACCGATACACATAGTTTCTAGTAATTCCTTTATCACCACAAACCACATTCATGACTTTTGAGATTCTTTTTGATCCCCTTACTCGACCCATGATCGTGGAGACTCATACAATAGAGGAATCTGTTATCTCACACTTTTTATGATATGGTGAATTGAATTTGGGGTGATAGCTTCATTGGGATCTCTATTTTTAGTCATGAGGCTTTATTTCATCATCTTAGGAATGTACTAATGATTTGTAGTTTATTCCCAATTCAATAGTTTATGGAAGAAGATGTGTTGTTTCAAAAATTATGAGAATAGGTATTTCTTTGGGGTGAAATGGAAAGCATGATAGTGTAGGATGGACTAATTCATTGGTGGGTGCAGCCGATTACTCAATATTTGACTTGCATGAACCCTGTAAGAGTGAATTCTATGTGTTTCAAGGTCACTAGAGTAGTGGTGGTGTATGTGGATGGATTTCCAATGGATTTTCAAATCCTACCTCCCCATAATGAGATATACATATAAATTAATCTATAATCAATGATGATATTGACATCTATTCGAGCATATTAGATGGATCAAATATAGCATCATGAGACGATGATGTAGGTGGAGGAATTGAAGAGAAGGTGCTTTGATAGACCCATTCTTTCACCCTGAGATTCCCATTGTTTGTTCACCAAGAATAAGTGTGGGAAATTGTGATTATGTATGGGATACCATCAACTAATCCAATTTACCGAGAAAAAAATACCCACTATTGTAGATCGAATATCTATTTGATCAGTTGACAGGGGAATTCTAGTTTTTAAAGGTTGACCCTAGGTTATTCTATCACTTGTTCCGAGAACGGGACAAATATATAGTGAATATGACATTAATGTGTCACAACATTCACTATGAGTACATGGATATCCCCCTTTACCTAATGAATGTAAAAATAGTGTACATTGGACAATTGAATTGGATCCTTCGACCCTTATTATATGGTTTCGTTTTAGTATTCATAGATGATATCCAATTGTACTAAATTTCTGAGGTTAAGAATGTGAGAAACATGAAGAAGATTTAATGAGTATTATAAAATAACCATATTTATGTTAATATCTCGATGTTCTAATTCCGGATACATGATTTCCACTTTCTTTGACATGTTATCCTAGAAGATGGTGTGGTAGTGGTCATAGGTAAGGTTGAGTTAGAGGTAGCTTGAGAGTAACCTATGTGTGTTATGGAGTTGTGAATATTCCTTGGTATTGAAGTCTATTTATATAGATTCATGCAATATTTTTCTAGGATATCATTCCCCAAGAAATTTTTGACCAGAAACGTGTAGCCTATCTTGTTAATTGAGTCGTTCTTGTAGACTTTTCTAGGGTTGGGGAAGAGATTTATGAGGGCTCTAATCAGTATATTAGCATATGTGGGTGTTGAGTATGTACTATTATGTGAATAATCAAGAACCATGATTTATTGTGTCCAAGTGAAAAGGAATTAAGTGAATTATTAAGGTTCATATCAGTTGATAACACATGTACGGACCTATAAAACACATGAATTGAGTTAGATTCAATAGACTTCACACTGAGAATATGGATACATGACCTTATGGGAGATCGATTTATCATATAATCTTTCCAAAAGTGTGTGAAGTATATATCATATCAAAAGTATCTTATCATGATATGAAATATATGGATAGAGTTAATATAGGTTTATGAATTAAATATTGTCTATACTCCTAGGAAGGGGAACATGCTACAAGATGCTCTCACCATGATATCTTTTCATAGTTGTTGAGTTAGACAGTAGAGAAATTGGACTAATGTAATTTTTTATTTTTTATTGTAGATACTATATTTTACCTCCAATCAACGGTTGTTACCCCACCTTTTTTTTCAATGATTCACGGAGTCACAAATTATTGAGGCTAATTTTGAGACCATGTGTACACATATATCAACTAGGCATGCTCCTAAAAAATTTATGGAGCTGAAAATGAAGTTGTTTTTTTATGATGGATTATGGTACTAGTGAAGTTGTGAGAGGAGGATATAATGGAGTTTTATAAATAACCTTTTACAGTATATCAAGGATTTTCAAATATGTACAATTACCACTAACATTAGTTTTGGTGGCCATGTATGGAGAAGGGAGTTCAAGAGTTTATCTATTGATTCCTTACTTTTCAGCAAGAGAAGACTCAGAACCAATTTCCTTTTGGTTTAGATAAACCTCATATGATTCCAAAGTGGTTGGGGATGTGATATCCATGGGATTCAATATTGGGTTACCATATTCATCTAGGGACAAGATTGTATCATGGTTATTGTAGACTAACTCACATAGTCTTCCCACTTCCAAGCTATTTGAGAGAATATTAATGTAAAGATATTGGGACACAACCACATGAATGAGATAGTCCTAATCGATGGAGTTACATCAATTACATTTACATACCATGAATCCCTCTTTATGTCCCATTTATGGAATGAATTGCGGGAGGCTTTTTGGACTCAACTATGTTTTATTAAGGAATTACACCCTTAGAATGAAAGTTAGAGTAAGAAGACCATTCAGGTTCTAGAAATCATTATATGAGGTTTCATATTAGTATTTGGTTTTAGTTTTTATTATAAAATACCATTTGCGATTTTTCATACCGAAACCCATACCATTACTCCATTCATATGTAACCATTCGAGGCCACGTACATGTAAACCTATAAGTCAACATGTTATTGGTCTGACTAAGGTGAGTCACACTTATTATCCAAGAGTTTCTAAGAGATTCTATTGTGATGTTGATGATCATCTAGGACAGTATGTGGATTTTATATAGCCTTCATATATCTAATGATAACAGATGAAAATTTCCATTAGTGTATTCGATGGTAGACCATGTGTTTTTATGGGTTTCACCGTGACATGGATTATAGAAGGTTGGTCATTTCAACTAGATTTCTATGATATTGATTGGACCACTCAAGATAATACATATAGTTTGGGAGGTGGCATACTGGTTAGCTCTACCACCATAGTTACACATGATAAACAATGTCATCCATGTGGCATATCTTAAGAATTACATGTATGACCCATCACACATTTTTGACTCATGAGAGCTGCACATGATAAATGGAGATACCATTTATGAAAACACATTTAGATTGAGGATTTAAATGAGATTATCCTTCATGGGAGAATGATTCCTTTAGTCTGTTCTCAGTGATAGTACATGAATCATCAAATGATTAGTTGGAAGCAGGAGGTTCACATTAAATATTTTTACCCACATATTTTTTTATAAATTTGGTTTTCAATTTTTTGACATTAATCTCCATGGTGGGGATAATGTAAAGAATAATATTTTTCATTTTTATTTTATTATATTGAATAGATTTTTTTTAGACCACTAATTGAGAATCTATTTGATTCGGAGGCACGGTCTTCCCAGGAAAAACATATGAAATATATCAAATATAAAAAATAACATGTATGATATATATTCCAAAATAAGATTAGTAACATATAAATGGGGACCCAAATCATAAATATTTTGTAATATTGGAGTTAAGATTGTGGATTTTACACTAGTCATGATGAAATCTTGAAACATTTTGGGCATTCAGATTAACGCACACTTATAAGATATTTTTGAAAGTATATTAATTTAAAAAATTATTATTTTTAATTATTCCCCCGACCTAATGATCTCTATATAATCATTATTATATTAAATTTTAGTTTACACACATAAAATTTAAAATTTTGAAGTGGAATATGAGAGTATTGGAGGAATTTCATGGGAGAACAGAAACCTGATAGTTGTTCGAAAATCATGTTCAATAGAATTATGGGATTGTACCAATGAAAATGATGAATATTTTTTCTTCATCACCGATCAATCCAAATAAATTATGGATTTTTTTTATTATTTTATTATCTCCTTATATAAGATTTGTAATAATAATGTGAAACAATCAACCAAAATATTAATTCACGGATCTTTTTTTAGGATGGGTTATCTGTGGGGATCTTTTTTGGGGATTTCGGTTCATGTGTATTTTGATTATCTCATTATTCATCCTTATAATTATAATTATTTGGGGAATCTATTTATTATTTTTACATTGTGGGAATCATTATTTTCCCCATGTATCAATAGAAATTGAAGAATCAATAATTGTGAAACCATTTATTGGATCAACTATTCGATATTATAGATCCGGGCTCACCATGACATGACAGTGGTAGGATGATAAAAGTGGAAGTGGACGAGTCATTTTTTCATACAAGAATTCTTTATATAATCTTGCGTTGACATATAACACCTACAGACAATTTAAAAATGAAATTAAGGGGATTTTTTTATTTATGATGTCATGACTCAATGGGGAATGATTTCAGATTTTCGAGCAATGCATGTTAATGGATTGAGGGCTGGAGGAGTGTTTGAAGAAGCATGAACATGATCTGGGATTCTAGAAATTCCTATAACAGACATTGTGTATTCAATGATAACATGGATTTTTTGACCCATCACATACCATCTAGGGATTATTTTAAGATAATTTTTTCATAATGTGTGACAATGTAACACAACAAATTAAAATGTCACACGACATGTGACCATTCCCTAGTAGTTCAAAGAGCACATCAGGGTGTACGTAGACAAGGTTTGGATTACATGGTCTTGGAAATTTCATCTTCTCCCACACTAACATGGTAAAACAATGATTACACATTATAATAAATGTATTATTACTTGGGTATAAATACACGATAAAGGGAACATCATGTACTTCTATAGGGACCCGTGGTTGGAGAATTTTATATAGCCAGGACCCATTTCTAGGGGGACACATCCTATATTCCTAGTAAATATAATTTCATCCTTTAATGTCTTATTAGTTTATTTTCCTCTATATTCTAGGAAAGTTTCATTTGGTTTTGTTCCCAATATCCATTATCTGAGGGTTAGTTTGGAATCACAACATACACACAGGATGTTGGTCCCATCTGTAGGAATACATGAATATAGTAATTTGAATCCTCAAATGAGGCCTTGAGTGTGATCATTTATTCATAATCATTCTCTTAGAGGTGTTCACAGTATCCTCTGTACCAATACTAGAAAGGATTTAATCCTATACATAATGGGTTAAACATGACTACATTGTTGTTACACACCATGATTATGGGTGTGATCCTCATCTATGTATTTTACCTCTAAATACAAACAATTTATACATCCTAAGATAATATAATATGAGAAAGTCCTCCTAGAAGGACATAATTAGTGTAATCTGACTGACGTAGTGTGTTCTCCTAGATGATTGTTATGTGGAATCTTTCATGCATGAATTATATTATGGAATTATATTTGTGACAATACATTGAGACTGAAAGCATTTTTTGATTATGTCTTGATATTATTATTTTGTATTTCATTAACATATTTATTTTTAGAGATGATTATATTTATTTTTTATATTCTTTATGGGTTTGGGTTTTCTTATAGAGTAATGTTATACACTCCTAGTTATAATATTTTCTTTCTTGTGTTGTGTCTTGTGAATATTATCGACCCTTTGATAGAGTCCTAGCAGAACAAGGATGGGGAAGTTCTTTGCGAGACCAAAGAAGTTAATTTGTACTCATTTGGTATCATGATAGTAGTCCCCACTATTAACATCATGTTGGTTTTTTTTCACACTATTTTGTGGTGGATTTTTATTTTTCCATGTTTAATTTACATTACTTATTTTTTGTACTTTGGTTGTGGGGTTTGATTTATTCATCATTGGATTCATTCAGTTGTTTAGCATTTTAAAATTTTATGGTCTTGGAGATGTGTGTCTTTGTGTATAATTAAATTAGGGTAAGTCCACACATGTAATGGATATGCCTACTCGGTGCTAGTCTTAATCCACAGTCCATTTGGGCTTTTGCTTCTAGAGTTGGGGAACAATATAGTTTTGGATGAGTCATTAAAATATAGTTATAACAGCCACCAAAATTGGAAATCCAAACCATATAAAAAATGAGAGGGTGAATAAAAAATACTGGGTTCTTGTAGAGATTTTCCTAGAATGCTACCAGCTATATGGACCACTTCCTACTTGTCCACTATAGGACCATTTCCCTTCATCAGATCACTAGTATGGAAGTATAAAAGTTTATCCAAAAGAATGAGTTGGATGTGAATATAATACATAGTAATAAATTTAAAATAAATTCATAATGTAGGTTCCTAAAATATATAATGGTTTATTCCCTGAAAAAAGAAAATGTCCTAATAAACATTAAGTCACACATTTTTTGATTCATTGTGTGCTAACCATGTTAACTCAAACCGTGACTGCATCACCATCAGCTTAATCCAAGTAATGATGTCAAATATGTCAATCTATGTACCATTATTAAGGATAGAAATCAAAAACCAATGAAATTCTAGTCATTATTAGTAATTATACATGAAAATAAATGATCAGAAAGACTTTTACTTTTGTACATATATATACATTGAAATCCAAACCCTCTAATTATGATTTTTCAACACCATAATTCATTATTCGGACAGTAATCCACCTAGGCTCAACCCTCTATAGGAATTCCCAATCCATCCTTTAATGGAATTTGGACTATGTGAGATTGGTTATATGAGTTTCTATACATGTACAACATTATGTATTTCCATTCCTAACAAAAATAGTTATTAAATGACATCGAATAACCCTAACGGATCCATGAAATCATCATGATTCCTACATCACATTTACATATTCTATGAGACACAAATAGAATTACCTTTTATAGTAGGGAACTCAAATTTATATCTGAAAAAAACATTATGATTCTACACATAATCACATGTTCATAAAAAAAACCTCAAAGCCTGACACACAACCACATGCAATATAAAAGAATAATGGGTTTCAAATATAATTAAAATGTCATGGAAACATCAAATTTGTGGCCCAAAAATTGCAAGGAACATCATACAATAGGGTTGTATATGTCATCTTCATGGTTTGACACCTCCTATGTTGTTAAAAATCTAGAATGGATCCTTTACATGCCACAAATCCTAGTCTTGTTACTTATAATCATAGTTTTGAAACTTTCTCGATGAATGACCCTCAATGATTCTAAGAAAAAATCATATAATGTTAATTCAAAAATATTGAAAAATTATTACATACAACTATAAAATCTCTATCCTACATGAATCCAAAATATAAAAGTTATTTCCAAATTATCCTTCTATACAAATCATGGTTATTTTAGTTGAAAAGTTAAAATACCACATTTTATGATAGTTAATATCTCTATAATTTTGAAATATAATAATTCATTTATCATTATTTTATAATCAAGGATAATAATAATTTTATCAATATTAATAATTGTATTAAGATTATTCATATATAAATTTATAATAATTAATAATTATTATTTGGAAATTATATCCAAAATAATACATGATAAATTATAAATAATTATTCATTATCATTATGATAATTTTTGTGTTATTTGACACTATTGATGAACCCTACCATTAATCATGAAATCATAGAGAAGCTTATTTACCAGAGAAATAAGAAATATTTTTTACCTGGAATGTATTCATGAAAATCATTGCTTTCATGAACAGATTGGAGAGAGTGATTTCAACTGCACTTGGAAATGTAAATATAACTCTAGTGAATCAAGTAGGACTTCACATATCATGCGCAAATAAATTTCTAGATTTCTTAGACTCAAAAAGATCCCCAATATTTTATGAAGAGTTCGATTTAGTATTATTTTTAAAAATAACAAATTATTATTATCTACATAATTTGGAATCACTAAGAATTATTTTCATTTATGATATTCCATTGCATGATCAAATTATCAGTATTTTACAATGATTCCTTAATAGTATTTATAATAGTAAAAATAGTCTAAAAAATAATCTCCAGTATTTTTGTAATTTAAATTCATCAAATGGGATTATAGACGTATGAATTGGAAGGAGATACTAGAGTATGTATTTTAAATATATTTACCCAAAAAAACTTTAACATGTGGGTAACAAGGTTTTACTATTACATATATCTATCCTTACGCATATTCCCTTATTTGAATTTTTAAATATGAAAAAAAATTATTGAGAATCTCTTGTTACATCATGAAAATCAGTTATCCTAAAGTCTCATTAGGAAACTATAATCTACTCATATGAAGTTCATAGTTTACACATCCCAAGCATCGGTAACACTATGGTTCTCTAATAAAACATACCATAAATGGTCGAGATACCCTTACATGGTAATTTTAATACCCATGGTACCCATAGAGAGTTAGGGTAATACCCTTTAATGGATCATATGGAACTTACACATACACCCTCACTCTATCTAGTAACCTTACATGAGCATTTGAAAAATCGTCATTATGTTTTCCCAATATCCATCATAATGTTATCTAATCATGATGAAACCTTACCCATCCCATGGATTGAATGACTTAACCTTATTCATGTAATGGATAATCATTACATAGAACAGGAAATACCCTTATATAGTTTGTGGATTACCCTTATGAATAATTTTTAATCCTTATAATAGAAGAGTACCTATTGTCGATCGCCTAAGTCCTTGACTTGAACACTTCACTTAAATCAAGTAAAATATTAGTGGAATGATTTAACCTTGTTGCATATCTTGCATCCCTCATTCCTGACTTCCGTCAAGGCCGATTCTTTTGTATATCCTTTTCTCCTCTTTCCTAGAACATCATTTATTTATGATTGATGGGATTGATTTCTGCAATCCCTTAACCCCTTACCACATCCATGTCTTCCCCATCCACTTTTGTTGTTCTTAGGGAGCTAACATGTAATCCACCACCCCTACTATGATGGTCCCCAGAGGGTAGTTCTTTCCCAAGTGACACATATGCTTCTTCCTCCAAATGGTTTTGTCCCCTCAAGTACACTACTCAATATAGAAGTGGTTCTGTCTTTCTTCAAGTAGGTACTATAGAGGTATTCAACCCCATGTTCCACAGATAGTCAACCAGAAATATATATTAGTGTCAAATCATGATTCTATGTTCATTATGTAGAGCCCTGGTATTCTATGTATGGCGGGCTCTTCTTGATCATGAGGTCATTGGATAACTCGACCATAGTGAGAGGGGTTGATAATGACCTTGTCTTAGTCTTTCTATTTTTTTCATTGCTTTAGGAGCTCATAGGTGTTAAGGGTTGTTTTCCAACTCGACCGGAGGACTTGAGATGTCACTAAGGTCTCGAATAGGGAGGTGAAAAGAAGAAGTTGAGTGTATCATAGAGGATTTCAGGATGTAGAATCTCCGCTTTCTTTGTTTATTCCTCACCTTATGTCTGTCTTACCTGTCAAAGACGTTGAAATGAAACTGTATAGACATATTTTAAGGTTACAAAATGGATAACCTCATAGTTAAAACTTTGTTTTGTGTAATATGTGCCATGGACCTATATCATGAACACACGAAGGGTACACCATCAGGTCTAATAGGAATAATTATCCAAATGGTAAAATGGAAAGAAAATGGAAGGAGAAATATTATCTATAACTAAGGGCCGCGAACTATTCTAAAATTGGACGTCCACTGATTCTGGTAGTTAGAATTCAGTACATAAAACATATGATACCAAACTAGTTATGCTTACAGCTTGTCATGGTTCTCAGTATAATATAGGTAGTAACTATTTGATCAATATTCGAACCTCTCTACTAGCTTCTTTCAGAGATTGAAATTTTTTACACTTCCATTATCTTTATTTTATTTATCCAGCCTACACATATTCCGTCTTGCTTTGTGCGGCCGCATGGACCTCTAGATACTCTTCTAATAGTTAGAAATCTAGTTTCGGAAGATATCATCCTAAAGGCAAGTCAAGAAGGAATAGAGAGTTTACAATTCAAAACCACACAAAAGATGATTTTGATTTTATAGTAGAATTTATTTTGTGCCAAATAGAGTTAGAATGTGCTTTGGTTCACTGGTTGTATATCCCTATATAGATATAAATAGGCTCTTTATTTGAGCATAATCTAGTTTCACTCATGGATTCACCAGTGATTAGGTATGGGAAATAGTTTGATTAGGATTCTTCTAGAACAGTTCTCTCTATAAAGAACATAAAACACTGATCACTAAAGAGATACAAAGTTGTGTTTTTCTTTGTTCCCAGAGGACATGAAAGATTTTCTTTAGTATTATACAACAATTCAAAGTTGTAAGACTTTTAGTTTACTATGGTTATGTTAGGGGACTCATTGGTCTTGGTTTCGATTCTAGAGATCGATATTCTAATTATCTTTTTTCGAGCTAAAAATAATTTGAGGTGAGTGGGAATGTGACTAGATAAAAAATGGAAAAAATTATTCTTTAACTTTTTGGAATTCAATAGAGGATCCCAACTTCCCTGTCTCATGATCAGGATGATGCCAGAATTGGAACTGATCCATACTAATCACCGATTTTGGTTCCTTATCTATTTTTTTTAGAGTTGTGACTCTTTGGACATTTGGATTAAACAAGTCAGGTAGTTTCTAATATAGATTAGAGTAGAGTATTCCCAATTATGGTTGAGTGATTAGGTGAAATAAATTGGGTTTCTAATTTCCACAGCAGGTCAGTCATCAAGTGAGTGAGTGAGATGCGGAGGGAAGAAATTCAGGTTAGGCATGTGCCATCCATTTTCCTATTAGATGATGTGGTTGTCTGCCAATTATTTATTCTTCACCACACTTTTTTTCTTCTAATATGAAACTAGTATGTGGTAATACATGTATTCATTTTACGTGGGTTGTTACCTTATGTTAGAAAGGATTTCGAAGGTCATAAAGTTTGTACTCTGACCTACAGGTACTCTTAAATATAGTTATAAAAGAGTACCTATTATAGGTGAATCATATCATAATCGTGGAACACTTATATTAATATATATATGAGTACTGTAGAATATTAATAGGATAGTAAGAAAAAATGAACTCCGACAGTTAATTTAGGAGAAGGAAATAGACCTTATCTAGTGGGATCTCTTGGGTATTCCATCCAAGTACTAAAGAACTGGAGGTTATTCAGAATCATTAAGCGAGTGACTGTCCTTCGGAAGATGAGAATGTTTATAATCTTGTTTTTACAATACCTATTGTTGTTGCAGTAACTATTGATTTCGTTATTGGTCTTCTTCTTTATCTAACTGTTTCAGTAACTATTTCATATCTACTGTGAGAGTTGTTTATGCATGTATAAGTGTTCTTATTATGATAATATAATCCCCTATCGAATCATATATAAATTATTCTCTAGAGGGTATTCTTCTTGAATTGCCTCTTGTTGAAAGAATAGAAGGGGTCGCTATAGAATTTTCTCTGAACGAATCTGCTATTGGAAGGGAACCATCAAAGGAAACTACCAATATATATCAGTATGGTCACCTGGATTACATCCATAGGAAATATTCCCAGCTTATCCCTTCCTTACTGGCTCAGTACTCTAATATAATAGGGACATATATCGGTATAGTGTTCAAAATTTCATCCAACTGACTCTCTAAAAACTCACTGTGACCACATTCGATCATAGAGCCTATTACCTCTTATATGGAGAAGGGAACAAAAACTATATTCTAATATTTGATGACTAAGACTGGTATACGTCTATGAATAGTAGTCATGTCGTGCACGATTTTTTATTCACTTTATCTCGGCTCGTTTGGTAGGGGTACAAGAGTTAGATCAGAGTGAACCAAAAAGTGAATGTCTGTTAGATTAGTGTCAGATACTCAATCTATATAGTTGAGTAAGAAGATTGTTTTATAGGCTTGAAACATAACATGTCTGGAGAGTAAAATTAAACAATCTCACATAAATTAGTTAATCATTAACACTATAGCTAAAGGGTTTATCCATACACTTAGAAAATGAAGTGAATATTGTCAACATATATTTATTGAAAACAAACTACGAGATTTTAAGATTCTTGTTTTCAAACATTCCTAATCTCTCTATAGATTTAGGTCTATACATCCGCTCTATCTCTAGATTTCTTAATTGATTTATCTATAGCTCTTAGGTTTTAAAATGATAACATCCTTTCCCTCGAACCTAAATGGGATTGGCTTATCATTAAAATGATATTTTATATCATTGCAATAGGACTTACTAAATCACTCTAACAAATCTCATGAACTTGAAGTCCGTATAATCTATAGAGTTGTAAAATTATCTAGAAAAGATAGAAATGACTAAATATAGTTCCTTATCCTTACTAGTATATTTATTATTTAGTTGTTGAATCTTATCATTACCCTATACCCCTATCGACCCTTAAGGAAGAATTAAGGGATGTAACAGAAGTCTTAAGAGAACTAACAATCGATGGATTGGAAGGGCAGAGTGATAAAAGAAAAAATAGAAGTACATTTAGAATTTTCACTCCTTCAACGAAGTACGACAATAGAAATTGAATAGATTAGTTAGGATGGATGGAACTACCTCAAACTGGCATGATAATTTCTTGGTATATTACCTTGGTTATATTCATTTTATTAAAAATCCAAGGTCATAAAAACAATGGGGAGTATCTTTCGACACGTTTGACTTCATCATATTTCCAAAGGGATCCCTAGGTAAATCATCCAATATATATCAGTACCATCCCTGTGAGAAAAGATCTTCATTATCAACCTAGGAGTATCACTTTTGAATTTGGGTACCCACCGTATTTATGAGTGGTACATATTTTATGTCCTCAACCACCCTGTAATCACGTGACTATAAAATGTAGTTATTCCCATAACATCATTAAACAACAAACAAAGACTTTTAATAGCTTTTATAGAAGACTTGATATGACTTATCCTTGTTTTCCTATTTTGCAAGTATGTCGTTGGTTTCCTTGGGATTGATTTTCCAGTTGGTAATGCCACTCACAACACACTTGAAATATATGTGTGTGATGGCACGAGTTCATTTTCTTAATGTGAACTAATTAATATGGAACTTATAAATGATCCTTAAAAAGGATACTGGCATGTGGAACATAGACCTATTTGTGAAAATGGATGCTAAATTCCCATTATATATAAGGGAACAAACATTTCTATTAGTTTTTTTTTCATTATTGCTTCTAGAATACTCACAATTAGAAGAGTATTCTGTATTTGATACATCTATCGCATCACCATAGGTAGATATGTTCCCAGGCATCATATGCCTTTCATACCTATAAGGAAAACCAGTCATCAGTAGGCCCCTGATACGGATAACATATCAATCTACATTCATTAGAAACTATCAATTATGAGTTTGAATAATTCTAAACACCAACAACTGATCTCTTTTCATCCTTTGTAGTGGAAATAAAAGGAATTAAGTACTTTTTAATGAACCTTGACTCTGTACTCTCTCCCAGTGAATCAATAAATCTAGCAATTTGACAATGTAAGAAGGTGTAGTTCAGTGCTCATCTAATAGTGTGCTTCCCATTCCATTAACATTCATGAAGAAGCTCAAGATGATGTGACCAATAGGAGAGGAACTTTTTATCTTTTTCTTTCAAACATGTAGTCATATATACAGTCTCACAAAAGAATAAAGGCTCATGGGAATTTTCTAAACACCTACATGTTCAGTATCATTTTCCTGAAGGGTGAATTCCTCCATCTATATAATATAGATAGTCAGATACTTCCAGTATCTGAGGTTCTAAACCTTCATATATTCAGTATAACCTTTTCGATTCATTCTTTATAAATGGACATATCTAAATTAATCTATAGAAAGGGTCACAAACAAGTGATCTCTTTAGAACTAGAGACTATATAGAATAGTACATGTCTTTCTTAAAATAGAACCTCTGCTCTGAATAATGTTCTCATTCAGGAATTCATACTATTTTATACCTTCAAATTAGTTAATATATGTAGGAATTTGGACCCCAACCTAATGTACTATGCCACCTCACCGCTAGAGATGTCCTTATGAAGAATAGACGGGAGTAGTTTTTATGGGGAAAGAATGTACCTATAGTTCATTAGAATGAAAACAATGATAAGACTGATTTGAATTGGTAATAATACGATGAGGTCATAGATGACAAGAAATAATAGGTTTTTCTTCCATCATAATTAATACATTCAATATATATCAGTACCAGTGGCGTCGTAGGTGATGGAAAAAGTAAAGAGTTCGGCATAAGGATTGTTCGGATGAACGGAATGTAGGGAAAAGTGAATTTGTTCAGGGTATACACTGCTATTATTATATTAATATAATATATAGAATATTACCTGATCAAGAAGATCTAATCATTATTGGCATGTAGTCATTGTGGAATGTAATACCATTAGAAGGCTATAAGATGATGATACAATTTTTTATAAATTGTCCTATTGTCTACTCCTTTGATAGAATAATACATTCTATGATCATCTTATTTTAGAGAAGAAATAATTGGATGGTGGGAGGGTTGGTTTTTTACCTTAGAAGCATGGTTCTATCCCCTTATATATTCAGTAGAACCATTAGGGTATGGAAAGGTTATTTAATCAAATTCACCTCTCCCATGACCTATCTTTACATCATCAGATGGGAGTCGGGCAGGTCTAATTAGCCTAGTTCTCTTTGCATAGACCTAGACCTATAACCTAGAGGGAATCAAATGAGTTAGAAGAACATGTAGGAAAAATATATGTTTTTATTCCATTGACTCATTCAACTTAAGTTGACCAATGGAGATATAAGGCTCATCAATCATTAATTTCCTAAACTAAGGCATTGGAGGGAAGTACACATGATAATTTACAGTTTGAAAAAGGTGTGCTTTCCAATTTGGTTAATATAATCTATCTATTATCTAGAAATAACTTTTAAGTAATCAGGAATTCAATAATGAATTGGATTTTTATTCCAACATTCTTTCTTTGGTTAGATCAAAGTCCAACGGCTGACATTGTAAAAAGTAAGAAGAAATGGAACTCGCAGGAAAATCTATGTAGCAAGCGGTTCGAAATTCAGTCAGCTTGGTGAAAGAAATTATTTTCTTAATTACACTATTCTTTCAATATAAATAGTAAATATTAAGTACAAGGGATTAAATGAGAAATATGGTATGAAATTGTAAAAATGATTGTAAATCTTCCACATTTCACTTCCTTAGTCGGTAATGATAGATCTATGTATAAAAAGAAGGCATGTCGGAAAGAAATAATTCACTGATGTTTATGAATGACCTTACACCTTAGGGTGAGGTTCTAAACCCTTGATATATAAGCAGCATATTTCTAACCCTTAGATATAAAGTAGATGATAAAAGGATATGTTTTTATTCCAACTATAGACAATTACTGACCCCCCTATTCCCATTTCCATTGGGGAACTGGTGAAACAAAACAGTGCTCCAGTGCTGACTCTTATGCCCCATTAGGGTTAGGAAGTAAAATTTCCTTACCTATATCAAGCAGGAGGCTAATGGAGGGTCTTAGAATTCTAGAACTCCATTCAGGAAGCAATGGCCGACTTCAAAGCTCAACTGGGATCAGGAATGAAACTGCTAGGAATGGGGAAGCTCAAAGGCTCAAAAAGAAATCTAGCTATAGAATTGACACATAATTGTCTTTTCTGTTTATGACCATAGATGAATTCAATGAATGAAAAGTTCCATAAGAAACTAAGTGATATGTTGGATCCAAAGCCTCAGAGTAGATCGAAGGCTATCAATTTGATGGCCAGTTCAGTGTAACAACAGAGATACTTGCAATCATCTCACATGAGGGACCCTAATGTTTATAAAATTGACTATCTATAGGATCAATAATGGGGTCTATAAAGATAGTTACTCTATCTATATAGTATAGTACACTATATATAAGAGTAAGTGAAACTAGCCTGAGGTCGTGATAACAAATTGAGAAAGCTACCTTGAGCTGATTGGAATTGTGGACTATGATTGGGATTTGTTTTTTCCATTCAATTGGCTAGTCTTGCATTCCCCCTTTCACTTAGTTTGTGTGATGATGGCCCTACAAACCCCCAAAATTTAAATAGTTTGACCAACTTGATAAAGAAAGTGCGTGTATTTCCTTGGCTTCCCCTACCCCCAATTCGTGGTTCGGGAGTCAATAAAGACATAGAGTGAGAAAATGGGATGAATATCCCAAATATTAGAAAATAATAGTGTCATTTCATTTATCTATATCAAAAGAGAGTCTTTGGGGAATAGAACTCATCCCTCATTAGGGGTTCGATAAAAGGGCTGAAAACGGGTACAACAACAACCATCCATCCTCGGTGAATCCAGATTAACATCAATGTTATTCCACTCATTGACATCATAACAAGACCAGCCATTCATAGTGTTTGAGTCGGTATAATATAGGTTGTAAAATTAATTGACATTCGATCCTGACCCCAAACACCATTTACATTCCAGTGTCCCGCATCGACTCATTGGATACTCAATTTGTTTTTCTATGTATCCACTAACTAGGTATTCTAGTATATAATGTCTAGCCCATCCGCCAAAAAACCCCAACCCCACCAATTCCATGTCGTACCTTATCACCTTCTATTATCAATTACTCTACTCTAATAGTCACCCCACAATTCCATTCTAATAGAGCCATTTTTCCACCACCCATTTATCCACTGATGTCATAGTTCCCCCCTGTACCACTTGTTCCTTCGGTAGCGAGAAGTACCTGTAATGATTTTATTCGTATTGGGACACTACTCTTCTATATATGAATGGATAGGACACTCAAAACCAAGGATGAAATCAAGATAGACTCAACCCCCACTCGATGAGCTAACCCATTCGCTCTTCGGAACAGGAAGGAATCAACAGTCTTGTTTCCTAAACGAACATGAAAAAGGCAGTGCAGGAGGAAAGGGAAACATTTGACCAAATGTGATGGTTCATTGGTTCATTTATTGTTGTACCAGAGGGGATTGTGATACCTGGTTGATGAAATGTATTCCACTAGTTGATGTATGAACTGAGTAATGGGAGATCGATAGTTCAAGCGAGTAGTGTGAAAGGGCCTAGTGTGATTGGAAGCTTTTGAAGACCCAGTGAACACAAGGAAATGAGAAATTATAGAAAAATAGAGGCCATGAAAGCATCCCAATTCTAATAGGACCCATACCCTTTCTAAACCAACCCATGAAACGAACCAGTAACTTGGACCAACCTTGTTGACCATGCAACCAATTCAGCACCGGACCGAGTTGATAGTAGGTCCAAAGGATGTTTTGTAACCACCAACAAAAAACTCGAAGCGGATATCACACAATAGAAACACATGCTTATCTGAGTAGTGGGAATATGAACATATGGAAGACGAACGTGTTCACCTTCTTGAAGATCGATTGGTTCTCACAACAATCTAGTCGTGAGAAAAGTAAGAGTTCTGATGAGTACTAGTGCAAGCAATGTGGTGACACTCAAGGATGAAGGTGACATCATATTGGCAGTTTAGAATGATTAGTGGATGATCATTGTTAGCTAGGAAAAACGTCCTAGGATAGGACGGTACAAGATAGATCAACTAGGTTTTTCAGTTCCCTAGATATCAATATTTTAAGAGTACCGAAATCACGACGTGTTTCGATCATTTCAATTTCCACCATTTTAAATTACTTCTTGGTCCCCAGGTTTTTGGAAGACCGAATACTCTTATGCATAACTAGTTGAATTTTTCATTCCATTAGATTCAATGCATTGACAGCCTCAATGAATATGATTTGTTCCCACATTCTATCCTAAATCAATTCCACTTTGATGTAATAGAGGATGGAGCAATCTCGGTCCTCAAGTACGTATTGAAATATCTCTAATTTTGACCATTTACAACGCTAAAAAAGATTATAAAAACTACACCTAGAAAAAACATCCGGTCATGCCTACAAAGAGAGTGAGTGAGACCTATGTGGGTATACTGAAGGAAAACCAATTCATTTCATATAGAAATACTCATAATAGATTACCTATTTTCTACATACATGAAATTTCATACTTGTTCAGCTTATGTCATTATGTATCTTCTCTACAATGGTCAGAAAGATAAAGGTTCTAAACACTTGATATATATGTAGCACCTTTAGGGGGATGTTCTAAACCCATGATATATAAGTAGAACCTTTATAAAGGGTTAGGAAGAAATTATATAATTAAAGAGATTGAGTCTATAATTGAGTCGTCAAGTCTTATAAGAATGAAGAGATGCTTTTATGTTATAAGGATCTCAAGACCATCTTTTCTTTTATTGACATATCCACTAGTTCAATAACTCTTGATCTAGATGATAGATAACTATACAGGAAAATGTATGGTTGATCCGACCCTCCTTTTTTGGGAGGGTCAAGAAATGAGTCACATCATTGAATCCCCATCAAGACTACTCGGTAGGGGGAATGTAATATCCTAACACACTCTTGCTTTTTTTGATCAGAGGAGAAAACAATAAGACAAGAATATGATTATCATATGATCATATTATCTGATTATCATCTAGTATAGTCTTCATAGATGTAGAAAATAAGACAATAAATAATATATCATCTAATAGTGACCGAAAAAAAGTGATCGACCATTATTTTCCTTTGTCAACAAAACTTCTGGCCGAAAATCATAAATGTTGTGGGGTGTATTTAGAATATATAGTCCACCAACTATATTTTTGTCCTCAATAAATATTAAACTCCTAGTAGTTCAATATGAAGTGTTCCCATTTAGGAAACACCGTATTTTTTTCATCAACTGCTATGATATAAGAGAGAACGATTCCATTATCGATTGCCACATCATGTCCACTATATATATAATTACTCACCACTCCTTGATGCTTTAAAAGCTACACATGCTTCCTTCCATCAATAGATAATAAGATATTCAATTATTCTAAAATGTAATATGACTGTATTTCTTGTCTTTATTCTCCTAGTTAGTTCTCTACCAATTATGTCTGAGATGTTTTCTATGATATTTATGAATGAAGTGAGACTATTACGGTTGGGTAGAAGCAATAAGTTTATTTCTATTGGAATTTTGAAGATGTTAATGACTAAAATGTGTGAGTATCCAATTCTAGGAGGAAAATCAGGGCTACTTGGCATCCCTTGTGTTTGGATTCTTGAATTCGATCTTTCATGCCTTGTTGGACCTCATTGGCTCAATAGGAGGAGGAATATCAAGAAGTTTAACTCACACCAAATTATTGAAGGGAGAGGTAAATAAACTATTTGAATATAATATCTATCTCTCAACATTTAGTCATGATCATTATGCTTATACATTACTCAATATGTTTGTGAGCTAGAGAAGGAAGAAATACTTAGCTTAGGTGTGTCATGCTCATTGCATATGAGAATGGTGATGAATTTTCATAAATCATAGTAAGAAATTCACCATGTTCCATGTATTTCTGTTGATTTCCCTTTGGATCTTAGTTACCTCCCCATGGGTCCTTCAAAGCATAATATCTCGGAGAAATCTGACAAGATGATCCCATATCACACAAGGTGTGAATCCTTGACAAATTATGTTTCATTGGGGCATAGCGGATTGACTAACGGGATATCATTCAGGGCTAATACGATTACATAGTGTTACAACAAGTGCCATGATAAGATCTATATTTTGGATTGGTCGATCAAGGATTAAGAGTTTCCCACCTCTGTCTCTAATAGACAAATCCTGGTCATACTTTGTGGTTGCAACAGGTCTAAGACTATATATAAGAGTGCGTGTTTTTCAACTGAGGGAATTTGGTAGCTACTAAGTCTTTTATTTAATATTTATATCATTATGATCTCGTTATGAGGGAAATTTGTGAGGCAAGTATAAGACAACATATGGGACTTCCTGTGCTACGTTTTTCCGATCTATGTACTAACTAACTGAACTCGACAATACTGTTATGCGCTATATTTTCACGTATAAGGGTAAAGAAGTGAACATGGATACCATTCCACTAGAAATCATATACTAGAGTTCTATTTGATCATATTTAGTTGAAATTGATCTTGATTTATATTCTCTCATACTGAAATTCTTTATCTTTGTATGTGGGTGACTCACAATCATGAAATTGGTTGGTACCCTCTACAATGAAGGTTTGTGAGCAGGATCATGGGTACAGATTTTCAAAGTTCATTTTCAATAAGGTATTTTGGGTGAAAAGGAAGTGAAAAAAATAACATCAGCAGACAATTATTCAATATGACTATCATCGAAACATCATATGATCATCTGATCATCTTGTATAGTCTTTATATAGTATAGATCTAGCATTCTAGGAACACTATATTAGAAGCATACCTAGGCTTGACCATGTGAATATTTTTATAATGGACTATATGAAGGGTGATCTCTCTCTCTCATAAGTCATTCATTTCTAACGGCTCAGGGTAACATCATTTAGGAAGGAAATAAATTTAGATCGATTGTGTTGTTGATTGAATGAATGGAATAACCCTATTCTAGAATGAGTACCCGATTTCAAACATGATAGATGACCATTATTAGGGTAGAGTACTAAGAATAAGGCTAGGAGTAGTTGTTGAATTTTTTGATGGTGGTGTGATAATTCCAGTCAATTATGGGATGAATAATCCTTTGGATGATGGTATTTTTTATCTTCAAACCCATTGGTTGATTCACTTTAATATGTTTGGTCATCTACTCTTTATTAATGGAATTGAATGAGGGTCTAGTTATCTCTATGGTAGAGAAATCATGGGTCATTGGGGTCAAATCTGCACAAATCTCAAGACTCGATAATAAAAATACATTAATGACTTTTTTGTAATATTTTTCGTTTTAAGGATGTGTCAAAAAAATTCCACACGGACATGCTACACAAGCTACTTCATAAGGATGTGTACGGGTATATATGGTTAGGTAGATGGGGGTACAAATTCTTCCATGGAATATTTGGAGTGACTGAAAACAATTAAGACAAAGTAATTGACATTCTTAAAATATATATATGTACTAGTGAACTTGATATGATCATCTAATATTTCAGAAACATGATCCTATTTCAAGAAAGTCAATAATTAGTATGAGTGAGACTCAATTGATAACAATTAGTGATCTTCTCAGATGCTTACTGAATCTCAAATTCCTAGCTACTACATCAATCGTGGATACTTAAATTTTCAAATTCATCAAGACTTTGACCCCTTGAAAAACATGCGAGGGAAAAATCCGTGAAAAAAATGAACTACAGATATCATGATAGTAGATGGCCTCCATGATGATTAGAATGTTCATAACAAACATTGAAAGAAAAGTGCCTATATATATTAGTACCATCCCCTCTCAACAAGTTTAGGATGAGTCGGCATGAAGTACAAGTGGTTGCACATTGATTATATGGAACCATAAGGATGAAGTACTGAGTTCTGATATCAATGAAAAATTTCATCGTTAGATGTCACATTGTCTGTACTATAATGTTGACGAACCGACCGAGGAATACGCTATTCATGAACTTGGTAATTTCTTATAGACCGGTACTGATATATATTGAACATAGTGAACAATAACCCGAAATAATTCTGAATCCACTTCCAATTCCTGCTCTAATTCCTAGGTCTGATGTTTACAGTGATGTCATCTACTTGTATACAAATGTACTATTTTGGTATGGGAGGGATGTTGGACTGGTACTGATATATATTGATTGTTAGCATTATAAGAAATACGTGACACCAACGATTAGGAACCACCTCTAATATATATCATTACCATAACCCATACTGTCTATGAAACCCATGGGATGTTTCTAGTACTGATATATATATTGTATGAATCAACTGGTCAAGTAGAAGGTTGATGAAGAATCTCTTTTGTCTAGACGAAAGCTTGTGGTTGCTGAAACACTCTGAGAAGTTGAGGTATAGTATATTGCAGATAGAGTGTGGGAAAGATTTTTTTCAGGTAACATTTCCATCACATTAACTTTGTATAAGTTTAAGAGGTGGATGTTGTGATATGGATTGGCAGTCGTGTGATACGTTGGAAAGTCCATGATGACATTAGCCTAAGTTGGATGGGTCGGTACATAAATCGGTGGCAGTGGGAAGCTAGTCGAGAACATTATTGGGGTTGGTACTGATATATATTTTCGATGTGACTCAAACAAGTCTTTGAGATATGTTGGTCCAACTATATTGGAAGAGTACATGAACCGTACTATAGTAGCGTTCCAATATCTTAAAAGGTGAAAAAATGACCACAAGGATTGAGAAATGATTGAGTAGTGGAGAATGATCTCAAATCAAGAAAAACCTAGACACATACCAGTTGGCCCTATAGAGTCAAGGAAACATGTACTCTTGTATATAGAGGTACTTTTGGAACCTGCCCAAACATTCAATCCAGATTTAAAAGGGAAGGTATGGGATTGTTCCAATACAAACCAATAGGTGGGGGGTAGCCGTAGGTGAACAATAAGTGCGATGTTCGAATCATCAATTGTGGGATCGATCAAGGAATTGTACAACTATATAGAATCGCGGTTCATCAGTCGATATCTGAATATGTGGTACATGTATCAATCAAACATGATTTCTCTATTGGAATTGTTATGGGGGGTTTGGTAGGTGCCATCAATAAAAATGTTAAGAGTGGTGGGATGTCTAAAATTGGTGTCTGAATGATATGCACCGTGATGAGTGCATTTGAGAAACCATTCATTATCAACTGAGTTGAGTTGGTGGGGATATTCGACTCGAGAGCTTTACCTTTACCACTCTAATTTTCTGAAAAATGATTCTGACATACACTTCTATGATAACCTTTTATCGATTAGAGGTCCATACAAAATTTTGAGCTCGAAGTGTATACCAAAGCACTGAAATACACTCCAATAAAAGGGTCACATGAATTGAGCTAGGTATTATGGCGTTCAAACATTTTTTTGACTCATTTCCATCCATGAAACTGTATACTATTGATTATCTCGGTACTTTAATCTATATATTCAGCTATTAGAAGATGTTTCATTATGTGATACGACTCGGTACTATACTCAAATAGTCAGTACTCTACTGTAATAGTATCAGACTAGGGTCAATCCCACATGAACTATATTATAGACTATATTGGTGGAATTGAGGGAATTGATGCTCTGATGCGATGTTCGCAACTCTACAGGGCTGATTTGATTTGGGTGTCAGGAATGCTTAAACTACTATTGGGAACCACATGGTGATGTTTCATGATCTGATCAAAAAGAGTTTAATAGAGTGAATGGATATGTATTTGTGTCGAGGCCAATAATTTTTTTATAGATACACAAGAAGATATCCATTCAATTGCTGCTCATTTGGCATATCCTAGGAACTGGAACAAGGAACCGGGATTCCCACTATTGGATACACTAACCTTCTGCATTGGGCATTGACGATCCAATCAGAATTCAGTATAATATTGGTAGTAGAGTCTTCTAGCTACTCGACACCGTTAGTTCTCGGAATAATATATGTAGTAGTGTTGCGCGGACATACCTCTACTACATAAAATATATTATACCATACTATATCTATATATATTAGGGTGAAGGTAGGTTTATGTAGAGACATCATGTTTAGGGTTTACATGGTGGTTTCTTAGTGGTTCTAATTAAACTAGTACTAGTAGTGTGACTTAGATTGGTGGTTTATCTATGGAATGAATGTAAGATCCGAGTGAATGGTTGGTGTATTGCATAGCTCAATGGGGCATACTATACTACCTATATTATACAGACAATATTTATTAGTTCCTCAGGACACTTAACAACGATCAATGTGAATGGGAGAAAGGAATGATGAACTGCCCATATGGCCCAGTGCAGATGAAAGTCTAGTTCGGTTATTCAGATGCCTACAAACCAACCATCTACCCCAAACCATAGGTAGGAACAACATATGATTTTGAACTCAATCCACCATCTGATGTTGTTTCTAGACCTGGTTCGGATGATTCGATTCATATATTTCTCCTCTCAGCAGATTCATCAATTTCCCTGAATAAAAAGAGTGAATTGACTGATATTTTCATAATATAAGATCCTATGTTTGTAGTCGATTCAGTGACAAGAAAATAAAATAGTACCAAGAGTGACCCATATCATTCATATATAGGCTACTATTCTATCACAATCGGGCATTCCTCCCTTCTAGATATTCTTCTTTTAGTACTCTTATAATAGTGTCCATTGAAACATCTTCCTCCATGCAAGTACTACACTCTCTATAGTGCCGATTGATTCACCTAAAACTTATATTCCCAGATTCAGCATTACCATTGGTAGGGATAGAAGAAGGATATGACCTATTATTAAAATGACTTAGATCGAACACTCACTCTCCTAAGGATGACCCATATCCCACAATGAATGAGCTTCAACCTGATGAGAGAGGCTCACATCACATGGGAAGGATACATACATATCTTTCAGAACCAAGAAATAGATATTCACATTATCAGTAGGAAGATAGAGAATTGATGATCACTCTTCAAGCTCCATGAAGTCTTCTATGTGACCAATTCATGCTTCAGTGAAAAATGGTTTGATGACAAAGTCTCAATATAATATATGAAAATGGATGTTGAAAAAGAAGGTCTCAAAAGGAACATGTACTCTTCTATATAGTCATTTGAAGGTCACCACCCACAACTGTTCATATTCATAGTGGGGGTTTTGAAAGAGTGAGAAAACCCTTGTGTCTTGTATGTAGTTCGTGATCTACTCGATATCAGTGTACTAAAGGTTGGTTTGATCCCATTGGTGAATCCACCTATGCATATATATGAAGTGTACCTGGGACCATCAATACCCTTCTATTTTTATAATGTGCACCTACAAAATCAATTGAGTAGCGGGGTTGGCCATTCACAAACCACTAGAGATCTTATCTTGGCATTTTCACTAAAATTTGTGTGATCAATGGTTGGTAAGTAGGGATGGTTCGAGTTTCATTGTAGTTTGAAATACCTTGTGTATATGCTTGGATGGTTCCCATTAGTCGACCAGGTAACCTTCGGCTTGACACCCTACTGTGATATTAGAGAATAATACTTTTTTAATAGTATACTACATTGTGGGGATGGTGACACCAAAAAAACCAGAATCATCCATCCTTCCAACCCCACCGTCATATCCCAAGGTTTCATCTGAGGTCCTAGTCGTTGTTTTCATCCATATAGACGTGTATTCTCATTTACACCAAAGGTTATTGCAGGGTCCTAGTGTCCAACGACTATATCGTCTGGATGATACCCTTGGCTCCCACAGACCAAGTTAGTATATTTCAATTGATTGGATGGTTGAAATGGGAATATGTTCAATTCAGAGCAGGGGATGTCTTGTATGGAAATGGTTGATGTGTTACTCACATCAGGAAGAGTTCATATCCCTAATAGAAAAACTGTTTTATAGTGGTAAAAACTTCTCCTCTATTGTTCTTTCAAAATCCGCTGATGGTCTCCCAAATACTGTTGAAACTTCTCCTTGAGCTATGGTCTACATCATATTCCCTCTATTGTTGCAACAAATGTGGTGCTTCATGGTTTTACTTTTCTTCTCTGGGTGTAGGGTGAGATCACATCTCTTACTACATTTGAGTGATGGTCACTTGATGGTGTTCCAGTTCCTAACTCCAACCCCTCTTGTTCCGTCATGTTGGCATGTTCCATCTATGTGGGCCAACCACTTTACCTCTCTCTCACACTAATGCATGATTATACCTAGCCTATTAGACCATCTATAATTGGTCGTTCATTGTTCGTTCAATCATTTGGTTAGCTCCCATGTAGTCCCAGGTAGTTCCATCAATATTTCATGGCGCATCATATTTTCTATCGATTCATACACTCGAGCTGTCAGTGAACCAATGTTCCTATGGGAACTGATAGAATTGGGTCGCCTTCATCATTTTGGCTTGGTTAGCTTATCCCAACTGCTACAGTGACACCTCATGTACATTTCTTCCAAATCATAGAAAGTTGAACCTCATATTCTATATATGATTTGGATATCAATATGGAATCTATTTCTCCACAAGTAGTGCAGATGGTACCAAAATGAGGTTTGGACTGAAAGACACTATTGACAATGGATGGTTGGGTAATTCAATTACTAGAATTCCTAAGAACCAATACCACAACTCAACACTATTCAATGGATATCGGTTGATAAGACTATGTTTCCCCACTACTATGTCTTGCGAAATGACCTTCTCAAGAAAAAGAGAGATGGTGGTGACAAAGATGGTTCAAGTACATCATAATCGATGGCATCCCCATTCCAACAGAGGCAATTCATACTGTAGTGTCAATGAGTCACCCACCCTATCTATAGTTGTAATAGAGAGATGGAGCGAAAAGGAATAGGTACCTAGGTGGTTGTTGTTTAGAGTTGAGGTTGAGCATTGGAAGTAGTGGATCAATTGGAATCAGAAACATGGATAGTTGTTGGACTACCACAATATATGGTAGAGTATTGAGTAATTGGAGAGAGTAGAATTGGGGGTTTTGATCCTTATACTATAAGAATACATGGGTTGACATACTACCTATATTATATCGAATTCGGTGAACCATGGGTTGAAAGGCTTTGAAATGGGGCTATGTTTCGTCTCTACTGGACCTCCGCCATGAGATGGGGGTGGAATGCATTCATTGAGGGAATTTAACTGATGCTCTTGCAACCTCCCACAATGTTCAAGAAACAATGATCATAATTGAATAACAACTGTCACAAATTTCCATCATCCATCAATTCCTTAGTGGTGATGGAATGGATGGATTTTTGATGGGGGCTCATTAGCTGGTGGAGTTCAAGGTGAACGGATGGAGCACACAACCATGATATATAATAAAGGGATACAAGGTTTGCAAAAAGAAACTACTGGACCATTTGAGCTCTGTATATTATAGGTAATATACCCCTTATAGACTATCTAGATAGGGGGTTAATGATCAATATATATAAGTACCAGACATTCCAATTTTTTCCACACTATTATAAGAGTATTTAATCGAACTCATCTTGCTGAGTGGTGGAACACCATTAGTGTTTGTCGTGTATCTTCCAAGCTCGTTGCACAATAGTACTCCAGATCTGTCTCTTCCCCCACATATATTAATCTCACTATGGTAGTAGAAAACCACATACTATTCCACCATTGGATCAAGGTGTTCCGGGTAGACTCCCAAGTTTAAACATCCTGTGAGGTGTCACCGAAGGTGCCCATTCAACTCGTGATCCAGATATAGTTATTCATGACCCTAATTCTATATTTATTCGGTGAATGGGGCATAGGTATGGGTGATAGTGGGCCTATAAGAGTGAAATACGATTCCTGTTATCACCCCACCTTTCCACCCAAGGGTTTGTTCTCCGGTTCAACTAGTTGAAACAGCCGCTTTGCAGTATGGTTATAAACCCTTAAATATAAGAATCCACTACTTATATCTAAGGGTTTTAAAGGGTAAGGAAGTCTAGAGAAGTGGTATGTACTATATTCTAGAATATTAGAAGACTTTATAGATATTTAGTAGATAATGTCCACATATAAAAAATCCTATTTTATTACATGTATATAAGGAGAGAGTAGGTCATGGTATTTCGACAGCAAGGCATTCGACTATTTCTAATCAGAGGTTCCATGAATGCCGAAAATGGGCAAGTGGTCGTGAGATCTCTTTGGAAGTGGTACTACTCAAGGATGGATGAACCCGATTGTTCGATGTCAAATTGTTAGACTATATATAGTGAGTACCGGATGGAGCCTACTAGACCATACCACTGAATGAAAGAGTAGGTTCTCCCGCACTGTATAGAGTAGACTGCTGAATGTGGCACATCGAGGAGTAGGGGAGGACGCCAGTTCAAAATGTTCTAAACCCATAAATATTCAGTAACATCCATTTAGAGAGGGTGAAATATATATAATGGGTCAACTACCATAGATCTTATCCTTTTTAAAGGGTCAGGTCCTCCGTTTGTATAATCTAGATAGTTAGACACTTCATGTATCCCGGGTTCTAAACCCTTATATATTCAGTACCACCTATCTGAACCGTTCTTTAGAAAGGGTCCGGAACAAGTACATTCAACTCCATGGGTAATCTATTTGAATACTGGAACGGGACCATGGTTCTAAATCATTGGGTTGTCAGGGTTCTAATCAACTGCCGACCGAACGATGGTACTGAATAATAGGGATGGAGAACTAATACCAATTCAACTGCTCAGACACCTTGAATCCTTGTTGTTCTAAGTTTCAGAATAATCGTATGAATTTCCAAGGGCAAAGAGCTCATGGGGTTTACTACTAGAATATGAAATTCATAACTATATAGAGTATTGTACTTGACTTGGGGTAAGGGTATTCATGTGGGGGTGATGACCAACTATTGGTATTCAACCATACAATGTCCAGGGGTATCAGGAGTGAGGTCTTATTACAACTATGCAGGTATTATTGGGGAATTAATGGTTGCTCTATGGAATTTCATGGTCATCCTATTGGGTGGGGCAAGGAATAGGATTCATGGGTGGTCTCTCTAGTGGTAGGTCATCCAATGCCACGACTCGCCGGCCTGAAGGTGCAATGGGAATGTGCTAAATGGATTCTCAGCACCTATGTACTCTACTCTATAGACTAATAAGGATAATGAAATATGATATTTATCATATAAAGTGTTTTGGATTGTTCAAGGTTCAGAAGTTGTATCATCCACTATACCCACTCATTGTGGTCACTTGCTTGGGATGCGGGGGGAACAGTGGTGCCTTCTTGTACGCATCAAAAACTAGGATGAACCATGTAAATATGCATGCCTCCTTGATGTTGTTCTCAACCTCAAAAACCCAAAACCATTACTTGGACAAAGCTTTACCTTCTGGGTTTTTTGGTTTCAACAACTCATTTGTATTTTTCTCCACTAGATTCATGGATGTGGAGGGTTCTTGAACCATGGAGGTGCTACAGAATATATAATCTTTATGAACTTTGCTACTTCACCATATTAGGTTTAGAACCATAATATATAAGTAGTATAAACAATTATATTACCTTATATATTTAGTAGGAGAACATGAATTTCTTTTACTGGTCTGGACATCGGCGGCAATGGGGGACCTTCTATTCCTACAACAGTTGGTGAGGTGGTGGAATTTATATGATAAATACTAATAAATTACTCTTTACACAATACCCTTACAGATGATTTACACATGAAAATAGAACATTGTATGGCATATGAGTCGATGGTTCAACATAGGACTCAAACTAGACGAGTTACATGAGATCATCAAGATGAAAAAATGGGGAATGGGTCATGCACTGCTACAGTGGGTGAGCATGCTTGGAGCGAAACTTCTAACCACGACATCGTCCACCTATAGTGGGTGAAGGTATCCAATCACCACTAGCAGTGGCTGTGTAGGAAGTATTGGGATGGGGGTGATGGGTTGATCAAGCTACCATGGAATGATATGTCTAAGGGTCAATATAATGGGAGATAGTGTCATTGGTGATAGAAATGGGGGCACAGATCATAGAAAAGAGAAACATATGAGTGTCTCAGTCCACTCAATCAACTGAGAACATGGAAATAGCAGTGAGTGAGCACCATGGGGTGTGTGTGCTCATGAGGATGGTAGGCATCCACCAGTCCCTAGGAACCTATTGGCCTATGGGTCAGGCATTTGGCTGCTCAAATAGAAAGACAATAAGGATAAAGTATCGGGATACGAGAATTGCAACAATTGTACTCAAAAGTAATACGATTGGCCTCCCTATTAGAGTAGGGTACAAATGACTAATTGAATAGAGTAATATGGGGTGATGATTTGAGTGTGGTTTGAACGGTTTGGTATGATCTTCCCACGAAGGTGAAAGCCATAACATTTTCCTAACCATTGAGTGTAAAACATCGATAAGTAGTACAAGATGTGTTAAAATTATGTTTTTTCCATGACAAATTGAAGAAACACAGGGAACCACACTCTACAATGGATGACATTCCAGATTATTCCATGAAACTGATAGAAAAATGAGTACTGTGAGGGGTATTGGAAAGATCACCAACCACATTCTGAAGGCAGTGAAATAGAACCCCAATTATGATGTTGTTCAGACAGGAGGAGAAGAGAATATCATAATAGTGGCTGGTACTTCATCCTTATGGTTTGGCACAATTGGAGTGGTTGGTCACTCACTCAATTCCAAATGGTGATGCTTTTGCATGACGGGTCGACTACTCTATGGGTAATGCGGCTAGAGATACTATCTAATAGTGACACAATCCATTGGGACGTACTGCCTTTTGACCCAGAATATATCGAGCATGAAATAGAGAGGTGGTCACTTGATAGTTGGCAGTGGCGGGCGGAGACCAAGTGTGTGGAAAATTACTGGGACGACTCGTGACCAGTGGTGATAGGCCAACTGAGATCAAGGATGGCTGTTTTTCCAAAAAATCTATTTCAGTAGTGTGTACCTACATTCTAAATGGCCCGAGGTAGAGGGTGAAGGTGTGTTGGCATTGTCAATGGATAAGTGATGTTATGAGGTGTCTGACTCCATGGGTAATCAATTTGAATTCTGGCATGGTATCAGTGGTACAAGATAGATGGTGTGGTGACAAGATATACTATTGAGAGGGAAAGATCTCAGATCATTTGTTAAGGTCCCTATGAAACTATCTTAGTGCACAAGGAAGTGGGGTATCGATGTTAGTTCAGTCGGTTTGCGTGGATGTAGCCATATGGATGAACGAAAGTGTCATAGCACACTGGTCATGGGAGAGTTTTAACCTACAATCTCACAACCCTATATGTGTTCCACCAATGTGATGACACGATTCCATCATGGTCCTCCATCCATATAAACTTGATAGTCATATACATCACACATTCCAAGATATAACAACGATGGTGTTGTATGTATAGGACGTTCTGTTGATATATGTCAAGGCCTTGGATACTAATCCTAGGTGTTCCTTATAAGAGAGAATGTTGACCTGATTATACTATTTTAATCTAGTTTACATGTATAGCACTAGCAGTAGATCAGGGAATCAATGGGTGGTCAGAAGTGTTGAGTGAATCCGTCCCTTAGATCTCCTTTCGCCGATGGGGGTACTCAAGAGTGAGAGGCCTATTTGATTAACAGTGAAACTCCAATGAAAATGCCCATAAGGTAGAAGTACCTATTTGTGGTGGAGTATATATGTGTACTTTATATGCTTAATACCAATAAAGTCGTGACTCTTCCATGGCAGTTCACTATTGGAAGAGTACATGCCATGTGCCACAATGGCAAAAGATGTAGGTCATAAGTACTGTTATAATAGTGTTTATGGACTATTAAAGGTTTACTATGGATTCCCCATGAAATGGTTGGGTTCCAGGATGGATTAGGTACCCTTTGATAGTTCCCTATCTGAAGAGTATCTGAGGTATTCTGCATTGCCGGAATTGGGCATATCGCACATCCGAATCAAATTTACATATACATATACATATAGTAGCTGGGGGTTGAGTTGCGCAATGGGAACTGAAAGGTTAGAATCACCACTATAAGGTTGATGTACCGAGCGACTGGTCATCAGTTTCATGGCTTATTCACTGAAACCACCTCACCACAATATAGGGATTGGATAATATATATAAAGAGTATTCGACTCTTCTAATAGTGTTTCCACCTTTCCCTATGGTAGTGCCAAAGGTGGGGATAGTTTTAGCTACTCTATATAATAGTTTTTTGATTCTTTTTGGGGCCAATAGGTATAATATAGGTTGTAGAGGTAGCAAGACATGGCAAAATCCACTCCAACTGTTCTGTTAGTGTAGATGGTGGAAGTGGTTGGGCTATGGAAAGCCTAAATTAGAATAAACTATGAGTGTATGAGTCAATTCAATCTAGAAAATAGATGATTATACTATAAACCCACACACGTGCACCGGTTGAGTATACTATTTGGCGTGTTAGAAACCCATTTAGAAGGAACTCAGAAAGTGCTTGGACCACCATTCAGGTCACTATTAGAGTAGAGTACTGACGATAGTCCTAACTAATTGGATCACCTATAGTCTATACATCCTACATGTGGATAGAAAGGTAGAGACTATTTATTAAAAATAATGGAATATTCTATGAGGTGGACCTGAATATAGAGTATGACAAATGTCTGGTGCAGCATGGTCGATGTAATTGGGTACTGACCGAAGGGCGACCAACCGTATCGACCTAGTGGAAAATGGGAGCAGAAACCCTAACTGTATGAAGGTAGCGAAATTCCTTGTTGCATAATTAGCAACCAACACGAATGGTGTCACAAATACTGTAACACCCCAACCATAGTTACCTAGAGTTGGTTCATTATTACATAACATTGGCATGATCACAAGAGATCAAGTCTCGAAATACCAATGAGTTTAGTAGCCTTGTAAGTACTAGATACAAAAATAAGTTTTACATTACATTATGAAATGGAAAACAACATCATTGTGTCACCTTTGAACCCACTCATATCCCATAGCCTATTCCTGTAGGTTAATCGCAGTATACTTCTCCACATTATGGGAAAAGGAAAACATAAGAAATGGGTGATCTCAGATGCTCAGTAAGGATAAAAATATAGATGAAACTATCCTAAATAAGCATAAACATTTAAGGCAGTGTATAAGATTAAAACACAAGCCTTTTAAACATAAAAACCTACATAATATGGGAAAAATAAATTAAATAATGTCATTCACTTATTCACATGGATATACTACTAGTCTAATAATCACAAGTAATATCAATAGCTAATTTCATAATGATGGAATGCATAATGTTGGACATCATAATCAGATAATCAAGGCCTCATGCCAAGACTAAGAATAAAATTTTGTCAAGGCCTTCTTTCAAGACACAAGTTTGTCTCATGATACCTTCTGAGGCATCGAGGATCAAGAGTGGGCTCCACCCATCACATACTCTGTCCAATCAATTCCCTGTATGAAAAGGTTGAAAATAACATAAAAATTTGTATAAAAAATAACATACGAAATATTAATATATTAACCATAAACCAAAAATGGTTTAAAAATAACACATCCACATTCAAACATATCAAAAATCCATCAATACAATATGGAAGTTTGTATCATAATAAATCAACTTCAAACAAGTTTAATATCTATCAAAGGATGTTGACATAGATGAAATAAGAACTATTTGAGAGAAATATCTCATTCTATATTGAAATTAGTTAAAAGTTGTATAATTTTAAATGCAAAAATTTAAATTGAAAATTATTCTTATATTATTGTAAGGTATTATTCGAAGGTGTTATAACATCAGAAAATAACAGCACTCTCCGTATATGTTAAAAAATATTCTTACCTTAATTTGTCGAAAAGGCAAAAAATTACCTTGTTTGAAAATTGATGGAATGATTACTTGAAAAAAATATTAAAAGTCAAAATAGGGTATAAAGTAATTTAACCAATATTCTAGGAAATTTTAAAAAGAAGTTTGAAATTCATATATAAGAAACACATATTAGGATGATATTGAATTCCTAGTAGATTCTTATGTACAAACAACCTCAAATAATAAAGAGATTATAAAATTAACCATTACCTTTTAATTTTCCTTGTTTTAGGGCACATTAACCTCCAGTATAATGGTTAAATAATTTGTATTAAATTATAAATTAACTAGATACATAAATATGATATCATATATGATATTCTAATATTTCATTGTGAATGATATTTCATTAGTATCATCATTTCGGGTGTTAACTAATTTGTTTTCTTTTATATATTTAATTATGTAAGTACTTTTTGTTATGGATAGGATGTATTTGATTAATATCCAAAATTATATTAAGTTCTTAAAAAAATATAATCATAAAATAAAATTTATTCTTGAATGGTTATGATGGGAAATGATTCTCATCACGTTCATGGAGACGGTAATCTATACATATGCATGAGCGAATGTATAATTCTATTGATTGTGAAATCATTTGTAATTGGATGGTATATCATATATACAGAATCATTAACATATTATATTTATTTTTCACATCAATTATACTAATTATTACACAAATCCAAATAATTATGTGTTGAATAACAAACTACACCATTACATTGAGATGGTAAGCCATACGTACACACGAAAGGAGACATTGTAATTCTTAAAATGGATAGAATAATGAATATTATTGAAACATATTTATAATAACATAATATTATGTAGAATATACTAGAGTTATTATTCTGCTATGGAAACAACTAGGATAGAGGATGTGGAAGAAGAAGAAAAGAACATCGAAAGAGGTGATGAAATAATTACATCTTCTTTAGGTTCTTCATTTAGATTTTGTAAAAAGGGCTCCTTAGGTTGGATTCTGATGAATGTAAGGCCTCTTGGATGAATTGAGGGAATTTGGGAGGTTATTTGAGCAGGGTTTGGCTGAGCCAAATTTCTTTCATGGTGTGGAATGACGATAATAGGAAGTACCCTATTATAAGAGAGGTGAGGGTCACTTTAGTATAACTTGAAATATTATTTTAATATAAAATAATTCATGGTTTCTAATAGCTCTAAATGAATTTATTTCAAAAATAATGTGGGGTTGGGTCAAAATTCCCTCAACCAATAGGTTTTAGACAAGTTTAGGTCACCATATTATTCTTATCATTTAGATTTAAACATTAGTTAAATAGTTTAACTTTTACCATGTCTTCTTGAATTATTATAATACATGGTTAGTGAACATTCTATAAAATAAAAAGAGAATGTAAAGTGGTTCACTAATTCCTTATTCGTAATTATAATAGTCCATTGGCGAAACTTATTTTTTAGGGAATATAATATCATTTAATAATATATTATTTGTTATAAAAACTCATTTACATCAATTTTGACACTATTTAGTATTTGGTTTTTTTGAAAGTCATTAAATGATGATTAATTCGAAAAAGTTACCCTAAATCAACCTTAACATGGCATATTCACCTAGAAAATTCTTTTTTCCCATCAGAAGTTTCAATTTACAATTCTTTTGATATTTATAATATCAATTATTTTAATCATTCATTAACAAGGTAATTATTTCATCATAATTGTGTCATAAAAAAATTAAATTATTTAATGTATAACATTATAAATAAAATAACATGATTTAGGAAATATTTTTATATTTCCAATTAATATTTATAGTAGAATTTATCTAATGTATAACCCTATATTAAAAATAAATTAGTTATTAAAATGTGAAATTAACACTTTTAACTCTTCTTTAAATAAAATAATAATAAATGTTGTAATCTAGTCCAAGTGGATCATAAAGGATTATATTTTATTCCTATGGTTGATTTATTTTGAAATAAAATTATCAAAAATAATTAGTAAATTTTTAGGGTTATTATAATATCATTTTTACCTTTAATTACACTATTTACTTTTAATTGTGGTAAATAAAATTCAAATGACACTCTTCAGCAAAAAATATATTCATCATATTGAACCACATATTGGTTATTTATTTCAACTATGTCATTTATATTTTTGAAACTCAATTCATAGAAACTATAAAATTATGTTTTATGCAAATTTAATAATGTGTCTATAATGTGGGTAAAAGGCGGTAAATGATCAGTAAAATTTTATATATCTAATATTAATATTAAATGAATTAAATAAATTACATTATACTAATATGAGTATTATATATTTATTTTGAATTTAAGTTAAATTTAAATAATAAAATTTATTGTTTAAATAAAAGAAGGGTTTAAACAACAACGTAGTGTTTTTCACTATTACTAAAAAATACAAAGGTTTCAGAAAAATACCCAAAATTCACCCTATGATAATTTTTATATTCAGAATCCAAAAAAGAATTCCATTTTGAAAAATAAAATTTATAAAATTTAAAAAAGTTAGTATTACTATTCATAATTTCTATTATTGTTGGGTCATGGTGTGATAGAACTCAAAGTTGCGTACAACACAAGCTATTACATTATAAAAAGAGAAGTGTATTGTGGAATCTTGGGGTGTAACATTATTCCCTCATTCAAATAATTTCATCCTTGAAATTTCTAGAAAATTACTACATAAAAAAATTCAGGTGGTTCTTCATCATACGTTCCTTGGGTTCCCATGTAGCCTCTTACATCTTATAGTTACTCTGTAGAACTTTTACCAGAAAAGTCATCTGGTTTCTCAAAACTTGTTCTCTGATATCAAGAATCATGACATGATATTCACAATAAGAAAAATCATTTTCAAGTTCAATTTCTTCATAGGTGAGTACATGCGTTGGGTCGGGCATGTATTTTGTCAATAGTGATACACGGATCACCTCCTTAAATTTGGAGATAATTGGAGGCATTTCCAAATGGTAAGCAACAACTCCAATTCTTTCTAGAATTTAGAAACGTCTGATGCACCTGAGACATCATTTACCCTTCTTACTAAATCGTATAACACCATTCCATGGAGATTCCTTCATGAAAACATGATCTCTTACTTGAAATTCGAAATCATTCCTTTGGTTATCAACATAGATATTTTTACTTCTTTGATGTGCTTTGATGTGGTTTTGGATAATCATCACCTTTTCAATTGTTTCCTCAACAAGTTCTGGGCCTATGAGTTTTCATTCAAAAACATCATCCCAACAAGTTGGTTTACGACATCTATTTTCATATAATGCTTCATATGGTGCCATCTGAATACTTGAATTGGAGCTATTGTTATAGGAAAATTCTACCATAGGAAAATATTGATACCAGATACCTTGAATGCCATGTGTGTGAGATCACAACATGTCTTCTATGTTTTGAATTGTCCATTCTGATTGTCCATTAGTTTAAGGATGGCAGGCAGTTCTCAAATTATATTCAGTATCCAAGTCCTTCTAAAGTCTTCTGCATAATCTTAATGTGAAATGGGGATCATGATAAAAAAATCGATAATGGTACTCCATGAAGTCTTACAACTTCTTTAATATATAGTCTTAATAAATTACCGAGTGTTAACTCTTATCTTATAACAATAAAATGTGATAACTATGTAAGGCGATCAATAACGACCCATATTGAATCATTCATTCTACGAGTCTTTGGTATCCCGTTGACAAATTACATGATAATTTCATCCCATTTCCAATCAGGTATGGGAATAGCATGCATGAATCTTCTAGGATTTTGTCTTCCGGCCTTCACATGTTAAAAAACCATACATCTTGAAACATAATCACCAATCTCCCTCTTCAAGTTGTCCCACCAAAAATATTCCTTCAAATATTTATACATCATAGGGCTAAGAGGGAGTGTAGAGAAATTGGAGCTATGTGCATCATCCAAAAATTCCATTTTTAGATCAGGTATGTCAGGAACACAAAGTCTCTTCCCAAATTTCAAAATTCCATCTTCATATACGAAGTCAATCAATCTCCCTTCATTTACAACTTTAATTTTCTTTTCAAACTCATCATCATCAGACTGATTACATTTTAACCATTCTAATAAATATGGCCTGAAAACCAATTGAAAATGTACTGAATTTTCACCTTCCATGATTATTCCCATATCCATCTTTACAAGATACATTAACATAGGATCCCTTTTAATTCTCTTCTTGTTCAAAACTCTATGATCCGTTTTTTCTCAAAGAATTTTCCACCTTATTTCGGTCCCCGGGTGGTAGTGTATAGTGAAATCATAATATTTGAGTAGTTCAAGACATTGTCTCTACCTCATGTTTAGTTCTTTGTATGAGAAAATATACTTCAAACTATTTTGATTAGTATATATCTCAAAATTTTCACCATTGAGATAGTGACTACATATCTTCAAAGAAATTAATACCACTATGAAAGCGCGACTGATTGTCACCAATCGACTGGTCAAGGTTCTGGTGCTCTGCTAATGTGTATAGCAGCACTCGGGTAGAATCCTCAGCAATGATTCTTTTTTATAGTCTATTGTTTTTTTTAATTGTATTCTGATTGGGGGTTTTGTTTGCAGAGCCTATCAAATAATTTATGGATGATGTTTTATTTATCAAATTGAAAAATATTTGTTGGAAGTCATTATTAGGGATTTAATCTTATGATGTCCTTGAGATTTTCTATATATTCCATTAAATTAAACCCACTTCACAATACAATTTTGATCAGAATTCCCAAGTGTTAAAAAATTCATCCTAAACGTAACATAACATAGGGTTCTAATCATTACCATTAATTGTTTATGTTAGTGAATTTTTTGTTCCAATAATCCATTAAATCCACATATTAATCAAAATATTTCATTAATCCATGACATATAAAGTTTAACATACACAATATTTTCTCATAGAATACTCATCAAGAAAAGGCTCTCATTCACTTAATATCCCCAAATTATAACTCACCCCAATGGTAGATTTATTCATCTATTTTAATTATTAGTAATCAGGTTATAATTATTATGATGATAAATTAAGAATATAAGATTAAGAAAGGGATAAGAAAAGAGTGGTGCATCGAATACACACACAAACGATGAAGGGAAATAAATACCAACTTTAGATTGAATGAGAAAGAAAAATAAGGTAAGGGGATTCAACTTTATTTAAACTATTTTTATGACATTAATATTTATCTATAGAATGTGGATGAGAATAATAGATATTGAAGAAAAAACTTTTATTAAAACATAATTACAAAAAAGGGACTTACAAGATTACAAAAATGACGAACACAGAAGTAAATTAAAACAAAGAGATGAGGAAAGTTCTATCAAGTGGAAACATTAGTATGGAAGGTCCTCTGAATCCCGTGGAAAGGGTTTTCTCATTCGAATATGTTCTCCTCTCTTCTAAAATGAAAACACTGTGTAAGGAGAGGAGGGGGATGTATTTATAGCACAAGGAAGTGGACTGTTGGCATTCCTAATCTGTACCACCACTCGGATTGACAATTTGGACATCCAGATAGACGAATCTAGAGATATAACCTTCTTAATATTTTTAGATAATAATTTTTTCCGTACGCTCTCAAAATTTGGAGCCATTTGGAGCTATGAAGCAAATGTTATGCTGGTTTTCAATAAGAAAGCTAAACTGTCCATTTCAATCCATGCTTTTTTGATGGCCAAAATGTGAATGGATTTTGGATTAGGATGATTCCTTCAAATTTGAATGATTTCATCAACAAATGCGGCCGCCTATATCTCATATTTGACACGAAAACTCACAGCTTGATTTGATGAATAGATCAAAAGACATTTCATGCATAATTTACTGATTTTAATTCCTATCCATAATGATGGTCTGAGTTTAAATGAACCATTTGGGACCCTTGTTTTTGGATTTGGTCCATTAGATTTTTATCCAAGACTCCTTACATTTCCCCTCGAAAATTGGCGGAGGATAAAGTAATTTGGACTTCCTGATGGAGACCAAAAAATAAATCTTTATGGCTAGTCCAGTTTCTTCATAGATTCTATAGGCCTTATTTTGATGTCTGTATGGGCCTTCAAATGGTAGAATTATCCCATGATCTCTTCTAATGAAATGTTTTATATTTAATAAGGAATCCTAAAAAATAGGAACCATGTAATTTTTATTAGTAGGCTGATCATTTAAAAAAATAGTAACCTGACTCAATTGGACTAATTCTAAAAATAATTTAAAATTATACATAGTATTAAAACATTAATATTTCACACAAATTAGGAACATTTCATCTAAAATCAGTAAAGGGAGTATAAAATAAGTCATGGTAATATTAATAACATCAAATCCCCCACACTTATTCTTGTCCTTGTCTTTATGTGAAAAAAAATAATAACATGAAAAAATCATTTTCACTCACCAACAAATATTAAAATATTGTTTTACCCAATTAGGGGAGGTTTAGACAATTTCACTCATTCATATTGAATTCCACCACAAGTTTTTACAGAAACAATGTTACAAAAACAATTAATTTTTTCATTCTCAAATTTAGAAATGGAAAATGGTGGCACATAAAATATATTCCTCTCAAGATGATAAAATTAATTTATGGAGCATCAATAATTCACCAAAAAAGTGAAATCACATAGTTTGTAAGATCTATCAGCTTCCACTCCCTATCCTAAATTTCTGAAAAATCAAGAGGTATCTTAGGGGTTTTTTTGGCTATAGGACGATAGAAAGATTATTTCCAAAAGATAGGAAAATAGGGATAAAATACTAACATGGAAAAAACAATGCATAATTTTTTTCAAATGAAACATAGAAGGAAATGGAAACACATATTTATAAGGGAATTATTGTATGAAGAAAAACACAAGAGTGGAATAAAATTTTACGGGTATGATAAGAGGAAATATTTACAAAACACAAAATATCACCCAATCACATAAGTGTTCTTTTTTTTCTTTTTTTTGCATTTTTCGAAATTTGAACTTGAAAATAATCTCACACTCATATCCCAACCCATGATTGATATTCTCAAGACACTAATTGTAATATTTATAACACGATCAAAGGCTGAGAAAGTGTGATTTTTGACCTACCCAAGACACAATGAAATGTTATATTTATTTTTTTATTTTTTTTGATTTTTTTAGAAAAACATGTCAATAACATTTAAAAAATATGTCATAATCATATATACATTCTAAAAAACAAATTGAATGAAAACCTCTCCCCCACACTGAAAATTTTGCTTTCCCTCAATAATATGCTAACATGGTGAAATCAAAAAATGGTACCAAAAATGAAATCCATTCCCCCTACACTTAAATTTAAAAAAATATGCAATGAAAAATCCTTGTTGATAATGGGTTGGATAATGTATTGAGATTGTAATGTGGCTAAAAAGAAAAAGGTTTTCACATGCTTGAAGGGGATTTCAAGAGGAGGATTAATGTAATGGGAAATGTCAGGCTATTTGGACATTGTGATTCACATGTGGTTCCAAAAATTAATCTATCATTTTAATGCACACTAAATTAGAAAATTGAGATGGAAGGTCCACAAACTCAAGACTCAAAAATGGTGTTGAAAATAGATATTTTAAAAATATGCCCATATGTAGCCTTGGCATGAAAAAAATGGTGTTCCTCATGGCTGGGGAAAATGATTTTCAAAATCAAATGTTTAGCATTAAAAATTTGTTGGTATGGTCACAAAAATATTGATCAAAATTCATGTTGAAAATACAAAATTTTTGAGATTAAAACATGACTATTGACACCCCCAAAAGGTTCAACAATGTTGCAAAACTCGATAATGTGTAAGCATGACGTTTGATTTGTTTTATGTGATTTTGTTTTGTTTTTCAGGTTTTTATTTCATTTTTTATAAAGTCACACCCACAGAAGATAGAAAGAGTAAATAAAAAATGTGATGAAGAAAGTGGTAAAAATGAATGATAAGGGAAGAAGAAGATAGAGAGATTGAGAGAGGTAAAGAGGGAGATGGAGTTAAATGAAAAGAGGTTCCCCCTGGTTTGGATTTGGTGGGTTTCTATCTCTATCCAGTTTTGGGTCAACTGCAGAAGTTGTTGATTCAATGGAGGTTGATGAGGTTCCATGATTGTGTTTCCTATCATGGTGATTATTTAAACTATGTCCATTAACCATGAATTCCCTTTTGGAATAGGTGTCTTGGACTTGCAGTGGACCCAACTGGTATACATTAGTAATAACAAAAGGACCATCCCAATGAGAAATTAAGCTTACCTGGGTGAATCCGAAACCGAGAATCGAAGAGAATTACCTTTTCGACCAACTGGTATACATTAGTAATAACAAAAGGACCACCCCAACGAGAATTAAGCTTACCTGGGTGAAGCCAAAATCGAGAATTGAAGATAATTACCTTTTCGACTTCATGGAATACCTTTCTCAGGATGAGTTTGTCATGGATTGCCTAGGATTTTACTTTCGAGAGATTATAATTCTCATAAGAATCAAGTCGAACCTCCTCCAGTTTAGCCAATTGCAATAATATTTCTTCACCATATTTTTTCCTATTAATATGACTGGTTTTCACAGCCCAAATAACTTATGTTAGATTTCAACTGGTACATGACATGTTTTACCAAAAACTAGTCTAAAAGGAGACATCCCAAAAGGTGTTTTATAGGCTATTCGATAAGCCCAAAGTTCTTCACCATACCTTTTAGGGAAGTCTTTTAAAATGGGTTTTACAATTCTCTCAACCACCCTTTTCACTTCTCTATTAGAAATTTCATCCATGCAATTTGTTTGGGGGTGATATGCAGTTGATGTTTTATGTATATCCCCATTATTTTTTAACAGATGTTCCAATGTTCTATTACAGAAATGGGTTCCTAAGTAACTGATCAAGGAATGAGGCATTCCAAATCTGTGGAAGATGTGTGTAATTAAAAATTCACTAAAAGTATGTGAATCATATTTTCTAGTTGGTTTGGCCTTGAACCACCTAAAAACATAATCAACTGCAACAAGAATCTTTGAGAACCCATTGGAAGCGGGAAATGGTCCCATTAAATTGATACCCCAAACATAGAAGATCTCACATAAAATTAAAGGATTTTGGGGAATTTCAATTATTTTTGAAATTGTGCCAAAATTTTGGCAAGTGGGACATGATTGACCGAACTCATGTGACTCCTCGATGACTGTAGGGAAGAATATTCTAGAGTGTAAGACCTTTCGAGAGGTCCTTTTTGGTCCAATGTGGCCACCACTTGTAATTGAGTGACATAATTCTAAGATGGAATAATGATCATTTTCATCGACACGTATCTTTTTTACCATGTCATCCCCAGTTTCCAAACTCTATTTTCTTCCCAAAAATAGTATGTTGAATCTATTTTCAACTTCATATTTGGTTCATTTGAAAAAAAATTAGGGTAAAAAACAGAAACCATGTAATTTACAATTGCGGAATAACATGGTATTTTTGGATTGAGAGAAGAAAGGTGCTCAGTTGAAAAATCTAAATAATTTATTTTAGATTGAGAAGAATTAAAAATGCTACTCATTTTATCAGCTTTATGGTTATATTTTATTGTTCTATCATTCATTTCAAGGTATCACTCTTGGAGAATTATGATCCATCTTATTAGCCTCGATTTGGAACCACTTTTCTTGAGTAAAAACTTTTTAGCAGAATGGTCCCTGAAGATGATGATTTTGGAACCTAAGAGATAGATCCAGAATTTATCTAAGTCGTGAACAATTTCTAAAAGTTCTTTTTCAGTGAAAGTTTAGTGAGATTGAGTTTCATCCAATATTTTTGTTGTTTAATAGATTACGTGAGGAATTTTTCTCTTCTTTGACCAAGTACAGCCCCAATGGCCCCATCAAAAGCATCACACAACAACTCAAGGGTAAGGACCAATCTGGGGGTTGGATTATCAGGGCAGATGTAAGAGTAGTTTGGAGTTGAATGAATGATCTCTTTGAAACCTCATCTCAATGGAAAGTGACATCATTTTGGAGAAACCAAGTGAGTGGGAGGGAAATGTTACTAAAGTTATGGATGAATTGCCGATAGGAACCAGCATGACCGAGGAATGAATGGATGTCTCTAACAGAGTTGGGTTCAGAAAGTGATTGGATCACCTCAATTTTGGCATGATCAACTTCAATAACCTCTTTTGAAACTATATTCCCTAGAACAATCCCATTTTCAACCATAGAGTGACATTTTTAAACATTTAAAACATGGTTACACTTTAAACATGTTTCAAGAACTAGAGAGAGTGAATTCAAGAAATAATCAAATGACTCACCATAAATGGTAAAGTCATCAATGAATACTTCCTTGAAATGTTCAATGAATTTAGAAAAGATACTCATCATACACCTCTAGAATGTTTTAGGAAAATTGAAAAGGCCAAAATGCATTCTATTATATTCATATATTCTAAATGGGCATGTGAAAGTAGTTTTTCATGTTCCTGAGGTGCGATTGGGATTTGAAAGTAGCCAGTGTATCCATCAAGAAATTAATAGTTTGACATTCTAGCTAATCGTTCCAGCATTTGATCAAGGAATGGAAGAGGGTTGTGATCTTTTCTTGTTTCAACATTCAATTTCCTATAGTCGATGCACACACACCATTTGTTTTTCACTAGAGTTATGACTAACGCCCCATGTTCATTTGTGACAATATTTACCCCACCATTATTAGGTACAACATGAATTGGACTAACCCATACACTATCAGAAATTGGATAGATAATATCAGCTTGAGTAATCTTGGTGATCTCTACCCTAACTACCTCAAGGATGAGAAGATTGAGTCTTCTTTAGGGTTGTCTAATTGGTTTGGATGATTCCTCATGATGGATGCGATGCATGAAAAGGGCATGGTTGATTCCTGTTATGTCAACTATGGTTTACCCTAAGGAATTTTGGTTTTCATCTAACACTTGAAAAAGTTTGGACTCCTCAGTTACGGTATGTGAAGAAGAGATAATGACAGGATAAGAGTGATCATGGAAATGGAATGCATATTTCAGGTGTCCAAGAAGAAGTTTCAGATCAGTTTCATCATTCATTTGTGGGTTAGAAAACTCAGGAATGGTGGAATGGACTCCAGTTGCTTCTGATTCATATTCCTTAATATTGTCCTTGGTGGAGTAGTAGAGATCAGAGTTGATGTGGGATTCCAGAGAGTTTTCATGTTCCTATACATTGATGGAGTTTATGAATGAGAGGTCCCCATCAACTTTTCCATTTATGACTGGTTAATCATGGCACAAATTTCATATAATCCATTATCATCAGAATAGGATGAACATGATGGAATGGGGTTCAATTGACTCATAGAAGTGTCCTAAGAAGCATGGATTGAGAAAGCTGATGTATCCATAGATGGTTATCACATGGCTTTGAAAATGATTAATTTGACTAGTTGGTCACCAAATTCCATAGATAAGATTCCTGAATGGACATCAATATTGGTTCTTACTATCATTAGTAATTTTCTTCCTAGAATAAAGGGAGATCGAGAATTATTTGTCTCACCTTCTATGTCAAGGACATAAAAATCGCCTGGGAAGATAAGATCATTCACACGAATAAGGAAATACTCAATTATTCCCTCAGGACTGGCTGTGCATTGATTGACTTACTAAATGAGAACACTAGTTGGATGTAAGAGACCTAGACCAAGGTTGGATAATATGGATTTGGGAATGAAATTAATTGAGGCTCCTAGGTCTATGAGTGCATCATCAATGTTAGATCTTCCAATTTGGCATGGAACCGTAAAGGTCCATAGATCATTGCACTTTTTTGGAATAAACTGCTGGGTGGAAACATTTTCTAAGGTCCTAGGTGGCATCTTATGGGTTCATAATTCCTTAAGAAACATTCCAAACATAGGAATTTATTTTATGGCATCTAAGATGGGAATGTTGACTTCAACACAGCTAAACATGTCGACCATTTGAGTATCGGGTTCAAAGGACTTCTTTGGAATAGAAACAACTTGAGGAAAAGGAATTGGGTTTCTAAGTGTAATAGAATGAGGTGAGTGAATGGTTTCAGATTCCTTTTCAAGTTTCTTTTTCTATTCATTTTCTTGGTCAACATTTAAAGGGAAGTTGGAGGATATATCTTGATGAATATAAATTTACTTCTCTAATCTAAGTCCAATTGTACTTACAATACACTTCGGGTTATGTAATGATTGAGCTGGATGTCGGGAATAATTGGATGGTTGCTGCTGATTAAGTTTTGCTGCAAGTTGACCAAGTTGAGTTTCAATGTTTTTGAGGCTGGAACGAGTGAAGGAGTCATGATCTTCAACTGCGCTATCCCATGGTTTCTTGGAAGAAGAGGCCTATTCCGAATTGGGAATACATTGATTTTGGTTTTTGGGAGAGTCATTAAATAGGTTATGGAATGGGGAAGGTTCAATAAGATATTAGAATCTAGGAGGAGTATTTTTCCTTTGATATTGAGGAATAAAAGGATATCGTTTTTGGATTCTATCAACACCTCAGCCTTATTGGAACTGGTTTGGGTTTTGGTGTGGGAATTGAGGGGGATGAGAGACCGAATTACCATAACTTATGCCTTAGTTATAGGAAGTTGAGAAGGGGTCAGAGTGAGGTTTGTTGATGTTTTTAATGAAATGACTTGATTGTTGAGGGTTGGTGTTCCTCTAAACATATTCTTCATTGATCTCCATTGGTCCAGATGAATCATATTGATCCTCTTGAAGTTGTGGACATGTGTCAGTTGTATGAGATGGAGAGTTTCACATTCCACTATTTTTGATAGGTCCATGAAACATTGATTGCGGAGAAGATGAAGTTGGGGCTTTGGTAGCCACAACTAGTTGTTGCACAAGACCTGTAAGTTCAGTCATCCACTCTGTTATCTTGTTCGGATATATCGAATAACTATATTGGGCTTGATTAACTTGAGGATGTGCTCAAGTATGTAATTTTTTTGTGTTCTTATCCATGTTTCATATAAGATCTCTTGAAGCATAAAGAGTTTTATCAACAAGATCACCGCCACTTGCGGCATCAATAAGAGTTATCTCCATAGTCAATAAACACTCATTGAAGTATTTGATCAAGAGTTTGTCAGGGATTTGGTGTTGTGGGTAGGTTATAACAAGATTTTTGAACTTCTCACAGTATTTATGGAGTGATTAACTAGGGAACTGACGGACACCACTTATTTCATTTTAGATAGAAGCAGTATGAAAAGTAAGAAATAATTTCTCTAAAAATAGTCGCTTCATGTCATTCCACGTGGTTATATTACTTGGAGGAAGGTAGTAGAGCCATTTCATGGAAGAGTCAGCTAGAGAGAAAGGGAATGCTAGATGTTTTATTTGTTGCTTAGAAATCCCTTCAGGATTCATGGTAGATCTCACAACTTGGAACTCTTTGAGGTAGATATGTGGATCCTCATTGGCTAGCACATGGAAAGGAAAAAAAGATGAATCAAACCCGATTTTAGTTCAAATTCAACCTCTATGTTTGAATATTTAATACCAAGAGATTGTTAATTCATAAAAGGGGAATCATGTTCATTAAGTGTTTGTTCCTTAGAATTAGCCATATCTAATTCAACTTTTTGGATAAAGACTGGTTCTTTAATGAGTTGATTTTCTCTTAAGTTCCACTTATGTTGATGAAGAGATTACTCAATTTCAGGGTCAAAAAAATCTAATGGATTTTCTAGGAGGCTAAGGGGAATTCAATGAGATTTGGAAGAAAGATGATGCCAATTTTTTTCCTTTTGTTTTCCATTTATTTTTTTATGAGGAAGGCAGGTTTTTCATTGTGTTTTTTTCCTTTTTTTGTCCTTCTACAATGACTCAAACTAAAGACTACTTAATTGCACCATCCCCGACAATGACAACATTTGAAAGCACGAACAATTGTCGCCTATCAACCGGTCAAGGTTCAGGATCTCTTCTAATGTGTATAGAAGCACTAGGGTTGATTCCTCAGCGATGATACTTTTTTATAGTCGGTTGTTTTTAGTTAATTGTATTCTGATTGGGGTTTTTATGCAATGGTTTTTAAATAATTTATAGATGATGTCTGATTTTACAAATTGATAATTATTGGAGTGAGTTCATTATTGGGGATTTAAGCTTATGATATCTTTGAGATTTTCTTTATATTGAATTAAATTAATACCCACTTCACAATATGATTTTGATTAGGGTTCCCATGTGTCAATGATTTAATCCAAGACGTAACTTAACTTAGGGATCTAATAATTACTATTAATTGTTTATGGTAGTTTATTTTTTGTTCCAATAATCCATGAAATCCACATATTAAACAAAATTTTTCATTAATCCATGACATATAATGCTTAACATACACAATTATAACCCAAAGAATACTCAGAGGGAAAATGCTCTCAATCACTTAATATTCCCAAATTATAACTCACAGCAATGGTATATTTCCTCTTCCATTTAAATGAGTATTAATCCAATTATAATTATTATGATGTTAAATTAGAAAGATAAGAAAAATAAAGTGATAAGAAAAGAGTGTTGCGTCGAACACACACACAAACGATGAAGGGATTAAATACCGACTTTAGATTGATTGAGGATGAAATTGAAGAGAAGGATATTAAACTGTATTTAAACTATATTATGAAAATTAATATTAAACTGTAGAATGTGGATGAGAATAAAAGATATTGATTAATAAACTTGCATTAAAATAGAATTACTGAGAAAGAGACTTACAAGATTACAAAAATGAAGAACACAAAAGTAAATAAAAACAAAGAGAGGAGGAAATGTCTCTCATGTGAAAACATGAGTATAAAAGGTCCTCCGAATCCATTGGAAATGATTTTTTTGTGCCAATATGCACTCCTCTTTTCTGAAATGCCAACTCTTAGCAGAAAAAGGAGGGTGATGTATTTATAGCCCAAGGAAGTGGAATGTTGGAATTCCCAATATGTCCATCCAATTGGCTTGATGATTTAGACATCCAAATAGTCGAATCTTGAGATATCTTCTACTTAAAAGTTATAGATAATAATTTTGTCTGACCTATCTCATCATTTGGAGTCATTTAGAGCTATGGATCCAAGGTTACAGCGGTTTTCTAAAATAATGTAAACTATCCATTTAAATACATGCTTTTTCTATTGAAAATATGTTAATGGATTTTTCAATAGGAAGAAGCCTTCAAATACAAAATCATTATTCAAGAAATTCAGTGGCCTATATGTCCTATATAGAATTGAAAAATATCTGCTTTATTTTAGTAATAGATTAGGAGACATGTCAGGAATATTGTACTGATTTTAATTTCCGGCAAGAATGATGTGATGAGTTTAAATTAATAATTTGGGCCCCTTGTCTTTGTATTTGAGCCTTGAAATTTTTATCCAAGACTCCTAACATTTTCTCCCGAATGTTGGAGGAGAATTATGTAATTTATATTTTCTTATTGATCCCAAAAATTAAATCTTTATGGATGGTCTAGTTTCTTTATAGATTTTTTTGGCCTACTTGTGAGGTCTATATGGGCCTTCATATGGCAGAATTGGCCCATGAGATATTCTAATGAAATGTTTTATATTGAATAATTAATCCTAAAAAACAAGAACCATGCAATTTGGATCAGTAGGCTGAGAGTTACAATAAATCCATCATTCCCCAATGGAAGATTCAAGATAGTATAATTGACTAATCTTCACATCAGTTCTTTAAAACATTATTCACACATTTATGTCCAAAAAAATTTAACTCCTTTACGTGTGAGCTTGGTTAATGGGTTAGACAATCAGGACAAATTTTGGATGAAATGACGATAATAAACTGTTAAACCAAACAAAACTACGTACCTCAGTTATACTCGTCAGTGTTGGAAATTCTTGTATTTCTCTTATCATAGAAATATCAACATAGATCCCCTCCTTAGATTATCACCAAAAAATAAATCTCTTGAAACCAAAATTGACACTTTCTGAACATACCATATAATTCATATATTATGAGAGCCTTTAGAATAGTACGCAAGTGATTTTCATCATCTTCATTGATTTTGGAGTATTAAAAAATATCCCCAATAAATACCACTACAAAGTCATCAATATATTCATTGAAATATCTGTTCATTATATCCACGAAGATAGAGGTTGAATTAGTCTGTCCTAAAGGAATAACTATAAACTCATAATTCTCAAACCTGGTACAAAATTAGGTCCTCGAAATGTATTCCTTCTTCACACAAAATTAATGATATCCAGATCGAAGGTCAGTATTTGAAAAATATTGAGCTCCATGAAGTTGATCAAATAAATCATCAATGCATGGTTGGAGATATTGTTTGTTATTTTTATAGATTTGACCTCCCTGTAGTCAGTGCACAACCTCATAGATCCATCATTAATTTTTATAAAAAATAGGGGCTCCCCATAGAAAACCACTATAGATAATAAATCCTTTATTAATAATTTCCTCAAGTTGTTTTTTTAGTTCCACAAATTCCATAGTGACCATTCTATAAGGGGTCTTGGATATGGTCCTTGAACCATGAATTAAATCAATGGAAAATTAATTTATTGTTATGGAGGATACCCAAGTATTTCCTCTGAAAACACATCATCATATACTCCCACCGTAATAACATTCTATATTTAAATATTCCATTCCTCAACCATAGTTATTTCATTATATTCATCCACAACAATTGAATTTAGTAGATCTACTAGGGGTGGATCTAGATAAGAATCATATGGTGACATTTTTTCTCTATAGATTACGTACTCCATATCATCATCAAAAAATATAACATCTTTCTTCTTATAATCATTTTCCAAATCATTGTCAAAAATCCAATCCATAGCGAGGATTATATCAAATTAAATCATGGTTATGTTGATGGGATCATCAGATAAAGAAAGTTTATATGCCCTAATGGTAACTGATTGTCAAAACATTGATGCAATGATACTTCCCTTTGGAGTTTTTACAGACAACTCTCTTGTTATGTCGAATTGGAAAGATATAATTTTCTTGGAAAACTGGGATGATATGAAGGAATGGGATGATCCATAATCAAATAAAGCATTTACTAATTTTTAGGAAATGATTAAAGTACCTACCATCATGTCATTCGGAGCTTCGACCTTAGCAGTAGTGATTGCATAAGATTGTCTTCACTCCCTTGGCCTTTTCTGAGATATGTTTCCTTAATTAATTGGACATTCATTTGCATAATGCCTCATTTCTCTACAATTTTAGAATTGATCATTGAAATCCTCTTTCTTTCCCTAGCAATCACGATCTTGGTGGCCTTTTTCACCACACTTGTAAAATACTCTCATTCCCTTCTGGAAAGTACCGGGGTCATTCTTCACACATTTACTAAAGTAATGAAGTTCAAATTTTCCCTTCTTCCCCTTATTTTCATTTCTAGAGTGTTCAATAGATATCTTCTTCTATTTCATTTCTTTAAAGCCATAAGATTTAGATAATTATTTTTTTGTCTTGATTGAAAATGAGACAATATCTGCGTATGATAAGAAGGATTGGGAGACTAAATCTTAATTGAGAAATTATTTTAATCCATCAAATAATATATTAATATTACTCCTTAGGTTATGTATATAATATGTTTCATGCCTTTATAATCTTGTAAATTTATCCATATACTTTGTAACATTCTCATCCTCCATTTTCATCAGACTTAAAAATTTTCTTTCCATATCTGCTCAATGGTCACCAGGAATGTATTTCTATACGAATAGCTCTTTAAACACCCTTCCTTCCATATTTGATAATTATACATCCTCCTTTGTATTTTTAATTAATGACCACCATTGATCTCAATAACCCATGAGGTAATAAACATGCATGAAAACTTTTTCACTTTGGATACTCACCAAATCATGAAATATTTTATATAAGGAAATTTTCCATTTTGTAGCTAAAAATGGATTTGTAGTCGCATTGAATGTTGGTGGTTGTTTCCTCATGAAGCGGTATAACATTGATCCTCTGCATTTTGGATCAGGGTGCTCAATATGGGTAAGGTCTTTATTCATATCCTTAGTGAGTTTTCCCAATATGGTAATAAGTAGTTCGTCACCAGTTGCATCACCAGCTCTACTATAATTATCTTGAGTAGGGGGGAAATCCCTAAATGAATTACATGCATTGATTCGGTTTCCATTCCTTACACTTGGATCCATTTCTAAACAATTACATACACTTGATTGGTTTATGAATTACAATACATAATTCCAAACAAGTAAAATACTTTACATAAATTGACCAGTTTATTCATATAATCCGTAATCGTAAAAAATGATTTCAATGAGGAGGTATTTATCCATAAATGCTTCATAATGGTTTGAAAAGAAAATTTGAAATATCCTGATAATATCCCACCGGTGTGTCATAACCAATAGTGAATTAAGCCTTATTATCGTGTACCAGGATACCCAATGTCAAACCCAAAACTCCTTTTCAGAGTTTTCACTCCAAGGTATATTTGTGCCAGAGCCACCTCTACCAGATCATATCTATAAATTCATGTATTTCTTGGAAAATTCACAAAATATCTACAATAAGAAAATTATAGGATGTTCTTCTATACTAATCTTCAGAATATATATTAGGATAGTGTTCTATAATCAGAATTTTTCAAAATCTAGTTTCCATGGTGTGTACTAAAATTCCAAGGTTACCAAATATACTGCCCCAAACCGAGTTACCTAGAGTTGTTGCATTATTAAATAACATTGGCATGATCACAAGAGATCGCGTCTCAAAATACCGGTTAGTTTAGACACCATAGAAGTACTATATTCATACATAAGTTTTACAATACATTATTTATTGGAAACCCAACGACATTGTGTCCCCTTTGAACAACCTCATATCACATAGATTATTCCTTCCGGTTAATTATAATAGACTTCTTCACATCTTTGGAAAAAGAAAACATAACAATGGGGTGAGCTCATATGATCAGTAAGGATAACAATATAGAGTAAATAATCATAAATAAGCCTAAAAATTTAAGTAAATGTTTAAGACTAAAACAAAAGAATTTTAAACATAAAATTCTTCATAATATGGAAAAGATAAATCAAATAATTCCATTTAATTATTCACATGGATATTCTAGTAGTCGAATAATCACATGTAATATCAATAGCTAATTTCATAATGATGGAACGCATAATTCCATACATCATATACCAATAGTCACAGATTTGTGTCAAGACTACAAATTATAATTCTTCAAGGCCTTGTTCGAAGAAACAAGATTGTCTCATTAGACCTACCGATGCATTGATGAGCTATAGCAGGCTCCACCCATCACATACTAAGGCTAATGCATTCCTTAAATGAAAAAATAAAAACATAACATAATCTTCTGTATTAAAACTAGCATAAAAAATGTTAATACATAAACCATAAACCAGGAATGGTGTAAAAATATTTCATCCATAGTCAATCATATCAAAAAACCTTCAATACAATATGGAATATTGTTTCATAATAAATCAACGTCAATAAAATTTAAAATCTATCAAAATATTTTGACATAGATGAAATCAAAACTATTTGAGAGAAATATATCTTTGTATTTTGAAATCATTTAATAGCCGCATAATTATAAAAAAAATTATATTGAAAGTATTGTTATAATATTGTAAGGGAATCTTGGAAGGTGTTATAATAGATGAAAATAGACCCACTCACCGTATAAGTTAAAGAAACAATCTTACATTAATTTGTCGAAAAAGTCATAAAGTTCCTTTTTCAGAAAACTATGAAAAGATTATTTTCCAAAAAAATTATAAAATTTCAAAAAAGGTTATAAATGACATTAACACATAATCTAAGAAATATTAATTTTTTTGATATACATTTTTAAGAAACAAGGATCAGGATGATAAATAATTCTCTGTAAATGCTTATGTATAAACAACCACTAATAATAAAGTCGTTGAAAAATTAACCCTTACCTTGTACTTTTACTTGGTGAAGGGTAAGTTAAAAATAAGTATAAATTTTAAATAATTCTTATTAAATTATACAAGAACCGCATACCTAAATATGATATCATATATGATCTTCTAATATATCTATGTTAATGATATTTCAGTATTATCATCATTTTTGGTGTTAGATGATTTGTTTTCCTTTATATGTTTTGTTATGTAACTCATGTTTTTTATGTATAGGATGTATTTTATTAATATATATAATTATATTAAGTTATTAAACATTATTTTTAATCACAAAAATACATTTATTCTTGAATGGTTAGGATGGGGAATGAATCTAATCGCTTTCATGGAGATGGTAATCTGTACGTAGGCACGAGCGAAAATACCATTTTATTAAATGTGAAATCATATTTAATTTGATGGTATATCATATATACATAATAATTAACATATTATATTTATTTTTAATATAAATTATACTCATTATTATACCCATACAAATAATGAATTGTTGAATAAAAAACAACAACATGACATGGAGACGGTAAACCGTACGTATGCACGTTTGGTGACTTTGTCCTTCATAGGATGGATATAATAATGAATATTTATGTACCATATTTATAATAACATAATAGTGTGTATAAGTTACTAGATTTATTATTATGGTATGGAAACAACAAAGACATATTAAGAGGAAGAAGAAGAAAATAACATTGAAAGAGGTGATAAAATAATTCACTATTCTTCGGGATCTTCCATTTCATTTGATCAAAAGGTATTTTAGGTTGGATAATGATCAATATAAGGCATCTAGGTTGATGTTAGGTTAGTTTGGAGAATATTTGATTAGGGGTAGGGCGATCCAAATGGCATTGTAGGTGTGAAATTAAGAGAAGGGGAAGTACCCTTTTATAAGAGATGTGAGGGCCCCTTTAGGAAAAGCTTGAAATACTATTTTTTATATGAACTATTTTTTGGTTTATAATAGCTCCAAATGAATTTATTTTGATTATAATGTAGGGATGGTTCTAAATCATTTCAACTAATATGTTTTAGAGATGTTTAGGTCACTATATTAACCATAACATTTAGATTTAACACTTAGTTAAATAGTTTATCATTTACCATATCTTCTTGTATTATTAAAATACATGGTTATTAAAGATATAATAAAGTTAAAACATAACCTCAAGTGCTTCATTAATAAAATACATATCATTATATAAGTCCTTTGGAAGTATATTATATTTTTATGAATATAATATCGTTTATTAATATAGTATTTCTTATAAAAAAGCATTTATGTCAATTTTGAAATTATCTAGTATATGGTTTTTGTAAAAGTCATAAAAATGTTATTACTTGGAAAAAAAATAAATTTAACCAACTCTAACATGTAATATTCACCTATAAAGTTATTTTATGGAATCAAAAATCACAATATACATTTATTCTTATATATTTATTATCAATTATTATAATCATTCATTAATAAGGTAATTACTGGCTTATCATTGTGTCATAAATAAATATAATTATATAATGTCTTAAAATTATAAATAAAATACCATAACATTGGAAATAATTTTATATTTCCAATGAATATTTATTGTTTAATTTATCTTAGTTGTAACCCTATATAAATTTTTTTTTAGTAATTAAAATGTGAATTTAACATTTTTAACTCTTCTTTAAATAAAATAATAATAAATATCCTAATCTAATTCATGTGGACCAAAAAGGATAAAATTTTATTCATAAGGTAGATTTAGGACAAAATACATTTATCCAACCGAATTAGGACATGTGTTAGGGTAATTATAATATCATTTTTTACCTTTAATTACCCTATTTAATTTTAACCGTGGTAAATAAAAATCAAAAGATATAATTCACCAAAAATTATTTTCATCCTAATGAACCACCTTTTGGTTACTGATATCAACTGTTTCTCTCATATTTTTGAAATTCTATTCATAGAAGTGGTAAAATTATGATTTATTCAAATTTGTAAATATTCATTGAAGATGGGTAAAGGAAGGTAAAAGTTCAATAAAATTATATATATATAATCTTATTATAAAATGGTTTACATGAATTAAATTTTACTAATATAGGTAGTATGTGTCCATTTGAAATTTAAGTTATATCTAAATAAAATAATAATTATTCAAATAAAAGTCAGTTTTAAACAATAATAAAGGGTTATTCACTATTCATAAAACATGATAGAATTCAAAAAAAATCTAAATAATCACACTAAGATAATTTTGATATTCTGTATCCAAAAATCAAGTACATTTTGTAAATTTATATTTAAAAAAATTTAAAAATTTGGTATTACTCTATTCATAAAGGCTAGTATGAATAGTTGTGGTGTGATAGAATCGATGTTGCGTATAACACAAGCTATTAAATTATTTAAAGAGATGAATATGGTGGAAGCTTGGGCTATTACAACTGCCCATATATCTTTGAAATTGAATTCAGTGAAAATGAACTATCGGTTAAATTGCCGAGCTCCCCACTTATATATGGTAAGACCACATGCACCTTGACTGTGCGCTTCAATGTGAGCAAGATAGTCAAATGCTTCGTTTGATGGTAGAAGTGATCTGGTCTCCTATTACCAATGCTCCACCGAGCCACTCATTCGTTCAATTCCCAATGCTATTAACTCATTAGTGACTAATATATTCTAATAGTTGAGACTCACCAGTTCCACAATATTATCAACATGTTACTTATATATATGAAGTATTAATTCCATATCCACAGAAGGCCCAAAACGATTCAGGGATAGGTGCGGAAAGCAGTTCGTCCACTCACTGCCCCTGTTTTAAGGATTCCTACTACTCTGATATCATCACGAGGTAGCCCAATTATGTGAAATAGATAGTATCATATCTATATTGTGGGGGTCTTGATGTACATTATATGTGGGTATGATCATTAAATGGACATGAAAGATTTTATTGTGACCGATATAGGACGATACCTTGGTTCAACTTCTTATTCATTCAATTCATGTTCAAGTCATGTGAACAGAGTGATTTAAGTAGTTTTTCTGTAGAGGATGCCTTCTAAATGGCAACGAGTGGTGTGAAATGGACAGTGATACCCAACTATATTGGGTGTGTATTGGTGTTCAATGCATGACTGTAAGATAGCACAACTCGATCAGGGAAAAAAATTCAAAAGGTAATCTGAGCTATCAGTCATAGTGAACCGGGTAGCTCTATGTTTTTGGGTGCTCATGAAATGCATAACTGGTACACCGGGGATAAAATTATGATGAATCCCATGTTCTTGGATCAACGGTTCCATTTGGAACCTCGATGTCAACTCATCACCTCATGGGGATGAAAATGGTCCCTAGGGTTTGGTTGTTCTCCAATTGAAAAAAGTGGTACATGAGTTGGGTTTAGAAGGTCGTGAGACAGTTTGGTTCCTATCTATCAATGGGTCATGAGAATAGAATTTTACATTCCCTAGTACGAGAGGACTGGAATTGAGCGTAGGGCCTACCCATTGAGAGGTGTAACTCAGGTGGCAGTATACGGTGCATCTAAATTGTTTCTATCATCTCAATTGGTGGTGGTCAATGGTGGATCGATCTTGGAATGCCACATAGAATCGTTCTCATACTCAGTAAAAAGAAGTACCTGAGCATATAGGCATGATTTGTACCATCACTTTTGGCACTTGATCATGATCATAAATGGTGCAGATCTAGGAGCTATCATGGAGCAATCATATTCATCCTAATCTTACATATAGCCAATATGTAGCTCGGAGCTCATAGGACACCACCCCACTCAGGTACTCGAGTCGTACCACCAAGTAAACCTCCCTATTCCACCATATCCAATAAAACACACGTGAGAATCACATATGACTTAGATGGACAAAGACATTGGAACCATGTGAACTGGTCAAGAACACATTAGATATATGGTCTGTTCGACCTTGGGGAAAATGAATCTTCCAAACCAAAGGAAGCAGGTTGTTACGGGTTCATCGGTATTATCAAGCTAGGTAATCTTCTATATTTTCTATAGTTGGACCACTATAATATCTTTTTTTGGTACCTATTTTGGTATGACTATATTATACTAACGCCTCATGTGATAATTGATGGTTCAGAGGTTTGATGGTGGATATTGTGGTGCTGTAAATTGAGTTAGAGGTACTATAAAATAATAGTATTACTATTAGTATGACTATGATATGGCTGGTGGAATGTAATTTTCATGGTTGGGTTGACGGTGGTGGGTTTAGAAGATCATGGTGGCCAGAAACTGTATATAAGTGTACCCGTGGTGCGGTCGAATGTCTAGAAAGTTCAAATATCATGGTCGTTGAGATATCAGATATTATATAATAGACAGTTTGGGAGTGGATCAAGGTACTCTCTTATAACTATATATAATAGTACCCTAGAGTAAGAATAGGTCGGGTGGAGGTGGTTCCCGGGGAGACCTGGGCTTACAGGAACTTATCTCTGGCAATGGACTAAGTGGAAAGGGAAATACTCATTTCGACGGCCAAAATAGTCAGGCTACCCCCTTCCCAACATGTTCCCCCATCACCACCAATGTTGTTTGAGTGAGTATACTAGAGGCCAATCACCGCATCTCTGGCATAATACTACAAGTCTTGTATTTTGCTGCATGAATTCTATCAAAAAGGATTCTCTTAGATGCTTCCCCAATCATTGGTACTATATATATAAGAATCACTATGAATTTCTGATCTGGTTTAGTGGAATGGTGTTTCAGATTCTGATTGAGTTGATCTAGCACTCTTGATATCCCACCCTCTCAAATTCAACCACCAAATCACAAGGGCCATGGTCATATAGCATAAGCCATACTATATATAGTATATACTTGTGACTAAGAATTAAAATACATAGGGTACCTTAAAATAAGGTTGAATTATCGATACATGAGAGTACAATGACGTGCACGAGGCCAACCACCAATGGAAAAATGACCTTCAAACTGATGAAACCAAAACACTTGAATCTGGACCACACACGGTACGTATTTATATTTCGGGTTTTTCCTACTATATCACAAATCAAAAATCACAAATAATTACAATTTATTACATCTCATGACATTATATATCAGTATCAGGGCATTCGACAAGGGGAATAGCCAAACAACTTTACTTTGATACCTGAAGGACGACCTTCACCCTACTATATAGTGTAAGGAGTGTATAGATAAACATGTGGACAATGCCTTAGTACTCTACTAGAATAGTGAAAATTTACATAATAGATACCAGATGTCTAGTGATGAGTGTTGTTTTCGATGTCGGAATAATATAGATAGTATTCTTAAATGTCTAGATACTAGTTGTGGTATTGGGAATGAATGGAATGGGGCTGGTGCTACCTTAGCCGGGGGAACTCCACACATATCCATTACAAGAAAGTGTGATGCCACCATTTGTCCATGGTATCCTTTTGGGAGGCGGTCCAGTATAAAACCAGTAGGTATTGGTGTTCTGATGGAGATAATAATTGGGGATTGTGCTTTGTAGTTGGTTGATACATAGTACTCTTCTAATAGTGTGAAGGAATTCAACTTCCAAGGTAATGACATCAACCCCCTTGGAGTATAGTCAGACTCAAGAATGGATATATTGTATATAGAGAGTACTTTCCATAACCATATAATTTTTTTCCAATAGTTAAAGAGCTCAAGAGTGTAAACCAAATAGATTCCTTCATACATATCCATCATTTCGAGGGCATGTATTGAGGTTGTTCTCAGCAAGGGATAAGGTCCTGTGAGATTACATGTCTTATTCTGATAGAATGATTTGATCATGTAGAGGGGCTTCCTGAGTAAATTAATGGGACCTCTCACTCTAAGTTAGATCAACCTCTATTTGTCCATGACCACTTTAGTATAGAAATGCTTGTGTAATAAAATATGTGGTTCTTGTATTAGTACCATAATGCATTCTCTCCCTGAGTGCATTAATAAGATAAGGAGTAGCTTCACATCTTATTCAACACCTAATTGTGTAAGAATAGTTTTATTCCTCCCACAAATGGGATAAAAACCTCTATTTGTGCGGTTGGTAGTTGAAAATGGAATAATGGGTATTTCACTTTCAATTCCGAAATTCGTATATTTCTCCTTCCACATTGACCCATAAGTATTAGAGATTAGATTCATGACTATAACATCAATTAAAGAAAACCATGATTAAATTACTCAAGAATAATTTGTTTAGTTCACATCAATATCTTCCCACATCTATGACACATCGATCTAAAAAAAGATGTAATCTTATTAGCTATGAAACATAGACCTTGTCTGATTTTGGGAAAAAGGGACATTTATTCCTCTAATCCCTAACCCTTTGACTACACTCGTATCACGTCCCAAAGACCCCTATAATGAAATGGCCTTCCCTAATCCTGTTTAGAATGGGACTTGGAAAACGTGCTCATCCTTCACTATCGGAAGACCTAATTAGGATCGAACCAACCAACCGAAGGAGACATACTATAAGGATCATATACATTCGTTTTAGAAATGTATTTTTCTTATCTTCTCTTGTATCTCCCAATTACACCTACTCTCTCAAACTAGAAATAGAAAAAAATTATATTACCTATTTGGTTTTGCCCATTTGATAGCTTCACTACATTCTCCTCTTTATTTCGTTGTATAGCTGATTGCCCTACCTTCTAAACGCCTTCCATTAAGTGGATTCACTACAATAATCATTTCCCACCAACACATCATTATGTCTTTACCTCATTCGCTGGGTAGTTTCGAGCTCTATCCCTATTTGAAGCATAGGGATTCCACTTCGGTTGATACTGAATAAGATAAACAGGTTCCTAGACCACATGCATCTGCCGAAATAGCAACAAGATATGAAGCATCAGATCCTTGATTAGATGTAGTGTAGATAAATATTTCAAATAATCATGAAAGATACTTATCTTTCCATTAGAGACACAAATATTTATTTCAAGTATACAGTGATGAGAAAGCAATATAATATAGGCCAGCCAGAAAAGGAATAAATCATGTTTTTTATGAGCTCACATGTCATCTCCCTCATTGTGCGTGGATGATAGGAAGATAAAGGGGGAATATGGAAGCTGTACATTACTCATGAACCTCCCTTTATTGCTGGGGCAGGGATCCGCCCATGGAGAACAATAATCGATTCAGTTAGATAGGTTGGCCAAGACTACCAGAAAAAAAGATCAACCATAGAATGGGAACACTCTATATATGTAGATAGAAAGTCATGAATCTATATGGTAAACTGAATCCAAAAGTTAGATCATTCTTCATTAAAAAATATTTCTCTTTTCCACGTGAGCTTGTTCAACTCTTCTAGGATAGTAATACATGCTTTTAAGACCCTTTTTCAGCTACACTAAGACTTCATGTCCTCATTCACTGATAAAGTCATTATCTGAGGTCCTATGATAAAAAAATAAGTACCTCGTACTAATAAAAAATACACACTTGTAGAATTCAAATTATTGGGAACAAGTAGAGTATCAATAATCCTTTTCATTTACATGTATAAACTAATCGAGATGATTCTACACGTCCATTATTCTTGGAAAGTAATAAAAATATTATTGCCTTACCCATCCCACTATTAGAAGAGTACTTATAGTCTAGTCCACACATGTACAGAGGAATTTGTCTATCCCATTCGCTAAAAAGGAGACTACCTATCACTCTTATTGTATCAATTCCAGAAAAATATAATAGAAAGAATCATATTCACTAAGTTCTTATGGTAATTGACTAAGATTCTCTTCCTATTGTGTGATTTTCTACTGATTTCTTGTATCAAGCAGAACACCCACATAAAAGATGTACCCTTCATGTGTTCTCCCTTCACTATCGGGCATGCTTCTGACTTATTTTTTAGCTCCTTTGAGAAGTAAATAGGTAATCTTATATATATTTTATATCTTTTTAAATGAAAATACTTGCACCACCTGAAAATTACCAATGCGCATTCAATATTATCTTCAATTTTTAAGTGAATGAAAGGGACACAGTCTTAGTATTAGGAATAGCAAGTTCTCCCTCCTATCTATATAATTTAATGCTCATGAACCATTCACTACTCCTTTTTTCTATGACTAACCAACATACTGAATCTTGAATTTCATACCTATTAGAGTATATTACTAAAGGTGTTAGACTTTCTTTTTTTTCAGATTCTATGAATGTAACCACCTATTACAGTATATGGTCTATGAGAAAGATCAGTACTCTACTCTAATCGGTTGGTAATGGGAATAACGAAGACAATATCTCATCGTGCTTAATCCAATAGCCAAAATAGTCAAAGAAGATGGAATGGGAAAATGTTGAGAATCCATAGTTCACAATGTTCATTGAGGTTTGGATTGGTGCCATAGACATTCTGTATGATATAGGTAGTAGTTACCTAAGGAATGGAATGATTTGGGTACATTTGATGCTTGAGCCTATTGGTTCATGTGATTTCTTTGTAATAATTATATTTATTCTAATAATTTGGAGAATTGATTCATGGTGGTGCAAGGTTTCAAGGAAAAAGAACTTGTTCATATCTTGACCCTTTAGAACACTTAGATATTAGTAAAAGAAACATATATAGTAATATTATATATAAAGGATTAGAAATCATCTTCATTACCTTATTCGGTATTCAGCGATACTGAATATATAATGGTTTAGAACTCAACTACTTGACCTTATTCAGTCTCTCAAGAAAGGGTCCAGAAAGAAGAGTTTTCACGTTTCACTGTTCACTCGGAAAGAAAGAGTTTAACTAATTTATACTGAGGGTTCCAATGATCCCTTTTAGTATTTAAAAAAATTCACCAATATATAAGTTATACTAGTAGGACCCTACAAAAAAAAATTATGCACATAGAGGCCGAAATGGAAAATTAAAGGCTGAAGGATGATGGCGTTCTACAAAGGATTCATTGGTTAGTAGATATCTACATCACTCCTTGGGAGGGGTAATATTCCTATATATTATAGATTTGAGTACTGATTCATGTATAGATTTTCACCACTCACATAAAATAGCCTATATGAGTGGAATCTAGGTATATATACATGAAGGAGTTGACTTACACCATTCAAAGATCAACGATTTTGAGTTAAGGTCTGAAACTGAGGTACTTGTTGAAACAATAGGTTGATTGAAGTTGACCTAGGAATCAAGTCAAATATTCATTTTAATGACAAGGGAGAATGTCTAAACTAAATAATCATCAGATATTCTATAAAAGTACTCTTATATATAGTTTACTATAGAATACTTGACTATAAGGCTATACAAGTTCAAAGGTTCTTCTCGTCTTCATTGTGATTGGGTTGGTGCGACGTCTACCTTTTTTTAGTGCAAGAGACATTATATGATAGAATATCAATGTTTGAACGGTACCGCCATCTTTTTATTGGTCAAAAACCCACCACAACTCTATCTAATATTTATTAGATAATGTCTCTAGGGTAAATAAAATGAAAACATAAATGATAAGACTCAATAAGAAACTTTTTTTTAGCATCTATGCAAAGGGATTTTTGTGTTCAGTTTTATTTTATTTTTTCACCACTATTAGAAGAGTACCAAAATTGTATTACATAGGTGATGTGTGAATCCATAGTAAGTGAATTTCCTTCCCTTCACTAAATTTTTTCATTAGATTTTTGAACTAATCATAAAGGAAGAATCAAGGGGGATAAAAAGGATGAAGCTGACACGAGTTGAGGGTGAAAAAAAATTATCTTCTGGATTTGAGTATTATCATCAACGCATGGAGGGGGTATCCGGAATAACATGGATTATTATGATTGGGGATCTTAGAGATATTGGGATAGGAACTCTTCTATATAGTTAGGAAGCTCCATCTCCGATTGGTTTTGGTTCTTCTTTAGATGTGATCCCACTTTTTCTTTCTTTATCATCTATCAATTCAACATGACTATATGAAAATCTAGACTATTAGGAAGTTTGAGAAGTTGAGGTACTAAAGGGAGAGTCTTTCACAGACAAATGATTGGATTTTTCCCATTCTATTGATCGATTCAGAGTTATACACCACTATAATATTGATTTCGAACCTGATATCACGGTTTAGCCAGTCCCATCCTATTTCAAATCAACAGGAGAGTGAAAGACCTATTCAGATTAGGTCTCATAGGATCTCATCGCTAAACATCTCTGACATGCCTCTGTAAGGTTAGAAACATAAATAATCAGGAAATAGGGTGGGAGATGCTAATAAAACATCCAAATTTCCTCTTTCTTTCGCAAGAAAAACTGTTATTAAATGAATGGAAAGTAACTGAAACCAGAATGGAAAAGAAGAATAGTATAATAAAATAGCCTATATGAAATTTGAACATCATTGCTCCTCTAATAGTGTGTCTTGTAGAAAAAGGAATTTCTAAATGTGATATATATAGTGATTGATTAGATCTTTATAGTATCTATTCTCGGTAGCTTCTCTAAATTGTTCCGTAAACTGTTTGTCTTCATTCGAAGGATATTATTTTGTAAGAGATCAACTAAACTAGTCAGTACTCTTATTATAGTGTCTATTTGGATGATCTTCTTAGAAAGTTTCCAGTATTTTCATTAAATAGTCAAGATTCATTATATTCTAGAATATCTGTCTCTATATTCTCTATAGATAGCAATACAATTATCTATATATCTTATACGCGTCATGAACATAAATTTTTTGTAGTAGATAATATCTAGATAGCTGTCAATATCCTTGTGAGACAAAATGTCTATATATAGCCAGCAAGACATTATTTTTCGTAGTTCGTAATGGAGTGATCCCTAGGGAGTAAAAGGTTCCATTGATATAATAGAATTTTTACATACATATCCATACATTAATGTTACTAATTATATATGAGTTTCTATAACCATACCTCATTTTTTTAAAATATCCCACTTTGAGTCTCTGCTTCATTATATCTAAGTGTTATAATGGGTCATATCTATGGTACATGAACCTATATAGATGAAAATGTCCTTTCAACACTCTTTGAGTCTTTATTATTTCTTTTCCACCTTTAGAAGGTATGATTTTGTTACTGCCCTAGTTTTATGTTCAGGGAGTGAGGATGTGAATTACTCTATTGAATATGGGTTAGAGTGAGTGACAAGGTTCTTGTGTTGTTAGTCCAGCCATTGAGTGTTCCAGTCTGACTCATATAGATCCATTTTCTGTTCTAAAGGAGGGAATCGAGAGAGTGTAAGTGCTTTGCATGTTATGTTATATCTAGTAAAGAAGAAAGACTTTGATACATCTTCACATAAATCAATGAAATTATATTATCTATATTTTACCGACAGTTGTTGGGTAATTTATATATGTTAGTCATGTAGGATTCTTCGATAGCTTAGGAGAATATATTATAGTCAGGGACCTTATAGTATGAATAATATGAAATTTTCTTATTAGATATTAAAAGAAGTCACCCCATTCACACACTAGTGTTCAAGACTATAATGTTAGATATGGAGTTTTATTGCTTGGTTTTCGGAATAATATAGGTAGTAGGGTCAAAAATCCATAAATTAAGTAGAAATATATATCAGTACCATGTTCAAAATTTCTGATCGACCCCGTTAACCCCAGTAAGGCCTCATACTAGGACTTTCGCAACTCTCACACCCATTCCATGGTCATGGGTGAGCCCTCAGACGATGAAAAGAGTGGTTATATGTTAACAGACTAATGTTTTTCTTTGATAGAGAGATGCAAAGAGATAATTAGGAAGTGAAAGCATATAATCATCCCAAATCGTATTGAACAAGGTTAATAATCTACTCTAACTGTGTTGAGAGTTAGGTGTTCACTATAAATCTATATGGGAATGTTCGAGGTGCTCCACTACCACTCCAAAAATAGGTATCTCAGTATTGTATTATAATAGTTTGTCTAGCGAAAAAAACGTAGAGTCAATGGCGTAATGGAAACGAGTCATCCAAAATCCCAAAAGCTCCTAATTTGGCTCTGTAAACTACCCCTATGAACTTCTACACAACTCTCCGACGGATTTTCCTTCTCACAGGCTGGAAAACCAGACTACTAGAGTAGTCTGTATAGAATAAAGTACTGAACACTACTCTATATAGTCTAGAACTGTAGATTATTTATGACAGTGCATCCTTACTGTGTCAGAATGGGTTTGGGCTCTCAAGAATAACTCCCACCATTCACTAGGAGCAAGTAGGATCCTCAATCTCTTATTAGTAGTGAGTCAGAAACCATCTGTTAACACATTATAGTTTCCTCTAGAGTAGTTTTGTTGTTCGATGTTTCCACCAACCCAATAAAAAAATACATAACTACCCTTTTAACTAGTAAATGTTCAGATCTTACAAGTACGGTTCACTGGTTCCCACAGTTTTCTGGGAAACTATCTAGTGTCGCTGGTGGATCAGGTGCCACATAGGATTGAATTTTCAATACTATATTGGTAGGCTCGGCTATTAGAATATAATTGAGTAATGCATAGAATAATATGTTCCCCCATCACCCTATAAAAGGAAGTATATTCAATTGGTTTATTCTATCTAAATATATATATAAAAAATTACTAGGTAAGGGTTTCAATAATGTACCAACTATCATGTGTTGGTCAGACCACTCACAAACAAGCTTAGAGAAAGAATGTAATAGAGGCTCTCGACTTTGGAGGGATCCTTATTTCCTTCTATAAGCACCCAATTATCTCGTATATTCTTATAATATAAGTATATTCTTGAAGCCTTTTACTAAAGGACTCTAGGTAATTCCATCAATCTCGAAGACAATCATGGGAATAGTAGACTTTAATTATTGGACTTACACTAGTTGGTCTGACTATATAGAAAACGTACTTGGCTCTACTATAATAGATATATATAGATAGAGTCCCTGACGCTACTCCATAGACTTGAAACTGAGTGTCCTGGACTAGCCTTTCATAGAGATGGTCGACCCCGATTTACCAATTGAGAGGTACTCTTTATTATATCAATTTTGAGGTCTCACAACCCCTATTTCATTATCATTATCTTTTTATTATAATGAGATGGAACTTATATATATTTTTTCAATTGGAAAATCATGAAGTGCGATGTAATGTTAGCATTCTGTTAGAATGAATAGAAGAAATTTTACTGATAGGGATAAGGAACTGTTCACAGGTACGACACAGCCTGGAATGGTGGAGAAAGATACAAAACAACTAGAATGATTTTTTAGAGCCCCAAAAAAGAATTAATGCAATTGGTTTACCCAACAAGGTAACGACCCCAACCGCCAACTTCTCTATCATAATCTCTTGTGTCGAGGCATTCATGTCCTTAGATAGGGTCATGCTTCCTCACTTCCTCTAGCTAGAAAATATAATCTCTAACTAGTCCTATATAATAACCTTACTAGCTTACACTATTAGAGTATATTACTGAATCCTTATCTATAATAGGGAATGACAAGACACTGGATGAATGGAAGAATTTCATTGTGGTTCACGAGAGTAGATCCTGAGACAAAAGGGAGTTGAAGTGCTCTGAGGTGGAATATAGAAAAATAGTTCCAGGGGTGAAGTCATTAAGGAATTGGGAAATTGAGATAGTATTTTTATCAATTATGAGAGGTAGAGAAAGAGAAGTGGAGTTGGGGGCTAGGAGGGCATTGGATTTGGGGGTGGAACTGATAGGACGAAACAAGTAGGTTGTGATCAATAATGTCGGGAACGACTAGAGTTTGGGTTCATGGGATACCAGTTGGGAAGCTTCCATGGCAATTAAAAAGTGTGGGATATTGGTGTTTGTGGTCAATTTGGAACACCAGTGAATTTTTAAGGCTCATGGGGTTTGGGTTGACCAAGGTGTACCGGTAATACTTCATGTTGCATATGTGCTCGATGTCGTGGTCCAAGGGTTGGTGGATGAAATGGAATTTTCATGGTGAAACGCAAGTGTTACTCACATGGGGTTGATATTGAGGCAATGATTAGCAAGTGTTGGTACCTACTTATTCTCCAATATCAATGAAAAGATTTAAGAACAGAATGGTCAATCCCTATTTCAGGTGCTAATGCCTAATGTGAAATGATGGTACACCTACTACACTCTCAATTTCACCTGTTGGTGGGGGCCAGAAAGGTGACAGAAGGGTGAGGAGGGGGAGTGATATCATCATGGGGTATGTGCTTCTTACTAGTGTATTGCGCGGGGGTGTTCTGACATTTCATTTTGTGGCTCATGATTTGTTGGTTTGTAGTATTGGGTCATGAGGATTAGAGAATAAGATCATAGTCATTGAAGTGGTGGTACGGTTTAGTTCTCAACACCCAGCTCGGTTTCGAGTTCAAATGGCATTATTCTACATATATTATACCAATGTTTCATAAAAAACATTTATATGGGTTGGGGTTAAAAGGCCAATAGATCCACGTGAGTTACTTGCTTTGGTATCATCAAAACATCATTCTCTTCTTCTTTGACTGGTATGCCTCATATGTAGTTGAAATGGGGGTCCTTCTGTGTGTCGGCACCGCAATTTGATTTTGGTCGAAAGTCATAGGAACTATAGCATTGACGTATGAGAGACCAGTACATTCAATTTTCATTCATAATTGAATATTCATAATTACATCGAGTATATCTTGACCCACCCAAAATGTTCTACTAAATATATGAGGGTTTAGAACCATATAAACTATCTCTTAGTTCACCTCTAGCTAATGCTAATATCTATACTTCTATTTCTCTTCATGCTAGTTTCAGTTCCATTGAAGGTAGTTATGGGTTCATGCGAGCTCCTAGTAATTTCAAGGTACCTTGAATGTTTTTGGGTTAGAGCTAATAGTTATGGAATTATCATGGCTGGTAGAAGTCTCAATTCTCTTTTCTTCACATGTGGTGGAGCTAATGATTTCATACCTTCTATCAAAATATATATAAGTATCAGGTATCTTCTCACCTCTTAAACTATTTCAATCACGGAAAGGTATAGTACTAAATCATAAATTTTATGCGTTGCCACCTCTCAATACACCCATTTAGAATGTTGGTATTCAAGAGATGAAAAATATGTGAAGAAGGTGGAACTAGGAATATGAATAGGGAACCTTGTCATGCATATGAGCAGCATCACTGGTATTGATATATATAGCGACAGACGCAAAGACGAAGATAGAGACGAGATCACATGTAATGTAGTGGAATGTAAAAGGATGGTAGACCACCCAGGATAGAACATAGAGTAAGGATGACTCTATGCTCGATAGGAAAACCACATGGACACGACTCCATATAGATAGATTTCAAGCATTTGACCTGTATAGCAATTATCGTGATGGTGAAATACAATCTGGATTTAATTTTGAGAACCTCGACACCCAAAGATATATACTAAAAGATATAAGCTATATATGTAACAAACCATGGTTTTCTATAATTAAATTTAAATTCTTGATATTTTATTTAATGTATATATTTATAAGTAGTCTTTAAACATAATTTTACTACTTCTATGTATTGAATTTCAAAAAATGGTCATCTACATGTGTGTACAGTATGTTATTTGGAGTCTATTAGAACCAAATTGTTTTTTCTAGAATAGTAACATACCCTTATTAATAGTAATACGAATTTTAATATGACCATAAGTAATAGTAAATGGTTTTATTTTTTTATTTTTTAACGATTAAAGATAATGACAACATGATTATTTTTAAAATGTGATATAAAAGTTGTTAGAGTTTTTAAATTATTAATTTTTGAAATATGTAAGATTTTTAAAAAAAATTAAGTTATAAATATTTATATAATTATTTTAAAAAAATTTAATACATTTTGGAATTCTACATGTCGATAAATTGTTTTAGAGAAGTTTGGGGATTTTTCTGAAATAGCTGATTTTTCGATGATTAGTTAAAAATACTGTTTCGTGTTTCAGTGTGTTAATGAAATAATTAATGATGTAATAATGATGTAATGAATCTGGTCTACTTGTGTAAATTAAAATAAGTAATGAAGTTTCCAAAGTGGCTTATACCATTGGAAAATATCATGGGAAAACCCACAGTTTTTCAAATACCACTAATGAGGTGTCCCTAGAATATTATTAAAATAATCCCTCACTTTGTCTATAAATACCAACCCATTCCTTCATTAACATCATTCCAAAATCCACATCAATGAAGATCTAGCCTCCTTAAATCCCAAGTTTCCCTCCCAAGACTTCCTCTACACCCCAAGGTCCCAACAATCAGGATCGAGGAGTTACTCTACAAGGTATGAAAATTTTCAATTTCATTCTTTTTCCATTCAAGTTTTATGTTAGGTGGTATAACTTTCAAGGTGTCGTACTATGTTTTTATTTATATCTTATTCATTATCTATTCTGTATTATGATTCATTTTTGTATGTGTATCTCTTTTCTACTCTCATTTTAATATTTTCTAAAACCATGTGAAATAGTCGTTAGGCTCCCGAATTTTTGTAAAGGATTTCTTAATTATTTTCTTATTTTGTGTTACTTTATTTTCATATTTTTTATTCATCTATTCTTACCCAAGAGGAATTAAATCTCTTGAAATCATGTATATTCTGTATTTTCTCATGTTCTTGTATAATTGAACCTCATTATTCTTCTCCGCTCCCAATTATTCTAGGAATAAAAACATTGTCTGTGATGTGTCGAATTACTGACATCGTGGAAGATGTGATTTCAATTTTCATTAACTCTTCAAAGGATCATCATGAAACCATTTTTATTTTGAAAAAAGTTATAATATATGTTTTATCTAATACATGGTTATGTATTTCATTTTTTACTCATGGTTTCAATTTATAAGACAAAATGTGGTTGTTATTATAAAATAACCACTAAAATGATCTAAACGAACATCATTAATGTTTTAACTTATGAATAATGCTCATATAAAACATCAAAATGATAAATGATATAAATTATGGTACTAGAAGTATTTAAATACCTTTCCATTCAAATTATGTAGTTTCACTTCCTAACGACAGGAACATCCATCATGAACCGATCATGAAAATCATGTAAAGAACTCATCCAAAACAGTGCAAAAAACAAAATACTGACAATTAAAGGGTGAAATGAGGTTATGAAATGATCATATAAGATGTTATAGACATGAATTTTTTTTTAAAATACTAATAACATTGTTTTTAACATTATACATGTATTTTAAATAACTTTTAATTAATAAAATCCTAAGATAGTTGAATTCTTACCCCGATTTCCAACCTTTGGGTTAACCTTCTACTTCATTATTTATGTGATATTAAAATTTATTGTGTGATGGGTTCTTATTATATGATGTTGAATAATGTTTAATTTTAGTGTATTTACATATTCTTTCCACTCTATTAAGTCACAAATCAATTATATTATTTATGTATGGAGATTTTCTTTTGAAATCTTGTTTTAAAATTCTATTTTACACAATTCAAAAGAAACATTTTTATGATATTATTCATATGGTATGATTATATTCTGGTTCATGGGAATTGTTTATGAAGAAGGGTGGTAAATATATATCCTTCCAATTCCTTGGTTATGTGTACGTTGCGGTTCAATCGTATGGTTACTCCAAGCGTAACTGTGATGGTCACACAAATAGTATGGTAGTATTGAGGGTTACAAATTATAAGGCAGCTGAGAGGGATACAAGATTATGTAAATAATTCCCCAAGATGAATTTATGGTACTACATATGTTCTTATGTATTGTGGAAGTCTTATGTTTCACAATGTATGTATATATCTGCAGTTGATAATTGTAATGTCCCAGATTCGGGTGCCACTCCATGGGTGCCCCAAACCCGGTTGTTCACATGACCTCAAGTGCATTTCCACAAACACTAGATGCTGCCGACTAGCAGCAAGGGCCCAGATCTGATAGTGGGGAAACTATGCCATCATTTTTCAATTTGCAGTGCAGCGGAATAAAATATACAATCATACAACATCGGAAGAAATAAACCATACATAGTTAAAATGAACAACTGTAGTAAAAGTTATCCAAAAGTCATATAGATAATGATGCAACATGTCTGAATTTCTATGAAAATATCAATAACATGTTACACAATAGTACAATACAATAAAACTCAAATACCAGGTATAGTAAAACAAAACAAAACAGCATGCAGCATCGGGAGCCTATGCTCGGTCCCATGATCCCCTACTCCTCAGAAACAGTCAGGTACCAGTATAGGGACTATTTCCCTTATCCACACCTACAAAAACGTAAACAGTTTGGGCCGAAAACCGTACCCAAATAGGGTGTGAGAAATAAATCCTAGTAGGAACCTACCAAAGGCTCGTGACCAACTGATAGTGTAATGTGCAATAGTAAAATGCAATAAACTAAGAAGTACTCAAAGGTAAAAATCTTTAACTTTTATATTTACATTTTAATATTCATATTATCCATTCAGTTTAAGACATCACCTCGGTGAATTTTCTATTTAAAAAATCTTTGTCCTCAAACAAGCAAACCCTTAGCCTTAGGTAATCGGAATCGTAACCCGTAGTTAATTGCCCACAGGCCTGACAAATATTTCCCTCATGAAAGTATGATGTGTCTCCCTTAGGCACCGAGTCTATTTCCCAAATGCACGAAAGGAGTCGCCCTCAGGTTAAAGTAACCACTGACCTCGGGCTAAATGAAACACTACCCTCAGGCTAAACAAGTAATCGGGACAAGCCCACCATATAAACAAGAAATTCAAATACAAATCCTCTAATAGACGTTGAGTAATCCTTATTACAATTTCATAACCTTGGGTATCCTGTCCAAATGGCTAAACAGAAGAACGCACCCCCGGGGTGGTCCTAGATCCATGGAACGATCCAAAAAAATGTTTTACTATCACATTTAATTACTTATAAAATTCTAGGTACTCAAAACAACCATAGCCTCAACCACACGACACCCCAACATGGGTCAGTAGGTCAACAGTACACAGAAACACACAACAGTTGAAATTTAAACACCAAGCCACCTACCTCGATCACCCCTGATCGATATATATGAACAAAGCTCCTCAGATCGTCCAAGAGCGAATTAAATCTGAGATGAATGAAAACCCGTTTAAATGAAAATAACTTCCCCTTGGTAAATAATTGGTATGAATATCTTGAAAAGAAGTATAGGCTTACCCGTACGGTTCCAACAAGATTGACAGAGGTGAAAACGGATTCCCGACATGTGATCTGGAGCTCCTCAAAGGTTCGGCCCTCTCTCCCAACTCCTTCACCGGTTCTAAGCCTTCCCTGTTAATAGTGGAGGCTACTACCCATTTTATGAGAAAAAAACAGACTACACGACGTGTACTATTCGGTACATGGTGTGTAGTTTCCATTTTATAACTGTTCCTTCGGCGGATTCTCGCCAGTGTGGCATTGTTTATCTGCCGACATGAGTACAAGTCATGTGACACCTAAGTACCCGGCGTGTACTGCCGCTCAGCTGGGTACTGCCTTACTGTTCTCTTTTCGACTGACAACATGGCATGTAAATACACCCTACACGGCGTGTAGTCAGTTTTTACACCAATCACCATCGACCGGCCTACACGCCCCATGTACCCCTTCCACACGGCCAATGTACATGGCGTGTGGAAAAGTACACAGCATGTAGTCACAAAATTTAGGATTTTCTCCCATTTTCCTTATTTTCTCAAAAAAAATTAAGGAAAAGAGAAAAGATGAATCACGTACCTCATGAATAAGAATAGGGTTCTTACATACATCCCCCCTTAAAGCAATTCGTCCCTAGATTTCCCTTCCAAGGGTGGCGAAGATAAAGAAGTTAACAACTCAGGCCACTGAGCACATATGTCGATCTCCTGCTCCCAGGTTTTTTCCTACACTCGACCATGTTGCCATAACAACCGTACGAGAGGAACTGACCGGCCTCAAGGAACCTTTATGCTCATATCAATGATATGAATTAGATGCTCCTCAAGGGACACATCTACCTAAAGATCAACCTCATCTGGATGAAAGACGTGAGATGGGTCTGAAAGTTAATGACGTAGTTGAGATACATGGAAGAGGTCGTGCATGGCCCAGTACCTCTATGGTAACTACAACCGATAGGCAACCGGCCCGACTCTCTCTAGAATCTCAAATGTCCCCACATACCTTAGTAAAATTTTACCCTGTCTCTTGATCCGCCTGTGTCCCAACCTCAGCGAAACACGCAAGAAAACATAATCCTTGACCATGAACTCCAAGGGTCATCTATAGAGTTCAACATAATATTTCTGGCAAGTCTACGTAGTAGCCATCTACTTCTGAATCAACTGGACACGCTCAGATGTCTCCTACACGAGTTCTGGTGCCAGTAATGTTGCCTCACCTACCTCTAACGACCACAAGGGGAATTGGCAAGGCCTTCCATATAATTCCTCGTAAGGTGACATCTCAATAGTTTCCTGAAAACTATTATTTTAGGAAAACTCGACTAGGGGTATATGATTCTTCAATGATCCTCCAAATTCTAGGACTCATGCATGTAGCATGTCCTAAAGCACCTGTATCGTATGCTATGACAGGCCATCGGTCTGAGGGTGGTAAGCTGTGCTCAGAATCACCTATTTCCCCAGTTCCCTCTAAAAACTCTTCTATAAATGAGATGTAAAATGAGTTTCCATATATAAAATGATAGTATGAGGGACCCAATGAATATGCATGATCTCTCAGACATACAACTTCTCGAGCTCGTCAACTCTGAAGGTCTCCTTGATCGGAAATAAGTGAGCTACCTTTGTGAGTCTATCTAGAACAACCCACATGACATCATTACCTTGAGGTGAACTCAGAAACCCAGTCACGAAGTCCATGACGACATTATCCCATTTCCACTCTAGAATGGGTAACTGTTGTAATAGTCCGGCCAACCTCTAATGCTCCGCCTTCACCTACTGAGAAGTGGAACATCTCGTAGCAAAACCAGCTATCTCCATTTTCATACCCAGCCACCAATACTGACGTCTCAAGTCATTGTACATCTTGGTAACTCTGGGATGCACAGGCCAAGCTGAATCATGAAACTCCTGCATCAGCTCCCCGCGTATATCCCATGGAACACACACTTGTCCATGGATACACATAATTTCATCATCGCCTATCGTCCAACCAGGAGGAGGGTCCTTACTTTCCACCGACTCCCGTAGAACTAGGCCTTCTGAATTAGATAGCTATATCATCCTCACTCTATCCAGGAGGATAGAAGTCACAACTAAAGATGAATGATAGGTTTTCCCCAGAATATCGTGCACCTCCAACTACATCTCAGAGAACAAGGCCATAAGCTACCACTCACCACTGGCCTCCTACACCGCCTGTATCTGAGTCCTCTGGCTCAGTGCATCAGTAACTGCATTACCTTTACCAGGTATATAGGCAAGCTCAATGCCGAAGGTCTAAAGGAATTCGACCCACCTTCTTTGTCTCAAATTCAGTCCACGCTGAGTAAAGATATACTTGAGACTTGTGTGGTCGGTGAAAACCACAAAATTCTCTCCCATGAGATAATGTCTCCAACAGCCCAATGCATGAACATCTGTAACCAACTAGGGATCATGCATCTGGTAATTCCTCTAATGTGGCCTCAAATGCCGAGAACCGTACGAAATAACTTGATCGCCCTGCATCAACACTTATCTCAACCCAAATATCTGATGCATAATAGTAAACTGTATAACTCTTCCCTTGATCTGAGAGTATCAGGATTGGTGCTGACATCAATCTTACTTTCAGGTCCTAAAAGGCTGTCTCACAAGCTTATGTCCAAATGAACTTCACACCCTTCTTAGTCAAACCCATCAACGGTGCTTCTAATTGGGAGAAATCCTAGATGAAGCGTCTGTAGTAACCAGCCAGACCCAAGAAACATCATATTTCAAACACGTTCTTAGTATGCTCCCAGGAAACTACTGCACTCACCTTCTCCGAGTCTATTGTAACTCCTGCCTCTGAGATGATATGACTAGGATGTGAATCTGGTCCATCCAAATGTTGCACTTTGAGAGCTTAGCATATAGTTGATGCTCTCTCAGTGTAGTCAGTACGATCTCAAAATGGGTGGAATGGTTGAGTCGAGTGTGAGAGTACACCAAGATGCCATCCACTAATACTACCACAAAAGAATCCAGATAAGGATGGAACACACAATTAATCATAGCCATGGAAACTTCTGGTGCATTCATGAGTCCAAAAGGCATAACCGAGTACTCGTATAAACCATATCTGCTCCGAAAATCTATAAGTGGTATGTCTGATGGTCTCACGCACAGTTAATGATATCCTGATCTCAATTCATTCTTAGAGAACACTCTTGATCCATGAAATTCATCAAAAATATAATCAATCATCGGCAAGGTATATCGGTTCTTAACCATCAGCTAGTTCAGCTTCCAATAATCCACACAAGGTCTTAGGGTATTGTCCACCTTCTTAGTAAACAGAACATGCAAACCCCAAGGAGAAGTACTGGGCCAGATAAAACCCTTTTCTTGTAACTCCTCGAACTGACTTTTGAGATCCTGAAACTCAGACGTAGCCATCCTATAAAGAGGAATAGACACCTGTGGTGCCCCTGGAACAAGTTCAACAGAGAAATCCACCTCACGCTCTAGAGGTAGCCCTATAAAGTCATCCGGGAAGACATCCCCGAAACAATAAAACACCGGAAGGAAATCCTTCTGAGAAGTCCCCTGAGTATCTAGATATAAACTCACAATCTGGGTTATCACCCCACGTTGCCCACGATGCTCTTGGTTCAGTTCGACTCGCCTGAACATTCCACTCCCACTTGTATTGAAACTCTCCGCCCTCTGGGGACATAAAACTCACCCTATGACGATAGAAATCTATAAATTCTCGAAAGGGAACTGACCAATCCATCCCAATAATGACATCATAGCTCTTCATCTCCAAGACATAAAGGTCCCATAGAATGTGACACCCACCAACCTCTCGGGTACACTCCCTGTATTGACGCACACCAACCCTTCTAGTCCCCAACAGAGTGTCTAGAGTCATAACATCAGAAGATTAGGACACACAGAGCCTAAGGATCTCCACAACGGGTACAAATATAAAACCATGTGGAGCCCCCATATAAAAAATTACTGATGATAAAAGAGAGGCTACTATAATAGTACCTTTGCCAGTATAATGTCCGGGATCCTCCTCATGCTGGGCCTGTTGCACTGCATATGCCTGCCCAGTGTTGCGGCCCTGAGACATTGCCTGGTTACGCTGAGTTGTCCCGCCCAGCTGCCTTTGAGATCCTGGTGTCTGGCTACCACGGCAACGACCACCACCCCTTCCTGTACATCCAGATGTATCCTAGTTTCCTGACTGATAAGAAGCTGCTGGTCATGCTCCTGCTGGCGGAGTCTACATAGAACCCCTCTCACTAGCCACTATTGGAAACTTCCTGCAAAAGCGTTGTAGATGACCCATATTGCCGCAAGCTCGGTACTCCACTAGATCACGGGGAAATTGCGGTCTCTTGTGAAACTCTTTACCGCACTGGTAGCACATGACTTCACCACCTGAAATATTCTTCAGGATGGTTCTACCAACGTGAGAAAAATCTATTTGTCTCTTCCTCTTTCCTGCAGAAATAGTACCAGAAACTGGTCCCGAACCACCCTTGTCACCACCACTAGCTTTCTGAAAAATCCTCTCTGTAATCAAGACCTGGTTCACAATATCATGTACTATAGGAAACCTAAAAACATTCACTAGTAATTGGATTTCATATCGAAGACCATCAACAAAGCGTCTAGACCTCAACGTCTCATCACCCACCAGAACAGGTGCAAAATGATGATGCATGGTGAAACGAGCAGAATAATACATCACCGAGATAGCGCTCTGCTGCAGATTCATGAACTCTCAAGCTCTATCTGAACTCAGCGTCTCTAGGAAGAAGAAATCATATAAATCTATATTAAAATCTTCCCATGACATTTCTCTGTGATACTCAGTCTGGGTGGTAACATCACACCTCCTCTTGGCGCAATCACGTAGGATATATGTCGCAAGCTTGACCCACCGCCCTGGAGGAGTCTAAAGATGCTCGAAAATAGTCTACATAGACCACATCCAAGACTCCTCATCAAGCGGTCTTCCATCCCCTGAAAACGTAGGTGGATGTTGCTTCTTGAATATTAGAGTCAACTCAGCCATAGACGTGGTAGCCGGCGGTGCTCCCTGAAAGGTCTTCATGAACCGAAAAAGTCTTCACGGTATAACACCTCCGCACCTGTGTCTGGTATAACGGCTGGCACGACATCTGGCTCTGCTGGAGGATCCACTGGTAACCCATGACCCACCATATCTAGAGTATAATTGTTGCCACTCCCTTGGAGAACAACATGTGGTCGTCTCAGTGGCATGAATCTACATGGTCAAATGCACACCATAGATAAATATTATCACAGTCTGAAAAACGAGGGGACCAAAAAGGGAATAGGAGGAAGAATGCATTCATGATTTTCAAAAAAAATGACACAGATTGTGTATTTACTACACGACATGTACTTGGATTTTCTTCCCCTTCCCGGGTCCATCTACATGACTAAGGCACATGACTCTCGTTGATAAACACTACACGACGTGTATATGAGCTACACGGTGTGTGTGGATTAATTTCCCAACTGCCTGTGTCGTTTGTGACACGGCCAACTACTCGGCTAAAACTACATGGCGTGTAACACCCACACACGGCGTATACACCACCATGTTTCCACAGCCACCTTGCTAGGTCCACACAGTTTGTCACCGGTCAAGACTACACGGTGTGTCCCACAAGTACATGACGTGTTCAAGAAGAGGTGACACCATCCTGTGTTTTTTAGTTACACGGTCGGGTCCCTAGGCCAGACTACACGGCGTTTTCATCATTGACATGATGTGTACAAGGAAATATTTCATCGATCCGTGTTGTTAGTTACCCAGCCGGACTCTGGGTCAACACTACACATAGTGTACATCCGGTACACTGCGTGTTTTCCCCAAGCATTTCCCTTACCCATGTCCCCACCCACATGTTTTATGAAACGGGAAGATACTACACGGTGTGTACTGAGGGTACATGGCATGTACTTAAAAATTTTTCTTTTCTTACCAAACAGAAGAACACACAACTCGTGTCCAAGGAACTACACGACATGCATCCTGGTTTTTTCGTATAGAACGCCTCTAAAACTACTCCAGAACCCAGAAAAACACTAAAACAACTCTTAAGTTCCAAATTCTGACCCGTGAGGGCCCATAATCCCTGTGAATAAATGTTTGGCATCTTATCTGAGTTATAAATATGGTAAACATCCAATGATCCACCAAATTCTGGTCAATGAGGGCCCATACTCCTCAGTAACCAATGTTTTGCGTTTATCCTATCAACAGACTCACATGAAAATACTCTATCGCATAGCAGGTATTTTTCAAGGAAGCTATCACAACAACATGTTTTTCTAGCACAACAACTATCAAAACAATATGAAATTTCAAATGTGCCTACATGGCATGGAACTATGCATGGAATGTGATTTCTAGAATGTTCCTAAATTATGAATGAGATGTCATACCCTCAACTCATCGGTTTGCAACTAAATAGAACCCATGGATAAAATATAAACAACACAATCACAAGTGCTTCACCCAACGGTGAAAATCAAATCAACTGAAAAATTGTGAAACCAGTAAAATTTCAATTACGAGGAAATTTGTCTTTTCCCTGTACACGGGTTAGGTATGCCCGGGCACAACTTATTACCGTATACCTTGTCTGTACTATCCCTGACTAAGGCTCTAAACAGTAATTCAAGGAAAAGAAATGCCCTTTGATACTAATTTGTAACGTCCCAGATCCGGTGCAACTCCACGGATGCCCCGACCCCCCGTGGTCACTTGACCTCAAGAGCATTTACCCAAACGCCACAGGCTGCCGACTAGAAGCAAGGGCCCAGGTCTGATAATGGGAAATCAATGCCCTCATTTTTCAATGTGTAGTGCAGCAGAATAAAATATACAATCATACAACAACTAAAGAAATATACCATACATAGTTAAAAAGAAAAAATGCAGTAAAAGTTAACCAACAATCATATAGATAATGATGCAACATGTCTCTAGTTCTAAGAAAATAGTCAGAACATGTTACAGAACAATACAATACAATACAAATCAAATACCAGGTATAGTAAAACAAAACAAAATAGCCGGCAGCATCACAAGCCTAAGCTCAGTCCCCTACTCCCCTACTCCTCAGCAACAGTCATGTACCTATACATGGAACCTTTACTTTATCCGCACCTAAAAAAATGCAATATGTTTGGGATGAAGACACGACCCAAATAGGGTGTGAGAAAGAAATCCCAGTAGGCACCCACCAAAGGCTAATGCCAACTGATAATGTAATGTGAAACATCAGTGTGCAGTATTAAAATGCAATAAAATAAGAAATACTCAATGGTAACTAACTTTACCAGTTATATATCCATTTTAATATTCATTTTATCCATTCAATATAAGACATCACCTCTATGAATTTTCTATGTAAACAGTTAGTGTCCTCAATCATAGAATCCCTTACCCTCAAGTAATCAGAATCGTAACCCGCATGTAATTGCCCAGAGGCATGCCAGATATTTCCCTTAGGCGTACAAAGTGTCGCCCCCAAGCACAATGTCTATTTCCCATAGCCATGAAATGAGTTGCCCTTAGGCTAAAGTAACCACTGCAATCAGGATAAAGGAAACACTGCCCTAAATCTAAACAAGTAACTAGTCCATGACCAACATATAAACAAGAAATTCACATATAAATCCTCACAAGGCAATTCAATAATCATTATTACAATGGTATACTGTCGGGTATCCGGGCCAAATGGCTAAATAGAGGAACACACCCAGGGGTGGTACTAGATCCAAGAAGTGATCCCAAACAACGTTTTATTATCCCATTTAATTACCTATACAATTCTAGGTACTCAAAATAGCCATGTCCTCAGCCACACGACACCCCAACATGGTTTTGTAGCTCAATGTTACAAAAAAACATGCAACAGTTGGAATTTAAACAGCAATCCACCTACCTCGATCACCCCTGATCGATACACGTGAACAACCCTCCTTAGATCGTCAAAGAGCGAAGTAGATATGAGATGAAAGAAAACATGTTCTAACGCAAATAGCATCACCTTGGGAAAGAATTGGTAAGAACGTCTTAATGATAAGTAGAGGCTTACCCGTACGGTTCCAACAAGATCAACAGAGGAGAAAATGGATTCCCGACGGGCGATCTGGAGCTCCTCAAAAGTTCGGCCCTCTCATCCGACTCCTCCTCCGGTTCAAAGACTTCCCTATGAATAGGGGAGGATAATGGCCATTTTAAGGGAAAAACAGACTACACGCATAGTAATATTGCATACACGGCTTGTAGTTTTCTTTTTTTAACTATTCCTTCGGTGGATTCTCGCCAGCGTGGCCCTGTTCATCTGACGACATGAGTACACGGCCTGTGACACTTGTGTAAAAGGTGTGTATTGCCGCTCAGATGACCACCGCCTTACTGTTTCCCTGCCGACTAAATACTAGGCGTTTAAATACCCACTACACAGCGTGTAGTCAGTTTTTACACCCATCATCATCGACTGGCCTACACACCCTCTGTACCCCTTCCACGCGGCAAAAGTACATGGCGTGTGGAAATGTACACAGCGTGTAGTCACAAAACATAGGATTTTCTACCATTTCCCCTTTTTTCCCTCAAAAACACTTAAGTAAAAGAGAAAAGAAGAAACTCATACCTCAAGAATAATAACTTTGTTCTTACAATAAGTATGTCTTTGGAATTTGATTTCATACATTACAGGTTTTCATGGGCAAATGTGTTTGTTCATTATTTTTATATCCCTTATTGTGTTTTTTGTGCCCATCCCATGTTTTAAATTATTTTCACAGGTAAATGGATGTGTAATACAAAGAAAGAAGCCATGATAATTATTGAATAATTATAAAGGAATCACGTTTAATGATTTAATGTTTTATATTTTGAAAAAAATGGAAACTATTTTTATTGTATCCACTATTTAACAATGTTTAATGTTATAAATGTATTATGCCCCAATTATATAAATCTCAAAACATTAAAAGATTCTCATTGTAAAAGGAAGTGTTTTATTTATTAAATTCAAGATTATCTATGAAATAAGGTCGAGTCCTTCTAATATATCAATTTGAATATGAATAGTATACTATCTATATTATACTGATAGAGAGAAGAGACAAGGCTAGGCCAAAACAAGATCACCATTCCTCGATTAGAACTCAAGAAAATGGGGTCACCCAGGAAGGGGAATTTCTGACCTTTTGGAAATATAAGGTGCAAAAAATGGTTCTAAACCTGTGATATATGAGTAGAACATTTAGAAATACAATATGGTGAAGTAGCCGAGCTCTAAAACCTTATATATTAAGTAGCACCAAACATGGTTAGGATACATCAGCTTGAATAATCGACTAATTTCATTTGGAATATCTACTACCACCTTAGATCATTCGACAACTATGACTTTTTTGAGTCTCCTAACTGCTTGTTATAATATAAATAAGAGAATAGATGGAGCCTGCATGTGGTACTGATATATACTGTGTTTTCCTATTTGTGAGACACGTTTCAGACCATATATCTATATCTATAGAATCATGCATCCTAAATCAGAAAAGGTATGTTCTCTTGTTTGAAGAATAGTGGATCAACAACATTGTATAATTTGATAGATTCAGAAATGTGCAGTCATTGGCCTGTATCGTTGGTCCAATCCTCGAGCCTTGGATTAGTATAATATAGTTAGTAGAAGGTATCGTATAGTCATCCCACTATATGCACTACTATAGTGGTGCAGATATACTATAAATAATAGTACCTTGCTATATTATACAGAGGGATAATTCATGTATCATTGGTATAATATAGGTAAACTACTATATAACATAACTAGATTATACCGACCTATAATCTGGAGAGTAGTCTAGATCACGCTGTGAAATTTTTTTATGGGAATGACCATGCAGTCTTCAGAGATGGCCATACTCATCATGTACCTATTTCATCATCTTTCCACTTCAAGAGCACCTTGGAATTTAATATATATAAGTACCAGCATACCAGATAGAATGAGGAAGTGTCAACAAGGATTAGTGGTAGATCTATGTGAATGCAGACTATGTTTGTGGATATCCAGGTTCAGAACAACGTAGTACCCTAGCAATATATATCAGTACCCGGTCCAACACTAATTTGGTATGAGTTTTCCAACAAAATGTATCAGTACTAGCCCCCATATTGTTGAGTCGAAGACATTGGCATTGTAGTTCCGACCATGACTATCTCATCATCAAACCAACTAGTTGACCAGTCCCGAGTGCGTTCAGATATACATGAAAATAGATAGATTCGTATCGAGTTTCACAATCTGTGACTTCAAGAATGGATCCCTCTATTAGAAAATAATAGGCATATGGACAACCTACCACTTTGTTATTGGTATTGGCATTAGGGATGGATGGTGTCTAAAATCAAACCTAAACTATGAGGTTTTCCCCATTGAATGTTTCAGTGTAGTAGGGTGGTACTTATATATATTAAGGATTATCCTTGTGCTATTGAGTTAAGTGGTCATCTCTGGTGCATGGGCATTCAAACCTCTCTTCTGCTTGCTCCCCCATCTCTGAAATATTAGAAGAGTAACAAATCGCATGTTCATGAGCCCGGTCATATCGTTGATGCCATTCCAGTGCCAAGCTCAATACTCCCACCATTTGAATTGCACATTTCATTGCCTCTTGTTGTTGCACATGAACGATATCTATTTCCCTCCCCCCTTTGGAATTTATGGTGTAGGTGGATTTATTTTCCTAGAGAACCCCTTACAACTCATGAATATATAGATTAGAGTACTAACTATTAGGGGAGTACTGGGATCATCCCCCATCACATAACCTATAACCTATCAGACACCATTCAACCCTATCAGTGCAATCAACTTTATATGCTAAATACCAACCCAAACGTAGTAGTGGCCACATCACAGTAGCTAGGGTTACAATTCAATCGTAGAACACTGATCCATTGTTGGAATCAACTAAAATTACAACATTTCGATTGGGAATGGAGTGGATTCCCCAAACACTCTCCTACCCACTAGTATGACTCCATCAAATCTAAAGGCATGTAGGTGAAATAGTAGTCACATAGACCCACCCGTAAGGTCACCAACTAATCCATCAAATCTCTTAAAATTTCTCATTTTCCTTAGCCATAATACCCACCATCAGTGATATTATTCTACTAGAGAGACCACTATATTATTATTAGACTATCTCTACTACCAATATTATTATTAGACTGTCTTTGTGCACACATAATAATATAGGTAGTAGACTTAGTCATATTAGATGTTGTGTTGGCAGTGCACTACCTCTTTGTTTGACACTTGTTCAACACCATACCCGAGCGTGGACTGGTCGAGCAGCTAGTAGCCAAGTGGATGTATGCCCATTTTCATTTATATGGTGATCATGGGTGCATCCTAGAAAAAAATATCGGAGTAGTTAAAATACCTCATCCCTCTCTTCATATTAATAGTTGAGGTCGAGTTGACACTTTTCTCATGGTCGGAACCCTGAAAGGTCAACAAATCATTAAGCTCCATATGTAGGTGCACCATTGACATGACCCTGCCAACGTCACCATTTTAACCTCCTTGAATAGAATTTATTGTTATTTAGCATATAATGTCCACATATAATGTCTTCAAATTCAACCCCCATGACTATCCTGACCTTATCAACTCTAGTATATTCCCTAGTGCACTAGAAGCCCCATTGGTCATCTGTGTGACCGTTTCCGTTACATATCTTGTGATTGAGTTGTCATTGCTGTGGTAATCATCTATAACTATAATATAAGAGTATGATAGAATAAGAATAGGGTAGTACATGGGTATTGGTTGTGGTGTACCTCAACATTGATCCACTAATGGAGAAAACATCTCCATTTGTCTTGATATGGGGAAGATAGTGTTACTACGTACAAGATCCTATGTACCAAAATCAATCACATTCAGAAGTATAGAGGATGGATGATCTGAATCCCACTTCAACACATTTCCATGCACTTAGGTGAATACATCGATCAAACCCCATATGATTCTCTCCTTCATGATTGGCTCTGACACCATGTCTTCTAAATATCTTAGCACATAACGACACCAATGATCTCATTCCACTTGAACCACTAGGAATAAAGTACTGTTCAATGTGGGATCGGGGTAGCTAGGTCGATTGTACCAAACCATCAATACCTTAGGTCTCATTTTTATAGTCAGTTAATATGAACCAATTTGAGGGCTGTGCCAATCATGTTAGTTTCAGTTCAAGGTCATTTTTCCATATCTTTCATTCCCTTTCAGAGTAGTGGTCCTCAAGGTGGCCAGAATGCATGAGTCGTGGAATTATATGGTCCTCACATTACTTCAACCTTATGTTGTAGTCCAAGGAGGTCTGAGTGGTGCCAATGTTGCATGCCATCATAGAGGTGTCATGTCACGATGTTGAGCTACACATGGTTAAACCACCTGTGTATATAAGTTCAAGGTTATAAAGGATCCAACATTAAAGAAAGGTTCAGGTTCTAAACCCTTATATATTCAGTAGCACCAAGTACCGAATAGGGTGATGTATCCGAGTTCTATACCCTTGATATATAAGTAGAACCTTTCTTTAGAAATGGTCAGGTTCGAAACCCATATATATAATATAATATATAAGAAAAATCCCTTGAGGGAGGGGAATTGGGGAAGATAAAAAATATCTCTAGCGGTTCGTAGGTACCTTATTTGATCTAGTATGGGGAGATTGATATAGAGTATCAATCCCAAGAACTACCCTCAGTTACAGCCCCTGGTCCATATAAAGTAAAGCATTCAATCTACCAGTAGCAAAGGCTGCAGATACATGACCAATAATTTATCTACTACCATATGTGAGAGCATTTGCAGGTATCGAGTGTTGTGAGGGATTTTATTTTCATGTTAAGGGGTACTACCACTATTATAATGAAAAAAATCAGTGATGTTAGTCTAATCTAAAATAGTTGGGCTTTTGAATCCATTCAGTATTCTATTTGCTAGAATGTCGATCTGAACATTCATCATATCATATCCATTGATTGATTGAATCAAATAGAGAAATGTAAAAATTTCAGGAGGTCACAGATCAAACACATAATGAGGTTCCTAGTTTCATAAGTACTCAGCATCAATCATATCATTTTCATATAAGTTGATATTATTTTTTTAAAACACTCTTATAAGAATTTTGAAACTGCAAAAAAATGACTAATCTCCTACTTATATATATGGGTTCTAAAGGGTAAACTAACTACCCCAAATTGTGCTACTATGTTTTGTTCCACAACATCGATAATTGGATCTTGATTTTGATCTCACCAAATGTCTGAATAAATTTGTATGAGAAATCATTTGAGATCTGAGAAATAGAGAGAGAACTCCACCCGGTGGGAATTCCATGAATTCAATCATTAGTTCAAGAGTTTGAAGCAGGTCGGCCCTAGATTTAGATTATCTTCCTCATCATTATGGCATTATTTCTTTAGTAACAACATGTAGCTTGTTCAAAAAAATGATCAGAGGAATGATCTATTAATTTGAATGAGTAATCCGGGATAATATGTAAAAAAATATATCTGCGGAAAAGTCTTCTGTAATGTGGAAAAGTTTGTGCCTAAATTATTTTTTGTAAATGAGACTTTCCTTCTTCTTCCTTCTGTCTCATACCCTTAAGTATTCATATACTAGTAATCAGTTTGTATTCCTTAGTTGGCCAGTATATAAGAAAATAATTGAAGGTGGAATGGTTATAGAATAGGAAACCAATAACATATTAGAAAATTTATGTCTATAATGGTAGGAGCATTACTCAACCATGTGCCATCGTAGTAGTAGCCTTTTCTACTCCTTATACATATCAGTACATTATCTTCAACATATCAGTACCATTTCTAATCATTTCCAGTTCATTCCCTTTTTCTCGGGCTATCTATCCACGAATACACCATCCTTAATATTTTATATGAGCTAGACAATATATATATAAGTACCCGTCTTTGAAATAAGATCTATCCCTTCCTGTATTGTATCACTGATATGTTAAGGGGAGCATCAGGAAGTATGAATGGGATGGTATGATCAAATAAGTGCACCATTTCCATCTTTATAGATTTAGTATGATAACGATTCCCCTTTCATGCCAAGCATGGTGGAACTGTTCCTTCCCCAACCCCATTGGCACATGAATCAACTAGAAACAAACAGTGATAGTAAGGAGAAACCACATGTAGTCCCAATACTGGAAATGTATCCCCATGATCTTAGCGTCCTCACTTAGAAGACTGATAGCAACTAGCTTTGACAAGATCTATTGGCGGCTTTTTTATCACATCTTTATATTTTTCACTCAAGATGGTAGCAGGCTGTAAAAATGGTATTTGAACAGGACTTTGGTTTGCAAGGAATAAATATTCCATGTGATGGACTCACACTCATAAAGGGGGAGAGTTAGTAACCCAACCAACAAGTGGAGTGCTAAGCTGTCTAGCAACTAACTCCTTTATAACTACTTTAGGGCAGTGTGTTTACTAAGAAGCACCATTCCCAGATCCAACCGAATCACATTGTGAGCCAAGATAGGGAATGGTAAATTAATCCCACCATTTCTCATCCATATATTTATTTTTTTCATTTAATTCAATTATATTTATAAAATATAATCCATATTATAGTCATACTTGAAGCTTTTAGTCTTGTAATCCATAATATTGAAATCTAGTCTTATGCTCAGTGTAGTCAAATCGGACTCAACTATTAGAATATAAGGTTTTCCAAGGTGGTATTCTAACTCATTGCAGGATGAAGGAACCAGTCTCAAGAATTGAATCAAATATGTCGTAAGACGAATATGATTAATCATATAAAGGATGGATTACTCGATAACATGAATCCATTATATTTATTTTATCTATAAATAACAAGTAGGAGATGACTTGGATTCTAATCGATGTTACATATATATTAATTCCTGAATGATATTCATATAAATCACTCAATTACATCTCCCGAGACCCGATCTACCCATCCATTACATTGAATATGAAAATATATATCAGTACCTGTCTCCCTGAATCAGATGGAAGGGAATGAGTAGGTGCCACATCCTTCTCATTTCTATTCACCAATGGGGAATTGAGTCCTCAAATTCTTGACCAAGGCATTTAAACCATCTCATTCTCTATCATGGCTACTAGAACCAACTGGCCCAACCCAACCTCTTATATCTTCTGATTCTATGGCACATATATCATAATATACTACCTATATTATAATTTCGCCTTGTCCCAAGCCCGTGCATGTCAGTTGACCTCATGAATTCTCTTTCCCATCCATCCATCAATGAGTACAAACAATATAAGAAATGATCTGGGTCCATGATCTCAAGCTCCATTCGCACAGAACCTTAAATTAGATCTGAGTGGCCTCAACTATTATAATATATAGTCTTACCCATATTCATTAGTTTGTCGTCATGCCTAGTCTCGGGAGGCAGCATGGACAACTAATGAATATCATCTATGGATTCCCATTTTACCCCATTCACATTGATTTCTAGTCCCTATCCAAGACCATGCTGCTATGACACCATCTCTTCTCATCCCCTCAGTAGGACCAAGAGAGATGGAAAGCCAAGAACTATATAGGAAGAGTACCTGACTCTATTCTAACAGTCTAGTAGGAGACATCATACATAAATTACATATTCATTCCCATCATACTTTTAGAGGTGTTTTAGGATCAGTTCTAAATAAGTATTAGCTGGGAAACTCTTTAATCATAGACCCCAGCTATAATAAGTGGGGGTGAACCTCTGCTCCAAATGGACTTAGATGCATTGGTTGAATGACAAGAAACTGAACACCCGAGAGTGGAATACAAGGGTGGACATGTGATGGAACACTCGACCACTTCCCCACCTCCATGGGAAGTCTATATAGTTATTTACCCCTATATGAATTTATCGCTCTATTTAATAATATTTTTGATCATTTGTCCCTTCTGCTATTAGACACGCTCAAACACAAGGCCAAGTCTTCCCACCTCCCTATACAGATGAATTGATTGGGTAGCTTAAGTAGATAAGTCAAATGAAGCAATTTTAGGCATTCCAAAATAGATTTCACCTATCATTGAAAAAGACCCCTGCATGGTCAAAATGTCACACTATATGGTTAGGCATCCTATTTTGATCAGTCACACACCATATTTGGGTGAAATCCACTGAAATTTCATTACCATGATACCACCAAAAAATATCAACAACCATCTCCTTGGGAAAGTAAAAAGGGACGAAGACGCTAGATATTATTTTCTAATATCCAGTACTATAAAATAATAGGCTAACATCTATTTTTTCATTCAACCCGATGTATATAAATATTTATTATGGATCCCTATCTTGCTGGTTCAAGAACTCCCACACCACATGGATTCTAAAGCCCTGCCTTGTTTTCGAAGGGATGAAGGAGCATATATACTACTCTTATCTCACCCAATATTATTCATTTTTCCTTCAAAACCGGGTCGTTCTACTTGAAAAACTAATTGCATCTCCCCCAGGGGTAGGAGTGTTCAACATGAAGGGAGGGTGACTTCTAGTGTAAATTAATTTTTTCATATTCATCTGATGATGATGATTGTGAAATATTCTCATGAAATGTTTATCGAAACGTGGTATAGAGCAATTCTTACTACCTTACGTAATCACTCAATCTTTTAGTTTTTATAGAGATGATATTTTCCTATGTCTATTATGGAAACGCATGTCAGTTGAACGAGAGAAAGGCTACAAAAAGAATCAAAACAATGGAGGAACTAGGGGAAGTGGTATTTATAAACTAAGGGCTTAAGCCTATGATGAAGGTATACCATTTGAATACTGAGAGTGAGTAGTGAGTCTCTAATATTAATTAATATTTTAATAGATACAGTTTTCTTAAAATGGAGAAGATCCCCCAATCATGCGACAACCAATAGAAAATATGTTGTTGTTATGCCAAAATATGCTATAGACGATGGGGAGAGATCTCAATGAAATAATAGAATAATAAAATGAAGCCAATGGAAAATGAAACTAGATAACCATATATCATTTTACTACTTACCTCTGGGTCTGAACATATACAATGGTACTTGGAAATCTTATCACAAAGGACAAAGTGCCCTCTATGTTCATATTCCACCTTACTAAATCCTACCTCAGCATTCACTCCATTTATTTATCAGTTTAACTGGTAATAGAAGAAAGAAGCTTACTTGGATTCTCTTCCCTTGTTAATTGAACCAATTATATTTGTAGAATAGGTTAATTGTAGATAAGTTTCACTAGAGGATAGAGATTCGAAAGTGATATGTATGTGACGAGGGTCCCAACAAATGTTTGAATGTGTGTCTTCTGGGGACTAGAAGCTGAGGAACATTTAATGAAAAACTATGAGTCATATGATTGGAGTTTCTTATATATTAGGTGTAGAATTTTGATGTACAAAAACTAATGGTTCACTTTTATGGGAAAGAATGTCTAAAATACATCTACGACCGATATACTAATATGCTCAATTTAATGATACGATACTAGTCCTGAATGATGGACTGACCATGTACTATGAGGCATTGGCTGAGTGATTAGGTTGGGAAGAAAATAGTAGCATGGTAACTACTAAAGACTTATTCCACTCATATATGCTACTGTTACACAATCAGGGGAGAGTGTAGATAATATAAGGAAGGCCCTCACTGAAGAGAATCCCTTTGTTCAACATGACACTCCTTCAAACCCTCATTATATCGAGCTCTTGATTGACTGACATTCAATATTTCCACTTTGTAAACATATCTGATAGTTAAAGAGAATGGTGCCTAGAACTATGATATCCTTATAAGGAGGACACACTACAAACCACTCTGAGAAACATTTCCCCTAGACCTATGGTCATGTAATGCAATCAGGATTGCCTCAAATCCACAATGATGAGATATTTCTTTATTTACTCGAACCATGGGAACAAATCTACTGGCCAAGGGTCTAAAAGATTGAATGGATTGTATCCTTTAATACTTTACTTACATTAGTTGTGTATTGTAATAATGGAAAATATAATATAGTAAAATCATTCCTTTTATGGATATATATCTGCTATGGTGCTCTGACGCCAAGTGATCAACAACAGCGATATAGGAAATTGTACAATCAAAGGCTATCAGATTGGGCTTACGGATGTATGTTACATGTGCCATTGTAGAGTCGGTTAGGTAGTTAGTGGATGGGGGACTATATATTGTAAGGGTTCTTTTCATGCAGGGTGATATTGGGATGATGAAGAGATGAAATGAAACCATGTTCGGGCCTCGACCTACTCCTTGGGTGGCCCAAACGAAGAGACCAATATGGGATAATCCATTTGAATATAATAGGAGCATATGACAATGATTTGGTAGATAATTGGTAATGATTATAAGCACAGAAAGGTAGTGATCCAGGGGAGACAGTTCCATCCCTTGTTGAGACTCAGTGATAAAATAGAATAAAAAACAGCTGCTAGCTAATAGAATGTCATCTAAAGAGTGATATTGAAGTGGATCGTTAACATTAAAATGTTAATGGGTATCATACATAACTAATATAAAAACAACGACAACTAGACTAGTAGTTGAGTACTCCATTAATCAGGACCACTGTCACGACCCACCCTCGGGGTCCGTGCCGTGACTACCCTAAGCCCGCCTTCCATAGGCCAGGGGCTGGCGACTAGCACCAAGGCGTAAATCCCGGTAAAAAGGGAAGGCATTGCCTTTGTAAAGTAAACAAACACCACAGAGTAAGCAAGCGGAAAGTAAACACTAAGCAAAAGCAGAGTACAACTGAAAGTGCAGAAAAATAAATGGGCCAGTATACAAACCCAAACTGAAAGTAAAGTACAACTCGAAAGGGAAAACAACAACTCAAAAGTAAAAGCCGCTACACCGAGCTGTCCACTGGAAATCCCACCTGAAGGGTGGGTACAGGTAGCTCCACTGCTCCACGGGTCCCGTCGTCCTCTCCGAGCACGTCCCGCCCAGTGGTCCACCTCCAGGTACCGTCCTGCTCTGCAAGCCTCAGCTAAGATCAACGCTGTCCGTCGTCTGCAACCCACACAACGTAGTGCAGGCAAAGCCCGTGCAGGGGTGAGTATAAGCTACTCAGTAGGGACCCCCAAGACCCCTGATGGTCTCTCAAATCCACAAAGGATAAACCACGAAGAAAGGTACAATCACGAAGTAACAACCGACACTGCTTAGGTATATGCCCATACATATACCTAAGTCATCAATTTCAAATACGCTCCAACCTCCGAGCCCAAGTACAACTCAGTCCACACAGGGAAGTAAACGTATTCCACATAGGAAAGCAAAACGTAACCCACACAGGACAGGACAACACAATCCACACAGGAAAGCAACAGGATTCAGCTCACACATGTATACTTCTTCAAAGGATGATAAAGATGATCTCTGATCCATCTAAGTCGTCGGACCCACGAAGGATCGATAGGTAACTAACCCCCGCAAAATACCCACACTAGATTGGGCCCACGTAGGACCTGTAGGCGCTGGTTCACACAGGACCGCTGAGCGCAAGGACCCACACAGGATCGGACCCACACAGGATCTGTAGGCGCTGGTTCACACAGGACCGCTGAGCGCAAAGACCCACACAGGATCGGGCCCACACTAGACCTGTAGCACTGATCCACGTAGGATCGTTGAGTGCTGTAGTCGTCGTCGTCGAATCCACACAGGATCTCTGTACTGTCGTCGTCGTAGTCACAGTAGCAGTAGCAGTAGCAGTAGCAGTCACAGTAGCAGTCACAGTCGCAGCCAGCACTAGGGTTCCCGCACACAGCAAGCTCGTTCGGAGGGTCCACTCCACGAGCCGAGAGGCTGATACATAAACTGTCACAAAATACAGAGTTGATGTATCCAAAAGTTCCGTATCGTCAACAGGAACTCAACGCAACAGACGGCGCGTCGATCGGACGCCCGGTCTGAGAGTTATTGGCATTTTCGTCCCCAGGGCCCGGTTGGTTTTTAAGGCAAAACCAATCCGACCGTACTCCACCTGCGTCCAAACCTCGGGCGGAGTATTCCAAAAGAACCGTCTCACTAATAGGAACACAACAAAGCTGACGGCACGTCAATCGGACGTCCGTAGCTCAAGATATGAGTGTTTCCGCTCCGAAGGCCCGGTTGGTTTCGTGAACGAACCAACCCGGACGAACTCAAAGTGTTCCGAAACTTTGAGTGTGATATACCGAAATGACCGTCTCGATCCAAGGATCGCGTTTCCGCAGACGGTTCGTCGATCGGAGGTCCGTGGCTCATGTAATGGCCAAAAGACCGAAACTGTCTCGAAAACAGGGGGTCCGGGTCCAGGCCGACCCGGCCCGACCCCCCTGGGTCGGCCTGAACCGGCTCGACCCGAACCGGTTGGACCCGACCCGGGTACGACCCGGCCCGGCCGGCCAGCGGCGCGGCGGCCTGGCGGCGCGGTGGCCTGGCGTCGCACGGAGGCAGCGCGCGGGGGGGGGGGGGGGGCAAGGCCCCCCGCTTGATTGGGATGGCGGCGCGGCATAAGTGCCGCACCCTTTTAGAATCCAGCCCCCCTCGTGGTGGCCTGCTTGAAGAAACCGGGGGGCCGCCTGCCCCCCTCAAGGAAACCGCCCCCCCTTCAAAAATGGGGGTGTTTTAGTGCTGGCCGGGGGATTAATTTCCCCCAGATTTTGACCATCCGGCCGGCCACCTGGCCGGCCGGTTTTTCTCCAACGGGGCCGGCGAACCGGTCCCCTTCTGGCTTCCGACGTCGGCGGCCCAACGTGCCGCCGGTCTTCCCGTCTCACCGTGGCCCGGAACCGGCCGCGGTGTTCGTCGTCCGACGCGGTGCGACGGCACTACGCCCCTCCGCCGCGCCTGTGATTCCCTTCGACGCGGCGCGATGGCGTCGCGTTCTTGATGATCCTTCCACGGCGCGGCGTGACGGCGCCGCGCAATATAAACGTGTGATTATCCGCGTGGTGCGACGGCACCACGCCATCTTGTTTTCTCCCGCAAGGTAAATCAACAAGAACAAAGGAGGGGGTTCGGCCGTGTTCATGCGGTCCGACCCCCTCACGTTAAACAATAACACATATTTATAATCCTCACGTTAGTCATGCTAGAACCACGAACAAGGATAAATAAATAAACAAATAACAACAACCCCTACCTTGAAAATTGACGTCGCATGTCGGTTATCGCGGAGAAAGGCGTCGCGGCGTCGGACGTAGATTCCGTGGACGTCGGGGTGCGTCCGAGGAGGAAACGACATCTCTTCACTTGTCGCTATGACGAAGAAAGGAGGTACGTTGTCATTGTAAATGATCACCACGGTCAGCGACTTCTCCCTTATCGAGGAGGAAGATGAAGACGGAATAATCTGGGACGCCGAGTCTTGAAGGTCGTGGGATCGGTGTTCTTTGTCGGAGAAGAACCGTTCTTCACGTTCTTCGTCGAAGATGAAGAAGATCTTCAAGTCTCTCAACGATTCTCTCAAACCTCTCAAGTAACAAAGAAACTAACCAAAAATAAATTAAGCTCACACTTAATTTATTAACACAACCCAACCTTTGAAATTCAAGAGTTTGAATTTCAAAACTCAAAATAAACTCACTTATTAATTATACATGAGTTGTATAATTAATTAAGTGCTAAGTTGTCATGCTTTTAAGAGGGAGAGAGGGGAGTTTGGGAATTTGAAAAGGTGGGGCTCGGGTGGGCCCCTCCTCACCTTAATCCTCTCTTAGGTGGTTAAACCACCCAACTTCCAACAAAAGATTATAACCACTTTAAAGATATAAAATAAATATTGTATCACAAATTTATTTTACTCTTCATTTCATCCAGAAAATTAAACATCTCCTCCTAGGAAAATGCAACTTTGGAAAAGGTCTTCTTAAGCGAATATCGGCGCTGCGAGTTCATCGGTGTCCTCAGATTTCAATTCCGAGCACCGGATCAAAAGTTAGAAATTCCCGCTCGTTCGTTCACTGAACGTACCTGCGCCAAACTTCGGAAATTGATTCCGGGCACACCGGGCCTCGGAATCAAGTTCCGTCAGAAACCGAGCTCTTGTAAAATTCCAAAGAAAATTAAGAAAAAATATCCCTTGAATTTTACGGGTCTTTACATTACTCCCACCTCAGGGCTTTACACCCCCGTAAAGATACATCAAAAACTAAGAAAACAAATGAGGGTACTGAGCACGCATCTGAGCCTCCCGCTCCCATGTGCTCTCCTGGAGATTCCCATGATGCCATCTGATGCGCACAAGAGGAATCGATCACCCACGTAGGACCCACTCCTGTTGATCCTCTATCTCCACTGGGACCTCCGCAAAAGTCGCCCCATCATCAACGTCAAGCTCCCCATGGTCAATGATGTGTGACGGGTCGTGCACGTATCTCCTCAGCTGAGATACGTGGAAGACGTCGTGCACCCGGTGCAGCTGAAGTGGTAGAGCCAGGCGATAAGCCACCTCGCCAATCCTGCTGAGGATATGGAAGGGTCTGATGAAGCGCGGAGATAACTTGCCGCCTCGGCCAAATCTCCGAATACCACGTCGAGGTGAGACCCGCAAGAAGACGTGGTCGCCATCCTCAAACTCCAGTGGCCTACACCTCCTGTCAGCATAAGACTTCTGCCGGCTCTGAGCTGTCCTCATTCGCTTCTGGATGACCTGGACCTTCTCTGTCGTGGCCTGGACCATCTCCGGTCCCACAAGTGCTGACTTCCCAGGGTCTGTCCAGCACAAAAGAAGATCTACAAGGTCGGTCGTACAATGCCTCGTACGGTGCCATCCCGATGGTGGAGTGGTAGCTGTTGTTGTACGCAAACTCCACCAAGGGTAGGTGTTCCTCCCAGCTACGACCAAAGTCGAGGACACATGCGCGGAGCATGTCCTCGAGAGTCTGAATGGCCCTCTCCATCTGACCATCCGTCTGAGGGTGAAAGGCTGTGCTCAGACGTAGCTGCGTCCCGAACGCTTCCTGTAACCCCTTCCAAAGCCGGGAAGTAAAGCGAGCATCTCGATCGGAGACGATAGATGATGGCACACCGTGGAGCCGCACAATCTCCTGAACGTAGAGACGTCCCAAGCTCTCCACTGAGCCCTGCTCTCTAATGGGTAAGAAGTGTGCCGAATTGGTTAGTCGGTCAACAATCACCCAGATGGAGTTGTGACCTCTAGAAGTGCGTGGAAGTCCAGTCACGAAGCCCATAGATATGCCGTCCCACTTCCACTTCGGAACCTCCAAGGGTTGTACCAAGCCTGCTGGTACCTGATGCTCTGCCTTCACCTGTTGGCAGGTGAGGAATCGAGAAACGAACTCTGCTACTGCCTTCTTCATGCCCGGCCACCAATGCTATTGTCTGAGGTCCTGGTACATCTTCGCCCCTCCATGATGTACCACCAAAGGAGAAGTGTGAAACTCTCTCAGCACTTCCTCTCGCAAAGCGACTGGTACCATGGTACGTCCCCTGAAAAGGATGTCGTGCTCTGCTCCAAGGGAGAAACCATCAGGTGTCTGTCCCGAGGATATCTGTGTACACCGTGTCTCACAGTCAGCGTCCTCACGTTGTGCATCTCTGACCTGCTGTAGTAGAGGAGGGGTGACTGTGAGAGACTGGAGGAAGGATTCTCCATCACTATCCACGAAGGATATCTGTAAAGAGGCTAGCTGCAAAGATTTCTCCTTTGCCGAAAAGTGAAATCCGGTCTCATCCCCTGGATGAACCACGTTCCTTGCCTAATACAGCCATTCTCGTCATGATTAGTTAATTCATGGCATCGATGACGTCGTAAGGCCTCGACGCTGCTACCAAGAGATCCAAGCGTTACTCCCGCCTCCTAGGGTTGAGTCACACTTTCGGCATCAGTGTGTGGTCAATGGGATTCCTCCAGTAGGAATCTCGCAAGTGAGGGTCAAGTCAACAGTTTTTTAACCGGCACCTCTTAGTAAAAACAAACAGAAGACAAGATAACAAAAGTCACCATGGAAAGTGTCTTTTATTACTTCAACTTAAAGTAAAAGGACACAAAGCAACACAAACTACGAAGATAGAGGCATTATGGGAAAAGGCCTCTATTCCTGGAGCTAGTCCCGCACTAGTCCACCTGCTTCCGGAGCTCCATGATCGTAAGTTTCAGCTGCCTGAAGCTGTGCTCTCCCCTGAGGTCGGGGTGGACCTCTTGGTGGTGGTGGTGGTAGAGCCTCAAAGCGTCGCCCACCACCTGCTGCTCGACCAAATCCTCTGCCTCGTCCGCCTCCTCCCTGAGGACCACCACGGTCGAACCTCTTCCTCTGCCTAGGTGGTTCCTCAACCGTCTGCTGCTCCTCTGCATGGCGGGTCAGGCAGTCACGAGCCATGTGGCCTTGCCCGCCGCATGCATATCACTGTCTTCCACTCGAAAGACTGGCTCCGCGCTATGTGCCCTACACTGCTGAGCCAGTGCCCTGAGGTCGTCTGCCTGAAGGTCTGGTCTGTTTGGACCCCTGAGTCATCCGTCGAATGCCATCTGCAGATGACTCTGCCACGTGTCGCCCTGTGGTGGGTCGCTGCGCTGGTGTAGACTCAGCAAAGAAGCTCTCGATCAGAAGAGCCCGCTCCAGTACTCCTGTCTGAGTCAGTATGCTGAGGGAGATCAGCGATGCCCTGATCTCGTGTCTCAAACCCTGCTCGAAGGTCCGGGCCCGGAATAATGGGTCCCGTACCATGTCGGTCGAGTAGCGCGAGAGATCAGTAAATCTTGCCGAGTACTGAGCGACCGTCATGCTGCCCTGTCGCAGCTGAAGAAGCTCCTGGATACGCACCGCACGAAGGGTGGCTGGGACGAACTCCGAGCGGAAGAGGTTCTCAAAGTCCGTCCAAAGTAGTGATACCTCATCGTGCACCTGGAGCATCAAGCTCCTCCATCGTCTTACTGCTGCGTGTAGTAGGCTCACAGCGAGGATCGCCATGAGGTCAGCTGGTGTCCTCACTAGCCTAAACACACGTACCACTGCCTCCAGCCAGTCCTCGGCGTCCTGGGGATCCGTCTCCCCGCGAAACCTAGGTGGTCGCTGGTGCTGAAACTCATGCAGTGCGCTGAGGCGACATGCATCGTCAGCGGCTGGTGCTGGAAGCATCAGGTGCTCGGCGGGTAGAACTACCGTCGGTGCCACTGCTGACAAAGGGCCCTGCACCAAGGCCTCGTCGCTCGGTGGGCTGTCGTCACACTAGACTCTCGGAACCCTAGCTGGCTGCCGTCGTGGGGCCATCCTGAATAGGAAACAGGTGCGCCACGGGCAAACAGTATACCTGATGAGCTGATATAAGTAATCACAAAGAAAACTTTGAAACACACACGCAATCAATTTTTTCGTGCATTAAGTCGGAAATCAGAAGTCAGGGTCCTGGTGTACGGATACGTCGGCCGCCGCACCAACACTGGACTCCCTGGACTGATAACCACACTCAATAAACTAAACATTATTGCTTCACATAGAAAAGATCAGAGTTCGCGGTAGAACCGAACTCCTCTGATACCAATTTGTCACGACCCGCCCTCGGGGTCCGTGTCGTGACTACCCCAAGCCCGCCTTCCATAGGCCAGGGGCTGGCGACTAGCACCAAGGCGTAAATCCCGGTAAAAAGGGAAGACATTGCCTTTATATAGTAAAAAAACACCACAGAGTAAGCAAGCGGAAAGTAAACACTAAGCAAAAGCAGAGTACAACTGAAAGTGCGGAAAAGTAAATGGGCCAGTATACAAACCCAAACTGAAAGTAAAGTACAACTCGAAAGGGAAAAAAACAACTGAAAAGTAAAAGCCGCTGCACCGAGCTGTCCACTGGAAATCCCACCTGAAGGGTGGGTACAGATAGCTCCACTGCTCCACAGGTCCCGTCGTCCTCTCTGAGCACGTCCCGCCCAGTGGTCCACCTCCAGGTACCGTCCTGCTCTGCAAGCCTCAGCTAAGATCAACATTGTCCGTCGTCTGCAACCAACACAACGTAGTGCGGGCAAAGCCCGTGCAGGGGTGAGTATAAGCTACTCAGTAGCGACCCCGAGACCCCTGAAGGTCTCTCAAATCCACAAAGGATAAACCACGAAGAAAGGTATAATCACAAAGTAACAACCGACACTGCTTAGGTATATGCCCATACATATACCTAAGTCATCAATTTCAAATACGCTCCAACCTCCGAGCCCAAGTACAACTCAGTCCACACAGGAAAGTAAACGTATTCCACACAAGAAAGCAAAACGTAACCCACACAGGATAGGACAACAAAATCCACACAGGAAAGCAACAGGATTCAGCTCACACAGGTATACTTCTTCAAAGGATGATAAAGATGATCTCTGATCCATCTAAGTCGTCGGACCCACGAAGGATCGATAGGTAACTAACCCCCGCAAAAGACCCACACAAGATTGGGCCCACGTAGGACCTGTAGGCGCTGGTTCACACAGGACCGCTGAGCGCAAGGACCCACACAGGATCGGACCCACACAGGATCTGTAGGCGCTGGTTCACACAGGACCGCTGAGCACAAAGACCCACACAGGATCGGGCCCACACAGGACCTGTAGCACTGATCCACGTAGGATCGTTGAGTGCTGTAGTCGTCGTCGTCGAATCCACACAGGATCTCTGTAATGTCGTCTTCGCAGTCACAGTAGCAGTAGCAGTAGCAGTAGCAGTCACAGTAGCAGTCACAGTCGCAGCCAGCACTAGGGTTCCCGCACACAGCAAGCTCGTTCGGAGGGTCCGCTCCACGAGCCGAGAGGCTGATACATCAACTATCACAAAATCCAGAGTTGATGTATCCAAAAGTTCCGTATCGTCAACAGGAACTCAACGCAACAGACGGCGCGTCGATCGGACGCTCGGTCTGAGAGTTATTGGCATTTTCGTCCCCGGGGCCTAGTTGGTTTTTAAGGAAAAACCAACCCGACCGTACTCCACCTGCGTCCAAAACTCGGGCAGAGTATGCCAAAAGAACCGGCTCACTATGAGGAACACAACAATGCTGACGACACGTCAATCGGACGTCCGTAGCTCAAGATATGAGCGTTTCCGCTCTGAAGGCCCGGTTGGTTTCGTGAACGAACCATCCCAGCCGAACTCAAAGTGTTCCGAAACTTTGAGTGCAATATACCGAAATGACAGTCTCGATCCAAGGATCGCGTTTCCGCAGACGGTTCGTCGATCGGAGGTGCGTGGCTCAAGTTATGGCCAAAAGACCGAAACTATCTCGAAAACGGGGGGTCCGGGTCCAGGCCGACCCGGCCCGGCCGGCAGGCGGCGCGGCAGCCTGGCGGCGCGGCGGCCTGGCGCCGCACGGAGGCAGCGCGCGGGGGGGGGGGGGGGGGGGGGGGTGGGTCAAGGCCCCCCGCTTGATTGGGATGGTGGCGCGGCATAAGTGCCGCGCCCTTTTGGAATCCGGCCCCCCTCGTGGGGGCCTGCTTGAAGAAACCGGGGGCCGCCTGCCCCCCTCAAGGAAAACGCCCCCCCTTCATAAATAGGGGGGTTTTAGTGCTGGCCGGGGGATTAATTTCCCCCGGATTTTGACCATCCGGCCGGCCACCTGGCCGGCCGGTTTTTCTCCAACGGGGCCGGCGAACCGGTCCCCTTCCGGCGTCCGACGCCGGTGGCCCAGCGTGCCGCCGGTCTTCCCGTCTCACCGCGGCCCGGAACCGGCCGCGGTGTTCGTCGTCCGGCGCGGTGCAACGGCACCGCGCCCCTCCGCCGCGCCTTTGATTCCCTTCGACGCAGCGCGACGGCGTCGCGTTCTTGATGATCCTTCCACGGCGCGGCGGGACGGTGCCACACAATATAAACGTGTGATTATCCGCGTTGTGCGACAGCACCACGCCATCTTGTTTTCTCCCGCAAGGTAAATCAACAAGAACAAAGGAGGGGGTTCGGCCATGTTCATGCAGTCCGGCCCCCTCACGTTAAACAAAACACATATTTATAATCCTCACGTTAGTAATGCTAGAACCACGAACAATGATAAATAAATAAACAAATAACAACAACCCCTACCTTGAAAATTGACGTCACACGTCGGTTATCGCGGAGAAAGGCGTCGCGGCGTCGGACGTAGATTCCGTGGACGTCGGGGTGCGTCCGAGGAGGAAACGACGTCTCTTCACTTGTCGCTATGACGAATAAGGGAGGTACGTTGTCGTTGGCGATGATCACCACGGTCGGCGACTTCTCCCTTGTCGAGGAGGAAGATGAAGACGGAAGAATCCGGGACGCCGAGTCTTGAAGGTCGTGGGATCGGTGTTCTTTGTCGGAGAAGAACCGTTCTTCACTTTCTTCGTCGAAGACGAAGAAGATCTTCAAGTCTCTCAACGATTCTCCCAAACCTCTCAAGTAACAAAGAAACTAACCAAAAATAAATTAAGCTCACACTTAATTTATTAACACAACCCAACCTTTGAAATTCAAGAGTTTGAATTTCAAAACTCAAAATAAACTCACTTATTAATTATACATGAGTTGTATAATTAATTAAGTGTTAAGTTGTCAAGATTTTAAGAGGGAGAGAGGGGAGTTTGGGAATTTGAAAAGGTGGGGCTCGGGTGGGCCCCTCCTCACCTTAATCCTCTCTTAGGTGGTTAAACCACCCAACTTCCAACAAAAGATTATAACCACTTTAAAGATATAAAATAAATATTGTATCACAAATTTATTTTACTCTTCATTTCATCCAGAAAATTAAACATCTCCTCCTAGGAAAAAGCAACTTTGGAAAAGGTCTTCTTAAGCGAATATCGGCGCTGCGAGTTCATCGGTGTCCTCAGATTTCAATTCCGAGCACCGGATCAAAAGTTAGAAATTCCCGCTCGTTCGTTCACTGAACGTACCCGAGCCAAACTTCGGAAATTGATTCCGGGAACACCGGGCCTCGGAATCAGGTGCCGTTAGAAACCGCGCTCTTGTAAAATTCAAAAGAAAATTAAGAAAAAATTTCCCTTGGATTTTAAGGGTCTTTACATTACTCCCACCTCAGGGCTTTATGTCCCCGTAAAGATACATCAAAAACTAGGAAAACAAATGAGGGTACTGAGCACGCATCTGAGCCTCCCGCTCCCATGTGCTCTCCTAGAGATTCCCATGCTGCCGTCTGATGCGCACAAGAGGAATCGATCGCCCCCATAGGACCCACTCCAGTCGATCCTCTATCTCCACTGGGACCTCCGTAAAAGTCGCCCCATCGTCAACGTCAAGCTCCCCATGGTCAATGATGTGCGACGGGTCATGCACGTATCTCCTCAGCTGAGATACGTGGAAGACGTCGTGCACCCGGTGCAGCTGAAGTGGTAGAGCCAGGCGATAAGCCACCTCGCCAATCCTGCTGAGGATATGGAAGGGTCCGATGAAGCGCGGAGATAACTTGCCGCCTCGGCCAAATCTCTGAATACCACGTCGAGGTGAGACCCGCAAGAAGACGTGGTCGCCATCCTAAAACTCCAGTGGCCTACGCCTCCTGTCAGCATAAGACTTCTGCCGGCTCTGAGCTGTCCTCATCCACTTCTGGATGACCTGGACCTTCTCTGTCGTGGCCTGGACCATCTCCGGTCCCACAAGTGCTGACTTCCCAGGGTCTGTCCAGCACAAAGGAGATCTACAAGGTCGGTCGTACAATGCCTCGTACGGTGCCATCCCGATGGTGGAGTGGTATCTGTTGTTGTACGCAAACTCCACCAAGGGTAGGTGTTCCTCCCAACTACGACCAAAGTCGAGGACACATGCACGGAGCATGTCCTCGAGAGTCTGAATGGCCCTCTCCATCTGACCATCCGTCTGAGGGTGAAAGGCTGTGCTCAGACGTAGCTGCGTCCCGAACGCCTCCTGTAACCCCTTCCAAAGCCGGGAAGTAAAGCGAGCATCTCGATCGGATACGATAGATGATGGCACACCGTGGAGCCGCACAATCTCCTGAACGTAGAGATGTCCCAAGCTCTCCACTGAGCCCTGCTCTCTAATGGGTAAGAAGTGTGCCGAATTGGTTAGTCGGTCAACAATCACCCAGATGGAGTTGTGACCTCTTGAAGTGTGTGGAAGTCCAGTCACGAAGTCCATAGATATGTCGTCCCACTTCCACTTCGGAACCTCCAAGGGCTGTACCAAGCCTGCTGGTACCTGATGCTCTGCCTTCACCTGTTGGCAGGTGAGGAATCGAGAAACGAACTCTACTACTGCCTTCTTCATGCCCGGCCACCAATGCTATCGTCTGAGGTCCTGGTACATCATCGCCACTCCATGATGTACCGCCAAAGGAGAAGTGTGAAACTCTCTCAGCACTTCCTCTCGCAAAGCGACTGGTACCATGGTACGTCCCCTAAAAAGGATGTCGTGCTCTGCTCCAAGGGAGAAACCATCAGGTGTCTGTCCCGAGGATATCTGTGTACACCGTGTCTCACAGTCAGCGTCCTCACGTTGTGCCTCTCTGACCTGCTGTAGTAGAGGAGGGGTGACTGTGAGAGACTGGAGGAAGGCTGCTCCATCACTATCCACGAAGGATATCTGCAAAGAGGCTAGCTGCAAAGATTTCTCCTTTGCCGAAAAGTGAAATCTGGTCTCATCCCCTGGATGAACCACGTTCCTTGCCTAATATAGCCATTCTCGTCATGATTAGTTAATTCATGGCATCGATGACATCGTAAGGCCTCGACGCTGCTACCAAGAGATCCAAGCATTACTCTCGCCTCCTAGGGTTGAGTCACACTTTCGGCATCAGTGTGTGGTCACTGGGATTCCTCCAGTAGGAATCTCGCAAGTGAAGGTCAAGTCAACAGTTTTTAACCGGCACCTCTTAGTAAAAACAAACAAAAGACAAGATAACAGAAGTCACCATGGAAAGTGTCTTTTATTACTTCAACTTAAATTACAAGGACACAAAGCAACACAAACTACGAATCTAGAGGCATTATGGGCAAAGGCCTCTATGCCTTGAGCTAGTCCCGCACTAGTCCACCTGCTTCCGGAGCTCCATGATCGTAAGTTTCAGCTGCCTGAAGCTGTGCTCTCCCCTGAGGTCGGGGTGGACCTCTTGGTGGTGGTGGTGGTAGAGCCTCAAAGCGTTGCCCACCACCTGCTGCTCGACCAACTCCTCTGCCTCGTCCGCCTCCTCCCTGCGGACCGCCACGGTCGAACCTCTTCCTCTACCTAGGTGGTTCCTCAACCGTCTGCTGCTCCTCTGCATGGCGGGTCGGGCAGTCACGAGCCATGTGGCCTTGCCCGCCGCATGCATAGCACTGTCTTCCACTCGAAAGACTGGCTCCGCGCTATGTGCCCTGCACTGCTGAGCCAGTGCCCTGAGGTCGTCTGCCTGAAGGTCTGGTCTGTCTGGACCCCTGAGTCATCCGTCGAATGCCATCTGCAGATGACTCTGCCACGTGCCGCCCTGTGGTGGGTCGCTACGCTGGTGTAGACTCAGAAATGAAGCTCTCGATCAGAAGGGCCCGCTCCAGTACTCCTGTCTGAGTCGGTATGCTGAGGGAGATCAGTGATGCCCTGATCTCGTGTCTCAAACCCTGCTCGAAGGTCCGGGCCCGGAATAATGGGTCCCGTACCATGTAGGTCGAGTAGCGCGAGAGATCAGTAAATCTTGCCGAGTACTGAGCGACCGTCATGCTGCCCTGCCGCAGCTGAAGAAGCTCCTGGATACGCACCGCATGAAGGGTGGCTGGGACAAACTCTGAGCGGAAGAGGTTCTCAAAGTCCGTCCAAAGTATTGATACCTCATCGTGCACCTGGAGCATCAAGCTCCTCCATCGTCTTACTGCTGCGTGTAGTAGGCTCGCAGCGAGGATCACCATGAGGTCAGCTGGTGTCCTCACTAGCCTAAACACACGTACCACTGCCTCCAGCCAGTCCTCGGTTGCCTGGGGATCCGTCTCCCCGCGAAACCTGGGTGGTCGCTGGCGCTGAAACTCATGCAGTGCGCTGAGGCGACGTGCATCGTCAGCGGCTGGTGCTGGAAGCATCGGGGGCTCGGCGGGTAGAACTACCTCCGGTGCCACTGCTGACAAAGGGCCCTGCACCAAGGCCTCGTCGCTCGGTGGGCTGTCGTCACACTAGACTCTCAGAACCCTAGCTGGCTGCCGTCATGGGGCCATCCTGAATAGGAAACAGGTGCGCCACTGTCAAACAGTATACCTGATGAGCTGATATAAGTAATCACAAATAAAACTTTGAAACACACACGCAATCAATTTTTTCGTGCATTAAGTCGGAAATCAGAAGTCAGGGTCCTGGTGTACGGATACGTTGGCCGCCGCACCAACACTGGACTCCCTGGACTGATAACCACACTCAATACACTAAACATTATTGCTTCACATAGAAAAGATCAGAGTTCGCGGTAGAACCGAACTCCTCTGATACCAATTTGTCACGACCCGCCCTCGGGGACCGTGCCGTGGCTACCCCAAGCCCGCCTTCCATAGGCCAGGGGCTGGCGAATAGCACCAAGGCGTAAATCCCAGTAAAAAGGGAAGGCATTGCCTTTATATAGTAAACAAACACCACAGAGTAAGCAAGTGGAAAGTAAACACTAAGCAAAAGTAGAGTACAACTGAAAGTGCGGAAAAGTAAATGGGCCAGTATACAAACCCAAACTGAAAGTAAAGTACAACTCGAAAGGGAAAACAACAACTGAAAAGTAAAAGCCGCTACACCGAGCTGTCCACTGGAAATCCCACCTGAAGGGTGGGTACAGATAGCTCCACTGCTCCACAGGTCCCGTCGTCCTCTCCGAGCACGTCCCGCCCAGTGGTCCACCTCCAGGTACAGTCCTGCTCTGCAAGCCTCAGCTAAGATCAACGTTGTCCGTCGTCTGCAACCAACACAACGTAGTGCGGACAAAAGCCCGTGCAGGGGTGAGTATAAGCTACTCAGTAGGGACCCCGAGACCCCTGAAGGTCTCTCAAATCCACAAAGGATAAACCACGAAGAAAGGTACAATCACGAAGTAACAACCGACACTGCTTAGGTATATGCCCATACATATACCTAAGTCATCAATTTCAAATACGCTCCAACCTCTGAGCCCAAGAACAACTTAGTCCACACAGGAAAGTAAACGTATTCCACACAGGAAAGCAAAACGTAACCCACACAGGATAGGACAACACAATCCACACAGGAAAGCAACAGGATTCAGCTCACACAGGTGTACTTCTTCAAAGGATGATAAAGATGATCTCTGATCCATCTAAGTCGTCGGACCCACGAAGGATCGATAGGTAACTAACCCCCGCAAAAGACCCACACAAGATTGGGCCCACGTAGGATCTGTAGGCGCTGGTTCACACAGGACCGCTGAGCGCAAGGACCCACACAGGATCGGACCCACACAGGATCTATAGGCGCTGGTTCACACAGGACCACTGAGCGCAAAGACCCACACAGGATCGGGCCCACACAGGACCTGTAGCACTGATCCACGTAGGATCGCTGAGTGCTGTAGTCGTCGTCGTCGAATCCACACAGGATCTCTGTACTGTCGTCGTCGTAGTCACAGTAGCAGTAGCAGTAGCAGTAGCAGTCACAGTAGCAGTCACAGTCGCAGCCAGCACTAGGGTTCCCGCACACAGCAAGCTCGTTCGGAGGGTCCGCTCCACGAGCCGAGAGGCTGATACATCAACTGTCACAAAATCCAGAGTTGATGTATCCAAAAGTTCCGTATCGTCAACAGGAAATCAACGCAACAGACGGCGCGTCGATCGGACGCTCGGTCTGAGAGTTATTGGCATTTTCGTCCCCGGGGCCCGGTTGGTTTTTAAGGCAAAACCAACCCGACCGTACTCCACCTGCGTCCAAACCTCGGGCGGAGTATTCCAAAAGAACCGTCTCACTAATAGGAACACAACAAAGCTGACGGCACGTCAATCGGACGTCCGTAGCTCAAGATATGAGCGTTTCCGCTCCGAAGGCCCGGTTGGTTTCGTGAACGAACCAACCTAGCCGAACACAAAGTGTTCCGAAACATTGAGTGCGATATACCGAAATGACATTCTAGATCCAAGGATCGCGTTGCCGCAGATGGTTCGTCGATCGGAGGTGCGTGGCTCAAGTTATGGCCAAAAGACCGAAACTGTCTCGAAAACGGGGGGTCCGGGTCCGGGCCGACCCGGCCCGGCCGCCCGGCGGCGCGGCGGCCTGGCGGCGCGGCAGCCTGGCGGCGCGGCGGCCTGGCGCCGCACGGAGGCAGCGCGGGGGGGGGGGGGGGGGTGGTCAAGGCCCCCCGCTTGATTGGGATGGTGGTGCGGCATAAGTGCCGCGCCCTTTTGGAATCCGGCCCCCCTCGTGGGGGCCTGCTTGAAGAAACCGGGGGCCGCCTGCCCCCCTCAAGTAAACCGCCCCCCCTTCATAAATGGGGGGGTTTTAGTGCTGGCCGGGGGATTAATTTCCCCCGGATTTTGACAATCCGGCCGGCCACCTGGCCGGCCGGTTTTTCTCCAACGGGGCCGGCGAACCGGTCCCCTTCCGGCGTCCGACGCTGGCGGCCCAGCGTGCCGCCGGTCTTCCCGTCTCACCGCGGCCCGGAACCGGCAGCGGTGTTCGTTGTCCGGCGCGGTGCAACGGCACCGCGCCCCTCCGCCGCGCCTTTGATTCCCTTCGATGCGGCGCGACAACTTCGCGTTCTTGATTATCCTTCCACGGCGCGGCGTGACGGCGCCGCGCAATATAAACGTGTGATTATCCGCGTGGTGCGACGGCACCACGCCATCTTGTTTTCTCCCGCAAGGTAAATCAACAAGAACAAAGGAGGGGGTTCGGCCATGTTCATGCAGTCCGGCCCCCTCACGTTAAACAATAACACATATTTATAATCCTCACGTTAGTCATGCTAGAACCACGAACAAGGATAAATAAATAAACAAATAACAACAACCCCTACCTTGAAAATTGACGTCACACGTCGGTTATCGCGGAGAAAGGCATCGCGGCGTCAGATGTAGATTCTGTGGACGTCGGGGTGCGTCCGAGGAGGAAACGACATCTCTTCACTTGTCGCTATGACGAATAAGGGAGGTACGTTGTCGTTGGCGATGATCACCTCGGTCGGCGACTTCTCCCTTGTCGAGGAGGAAGATGAAGACGGAAGAATCTGGGACGCCGAGTCTTGAAGGTCGTGGGATCGGTGTTCTTTGTCGGAGAAGAACCATTCTTCACGTTCTTCGTCGAAGACGAAGAAGATCTTCAAGTCTCTCAACGATTCTCCCAAACCTCTCAAGTAACAAAGAAACTAACCCAAAATAAATTAAGCTCACACTTAATTTATTAACACAACCCAACCTTTGAAATTCAAGAGTTTGAATTTCAAAACTCAAAATAAACTCACTTATTAATTATACATGAGTTGTATAATTAATTAAGTGTTATGTTGTCAAGCTTTTAAGAGGGAGAGAGGGGAGTTAGGGAATTTGAAAAGGTGGGGCTCGGGTGGGCCCCTCCTCAACTTAATCCTCTCTTAGGTGGTTAAACCACCCAACTTCCACCAAAATATTATAACCACATTAAAGATATAAAATAAATATTGTATCACAAATTTATTTTACTCTTCATTTCATCCAGAAAATTAAACATCTCCTCCTAGGAAAACACAACTTTGGAAAAGGTCTTCTTAAGCGAATATCGGCGCTGCGAGTTCATCGGTGTCCTCAGATTTCAATTCCGAGCACCGGATCAAAAGTTAGAAATTCCCGCTCGTTCGTTCACTGAACGTACCTGAGCCAAACTTTGGAAATTGATTCCGGGCACACCGGGCCTCAGAATCAGGTGCCGTCAGAAACCGCGCGCTTGTAAAATTCCAAAGAAAATTGAGAAAAAATTTCCCTTGAATTTTACGGGTCTTTACAACCACTCCCACTCTAATTGGAAAAAATTAGTCCATGAAGTGGTCTCATATAATGAGCTTTACAAGTGGCATTAATGGAGTTATTTAATCGATTCGTGGAGTTGTTCGCCTTTTGATCATACTTGGAAGCTCGTTCTATTTCCTTGTCCTTTGTTTTTTCTTTCCATGAAATTATTACTAGCATGTGTACTAGAGGGACTAAGTCTTGGGGATAAGGAGTGATATTATTTGGCGAATTTCCTATTAAATCTATATATTGGGACATTGCAGCTAATTATAGTTTTCTAAGATGGAGAAATAATGGAATGGAAAGAGGATTGGTCCCCGAAGGTGACAAAAGAGAAGATAGTGAGCGGATAAGGACTGAGATGGTGATTGATAGCCTTAGGAAGTAGGCATCTCTTATGAGGAATCATTATTTGATATAGATTTGAGGTATTACATGAGGGGAAATCAATTAAGGAAGAATGAGGACACCCTTTATTATTCAAATAAGGGATTCCTTTGCTTCCATAAGACACATGGTTCTATGTAGTATTCACCTATTTCTATAACGGAAAAAACAATTTATCCAACACCAAAACAGATTAATTGCTGACTTGAGCTTCCCCTCCCATCCACCCTATTAAGCTCACCACATTCTTGAAGTATGTTCTTCCTATGTGAAATATTATTCTCTTTTTACCCTCCCCTCCATCATTCAAATCCATTCCTTTATGAAGCCTCTATTATTTGGGTAATGGATATGTCTGCATCTTTGGATTCATCTGTAAATGATGCTAGAGAAGAGGGTCTGAAGGAGATGGATCTAATCTCCATCTAACTCCTTCAGTCCCATTATTCCTCAACCATGAACATCCCTCATTCTGAGCAGTCATTAGTTTAATGTTTACTACTTAAGCGAGGGTAGGGGCACCACAAGAGAGTCTTTTAGGATTGATACAATTACTAATTTAAAGGGGTTCTCCCAAGATCCGAAATGAACGAATAAGAAACAATATCAGATTTAAAATTATAACTTTATAATAAGGATATTATTGTTCGTACATTTATGAACTAGATTCCACTTTCCATCACAATGGTAGCAGAGTCCCTTGACCCTTCTTTCTCAATAAGGCAACAAACCAAGATTTCCCTAGAATGATTTGCACATTTATTTCTATATGGTCTAGTGTTCTTTAGGCCTAATTGATTTACCTATTTCAGGAACATAACATAGTTAGAGGATCTTGAATAAATCATGCAATTATACAACAATATATCATTTCTCCTCAGAGTGATGTAGAATGGGGGGAAGCTATCTAATTCTACTATACATTCTGTCCTAATTCATTGCCTGGAACACTAGAAGACAATATTAATTTATATCCTTCACTTCTTATGTATGCCAAAAAACATTTTCTTACCTATGAAGGGATCTTATCAAATTACTATTGGGGAAAAGGTAATTTTATTTTCTACAAATCATTAACAAGATCTGTCTTTAAGTCAACATAAATAATAGGAGATAAAATGTCAGAAAAAGATACTTTTGTGGCTCCAACTGTGGGATTATCCTGTTCTTTCCTTAACAGACTGTAACACACCTGTTTGTTTTTCACATTATCTTAATTCATCCCAAAAATCCTACATTCACACACCACTGGTGTTACACCGCAAGTTTTTGAAAATAAATATAGAATGAAATTTTATAATCTATCCATTAAACACAACTTTTCCTCTTCTATGTTTTGAATTTCGAAAAATGGTCATCTAGAGTTGTCTTCAGTAAGTCATTTAAAGTCTGATAGAATAAACATTATTTTTGGGGAATAGTAACATACCCTTATGAATAGTAATATAAATAGTAATATGAATACTTATATGACCCTTATGAATAGTTAATAATAATATTATTTTATTTTGTTAAGCTAATAAGATAATGAGATCTTAATTTTTTTTCATTGAGAAATAAAACTAATTGCATTTTAAGATTGGTATATTTCAAATTAACTATGACCATATTTAAAAATTAAATTAATAATATTTATAATATTATTTTTGAAAAATGGATGTCACTTTTGAATTCTACATGTTGAAAAATGGTAGGGGTAAATTTTTGGGATTTTTCTAAAATACATGAATTTTCATGAATAGTAAAAATGCAGTTTTGCGTTTTCAGTGGTTTAATGAAATCATAATGATGTAATAATTAAATATAAAAGTATGGTCAACTGGTGTATAGTAACTTATGAAAAGAGGTGTCCCAGGTGGTAAAAACCATGTGCAGATACCATGGGAAAATACCATGGGCTAGCCCATGGTTTGGCAAAAACTACTAATAAGGTGTCCAATTGAAATTATTAAAAAAATACCTCTCTTTTTCTATAAATACCCTCTCATCCATTCGTATTAATTCTTTACAAATCAATAATCCTCGAAGTTCTGGTGGTTTTTCCTCTATAGGAGTTCTTCCAAGGTGTCCCTAAGCCCCCAAGGTCCCATCCTTCAAGATCTAGGAGTTATTCTACAAGGTAATGGAATCCTTCATTCTCTTTTTTAAGTCGACACTACTTTTATGTTTTCAATTTGAAATTTTGTTCTCATATGTTGGGGTTTTATTTTATTAATTCTTTTTAATATTCTTTTGATTTCAACATTTTGAGATACCCTTTTGTTCTCATCATTTGATTTTATGAAATTTTAAATGACGTCGTTAGGCTACCGAATTTTCATAAGGGATCTCTTAACTTTTCTTTTGTTTTCATGTTCATCTCTTTTATTTTTCACTCCTCACCTCCTCTTTCAAAAGTATCATGATAACTACAATATAATATATATACTGTAATTATATCATCTGAATGGAAGAACCATCATAAATATTCTTACTCCCTCCCTTTTATTTTTTAAACAAAATCAACGTCCATGAGGTTCCAATTTATAGCCTTCGTGGATGAAAATGTTTTGTTCTTCAATTTATTATTCATTACAGGTCATGAAACCATATTTTTTGTTGAAACATACTATACCATATGTATTATAACATAATTATTATTTAGGATATAGAATATGTACATATAATTAAGTTATTTAACAAAACTAGGTCATAATAATACAAATACCGCCGAATAATCAAAGTGGTTTTCATCTAAGGATTCTTCCTCATTCCATGTAACCAAATTATAGAAATGACCATTACCAATTATTTATGTTCATAAATAAAATATATTTTAAATCCTGGATATTTATAACCTTTCCACATGAACTCTATTACTTAAAAACAAGTGAACCAATATGAAAAAAAAAGAAATGAACACTCAAGAACGACGGAATTCAATACAATAACATGTCAATAAATAAATAAATGAACTAACCAAAATTTTGATAAAGTAAATAAATTTTTAATAGGTTTTGTAATATGTTATTAACAAGTATAATTTCATATTCTAGGATCTTAAGTACAAGAGCACTCCACGATTACAGTTAAGGTAAGGGTTTTTCACCCGAACATCCATTTTCATTCAAGTTACTTTTATTGTCTAATTTCCTTGATGAAATTATTATGTATTGTTATGTAATCCTCATAAATATTTTTTGAGTATTCTATATATGAAAAAAAAACCAGAATCCATCCCAATTTTCTGGATAGTTACTTTTTTTAAAAGAAGCTCTCAAAACTGTTTCCAAAAATATGAGCCCGATAGAAGGGAATTATCGAATTCATATCTATATTCAAGGTCATAATATAATATATTTTTGGAATCCATTATCCTTATAAAAACAATAATATTGTCATTAAATACTATCTTTCTGTACTTATGGTTTTATACAAAGATTTTTCCAAAAGAACTCTTCTTTTCAAAATAATAGAGTATTTATCACAAGAATTGCTTAACGATTTGAAACAATTATTCTCGTTTGATTCAACACTCTTGTTAAAACTTCTGTATTATTGGGGATAATCATTTATGATGTCATATAACATATTTTATTGAATGTTTTATTACTAAATTTATTTTGTATGATCTATCCTAAAACCATTCACCATATTATATTGAGTGGTTAGTGTCTATGTTAAATAATGGATGAAAGTTAGTTACATTTCATATAATAGTTTGAATATGAATGTATATGTTGTTTATGTTTTTCCCCTCCCATATGAGGAATGTATTGGACTAATTATGTGACATGTGGGGCCCTCTATAGCCCCTCGATGCATCGATAGGTCTCATGAGACAAACTATGGTCTTGGCACAAGGCCTTGACAAAATGATTATTTTATGGTCCTTGAATGAGGCTTGGACTTTATGGTTATGATGTCTGGAATATGAAATTCCCACATTATGATTATATTAATTGATGATCATGCTGTTATTAGACTATTTGAATACCCCTGATTATATTTTAGTGTGGCGTGATTTATTCAGCTCATATTTCTGCCATAATGTGTTCAAGTTTATTATTAAAGGCATGTGCTTTCAATTATTCACAATGTCTAATATTTATATTATCTTCAATGTATTTTGTACTCCTAATGAGCTTTTGATACCACCCCTTGTTTATGAATTATTTTTCTCAGGACATGAAGAATTAAATTATGAATTACATGAAAGCATAATCTAGGAGACATGATGATTCTAGTGGAATAAAATAGTGTTTTGATTCCATTCATGTTGTAATGATAAACTTATGTATGTAACATGATTCCAATAATACTAAACTACTACATATTTCAGGATTCATATTCCTTTTATATATTCCAACTAAATAAAATAAGGTACCGAATCCAGGAAACTTGTGTCGTGTCCTTAGAATAGTTATCATCGGAATTTTAGTAGAAAATTTGGAAACTAGATTTAGAAAACATAGATTAGGGAAGAGTCCCTAAGAAAGTATTTGAGGATAAACATACAATATTATCCTCATATTTTGGTAAAGAATAAATTATGTGGATATTTCAAGAAATACATCCTTTTCTGGATACGAGGAGGTAGAGGCGGCTGTGGCACCAATGTATCTAGGGGTAAATCCCAAAAACACTGCTCTGAGATTGACTCGAATGGGAACTAGTTCACGACAATGGGCCTTGCTGTACTCTTGGTTATGAAACTCATGGGGGATATTCCTAGTATAATTCACATTTTTTACAAGACATTATAAAGGATTGAAATGTTAAATATTACTTAAGGAAACATTTCTGTGAATATGGGATTAGCCATCCATAGGATCTAATTTTTTTTAGTATTTTTATGTTAAGATGATACATTGTGATTAATAACCTAATATTGTATATGAAATTATCTAGGTATGGATCCTAGTGGACGGAATGGAAATTGCATTAATGCACATGTCCCCTGTAGGGATTTTTCTTCAACGCAAGATAATGATGTTGGCTCCGGTGCTGTGAATGGTGCTGAGTAACTCATAACTATACTAGGACAACTTACTCAGCTTATGAATAATATCCTTACACATATAGAGCATCCGGATCCACAATGTGGAGGAGCCATGCAAGATCGTATTATGTGACAACAACCTCAATTATTCAGTGGGACTACAATCCCGTTTGTATCAGAGTAGTGGATATGTTCCCATGAGAAGATATTTCTTACTTTGGGATGTAATGAATGAGAGAAGGTTTTCATGGCAGTATATCATTTATCAGGAGATGCAGATCAGTGGTGGTCATTAATCCAAATACCAATGGAGGATGAAGAGATATAAGAAATGGAATAGGGGGATTTTAAGGAAATATTCTTAGAAAAATATTTCCCTCGTTAGCAGCGAGTAGATATGGATAGAATATTATTGAATCTGAGGTAGAAGGAAGATGAAAATGTCGCATGGTACGAAGCTAACTTCACAAGACTAGTAAGACATGCTGTAGACTACATACGAAATCCAAGGAGGAAAATTGGCCGATTCGTTGATTGCCTAAAGCCATTCATCTAGAGAGCACTCATCTCCCAATGTTTTTCATCATATGAGGATATATTTTCATGTGCCATGAAGACATACAAATAATTCTCGAAGTCCAATGACTTTAAGGGAAAGCAAGAAAAGAATAGGGATGCTAAAAACCATGGGAAAGGAAATAAGGAAACGAGGAAGAAGGGAAGAGTTGAATTTACACCATGTGACAATTGTGGAAAGAAACACCCTGGTACATGATTAAAAGGAAAAGGAGTATGCTACAAATGTGGTCAGAAAGTCCATCTTGCTTGTGATTTCAATGGAATGAAGGAAGACAATGATGTTCAATGCTATAGTTGTCGGGAGATGGGACACTATGCTAATGATTGTCCAAAACTTCAAGGAAATATTCAATAGAAAAGGCCAAGGGATAAGGGGCAAGCTTATACAGTCACAACTGCATTGGTATACATTCCTAATGATGTGGTGGCATGTACATTAATTTTTTATCCAATGATTTATTTGATTCTTGATTGTTGCATTGTTTCATATCCTCCTAGTTTGATAAGAAAATTTGATATTTACAATTTTATTTAATAAGGGATTTGTCAGTCAAAACTCCTAAGGGAAGTATCATTGCTACAAGGTTCTATGAATTAGTTCCCATTTTGGCATATAAATGTTCTGTATCTGCTGATATCATCGTCATACCCATGATTGAGTCTAATATAAACCTCGGTATGGACTGGATTTCAGACAATGCTGCATAAGTTTATTGTAATATGAAGAAGGTTATGATTTTTGATGACGATGATTAAGAAAACCTTATCAGTAGAGCGGGATCGTCACCACCTGATTCTTATCTAGATCCTCCCCAAGTAGCTCAACTAAATTAAATTATTTTTGAGGATGAGAATGAAATAACTGTGGGTGAGGAAAGGAATGTTCAAATAGAGGATGTACATACTGTGATAGAATATGTTGATGTGTTTTCAGAAGATTTACCTAGACATCCTCTAGAACAAGAAAATGAGTTTTCCATTGAATTAATTCTTAGTTCAATTCCCATATAGAAGACCCCTTATAGAATGGCCACTGTGGAATTGGTGGAACTAAAGAAACAACTATAAGAATTGAGTAAAAAGGGATTTATTCGCCCTAGTGTTTCTCCATGGGGAGCCCCTGTCCTTTTTGTTATGAAGAAAGATGGATCTATGAGGTTATGTATCAACTATATGAAGATCAATGCTATAAAATAAAGAAAAAGTATCCCCTACCTTGAATTGATGATTTATTTGACAAACTACATGGAGATCAATACTTTTAGAAGATTTAACTTTGATCCGGATATCATCAGTTGAGTGTAATGAAGGAAGATATTCATAAAATAGCATTTTGGACTAGGTATGTGCATTAAGAGTTTATAGTAATGCCTTTTGGATTGACTAATGCGCCCTATGACTTCATGGATATAATGAACAGAGTTTTCAAAGAATATATCGATGAATTTGTAGTGGTATTTATTGATGATATCTTGGTATACTCCAAAAGCTATGAAGATAATGAAAATCACTTGCACATTATCCAAATGACTCTTAGAAGAAATAAATTATATTCGAACTTTAGCAATTGTGAATTCAGGATTCAAGATATTTATTTTCTTGGCCATATTGTCTCTATGGATGGAATCCTAGTTGATCCTGCGAAGGCAAAGGCAACACAAGATTGTCCCACACCAACAAACATAACTGAGGTACGCAGTTTTATTGGTTTAGTAGGTTATTATCGGCGTTTCATGCAGAATTTTTCTCGACTGGCTATCCCTCTAACAAAGATCACACGTAAATGAGTTAAATTTGTTTGGAAAAAATATTGTGAAGAATGTTAAAAAAACTGATGAGAATAATATTCCATGCTTCTATATTAAATCAACCATCAGGGAATGAAGGGTTTGTTATTTATAGTGATTATTCCATGAAAGGACTTGGTTGTGTCCTTAAGCAAAATGATATGGTTATTTCTTATACATCATGACATCTAAAAATGCACGATCAAAACTATCCTACTCATGATCTTGAGTTAGCTGATGAAATATTTTCTTTAAAGATATGGAGACATTATCTATATGGTGAAAAATTTGAGATTTATACTGATCACAAGTGTTTGAAGTATATTATTTTCACAGAATGAACTCAACATGAGCCAAATGAGATGGCTTGAACTACTCAAGGATTATGATTTCATGATATAGTACCACCCAGGAATGGCAAATAAGGTGGCGGATGCTTTGAGCAGAAAGGATCATGGAGTTTTGAACAAGATGAGAGTTGAAAGGGATCTTATTTTCAAGGATCTAGTAAAAATTGATATGGGAATAACCATGGAAGGCGAAACATCAATGATTTTTCAAATGGTTTCCAAACCATCTTCACTAGAATGTTTAAAATTTTCATAGGCTGATGATGAGGAGTTTCTAAAGATGATTAAAGCTGTGAATGATGGGAGAATGAGTGAATTCGTATATGAAAATGGAATTTTGAAATTTTTGAAGAGACATTGTGTTCCTGATATACTTGATCTAAAAAGGAAAATGTTGGATGATTCTCATAGTTCTGATTTCTCTATACACCTTTGTAGCACTAAGATGTATAGATATTTGGAGGAACATTTTTGGTGGGACAACATGAAGAGGGAGATTTCTGATTTTGTGTCAAGATTTATGGTTTATCAACAAGTGAATGTTGGAAAGAAATAGCCTGGAGGAGAATTGAAACCCCTTCCCATACCTGAGTGGAAATGGGATAAGATAATGATGGAATTTGTCATGGTACTACAAATGAATCTTAGAAGGAACGATGCAATATAGGTCCCTATTGATCATCTTACCATGTCAACATATTATATAGTTATAAGAGAAGATCTACCACTTGAACGTCTAGAATTACTATATATTAATGAAGTTGTGAGACTTCAGGGAGTACCCATATCGATTGTTTCTGATCATGATTCACATTTTACATCAAGATTCCAGAAAAGTCTTCATAAGTCCATAGATACAGATCTTCATTTGAGCACTGCCTACGACCCACAAACTGATGGAAAATCAGAACGGACTATTTAATCATTGGAAGACATGTTGATGTCTTGTTCACATGAGTTTCCAGGCATGTGGAATCAGTATTTAACTCTCATGGAATTTTCCTACAACAATAGCTTTCATTCAAGAATTCGGATAGCACCCTATGAAGCATTATATGGGAGGAGATTCCGTACACCTACTTGCTGGGATGAAGTTGGTGAAAGAATGATCATGGGCCCAAAATATGTTGAAAAAAATGGAAAAGGTGAAGATTGTACAGAACCATATCGAAATAGATCTAAGTTGGCAAAAGAGATATGCAGATAACCAAAGGATGGATTAGGAGTTTCAAGAAGGTGATCATGTTTTCTTAAAGGTATCTCCATGGTAGGGTATTATACGATTCAGTAAGAAAGGAAATTTTAGTCCCAGGTACATCAGTCCTTTGGGAATTCTAGACTGAATTGGAGCCGTAGCTTACCATTTGGCAATGCCGGCATGTCTCTCCAAGGTTGACAGTGTGTTCCATGTGTCAATGTTAAGATAGTACATGCCAGACCCAACACATGTACTTATGAATAAGTGGAAGTTGATCCAGATCTATATTATTGTTAATATCCTATCAAGATTCTTAATACTAGAGAACAAGTATTGAGAAATCATATGACTCATCTGGTAATGTTTCTACGAAGGAACCATAAGATGGAGTAAGCAACATGGGAGCCTGAGGAGCTTATGTTAAAGATATACCCGAATATTTTTAGGTAATATTTTTTGAATTTAGAGGAAGAAATTTTTGTAAGGAGGGTAGAATGTAACACCCCAAGGTTTTGAAAATAAATATATAATGCAATTTTATAATCTATCCATTAAACACATCATTGCCTCTTCTATGTGTTGAATTTCAATAAATGGTCATCTAGAGTTGTCTTCAGTAAGTCATTTGGAGTCTGATCGAAAAAATTGATTTTTGGTGAATAGTAACATACCCTAATGAATATTAAAATTAATAGTAATATGACTCTTATGAATAGTAAATAATAATATAATTTTATTTTCTTAAGGAAATAAGATAATGAGATCTTAATTAGTTTTTCAATGAGAAATAAAACTAATTGCACTTTAAGATTGTTATTTTTTGAATTAACTATATCCTTATTTAAAAACTAAATAAATAATATTTAGAAAATTTCTCTTGAAAAATTTATTTCACTTTTGAAATCTAAACATCGAAAAATTTTAGGGGTGAATTTTTGAGATTTTTCTAAAATACATGAATTTTCATGAATAGAAAAAATACAGTTTTGAGTTTTTGGTAGTTTAATGACAACATAAGGATGTAATAATTAAATATAAATGTATGGTCAACTTGTGTATAGTATCTCATGAAATGAGGTGTCCCATGTGGCTAAAACCATGGGAAAATACCATGGGGAAATACAATGGCCAAGCCCCTGGTTTGGAAAAAACCACTAATGAGGCGTCCCTTTGAAATTATTAAAAAATTACCACTCTTTTTATATAAACACCCACTCATCCATTCGTTTTATTTCATTCCAAATCCCACATCCTCGAAGCTTTGGTGGTTTTACCTCTCTAGGAGTCCTCCCAAGGTGTCCCTATGCCCCCAAGGTCCCATCCTTCAAGATCTAGGAGTTATTCTACAAGGTTAGGGAATCTTTTATTCTCTTCTTTAAGTCGACACTTCTTTTATGTTATCAATTTGAAATTACTTTACCATATGTTGGGGTTTTATTTTATTCATTATTCTTACTGTCCTTTTTATTTCAATATGATGAGATACCCTTTTTTTCTCATCATTTTATTTTATGAAATTTTATGTGACGTCGTAATGCTGCCGAATTTTCATAAGGGGTCTCTTAAATTTTCATTTATTTTCAGGTTCATCTCTTTTATTTATCTCTCCTCACCTCCTATGTACAAATTATCATGATAAATCTGGTATAATCCATATAAATGATTATATCATGTGAATTTAAGAACCATCATAAATATTCTTACTCCCTCCCTTTTATTTTTAAAACGAAATCAAAGTCCATGAGGTTCCAATTTATAGCCTTTGTGGACGACGATGTTTCGTTATTCAATTTATTATTCATTACTGGTCATGAAGCCATATTTATGGTTGAACCAGACTATAATATATGTATTATAACATAATTAATATTCAGGAACCATAATATGCACATATAATTATGTTATATGACAAAATTAGTTAATAATAATCCAAATACTGGCGAATAATCGAAGTGGTATTCATCTAAGGATTCTTCCTCATTACATATAACCAAATGATATAAATTACCATTAAAAATTATTTATTTTCATTAATAATACATAATTCCAATCCTTGAGATTTGTTACCTTTCCTCATGAACTCCATTACTAAAAAACAAGTGAACCAAATATGAAAATAAAAAGAAACAAACACTCCAGAATGATGAAATTCAATACAATAACTTGTCAATAAAGACATAAATAAACTAACCAGAATTATGGTACACTAAATAAATTTCTAATAGGTTTAGAAATAATTTATTAACAACTATAATTTCATAATACAGGATCTTACATACAAGTGCGGATCACGTTTGGAGTTACAGTACGAGGTTTTCTCCCGAACATCCATTTTTCTTCGGGTTACTTTTCTTGTCTAATTTCCTCGATGAAATTATTATGTATTGTTATGTACTCATCATATATTATATGTGAGTATTCTATATATGTAAAACCACTAGAATACTTTCCTATTTTCTAGATAGTAACATGGTTTAAAAGTAGCTGTCAAAACATTTTCCAAAAATACAAGCCCGATACAACAAAATTTCTCAAATTCATATGTACATTCAAGGGAAAGCTATAATCTCTTTTATGAAAACATTATCCTTATAAAAACAAAAATTTTATTATGAAATACTATCTTACTTTACCTCTGGTTGTTTACAAATATTTTTCCAAAAGAACACTTCTTTTCAAAAAAAAAAGAGTATTAATCACAGGAATTTCTTAATGATTTTAAAATATTATTATCGTTTGATTCAACACTCTTGTTGATTATTATGTATTTTTGAGGTTAATCATTTATGTTGTCATATACCATATTTTATTTAATGTTTTTGACTAAATTTATTGTTGATGATCTATCCTAAAACTATTCACCATATTATTTCGAATGGTTAGTGTTTATGTTCAATAATTTGGGAAAGTTCGTTACATTTCATATGATTGTTTCAATATGAATATTTATGTTGATTATGTTTATCCCCACTCATATGAGGAATGAATTGGACTTATTATGTGATGGGTGGGTCCCGTTATATCCCCTTTATGCATCAATAGGTCTCATGAGGCAAACTATGGTCTTGGCACGAGGCCTTGAAAAAATAATTATTTTATGGTCCTAGGACGAGGCTTAGACGGTATGGTTATGAAGTACGACATATGAACTTCCCCCATTATGATGTTAGTATTTGAATATCATGCTGTTATTTGAGTAGGTGAATACCCATGATTATGTTATATTATGGAATTATTTATTCAACTCATATTTCTGCCATAATGTGTTCTTGTTTATTTTTAAAGGCATGTTATTTCAATTATTCAGCATGTCTAATATTTATATTATCTTCCTCTATATTTCTTACTATTACAAAGCGTTTGAGATAACCCCTTATTTATGTTTTATTTTTCTCAAGAAATGGAGAAGTAAATAATGAATGACATGCAAGCATAATCTAGGAGAGGTGATGTTTCTAGTGGAATTAAATAGAGTTTTGATTCCATTCATGATGTAGCGATAAACTTATCTATGTAACATGCTTCCAATAATACTAAACAACTCGTTCTTTTGGGAATTTTTTTCCTTTTATGTATGGAAATGAAATCAAAAAATCCACCGACTCTGGGAAATATGGGTAGGGTCCTTAAAACTATATAGAAATATTCAAAAAAATTTGTAATCTCTACAGGTGTAGTTTCTGACCTAATGAAATCAGTCAGTCTAGAGAAACCAGTCAAAATCGATACTATCAGTATACGCAATGGGAATCAATTGATCTTCTAGGTGATTGAATTAATTAAAACGGCTTCCAGAATTAGTAAAAGTGTATTCTTCAACATTCCGGAGAGTCAACCGAGAAGAAGATAGTGAGAGTGGGAGGAGAAATTAAAGTGAAATGTTTCTTTTAATGGTTGCAATAATTGAATGAAATGAAACGACATAGAGAGACAGGCCTCATGATGTTTTACTTGGGACTTCCCCTAGGCTAGGGTAAAGTTGGAAAGGTAGAATTAGTCTATATAAGGGGTAGAAAAAAAGGATATTTAGTGGTTGCATAGAACGGATTGGCAAATTCATTTCCCCTTTCTAACATCACTATTATATTTTAATAGTTGACTCTCATCACTAGCTTATATTAACATATATCCTTACAATCAGTTGATTCCCACCTCTTCTACATTACTCACTACTCACATGCTTATAGGTCACTATCCCCCCTCAAACATTCTTCTTCTCATATTAAGATTTTTTAATTCTCGTATTAGGAATCAGAATAGGAACAAAAAGAAAGAGCCACACACACCTGGTGATATTCATTGCTTGGATTTATATCATATATCCTCTCCATGGGTGCATAACATAAAGATTTAAACCAAGTATTCTATATTATATTCTTCTGCTCAGAAGTCATCAAGATGCTCCAAAATACATACCTAACACAAAGCTACACATCAAAATAAAGTTCCATGCTTCTGGGTTGAGAAATAAGACAAAGAAAGGATAGTCTTGGCATGTATCATGTGCACCACTGAAACTTTCGCATTCATTTTCTCCACAAAAGAAGTGAGATGAAAATCAAGAATTCCGGGATTTCTCGGAAAGACAACACACCCAAATATGGAAATGTATGATGCATTTATTTCCCAAGATAAACTAAATAGAAGGACTCGGGCGAGTTTTACCCTCGCCTAAAAGAGTTATGGATCGATAGACTCTTCATCTGGCAAGACATCAATTCGAAAGAGAGGACCCCAACCCTCTTATATAGATCTATCATTCCTCAATATTTGACTATATAGGAAGAGTACATGTCTCAAGTATCATATGATTATCTTTCTTTTTTTTCGGTGAAATATCTTCTACTCTTTCTTACTTTCGAATGCCTCTCCATTCGTTTATTAAGTACCGGGCTAAAGATGCTGCTCCTAGTAGCTGGTTAACTATGTCCACAATGGAATATTTCCCATTATAAGATAAATTTTGATTGTGTGTAGGCCTAAATTCAAGTAAAAGTCCCCACTAACTCCAAACTATATAGATTAAGTACATGCCTATGAAATATGTTCATAGGCAGTTTATCCCAGTCTATTCCACACCTTATCTTTGTAGCCCTCTATATTTAAACAATATATTGTTGAATAATATATGGGGAGACTCAATATAATAGGGATAAATAATTTTATTTTAGAGTACAAGTCAGACGATGTAGACGAAACACTATACCTAGAGTCTGATTTGTTTTCACACTCTGAATCTCAAATAGAAATCGTACGCAGAACCTCTATAGGAAAGGGCATCTATACAGATTGAGAAGAAGCATAAAATGATATAACTAGAGTCAGGAGCCACATAGGTAGGAATTATTGAAGGAAAAAATGCATTCCTTTAAGGACCTATGTCCCATACCATTTTCCTTTGTGTAGGGAATTCATAGGAAGAAGCAGGAAATCTCCTAAGGAATTTATCTATTTATGCATGCCCACAGTAGGTGCCAAATTATTTATTTTACCCCACATTTAAAGGAGGAACATATTCTAATGGGAGAAGTCTACTATTTATTAACAATATCAACCAACTTTGTTAGCAGCTAGCAAGATGAAACAAAACATATGTTATTCAAAATGTTCCAAATTTTATTGATAATTATCTCTGGGTTTTTTCTTAATTAGGAGTTCAAATAGTAGTGGTAACTCAAGTTGTAGCAGTTAGGACTAAAACAATTACCAGAGAAGCCTATTAATATACGGGGCTTGAAGAGAGCATGTTGAGGATGCGAAATGGCTTCATAAATCCTTTAGGGTTCGATCTATCATACTTCATAGATAAAAGGAAGGGATTGATAGTCCCCATGTGACTATTCAAGGATTATAAAAAAATAGAGAAATCCTATTTTTGATAAACAAGGATTTCATATTTTGGGTGAGAGGGGTTAAGGTTATAGTTTCGAGATAATACCCTATTTTGGAAGGGTTCCAGGATTAGGAAAGATATGGTTGATAGCCCATGGAATAAGAATGTAAGTTCCTAATTTAGTAGATGATCATGCGAACATTGCTATTGATTAATTCCCATGTTTTCATAGTAATCAATTAGAATATAATAGATATACTTTTGCTTCCTTCTTTTGTGTGCTTCCAGACCACTAATGATTGTAGGGAGATATTTCTGGTTCATGCTGATTCTGAGAAGGCATATTAAGGGGATCAATATAATATAGGTATTAGCCAAGGCATAAGAAAAGGTTGATGTTATAAAGTCAAATCTTAGATAAATACTTGATGTTATATATTGAGGTGATTTGGGTTGGGGTAGAATAAGATTAAAGTTCCTGTATTAGGTTAAGTGTGAGTCTACATCATTATCTTTGTCGAAGAGAGAATTTAGCTTTCCGGTCTCAGAGAGAGTAACTATCTATTCCTTGTTTTAGTGCATGGTTGAAGTGACCATATCATTGATTTTCAACCTTTCACTTCTTTTGGATAATTGATCAAAAATAGAGCTTTCTGTTTTTTTCATAGATAGATGATTCCGATAGAGACTATGGTAATGCTAATCTTGGACAATGAATAACTTTCTAGAGATAAAAAATGAAGAGTGAAACCCTAGATTCATTACGTGTCTTCGATATTATGGGTGATTTAAACCTACTAATAATAGTGGTTGGAACCCTCAAAAATAGGGGATTCAGGATATGAGAAAGTGGATAAGGGATAACAGAACACATTTTCAGGCCAATAAATCCCAAGGTGTAGATAAGTTATAGTAGTTCCCCCAACTACCTGTGTTTTCCACCGAAGTTCTCCATTTCCAGTATTTTTTCAACCCTGAGGGGAAATAATTTTTCAAGCTGTCCTTCGAGAAAATTATAATCTTGTTTGGTTTGCCTTTATCTTGGAGAAATGTAATGGAAATGATTGGCCTTCTCTTTCCATTTGTCCGGATATCAAATAACCTAGGAATATTTTATTGGGAAATGGAAGTAGGGTCATCGTGAGTTATGTTTTATGGATAAGAAATTGTCGATATATTGGTCAAAGGACAGGGGTTTAAAAACTAATGTTGGAAACCCCTACCTAAATGCATCATCCATGGGACTGCCTATCGACATGGTCCCTTCATCCATGGTTCCAAAACTGATGGGAAGGAACTTGAGATACATCCGAAAGAAAGGTAGAAAAACTAATAGATATGTGAGGGGAGGGTGAAAAATATGTGGATGATCCTTCCATAGGATGAGTGGTACTAGAATCCATAATCCATGGTAGTGTAGATTGACTTTGGAGATTGTCTAAAGAAGTACTTCTATCATTCACAGAAGAATCTAAAATATTAGAGGAATTTGAATCTCTAGTCTTCATGTACACGGTCTAATGTATGATTTCAAGAGGTACATTTAATAATGATGTGACAATAGGTGAAGGCTTATACTATAAACCGATTGACTAAATTGCAAAAATATTCTAATCTTCAGAATGAGATACTACATTGGCCGATGTAGATAAATACTTGTTCAGAGGATGAAGAATCAATAATATATATATAGATAGTTACCTATTTTAATCCACACTTATTACCTCCTCTTTTTCATCTGCTCTCCTTTTCAATAAGGGCGGTGTTGTGGGTAAAACCTCTCAAGATAATACATTGAGAGTAACATGATCCAATTCACTATTTACCAGATTACTAATAGCATTCTGGCCATTGAGAAGGATGGTACATACATCATTAATCGATCATAGAGAATCATTCCCCATTTTAATATATTTTAAATCATGTTGAAGATAAGAAAGTAATTGAAACAATTTTCCCTTCTCTATTTCTACAGAGAAATACAAAATTTAAAATAAAGATAACTTCCTCTAAAAAAAGAGGAGAATGACCCCACATGAAAAAGTCTAAAGAGGTTCATAAAATGAATATTTTCCTACAATGTTTGTAAAGAGGTGTATAAAGAAGTGACACCTCTATCTCAACACATCATGGTGGAAATATTTTTTTTAAGTTGGTAAATACGTGAATAATGACTTTTTTTTTCTGAAACATAAGGAGAGAGATTCAACCATAATTTCATAAATATTTGAAAAGAGAAAATGATTAAAGGAATACAGAGATTCATAACTAGTCATTATGATTTGAAAAAAGATTCAAAACCAGGAGGTGGGAGTCTTAACAGACAATTAAAATGGGATCCCACAGATACTGCTTACCACCATCCAAACAAAACAACATGAAATATATGTGATAGGGTAGTCTAGAAGCAAGCAATAAAGGAATTATATAATTTTTTTATTTTTAGATTCCCTTTATGTGATATGGGTGTTTACTGGAGAAGAAATCTGGATGAAGTTGTTGAACACTATAAGATTAAAATTTAACTTATCTCATTTGAAGGTGACTCAAGTGGAGGGTTCACAAACACTGACTTCATTTCCCCAGGGAGTCCATAGATCCTTGTTCGTTGAGTGGATGGAAGTGACTCAACAAGCTGAAAATAACAGAAAGGATAGGAAGACATGATAACCTTAAAAAATAAGCGGGAGGGAAAAAGGTTACTTTGAAAAATAGAAAGTCCCTCAATTCTCATCGAAATGACTATTATGTTTATGTGATGCCTCCCTTGAGCCGCCTTTCATTTATAGAGAGGAAACTGCTTTTGAATGAATGAAAATGAAACCTTGGGACCTACCCCTAGGAGAATTTTTGTTTAATAGTTTTGTTATGCATCTTCGGTAAGAAGAATGTTGTACCTTTTCTGTAAACAGGCGAGTCATCTACATTGGTGGCCCTCTTCGCTTGATGAGTTGTTCTCCATGTAGTCCGCCTTCAGCCATTCTCTCGATAAAGCAGTTTTTATCAGATTCTACGATTTGGGTGATTCTGAAAACCTTCTCTTAAGTGGTCCAGCAGTGTAGTTGTGATCTTCCTCCCTCGGTTGCTTTGTCTCCTACTTCTATCCATGAAGAGCATCCAGTTCTGGAGCATGGTTCGTTCCAGTCAGAATAACGAGAGGCTTTTTCCTATATCTCTGGTATAACCGTACATAAATACATTATTGATGAGAAAACTCTGCAAATTGCTTCAGGGATAGAATTTTAGTCTATTGTACATGAGACGAGTTGGATAGGAATCGTCGAGTTCTAGAACTTCAATCTTAAGATGAGTTTTTTCCAATCTCTTAAATACTTCTCAATAACCATTTGCATTCATCATTAGTATTCAGGGGGTGATATATCTCAAAAATTTAATAGACCTGGCCAGACCTCTCTCTTTTAAAGTGATAAGTTTCACTATAATTCCACTGTGTGATCATATAGTTGAGAGATAAGAATGGGATAAGCTCTTAACATCGCCCTTTTCAGTTTTTAGGTAGTAAGAGAGTACTAGGGAAACTATAGTTTTAGCTTGAATCCAAGAAGTTTATACCAAACCAAAGAAAGACACAGTTTTAATCGATCTTTGTCTTAGGCTACATCGTCCTTCATCCCTTTCCATATAAACTTATGGTCAACCTAGTCCATGATTCCCTAACTTCAGCCCTCTTCGGGGCTATTACCAGAAAGGAAGAGATCTTATTCTTGAATATGATTGACTATTCAGATAGGCCTTACTATGGTATATGGTCTAGAAACAATATTATACTGGTTCTTGTAAAATACACAGTGATAGGATATGTCGATAGTTGGGTGGGGCCTGCACAAAGAATCACATCAAATGATACGGGAGCAGCTCTATGGGCAGGTTTCAGAGCCTCTATATCATTAAAACTCTTCTTGAAAAAAAGGGGGCCATAAATAAGGAAGGAGTTTCATGCTTCCGAGATTCAATCACATTTTTATTATTGAAAATAATCAACGAAGATTATTCTAGATGAGAGAGGAGTGAAAGCTCTTGTAGTATACAAAATTCATTATAGTTTTTTGGTGATCCTTTACAGGAAGGATTCATTCATCGGTAATCTTCTAATGGTACTCTTATTTACAGTTATAGATATGACACTAGTTTAGTGGTGTTTTTTATGAATGAGAGGTTGCTATTAGAACTAACCCTATAGAGGGAATCATAAAATGAATAAATAGACCATGATCAGTAAAAGACATTCCATATATATACGTACCAGCCATTTATTCATTAGAATCCCCGGTCCCAAATGCCTACTCAAAATGTTTAGGGGGTCACCACCAAAAGAATGAAATCCTGAAGGGGTCCAACCATTCAAGTCATACAGGGATGGACTGATACTATAACTCTCAATACAAGGGAAGGAATCTAAATGAGGAGGAGGGTTTTCAAATGCATTGAACATCCCAATCAGAAGATCTCGGAATCTTGAGTCTCTATGGTATTGAGCTATGCGTTAATTCTTCAGGAAGGGTCCTATCCTAGTGGTTGAAATAAGGGACTCGAGACATGATGGTACTGATATATATATCTGGAACAAACACTTTGAAATTTCATGGTCAGTTAGAGTAATGAAATAAGGGACCACTATCTCACACCTAAGAGCTCACTGGCATCACTGGAATGCTTCAGATAAAAACAAAACAAGATATTTTGTAGAGAATAACTAAAAAATAGGAGATAGCTATCCATTCGATGAGGATAGAGAGGTGATCAAAAGGTAGTTGAAATAAGATCATCAACTTTTTAACAACTTCTAGGGTGTAGTCCTTAATCCATTTTCGATATCGAAGAGATACAAAACCCAAAATAAGAGAATAAAAAGTGGAAATTCTTTTTTCATCTCATTTCTATGGGTTTGTGTTAGTATGGACAGGTTGAATGCTTGACGTGAGTTGAATATCTCGTCCTGGTGATATGGATCCACTCAATGAAGAGTCACCTATGCTTCACTTGCTTGGGCATGTATGACTGTTGTGTTGACTTCCATCCCTTATTGTTACAGCTAGGTCATACCTACCTCGCCTCTATTGGGCATTTGAATTAGTGGTTTAGCTTCTCGAATGAAAGAAATGGAGATGATTTGTGGTTGGTCAACAGTTTTCAAACAGAAAAAATCATGTGGAGTATATTATGGAAGGGGTGAAGAATATCGGGATAAGCAGTTTTAATGGAGAAATAAGGGGAAACAAAGTTATAAAGGTCATAACTCACTCAGTAATGGGAACATGTTCACTGTATGTTTTTCAAAAAGATTATTTTAGTGTTATAATAATAACCCAGTCAAATATTATAATATAATAGTGTGAGAAAGGGGATGGTTTGAAAAAAATAATTGGTAGGCCTACATTATTCCTAAACCCAACCACAAGCCTCTATTACGTACATCAATAGAACCAAGTCATAGAGAAGAATATAGATGAAGGAGGGGACTCGTAGGGTTTTGGATAACTATAGGAAGAAAGAGACCTCGTATGATGTTCAGGTCATGGATTCTGAAGAAAGAAACCCAAAAAAGAGAATAAGGGAGTCTATGGGCTGAACTATAATGGAATGATCAGTGAAGGATACTATGAAACCATATGGGAAACCATGATAATAGTCTATAGAACAGACATCATATTGGGAACCCACATGTAGCTACCCAACTAAGGATGATCTTGCAGCTTGAAGGTCCCATTCTATCAGAAAATAGGCTCACGTATCATGAGATGGAGAGATTAAAGATTAGTTTCTATTTCAGTAATGGTTTCACAATTGAATTTAGAGGGAATATGATAGATAGGGGTTGGGTCTAAATATACATTTGGATAAATATTTGAATTTATCACTACTATCCTTTTAGTCAAACCAGTATAAGATCAATGTAGCAAGAGATGTAACTGTTCATTCATATTAATTACTGGAAAATTCCCTTACATGATCGTGATCGATCGATATAGAACGATGCTTCCTCTTGATCCAAATGATATGATGTATGAATTCAGCTCAAGAAATGGATGGAATCAATTCTTTATGTTCTTTGGAGAACATGAATGAATCAATATGAAGATAGAGTCATCATAGAGAATGTTCATTTGATGTTGACTATATCTTTAATCAAACTGCTCAGTCACGTGATCAATTTTTTACATATATAAGGGCTTGAATCCTCCCTATAAGAACGGAACAATGAGGGTGAGAATACATTATACTGATATGAATTCTCAATCTTCTTCTTTACAACTCCGATCCCTGTATGGATGCAGGGAGAATTGATATTGATCAGTAGATGCGAAGGGGAGGGAAAAATGTAGAATGGAACTAGTTGTAGCAGCCATCTCATGGTATCCCTCTTGCATTACAAGATTCTACATTAATTAAAAACTCTCAATAAGTGCTTCTAATTATATATGTTGATGGATTTTTAGCTTGGAATTTACTCTTCACACAAAATTTGTCAAATTCCCTTACAATTTTGAAAGGGTCAGATCTAAAAGAACCTTTACCATTACATAACATATGAAAACACATGTATGGGTACTATTTATTTTATAGGACTACAATATAAATATACTGATAAATTGAGTCCATAATAGGTTTTTAATGAAAAATAAATTTACAATATTATCATTACCTCCTATAATTTTAACTCAATCATTAGAATTATCTCTAGCTGTCTCGAGTGAAAAACTCTGACAACTCAACTTCAACATCAAACACTCACTCCCATGTCTCATCCTATATATCTCCATGCCTCCACTAAATCATAAAAAGTGGTTTTGTATTCTATTAAAATAAATTCTCTCTCTAGTTCAAAATCCATATTGGAATGTCCTCTTAAGAACAATCTGGTTCCATTCTTATTTCCTCAAATTATATAACATGCATAGGATCATGAATGAATAAATGAAGCGGTGAAACATGGAACACATAATTTATTCCGTGATATGATCGAATAAAAACTATAATATTTTTCACTACACTAACCCATTAAGTGATATTGAAATGATGACATAATTATGTTATTCTTTCCACTTCATCTATAAATGATGATTCCCCAACTGAGGTGATACTTCCGAATGACACAATTTGTGACTGTGAACACCATGTGTAGTCTCCTCTAATATATATATGAATTTTTTATCTGTGGAATAAAAAACCATTTTATAATAAACCAAACTATATCTATGGTCTCTTACACTATACTAGGCCCAAAAATTTCTTCCTCACCCTTCTAATTCCAATGAAGTGGCGAACAACACATTCACCCATATAGACCCTCAAATTGTTTTATCAGAAAAGTTGATTGTAACCAATGTCTTCTGTGGCCTATACCAAATATAGGAAATACTTCCATGATCGAAAAAAATCTTTAACAAAAAATTAGTTCAGATTCTCTAGTATGATAATATTTCACTGATACCATCTATTTTTATGATGATGGTACACTGTGCTCAATTGGAAATGATTCCATAGGTATTTCTATAATACCTTACCAAACCACGATGTTAATCATGCATATTTATATATCATATACAATTAAAAAATGAACTCATTGTAAGAATATGATCTCACATACCTATTTCATTATTAACCCATCTATTGAATGAGTCTCATATATTATAAAGAGGTTTGAAACCATAACCATCCAGTAAAAAATATTACAGACAACGACTTGACTCCTCGAGATCTAGGCTAACCACATCAAAATGTCAATTAAATCCACTAAAGTAAACATAGTAATTGATTTTTGCTGGAGAAAACCTTGGATATGTTGTTTCTAATCCTTAACCAATTGAACGAAAATTCATCAACATATTAATCCAACTACAGAAACACAGACTGTTACTCATAAATATAAAATGTTTATAGATTAATATTCATTAAATTTTATAAATACGCAAAAAATTATTATAATAGTTTAATTTTAGTGGACACTATAAACAAAATATTTTTTATCATGACATATATTCAGCATCTCCCAGAATGTTCATCTCACATATTTGTCCTCTTAGGAAAACCCTAGATAACCATTCTACACATCCAAGAAAATGAAAATTTTGAAAGGGTGAACTCAGATGCTAAATAAGAAAATAAATAAGTGATATCAATCTATGATCCAACAAAAATATACTATTATAATAATGATATTTGATCATGATCATAAATTAGGAACTTCTTACCCAACTTATTATAGATCATAAACATGATTCATGGTATAAAACATTATAATTTTAGAAAACATTTCCCATAATAGTGAAGAATCATTATAAAACAAATATTTAAACATAATAAAATCAAATTTATCTGTGAAAAAAACATAAATAAAGAATAATAATTTCTTATATAATGGATAAATACTGAGACCATCAATATAGTGGATCCAGAATTATCACATATTTCTAATTGTAGATGTGGAGGTAATTATTTCCCATGGTGGATCAATCCCATTCTATTTCATTTTATTATTATCTCCTCATATATTTATCATTACATAGTTAATTTTAGGGAGATATAGGTCCATAAATTTTTACATTGAGTCCAAAACATGAGTTTTCCATAACATCTTAAAATAATCATCAAATAATTGCATCAAAACATGTGTATAGAAAAATATTTTTATAAAAACTTCCTTAATTAAAAATACAGTATCCCATGATAAATAAATGGGATTCATAAAAATTCATTCTACATACCAATTAATGATATAGATAACGAATACGAATGTTATCATTAAATCATATCCCCTAAAAATAGTGACTTTCATCAATGTATAACATCTTAGATTGAATTTTTTTTACAGTTAACATGGAATATTTATTTACAAATATAGACTCTCCCAATTTAAAAACACTTTTTATTATAGAAAACATTTTCCAAAATATTCATTATGTTTAAAGATGAAACATTTTAATGAAATATAAACAATATATTAAAACATTTTTGGGTAAAAATCATTTCCATTTTGAAAATAACATATGAAAACTAAATATTCAAAAAAAAATGATGAAAATAATTTTCACTAATAATAATCATTAAAACATATAATTTATTCATTAAAATAATTATTTGGCCATTTTTTTGGAAAATATTGTTCATGTCATACATGTCAAAATAATTATTCATTCAACAATTATATAAAACCCATTCAACAATTTTTTGGAAAAAAACATATAAATTCATTTCAAAACGTTTTGTAGAAAGGTAAAACATGGGTGAGAATTTAATCAATAAATCATTATAAGAGTTTATTTAATTTTTTGATAACTTTTTCAGGAAACATGATTTCAGAAGAAAAATGACTTTCAGGTTAGGAGATAAATAAAGTCAATCTCCTTTAAAAAAATATTTTGAACTACTCAATACAAAAATACAGGATAATTATTGGAAGCCGTGTATTATCATCAAATTAGTTGAGAAAATAAAATTTCATGAGATTATGGAGGAATGGATCATAATATTTCACCATTGGGTTCATAAATATAATTTTTCCTATATGTTGATGATATTGTTTCATAAAGCCCTGCTGACTTTGGTAATTTTGTAACCATAAACTCCACGAATTAGTGATCCTAAAATGGATATGTTAATCCAAATTTTATTAGTATAATAATCTTAAAATACAATATTTGGTTTTATATACACCACATTAAAAATCACATGGGGATTATGCAAGGTGTCTTAATGATAATAAAATTGGGATGGAAATACCTTACCATATGTATTGAATTCCATTGGACACTATATAAACTACGATAAAATAAATTTAAATTTATTATAAAATAATTAATATCCCATTCATATATATATATATATCATTTCATATATGATTAAATTATGACACTTTATTACTGGTTTTATAAAAATTCTATATAAAAGTCCTGTTATGGGAAATAAATACTTTGTTTATCGTGTATGTTTTGAAATGTTATTTTTGTCACTGTTACACTGTCATAGCTAAATTAGGTAAATATTATTAAACATTTATATAAATATCATATATATTTATAATTATATATTTAGAGTGATCAATAAATGTTATATATAAAAAAAATACATCATTCATAGAGAAGGTAGGTGGTATTTATTCATGAACATTATATCCATTTTTCCAAAAGAAATGTAAAAATAAAAGAAAAAAATTATAACCATTCAAAAATATTATTTATATCATATTGACATAATTATAGTTAAGTCATTCTGAGTTTTATAAATTTTTAATATTTTATTAACTATTGTATAACAGAAAGTAATAATGATCATAAGGGAATGAAAAAGTGTGCTTGAATGACTAATTTTTCAAAACCAAGACCCACTATTGTAAATAGCGAGTGAATTTTCTATTCATTTTTTAAATAGTAATGTTGATTCAATAATTTTTTTTTTCTGAAACTAGGTTCTAACTGTAGATATGACAAAAAAATGTCAAATATTGTGTGATCAACATGAACAATGATTGTGTAAAATTTATCATCGGAGATTTTAGGGAATCATAACTCTACTGACTGATAAGAAAGTTTAATTCACGTTAGTTTAATTTTTCCAACCTTAATGAATGATTAATTAATCTCCCATTCAAGGAGATGCATTACTAAGAAAGATGAATTTTTGGAGTTCATCACTCCAAGAATAAATAAATTAAATTAAAATTAAGATGGTTTTAATGGAATTTTATTCACAATTACATTACAATGGAGTGTGTTTTAAACATCAAAAAAGGATAAAAATCAATCTCTTTGATTGATCTTGATGTTTGAATTAAAGAAGAAGAGTTGTGAAATGATTCATAAAAAATTGCAATAGATCCCTCTATTCTATACCAATATAAAGAAAGAACTAATGTGACAAAATTAATAGAAAACCAGTTAAATTAATAATCCCAATGAAAAAATATTTCCTATAAACCATATTCAATTCACAATATATAAATTCCAACAACAAAATAAATGAAATGGATGAAACCCATTAATGAATAGATTTCCCCATGACTCCTATGATGCTTCTCTTTTTTATCCCCGTGTGTCTCCAATTGTCCTCATGCTCTCTCCTAGGGCTTGAAGAACATTTTAAAGGATTTTCTCAAATGTCCCAAATGATTTAGTGTCTAAGAACCCTCTCCGAGTTTCTCGCTACCTCAATTTAAATATCATATGTTGTCACACAATTGGACACCATCTTCTTCTCTGTCATCCAGTATGTCACTGAACATGTTTCATTTTCTATGTCATCCAATGACGTGTTTGAAAATCCATTTTAAATGAATACATTAGAAATTTGGGATAATCCTAAACAAGAATGGATATTTGATATCCATAGAAAATAAGAAAAACACATATTATATTATTTAAAACTTATTTAAAGATTTAATATTGTTTAAATAACTTTTTTGTTAAATTATTTATTATTAGAATAAATTAAAAATTAAATTAGTAATTTATATTAATTATTATTTTTGATTAATAATATTACTAATTTTTTTAATTATTATTTTAATTTATTTGTTTAATTATTTTACTTATTATTTTTAATTTATTATTTAAATTAATTATTATTGTAGTTATAATAATAATTATTAAATTATTACTTTATCATTATTATTGTTTATAAATTTATAAGAAGGTATTCATTATGAATATGTTTAGATTATTAATTTATTTTTCTAATTACATTTATTATTTTTTAAATACCAATCTTGATGAAAATAATATTTAAATTTTTTATTATTAAATTGTTTATTTAGTTAATTATATAATTCGTCATATTATTATTATTAATAATTATTATTGTATTATTAAGTTAGTTTAATTATTCAAAATAATATGTCAGTTTTTTTTAGTTTTTTTAGTTTTGTCATATGTTTTATCCATTCTCCATATTCTTTTGCATAGCGGTGTAGGGGAGTCGACTCATAGCTGGTCTCCTACACGGTGTTGTGACTGGAGACTCTACTCCTTGGTTTGGCTCTGAGCAGCAGCTATTATGTCATGATGGGAAAAAAATCTCTAGTGGACTATAAATAGGTAAGGGCGTTTACATATCCTCATAGTTGTAGACGTGTTTGATGTTGGAAGGCGGGGAATGAAGGTGAAGTCATGTAGTTGCTTTTTATAGTGTTGCAACATTGAGGGAACTATTGTGGTCTCCCATAGAAGACTGATGGTGGTTTCTTATTTTTTTTATAGGTGTCTAGAACTATTGTGATACCTCATGTGGTCGCAGGAAAATTGAAACATAATGTAAAAACATGTAATTAATCAAAATAAATAGAATATTAATATTAATAAACAAAAATAAATAAATTACTTATTTATCTTTTAAACAAAATAATATATGAATTAATATAATTAAACAAATTTAATTAATAAAAAAATATTTTAAAAACTAAAAAAATAAAAAAAGTTACTGAAATTAAGACGAAAACAAAAAAGAAATAAACTGAAAAATGATTTTAAAATTTAAAAGACATATTAAATCTAGAATAGATAGATTAAATGTTGAAAAAAATACAAATATTAGTGGATATTTCAATTCAGAATATAGTAAAAATATAAATTTAAAATATTGAAGACATAGTTAATTAAATGAAAATAAATTAAATAGTTATTTATTTAATAAAACCATCTAGGATATAAAATTAAAACAATAAGTATAATTAATGTTTTTAAAAATACATTAGATAATTAATTCACATAAAATTAACTAGTAAAAAATTAAATAATTTCGACACTATAAATAAAAACATAATTAATTAATTAATTAATCTATTAATTCACCAAAATAATATTACTAATGGGAAACACAAAAAATAAATAATTGAAAAATAAAAAAGTTACTTATAAAAATGTAGAAATGAATATGATTATAACACCATATCAAATTCCCCACACATAGTCGTTGATTTTCCTCAATTAGTATATAGATGTTATTTTTTGAAAAAATAGAGACATTTTTTACAAAATGTTCATAATAATACTTGTTAAGTAGTACAAAAGAATATGAACAACCACTGTGAAATGGGATTTTCAAAAGTAATATTTAATGTAAGATTTGTATAAATTAAAATACTCGCTACGTGATTAAGGGAGATGCCAAAAATATACTTCTATCATTGACATGCCTCTGTTTCGACACAAAGCACGTCGTACCCATGGAAGAATGGTCTGATGGGGACTGGGAAATATTTATTTTTTCTACCTTCCAATGTGGGTTCCATAGTTAGGGGATTCACAACCTGTTTCACCATGATTGATTACAGGGAGTAATGATTCTATCTAATCAACATTCTTGTGTACAATGTCCTCAGATGGTATCGAATGAGATTATTTATGAATCCAGAAACAACCAAAGACTCTCATATCCACGAAACATGGAAATAAATTTTATTGGTAGGATTTATTTTGATGATTTGTCCAACAAAACATTGTGATATTGTGTTCGTCAAGAGGACGTGAACTCGGGTTCATCTCACATTTTTTGGGAGGAACTATTGCCTATTCTGCGACTATCTTATAGATCAATGTAATGTTCATATGTTCAAGAATCCTTGTATCATTCCAAATCTTGTGTCTATGTTGTTTCCCTTGGGTCTAAATATCAATCACAATATGTATGGGTTAGGAATTTGTTTAGAGAACGCTAATTTAAGAATTCTAATAAGGGTCTCTAGAGTTTGTCATTATAGAGGGAGAGATATGTAGTTTCAATAGGGATATCAAACCCATATGGTTGGAATCCTTTGTATCATGATGAGAGGAATCATAGACCATGTAGTTCAATGTCTCTTTACTATACACATCACCTTTTATGGTCAAGAGACAAGGAATCATACATTCACATTAATGTTTTGTGGCAAGGAAACCTAGGAAGATGATTCCTTCTCCTTATTTATAGGGGGGCTAGTATCGATGCGTCCCTTGATTCCCATAGAAGATATGGTCTCTTGGATGAATATCACAATACCATGAAAGTTTCTCTGATAACATTTGTTCAATTTAGATGTCATGTTTGGACTGCAGGGTGGCTTTCCACATATCCAAATTGATGGGGAATCAAATCCCACCTAGTTTGGTAAGATGTGGCATTCACATGGAAGTATAACATAAAGTAGGAAAGGTGTGGTGCATACATTAGGGGAGAATTCCCCTCTAGAGTCATTGTTAAGAATTAAAACCTAATGGAGGCCTTGATGAATTGGGGTGAGGATTGGGGTTATCCTTTGTGAATGATACACTTACAACTCATATCTTAGAAAGGCATCCTACGTATCCCAGATTGGGGAAGGAATATGAGTTATAGTATTTCATTGTTTTTGGTGCCTACACCTAAGAGGAGTCCCACTTGTGGGGGAATTATTTCTCATTTCATGAATGATAGGGCATAGAACTTAGGCCTTAGTAAATCTTTATATGTTTCCCAGTTATGGTGGGATTCAGATTTAACATATTTCCTTGTTTTTTTTGTTTTGGACATCATGATCATCATTAACCTCAATCCCCATGTGAGTAATGATTAGTGTGAGAAACAAGAGGAAGTAGTAGATATGGAAAACCACATGATTTCTTGTATCCCTTAATAGAAACGGTGGAGGATGACGATAGAAGATTTCCAGACAAGAGAACATCCTCTAACTTTCAAAGGGGGGATAACTCCAAAAGGGATGACCTGATACTAGTTTGGGGAAACTAGAGAAACATTGTCCCCCATCAAAATGAAAAACAAGGATGATCCTCTTGAATTACCAATGAATCACATGGAAGGGAAAAGACAATGATTACCCATAATCCCTAGATTGAGGAGGTTCACAATGCTATCCCATGGTTGGAGCTAGGGACACCATTGGAATTTAATCTTAGTGAAATTTTGCGGGGATGCACCATTTCATGGATTACTCAAGTGGCTCCACATACCATGTGTATTTAAACTCAAAAGGGCACGTTGGTGTTACCCGTGCTTCTATCATACAGGTTTGGTGGCTTTTGATGGGGCCTTATCCTAATGATATTAGACTAGCTAGTTTAGGGGTACAAGTGATGTGAATGTAATAGAAGAAAATAAATGGAGATGGCCGATAGAATTCCCAAAAATACCTCATTCTGCGTACCATTTTTTCACATGGAATGAGGGTTCAATCCTTAGTGTATTGCTATGTGGGTTAGAGTTCCGTACACACAAAGTAATGTTAGAAGGACCTAGAGGTGGTCCACAAAGCATTTCACTACATGGAACCATGTTCGTCCAACAAAGAGATTTGAAATGAGAGGATCAGTCCTTCCCCCGTAGTTATTTTCTGTGATGTGCTCTGTTCTGGTTGGGTAACATGGTGGTATGTGGTGAATATATTTGGTTTCATACAATGGTGGTATGCAGGATAATGTTCGATCTGTGTACCACAATGTTATTTGCGACTATATTCCATCTGAGTAGAGATTTCCAACATGGTGGAGGGTTCCCCCGTAAGAGTATATTGATACGTGGGGTGCCAATTTGAAGAAGGATAATTGGTCATGTGTTTCATGGGAATTTAATTCAGGAAGGACTTTGGGTTTTTCTTATATCAATTCCTATTATATTTTCATCTTCCACGTTATGTGGGTGCTCTTTACCTGCGAGGAACTATAAAAATATTCCCCATTTTGCAGTTCTCTTCTTCATAAATGACTTCATAATAATAAAATATATTATATTTAATTGTCAATGTTTTACGGATTCCTTTCTTTCAGTACCCCATGAGGTCCTTTTATAGATGGGTAGAGGTTCTGGATCGATAGTTCAGATGACACCTTTTATGGAAGCCCAATAATGAATTACAATTCATGTGGATGACTGGGACAGTAGAGGCCTACAAGGTTTTCGGCTCGCGGATGCTCAAATAATTGACACAGTCCTATGAACGACAGCATTCGCTGAATACAATTCACTATTACTCACACATAAACAACCAGTGTCCCTATAAAATGGTATGGAGGGTGAGATTATCTTCTATAATCTCATGTGTGGAAACATTCATCAGAGACCATCACCATCATTTTCATCTAGTGAATCATTTGGTTCACGGATGATTCACAACACAAAGTTCCATGTGGAGAGATGTTCCGTAAAGGATGTTTTCCCATCACAGTCTGACCTTTTCATTTACATATTTTTCACTTTTAAATATTATTCTTCAAATCATTATTGGTTTCTTTTCTCTTAAATTATAAAATTTATTTCATTTTTTGACATCCTTTCACCTTATTTTGAAGACCCAACAAATGTCACCATCAGAATAGGATTCAATCATGAAAAAACAGAGGCAGTTGTAATATAGAAATTGGTGCTGACATAAGTCTGCTTTCCATATAAGGGTATTATCATATGAGGGGACCACGCCTATATAATGGGGGCCTAACTAATTTTCCTTTTTCCATTTTATCTAGTGACTTTATCACTCTTTGTGATGTGTTGCACACTTTCTTCTACATACCACAAACTGTTCGTGGCCTCCTTTAGCCAAAAAATAGAAATTAAATCCATGAATTGAATTTTGATCCTTCTATTTTTGATATATAATTTCTGAATAACATGGGATGTTATGCATCTTTCTTATTAAAAAAATCATTAGTTCTCTTGCCAACACATCACGGTATTGTGCCTTTGGAGATTCTGTGAACATTCGGTTCAAGGATGATGCTTTCCAAAGATTAACAGTTCAGAAACGGTAATACCTATTGACATTTTATACATGGGAACTTTAATATTCAGACTATACTTCAGTCCTTTTACAATTTTTAGAGGCCAAATTTTATTAATGTAATTTTGATGTAAGGATGAGATGTAGTCTAACCCTTCACAAAATACTCCAACTACCCATACTGCACTTTAATTTGATGATACAAAGATGAATTAAAAGGTAGATTCTGGTGAAAATATAATATTGGTTTCCCTATTGCTTTAGTATCTATCTCATCTCCTCAGCGTGGTTTAGAAGTGTAGATTTCATTATTCTGCTCATATCGATTCCATATTTCGATGGGTTTCTCACGACATTTTTTTTCTAGAAATTTTCGGCCTAAAATCAGGATTCTCCCCAATAAGTGGAATCAGAGGAGATTAATTTGTGCTTGCAGTTTAACGTGAGGATTTTGGTAGCTTTGAAGAGGATCGCAGATGCATGCGTGGAGTAGAATAAAATTTTGAAATTAAAGCAGGTTGAGAGAGGTGATGCACATATCTGCTCCAGGGATGTTGAGCATGTGGGAGAAAGTTTTTCTTGAAGGTGCTCCATATGATGTGGAAATCATGATTATGGTGGATCTAGATGTTTTTGGTTCCTGTATTGTTCAACAGAATGAGAATGATGGTGCAGATACAAATGCGATGATGATTTCGGCGTTTGATTTTCTTTTTACAGGGGGAGATGATATTTTTTTTATCAGAAGTGAAAAAGGACGTCGTCATATTTAATGCAGATAAGGATGGTTGGTGTGTGATACCGACCTATTTTCTTTCCAACTAGGTTTGTTGGATGATTCCATTCATTAATGTGATTAAGGGGGAGATTGTTGAGATTCATCACATTTATTGATGATAGAGGAAGATTCTTAATGGAGGGATTCCTCAGATTTATTAAAGAGAGAGGAAAATTATTAATGGGGAGATTTATATCACAATTAATTGTGGATTTTCTCCCAACATTAATGGATATTTAATTCTCAATTTTAATGAATGGAATAATGGATGTTTACTGCATTAATTGATTATTATGGACTTGGTGTCTATATATGGAGGATCCAGAAACATATTTTAAAGAGATAAGGGGTGTGCTAGAAAGATGTAGCTATAAATGCAGACCTAGGAAGGGGTTGTCGTGTTTGTGGTGGCCCATGTGGCATGACGACGATCGTGCGTCGGCATTTGACAGGTGCAGAGCACACATGACACAATATATGATAAAGGCCACATATCAAAAGTCTTCCTGATAGTGTTGATCAGGTGGCATGTCCCGACTGGATATCAGTGGTACATCATGATGGAGAGATCATTCGGGTGTCGCAAGCTGGTGCGAGGTTGAAGCATGTTCGGGTGAAGATCTCCAAGGTAGTGACGTTTCGTCGACAGAAGTGTGAAATTTTGTCACAGATTGATCTTCTGATACATGGAGTCAGTGGGATGTTTATCAGAGACATGGAAGAGGCGTATTGGGGAGTGGTTTTCACACAGGTTTTCTACGATATGTTATTTGTAATTCAATTTTGGGAATTAGTTGAATTATTGTACTCTCTTATTCAATGTGGATATTTGGGAATTTCCCAGTGTTTTTTAATCCTCCACATCGTAGGGGTTTTCAACGTTAAAAAAACCAGCGTGTTGATTTCATTATTCTGCTCATATCACTTCCATATTTCGATGGGTTTCTCCCGAAATTTTTTGGCAAACAATTTTCTGCCAGAAATCAGGATTCTCCCCAACAAGTGCTATCAAAGGAGATTAATTTGTTCTTGAAGTTTAACGTGAGGATTTTGGAAGCTTCGAAGAGGATAACATATGCATGCGTGGAGCAGAATAATGTTTTTGAAATTAAATCAGGTTGAGGGAGGTGATGCACATATCCTCTCCGGGGATGTTGAGCATGGGGGAGCATGTTTTTCTTACTGGTGCTCCATATTACGTGGAAATCACGATTATGGGGGATCCAGATGTTTTTGGATCTTGTCTTGTTCAACAAGATGAGCAGGATGGTGCAGATACAAATGCGTCAAAGATTTCAGCCTTTGATTTTCTTTTGGAAGGGGGAGCAGATATTTTTTTATGAGAAGTGAAAAAGGACGCCATCATATTTTATGCAGATAATGATTTTTGGTGTGTGATACCGACCTATTTTCTTTCCAACTAGTTTTGTTGGATGGTTCCATTCATTAATGTGATGAAGGGGGAGAATTTTGAGATTCATCACATTTATTGATGAGAGAGGAAAATTCATATCTGATGGATTCATCACATTTATTGATGAGAGAGAAAAATTATTAATGGGGAGATTTATATCACCATTAATTGAGTATTTTCTCCCAACAAGAAGGAGTATCCATTTTTAGATAGGATTCACATTTATGGATTTGGACTACTATTTGGTATACAAATTCTATAACCACATCGGATAGACTGAACAGTAGTGTTAATAATTAATATCACTATTCCTAAGGCCATCATTTCATTGAAATGACATTTCATACATAAGGATACCGTAGTTGGGTCCTTAATGAACTATACCCTTCTATCACTGGGGGATGCACGAAGTGTGACACATGAAATGGCCCAATGAAACCATTTCATTGCATGGAGGGCCACAGAAAATGAGTAGCATGGATAGATATCAATATTATACCATCAATCAGAAGGTTCATTTGGTTTGTAATGGGGGTTTCCTTTCTTTATTTGTAATTTTTTTGAGGGATTTCATGCTGAATTGTAGAGCATGGGGATTTATGAAGTTGTCTGGGTATCACAAAACTACTCTCATCGGACTCATTCCCTCATTCCATATATTTTGACTAGATAGATCCTATATACCAAGACATTCATATATTCCATCAAGATGTCAGTATTATCATCTTGAATGTTCCATTGATGTTAGGAGTTACCATTATGAAGGGAATGTTCCACAAATTATTGCATCCCTCCTCTCCATGGGATGAGGATGAGATGAATCTTCTTATATCTTATTAGGTTATTATCAAATCCAAAAAACATTCCAAAAAATAACCCCAACCCGATGCAATAAATCCGTTTCTCTAAAAAAAATTAATGTTTTTTTAAAGATAAATTGTAATGATCTTGGTGCGCATAGACCCAGGTACTATCCATCCAAAGACACCGAAGGAGAGAATGTTCTTGGTGGCATGTCTTAGAGGTAGGTATGTTCTGTGAAAGGGGATGTGAACATGTTCTTGATGTGGACATGTTGTTTCATATGACATCCTTATTTCCCATGTTTTTAAGTGGTTGCCTTGTACCGGGCGTTTATTTGGGCGATGTAAGTGTTAAAACCTTTGTCATGGTAGCTCAGTTATCCACTGGAAAATTTATTACCCTTGAAATTTTAATAATGGTGAAAGTATATCACTTTTTCTGATAGATTAGTGAGGGGTATCCTCCAAACCAATTGGTTGGGAAATTCAAAATCCATTTAGGGCTAGATAAGAGATAATATATGGGGTAAAAATTAATCAATACACTACTGATTCGAGACGCTGTATTTCATCAATATATTTAGAGTACCGGTCGGGGTTGATGTAGGGATGAGCCATTCATGATAAAGAGTATGGGTGTAATGAATTAATGATCAAGAATTGATTGATCGAATCCACTTTCATGACCACTTTAATTATAGTCATTACTCCTCCCCTATTGGTACTTTATTGAATGATGAATCATTTGAATTTATCACCCTACTCTAACTAATTTCATTAAAAGTGTGTCTCTTGGTTGCCTGTATTGACGAGGAGTTTATCTAGAAGTGATATGTGCCTGGATGATTAGGACGTCAATTCAACTTTATAAAGATGTTGTGTCCTCTTAAATTTACTAGTGCACATCTGGAGAAACATTTTATGATATCCAAGAAGCATTGGATTATATTTACCTGGGAAGGAACACAATAAAAGTTTATTCTTTTGGATACCATGGGTTCGGAACATGCCCTCATAGAGGGTTACGATAACCCATGTATTTGATCGTACAAGAATAGGTAACTAGAAGATATCGCTCCCATTATCGCATCCAATAAAGCATCTTGAGTCAATGGGAAGAATAGTAAATCCAATTAGCACTCTAAAATGGAAGTACCTATTTTTAGAGTATCATATGATGGCTTTTAAAACATGGGGATTGATATATCGGGATATTGGTGCAACTGTGGAGGGCCAACCACCCATCTCCTCTAATGTCGCCTTTCTTGTGGCTTTGAGGAAGTGGATGTTGTTAATGAGTGATCAATAATTCATGATCAGTGAAACATGCCTTTTAGTAGTTTATTCTGGAGATGGAGACCTCTATTTCAAATCATGGTTATGTGTCATCATCTGCTGACATTTCCTATGATGATGACCCTGAAACAGTGAATTGACTCCTTCATGATTTGGGTGACATGATTCATGAATGGATAATTAATTATAGATACTCTCATTGAGTACATTCCCTGAGGATAGTAGATTTTGATGAGGATGAGGATGATGATGACGATAACCCATCTGAGGGTTCTAATATTGTTATTTGTAAGATGTGACCGGATTAGGGGATGTTCCTTTCAATTCCCATAGTATTGTAAGTGCCCACCCCAATGTGTTCATAGGTTGTGCAGGCACTCATGTTTCATTCACGACTAATATAATTGGCCACATATCCTTGAGAAGATTATACAACACTGTTTATCCCTATTATGATGACCTTTTTGAAATCATGGATGGTCTGGGATGACTTTAGGGTGAGTGTTTCATATAAATAAATATGTGAGATGATTCAAAAACAACTCTTGGATCTTTCTGGTTTTGGAACATCAATTTCTTCTACAAGTATATCTACTGAGGAACATCGAGATGATGTAGCCATGTATCTGGAGGGGATGATAACTTCAAATCATTCTTCCAAGGATAGACCATACTGTTCTGATCAGGTTGAATGGATTTCAATAATAATTAAAATGCATGATACAAAAGGATATGTAGTTATATTTGTTAACCCCAACCATTATTTCTCATTATGTAAGGATTATACACCTTATCCATTAATTTTGTAGGGATATTGGCTGGCCAAGATGGTGGGTCTTTCTCTAGTTTATAACACCATAGATACAATAGTTGTGGAATGTTCTCCTTCGGATGTGGGGGTTACTATTGAGTGATCCAAAAGATTTAGAGAACTTGTGGTGGATGTATTGTAAAATCTCATCAGGGTATTCCCACCTCTGGGTTTTCCAGTTTCCCTAAATGAAGGTTCATCCCCCTACCATACCATAAAACATTGAATGGACTTCCATCTCTCGATAGGTATAAATACATATATCACAGGTAATTTCCATATCCTTTAACTTAGTTGATAAAATAATTGTTTCTATATTTCTTCCAATCATTATATATTTATTTTAGTGTAGGTCTGATATTTAATTACGTGAAACCATTATAAAATCTACAATGCAGGTATCTTCTCAGGGACATGGAATACAAGAGGTACCACCAGTAGCAATAGTTCAGTAGGTCAGAGAAGCCAAGCCAATTGAGGATATTGATGAAATACCTAGACCATGAAGGGATTTAGTTGATGATCAAAAAATCCCCACTTCAATATGGAGAGAATCATTGTAGGTGGAAGCTTCAATTTCATGTGGTGATCTATTTATTTTAGAGACAACTAGGACAAATTTACAGGAAATAGTTGAGATTAATGGGGAGCCTCAATTTACAAATTACATGAGGGAGATCCTAAGTCCTAAGTGAGTGACTGCAATGAAGAAAATGGATTATGTTATCATTGAAGGGAAATCCATAGGATTCCATGCCCCTGTTGAGCATTAGGATCTACTTATTTTAGGGTATATAGATACATATGAATGGGATGTCTCGACATAGTGAAATATAGAGCTAGTCATCATTCTTTTCTCCATGATTTTCATTCTAGTGGGCATAGCCTTGGTGAGCAACCATTCAGGGTTTACTTATCCGACTGATCCTAGATATGCTCCATAGCCATCATTAAGGGACACTGAAGTCCATTCTCAAATAGTGGGTAAAGAACCATCTTTTCCAGGCAGTGATTCCATTATGTTTGTTAGAGACATGGTTACTTCAAGAAGTGGGGGGTATTTTTTAAATCTTCATCCATTTATTTTATGTCTTATTATTCCAACATTTTCATTACATTGATCTTGATTTTTGGATCATTAACACGACAACCTATGATAGCAGATGATTCCTCAATCCCGCACTTATTAAAACAACCAGGGAATTGGAGACCAAGGGGTAAAATCTCACTAATCTCATTTAATAGATACATTCACAGGTGAAACTCATTATTGAGTAAATTATACCCTCTAACGGTGCTTCTGAAGAATACCATAAGGGTTTGTTCGGCCTCTGTCCTATTATCTAGAATGTGTGAGCGATCATTTGGAGGTTGATTTTGCACACCCCCTTGTAGTCATGCTGATCAAGATTCACAATTTAAATTTTATTTTTTTTACCCTTAGTAATTGGGAGTTCAATAATCATGGTATCCATTACATAGTAAATAATGTGGGTTCTTCTACAAGGCATTTGGAACACTAATTTCACCTTTTTACACTGTAGAGTACATGGCTCATCTGACCTGAACTGAATTAGTCCTTATGAATAATGTTTCCAAAAAATAAAGAGCTAGTTGTGGGGATACATAGTGAAATCATGAAGCATAGGTTCATAGAATTAAAGATTTATCAGGTGGTGGAATATTAGAGAAAAGAAATAGCGCGAAAAAAGAAGGAATGATCCTATTTCATTGTCGCAGTTAATGAGGGGCAGTAAATAGTAGAAAAGAGGGAAACTTATAGGCTTGATGCAGTGGGAGAGAAAAAGGAGGGTTATTGTGTGGGATGAAACTTCACATTTGTTGGTGATCTATAAATTCATTGAATAATTGAATTAGTCATTAATATAAAATATTTATCCGTATAAAAATTTTGTAATTACTATGCACTGCTCGCATGTAGAGACTCTACATTGTGGATTCTGATTTTATCTTCTTTTGATGGAATGAAAACATTTTTATCTCCTTTGATGCACCTTTAACTTTTTTGACAATATCAACCAATTATTTTTAACTTAATTTGACACAATAATCTCAAACAGATACCAATATGGTTCGCGATTGGGGATATTTGACTCAATGCATGCTCCATATTATTCTTGAGCCGAGGGGCTCAACAAGCATAATTTTACTATTTATAAGGTTATCTGTAAAAAAATTGCATCCTTTTCATTTTTATCATAATTTTTCCAATTCCTGATTTGATATGTTCTTTTCTGGAATAGTCTGAAATATTCTTAGGCCACCCTTGAGGGTTGCTTTCAAATTAAAAATAATTTTGTATCTTTTAATTTTGTATTACACAATATATTCTTTAAACTGTATATATCATAGGTTTTTCATGTTAGTTTGCAAATTTTATCCAGGGTTCCCTTTGCGGGTTTTCATCCGGGTGAGTTTCATCTCATTTTATATGGTTATTTTATATTCATGTAATTCAAAAATTCATTAGTGATGTTTTATGTCGAATTGATTTTGACATGAATAATGATTTTGGTCAATCATATTTGACCATGAATCATCTTTTTTATTGAACAACATTGACCATGACTGATGTGTTAGGTTGAACAGCCTAGACTATGAATATTGTTTTATTATTTATATATTTAACAGTGAATTATGTTTTAGGATAAACATCATAAACCATGACTGATGTTTCAGGTAGAACATAATTGACCATGACCTATGGCGTGAGGGCCCCAATTAGTGTTTATGTACTAAGGATTTCATAATGATTTTCATTTATGGATGATGGATATTTCATGCTCGCGAGTTTGTAGTTTCTGGATATAGGAATTGGATGTGAGTCATCATATGTGTCATGGGATCCATGGGGCATATAGAGATAGAAAAATCCTATACTGAGGATGAATATTCATTTTGTTGACATTCACCTTCTTTAACCAATGTATTGAGAGCCTCTATGTAATTGGGTTCATAGTCAAATGAAGGTGTTCCTATGAAACTAGACTCCCATTTTTGATGGCCTTAATGGAAATGTTGATGTATCAAAACTACCATGGGTTGCTTGTCGATGGAGTGGAGTCTACAAAGTAAGAGGTAATCTTTATAAACGATGATCATGAAAGAAAGATCACTCATACACGTATTTGGTCTATGAAAATGAGGGTTGAATTATGGGAATGTTAAACATCATTAATCTTGGATATTTTAGACATATGATTTATTGTAATTTTTCTAAAAAAGAGACGATAAAATATCAATACTTTTTCAGGGTTGTTTGACTAGGAATGTTCTATATTTTTAAGGCATAAATGGGAAGAAAATATAGATATGGTAGTCCATCTGGTTTCATAAACCAAGGAGTGAGGTGGAATTTAAATTTTATAGAGGCATGAATAGGTCGATGAATCCTCTTATAAGAATGAATTTTCATTTGGTTGATATGACTATTTTGGGAATGTACATAGATCCATTGGGTCATTATAAGTATAATCAACCAAAGGTGTCAGCATGACACTAACCATCCATTTCAGATAGACATTAATGATAATGGTGATTCAGACCATCTGTACACATAGTATTTTTTGTAAAAAAAGTGGGTTCCTGAACATGAATGAGGTCATTTAATGATAGAATATCTTTGATGTTGGTACAAATGTTCACATGATATAGATGTAAGGAAGATCCCTATGCATTTCTGGAATTTTTTCATGGATTCGGGGAAATTATATTTCATGGATGTACTTGATATATAAGGTTAAAGATTCACTAGATTTCATATGATTGTGTGAATCAAATAAGACACAGTTCTCTTAAGGGTTCTCCTTCTCTGGATCTGATTCGGACAGAGGAATGAAGAATTTTAATTTTATAGTTGATCTCATCCATGAGACGAGGCTAGTACCAGATCCTCCTTTGTGGATTTATTTCACACATACGATCATGGGTGAAATACCCTTAGATGTCTCTAGAAGAAAGTGTGAACATTAGTCACCATGCATCCTTCAGTTTTAATGTCCTGATATTATGTCATTTATATTAGATCCCTAATTGACTATAGGATAAATGGGTTGGGATGTCCTGACATGTCCACGGTGTGAGTAGAAAAGAAAGTTAAAACCATGGATCTATGATAATTTGTAACAATATAATTGATATATGGATTAAGATATGTTGACCATATGGAATAAGAAAATGCCTCTCATGAGGATGAATTACCCTTTAGTTTACAAACCATTTTTTGGGTAATGTTTGCAGAGTTGTCAGGGCATTGTGTGCCTAGTCAAACAAAGGTGTATAAAAGACAGTAGCCTACCATTTTTGATGTCTATGGTGGTTTATGAAGATCCCAAAATTCTAAAATCATGGAGTTTAATGGATGATAAAATTGTGTATTAGCATATTAGAAACATTTATGGAATAATTAACCATGGAATTTGGAACCACCATTCATAGTCTTGGTTTGTAATTAGTTAGGGGGGAAAACTTATCCATATGTTTTATATTCAAGGATTTTGAGCCCTGGATTTTTATCCAATCGTCACAATATATAGTACCTGGATTGGAATAAAGATAGATATACTTCTTCAAATACAATTTATTTTAAGGTTATGTGGATTGGGCCTTAGTATAACTATTGTGAAGGGGAGAACCCTGACATAACATTTAGGGTTAATTCCCTAGGTCCAGCAATTATTGATGTATTCACCATGGTTTTATGGGTAATCCCTTCTCGAAGTCCCTTATCCCTTATTAGAATTTCTCGGTGACGGAAACAAGGGGTGACATAGGTTAAATCCACCACATAGGGATGGTGTAATCATGAAAATGGTCCTTTAATACATAGATATATGATATATAGTTTAGCAGCATACAAGAGAGACACATTATCATGTATTTTAACATAATATGATTAAGACAATCCCCATACAAATTAAAATCACGTGGAAAGCACATCAGGGACATGATGTTTATTGTCATGCTGTGAGGAAGTTGATGACCTGATGTGAAAAGTGGACGCTTGATTTCTCATCAGATGGACTCGCATATGGATCCTATTTGGGAGTTCCATACTTTGAAATAAATAGTGGCCATTATTATGAGTTCTATGTCTAGGCCCCGATCATTGGATCTGAGCGTCAATTAATATCCCTTCTCCACATGAATAAAGAATAATGTAGTTCTTTTATGTAGAGCTCCCTACTACATAAGTCTAGTCCTTACAAAAGGAGAGCTCGTTATTGGTGTGAATTTTGGTAGTGGGGAGGGCCTTCTCATTAGATTCTATGGTGTTAAGGGCTACCATCATTTCATAAAATCCAATCAAACATATATTTTCTACAGAGTATACTGTAACACCCCAAGATTTCATAGTACGTTATTTCTTCAAAATAATGCAATAACTTGCACTACACGCAACACTTAGTTCAAGCGCACCACAACTTACCAAAATAGCCGTTCAAAAGAGGTTATTAATAGTATTAACTGAATTTTGAAATTTATATAATCCTTATAATTTTAGAATTCATATAATGAGTTTCTTAGACATAATGTAAGAAAAAATTCATTTTTTTCAGATAAAAGAATAATTTTTTTAAATAAATGCCATTTTACCGCCTTTTAATGGAAATACCTTTTGAAATTAAATATTTGAAACTTTTATATATTCAATTTGAAAAAATAAATATATTATTTAGAATAGGGACCTAATAATTTAGTTCCAATAAATTTTTGGTGTTTTTCAGATAACTTTCATATTTGGATGAATAGTGAAAAATACTATATTTTAAATGAAAATAACATTTATAATCAAAATAATTTATAGTGTTTAATTATATATTTTAATGGTTTCGAAGTATAATTAGATTATATTTTTATCATTATTCCAATGATGGTCATTGTATGTAATTTTACTTTGAAATTGGACATAAACAATTGCCAATCTTTTGATAGTTATTATTTCTTAAAAATATGCTTTTTGGTTTTGACAACTAAAATTAATTTTAAATTAATTAATCCTTATTCAAAAATTTTAAATTGGAAAAATAAATTTTTTTTAATTTGGAATATCAAAACTTTCTTAGGGTGAAGTGATGATATTTTTCTAAAAAATTTCATTCTTGATGAATAGTGAAAAACACTGAGTTATAGTTTAAAATAGAATTTTGATTTAAATAATTATTTATTATATTTAAAATTTTTTAGTTAAAAATAGATACATAATACTTATATAAGTTCAATTTAATTCATTGTAGTGAGATTATAATAATTTTAAATACATAATAATTTTATTGAACTTTTTACCGTCTTTTACCCACCTCCTAGAAGCATTTGCAAATTTACATAAAACATAATTTTACCACTTCTATGAGTTGAATTTCGAAAATGTGAGAGAAACAGTTTATATATGTAAGTAAAATGTGGTTCAATGTATGAAAATAATATTTTGTTGAATAGTAACTTTTTACTTTTATTTACCACAGTTCAATGTAAATTGGGTAAATAGAAGTAATAATGATATTATTATTACCCTAACACATGTTCTAATTATATTTTATAAGTGTAATTCGACCTAAAACAAACTTAAGAATCAAATATTATCCTTTAGGATTACTTGGATTAGATTAGAACATTTATTATTATTTTATTTAAAGAAGAGTTAAAAGATTTAAAATAAATGTTTAATTACTAATTTTCTTTAATATATGGTTATATATAAAATATATTAGAAAATAAATATACATTATAAAGATGAAAATATTTCCTACATAATGGTATTTTTTTAAATTTTTATACATTATATAATTAATTTTATTTATGACACAATTATGATGCAATAATAAACTTATAAATGAACGATTTAAATAATTGAGATTGTAAATATCCAAATAAATGTGATATGATACTTTTCATAAATTCCACTAATTTAGTAGGTTAATAAGACATGTTATAGTTGTTTTGATGAAATGTTTTCAAAGTAAAAATGAAGTTATGAACTTAGAAAAAACAAAATACCAAATAGTGTCAAAATTGACATTAAATTGTTTAAAAAAAAATATTATATTAATAATTGGTATTCTATTCAAAAAAATATAAGGATCATCCAAAGGTCAGTAATACTATTATATATGTCATTAATGAACCACTTGGGGTTCTATTACATGTTAATTGTAATTTTATTAACCATATAATATAGAAATACAAAGAGACATGGTAAATGTCAAACTGTTTAACTAATAGTTAAATATAAACGATATGGTTAATATAGTGTCCCACACTACTCTAAAACCTATTGGTTGAGTGGTTTTCGACCAATCACTACCTTATAATTTAAATAATACATTTTTGATCCATTATAATCTGAAAATTATTTTATTATAAAATAATATTTTATGTTTTTTCTTAGGTTCCCCTCACCCCTCTTATAAAAGGGAACTTTCCCTTCTCTCAAATTTAAACCTCTGAAGAACTTTTCCTAATCCAAAACCCACCCAAATATCCTCCCAAATATCCTCCATTAATCTTAGAGGTTAGTTTTGTCAGAAATCCAACATAAGGATCCCTTTTGATCAAATCAAAAGAAAGAACCCAAAGAAGAGGTAAATATTTCATAACCTCTTTCAAGTTCTTTTCTTATTCTATTTCCTGTTTCCTTTTTTGTTTCCATTATATAATAATAAATCCAGTATATTCTATATAATTTTATGTTATTATAAATATTTCACAACTATTTTCATGATTCTATCCATACATTGAATGACATGTCACCATACGTGCAAAGGTACGACTTACAGTCTCCACGTCGGGGTGTAATTGTTATTCAATAAATTATTATTTGGATGGGTATAATAACGATGTTTAATTGATTTAAATAATAAATATAACATGATAATTATACTATATACATGATATATCATCCAATTAAATAGATTTAAGGAAATGATATTGTCGCTCGTGCGTACATACAGATTACCGTCTCCATGATGCGATGAGATTCATTTCCACGTTCACCATTCAACGATGATTATAAAATATATTTCTTTAATAACTATGTAATATATGAAATAATAATGGTTCTAGATAGATATATATATATATTTATGTACTTACATATATCTTATTTACTGAGTTCCATTTAATACGATATGAAAATGGAAACAACATTTATTCATACGTACAGACTATGATCTCTATAAACGGTGTTTTCCATTTCATATATATTTCTATTATAAATATTTATATTCAAAATATATATGATATATAAATAATGGATTATATTAAGTAAGTATTTAAACAATGATACAAGTGATACAATCAAGAGTAACAAGTTAAAACACGTATGATAATGAAATCAATTTTTACTCAAAATGTTAATTTAAAATGGAAATTATTATTAAATGGGTATTATAAAGTAATAAATGAATCATGTATGATATCATAAATATTAATATTGTTCTGGTATAATTTAATAACATACTATGGTAATCATACATGATGGTAAACGTGCCCTCAACTAAAAGAAAGTGCAATGTGTGGGTTAATTTTCCAATCTCTTTATTATCTGAGGTTCTTTTTAAGTAAGCATATACTAGGACATATTTATTATCACTGTCCATGTTTTAATGAAAGTGTTTTCAAATAGATTATTTTAAGGGACTTATTTTACTAAAACATCATTTTAAATATTTTCAATATTTATTCTTCTAAATAATTCTCATTAATGTCTATGTTTTCAAAATGGTTTTTGAGGATTTATCTATATGGACATGAATGATTTTGAAATGTTAATTCCATTCAAAAGTTTCAAAGTGGTATGGGACACTTTGATTCAAAAATTTCTTTAAATGTATTCCTATCTAAATTTTGTGACTTTTAAATGTTTTCATGAAAATGAATATTTCTCCCAAAGAGTTCTACAAAACATTTTATTCCATGTCAACATCCTTTGATAGATTTTAAACTTGTTTGAAGATTATTTATTATTAAACCAATAATCAATATTTTATTAACAGTTTTGTGACAAATTTGACTATTGATTTGTTATTTTTAGACCATTGATGGTTAATGGATAATGTTTTGAAATTTTGTATATTAGTTTTAATACGAATGTTTATGTTATTTTTAATCCTTGTCATATGAGGAATGTATTTGACTTAGTAAGTGATGGGTGGAGCCTGATATAGATCTTTGATGCATCAGTATGTCTCAAGAGACAAACTATTGTCTTAGTAGAAGGACTTGACAAAATAGTATTTGTATACTTGGCACAAGGCCTTGAATATTTGGTTATGAATGTCTGGAATTATGCATTCCATCATTACAAAAGTGGATATTGATATGGAATTTGATTATTCAAATAGTAGAATATCCAAGTGAATAAGTAAAAATAATTATTTTATTGTATCATTTCATTATTATGCTGATGTTTGATTTTAAAAGGATTTTGTTTTAGTCTTATACATTGCCTTAAATTTCTATGCTTATTTATGAAAGTTTCCGCTATATTGTTATCCTTACTAAGAATCTTATCTCACCTCTTTCTATATTTTATTTTTCCTAGGATCCTAAGAAGTATATTATGACTGACCTGCATGGATATTCCATGGGATCTCAGTGTTGTCTATGGAAACAATGTTGTTGTACTTTTCCATTTTACGATGTAATGTAAACATCATGAATTTATCTAGTACATCCAAGGCTACAAAACTAATCGGTATTTTGAGACATGATATTTTGTGATCATGCCTATGTATTAAAATAATTCACTGACTTTGAGCTTCTGGGGTCGGCGTGTTACAATTTGTATCAGAGGAAGTATAGAAATAACCTTTGAAAATAGATTTAGATAAAGTCTGATTAGAGCACATTACACTATTATAGAAATTTGAGGATTGATATAGAAGAACTTACTAGAATTTTGGTAAAGTAGATATTTTTTGTTTTTTCCAATAAAATAATTCCCTATATAGATACAACAATATAGAGGCATCTCTAGCATAGATGTACCTAGGGGTAAACCCCTAAAACAATGCTTTGAGCTAGACTCGAATGAGAACTAGTGCACGACAATGGGCTTTGCTGCACTCTTTGTTACAACACTCCTGAGGGATATGTTTAGGATAATTCTCATTTTCTTTATAAAACATTATAAACAATTTATGAATATATACCTAATCAAGGAAAATATTTTAATTATTATAGATTATATCCATAAAATTTTAAATTTACGTTTGGTATTTTAAAAGTTTGGAATTGTTCATTGTAATTAATAAACTGGACTAGTGTATGCCATTGTATAGAAATGGCACCCAGTAGATGTAATGTGAACTCCAACTATACATATGATCCAAAGAGTAAGAAGGATCATATATTTCATGGTATTAAGACAAAATTTATAATTAAAATAGTCTCCCATGTATTCTCAACATATGATGAAATAGTATCACGTGTTAATGAGATATGTAATGAATTCTCTGAAACCTATGGATTTGAAGGGAAGGAAGAGAAGAAAAGGATGGAAGAGAGAATTATGGATAATGGGAAGAGGGAAAAGAATGACTTTCCCATAAGAGATAATTGTGGAAAGAATCGCCTGAGTAAATTATTTAAGGTAATTTGATTATCTTATATGTGTGGAGAAAAATGACACTAAGTACATGATTCCAAGGTTAAGAAAAAGGTTTCTAATGTACAATGCTTCATCTACATGGTGTTGGGACACTATGCGAATCAATGTCCCAGTCATCAGAGTATACCTTAAATGATGATATTGGATAATAATAAAGTTATGATACTACCTTAGATGAATAGTAATGTATAGTGGTCTTATGTTGTAAATATATAATTATTTCATTTGAGTGTTGTATCAACAAAATAATAGTTATATTAATTATAGATATATATAAGGATTGTATTGCAGTACTATTTTATTGAGGATTTAAGATTATTTGGTTCTAAGAAAAGTAACATAATAGTAAGTACACTTTTTGGAAAAATACTTGGTTGAAGGAAATGTAATCGTTAATATGGTCCTGATAATGAGGTAGTGATTTTTTATTGAGATATGGTTGATTTGGATAAATTATATTGGATATTCTTGACTTCATTGGAACTGATTAATAGTTTGTTTATTTCATTGTTGTTGGAATATTCAATATTTTTTGATATAAGGAATATATCCAGCATTATATAAAGGATATGAGAGGAATAATATAATCAATATGGTTTTATGGTAATTTAGGTTTTTACCATATTTTAAAATAATATATGATAAAGGTGTTCACATGTTATTACATGTAAAAAAGAATCTTCATTATGTTTAACTTTTTTGTAAATTTTGGACTGTGAATTTGGATTGAAGTATTTTGGATAAGATTAATGGTTGGAATGGATTATGTTTGCAATTGGATACTATTGTTAATGTTATTTTTGGATTTTTATAAAATGGACAACACACAGAACTTGTGACAATCCGCCACATCAGACAAAGATATGGGAATCGAACCCACAACCATAGTGCGATTGGGATTTATCGCCTACCACTGGACTACATGAAGTCCCTGGATTGTATAATCTAGTTTTATTAAATGGTATGATAGGTGTATTATAAATTCTTTATTTTGTAACCCTATACAATTAGGATACATATAATATTTTTTTTTGAAATCATTTGGAGTGAAATATGAGTTTGTGGTAGGAATTAGTTGAAGGATGAAACTCTACTTGTCAAATATATATATATATATATTATTCTTCTTCTTATTATATGTGTAAATTAATTCTCAAAAAATATGGAAGGGATCTTAAAACAAAAAATTTGTTATCCTTATACATTATGTTTTGTGGAATTGATTTTATTTAAAATCATCATAGATTGATGAATTTGAGGCCATCAATTTTACACTTGTTTATGATTGATGGCCACAATCACTCCCTATAAATATATAAATTTCTACTCCAAGTATGTGTCTATAAATTCCACCAATGTTATCCTAATAATGATCATAATTGGTTGGTGACCTTTTCATTTTCCTTTTCCTCTTATTAAGATTAAATTTTATTAACCCAATTTCTGATGAGGGTTTCCCACAAAGGTATTTTCTATTTTCATACTTTTATTTTTGAAGAATAATTTCATATTTGAAGGATTAAATTTATTGAAGGATTGAATAATGTAACACCCCAAGATTTGGTAGTACGTTATTTTTTCAAAGTAATGCAATAACTCGCACTACACACAACACTGAGTTCAGGCGCACAACGACTTACAAAACACGCCGTTCAAAAGCAGTTATGAATAGTACTAACTGCATTTTGAAAATTATATAATCCTTATAATTTTAGAATCCATATTATGAGTTTCTTAGCCATAATTTAAGAACAAATTAATTTTTTTCAGGTAAAAGAATTATTTCTAAAAAAATTCAATTTTACCGCCTTTTAATGGAGAACCCATTTTAAATCCAATATTGAAAACTTTTATATATTTTATTTGAAAAAATAAATTTCTTATTTAGAATCAGGACATAAGAATTTAGTGCCAATATATTTTTTGGATTTTCTGATAACTTTCATTTTTGGGTGAATAGTGAAAAATACTAAATTTTAGTTGAAAACAAGTTTTTTTAATAATAGTAATTTATAGTTTTGAATTGTATATTTTAATGGTTTGGAAGTATAATTAGATTTTAATTTTACCATTTAATCCAATAATAGTCATTGTAAGTAATTTCACTTTGAAATTGGACATAAACAAGTGTCAATCTTTTGATAGGTATTATTTCATAAAAATGCGCTTTTTGGTTTTGACAATGGAAAATAATTTTAAATTAATTAATTTAAATTATATTTTTTGTAATTGGTAAAAAATAATTTATTTTTGAATTTGGAATATCAAAACATTCTTAGGGTAAATGTTTGTTATTTTTCTGAAAACTTACAATTTTTGATGAATAGTGAAAAACACTGAGTTATAGTTTAAAACAAAATTTTTTTTTCAAATAATTATATATTTTATTTAAATTTGTTTTAGGTAAAAATAGATACATAACAAAAATATAAGTTAGATATAATTCATTGGAGTCAGTTTTTAAAATTTTTAGATATATAAATATTTTATTGAACTTTTTACCGTCTTTTACCCACCCCTAAGAGAATTTGAATATTTACATAAAACATAATTTTACCACTTATTTGACTTGAATTTTGAAAATCCAAGAGACAAAATTTATATCAGTATGTAAAATTTGGTTCAATGAGATGAAAATAATTTTTGATGAATAGTATGTTTTTTACTTTTATTTACCACGATTAAAAGTAAATAGGATAATTAGGGGTAAAATGATATTATTATTACCCTAACACATATACTAATTGTATTGGATAAGTTTAATTCGACCAAAAACAACCATATGAATAAAATATGTTACTTTTGGTCCACTTGGATTATAATAGGAAATTTATTATTATTTTATTTAAAGAAGAGATAAAAGAGTTAAAATCAAGGATTAATAACCAAAAAAATTTCAATATAGAGTTATACATAAGATATATTCAACTATAAATATTAATTAGAAAGATTAAAATCATTCCTACATAATGGTATTTTATTTATAATTTTTAGAAATTAAATTATTAAATTTATATATGACACAACGATGATGCTGTAATTAACCTATTAATGAATGATTAAAATAATTGACATTATAAATATCCAAATAAATTAAATTTGAGACTTTTTATAAATTAAACTATTTTTAAAGGATAATATGACATGTTAAGGTTGGTTAGATGATTTTTTTTCAAAGTAATAATGCTTTTATAAATTTAGAAAAAAATTAAATACCAAATAGTGTCAAAATATACATAAAAGAGTTTTTAAAACAATTATATTATTAATTGGTATGGTATTCCTAAAAATCTACGGATATTCCAAAGGGATAAATACTATTATATATGTAATTCATGAATCACTTGTGGTTCACTTGTAAGTTTATTGTATGTTTATTATCCATAAAATATAAAAATACAAAGAGACATGGTAAATGTAAAACTATTTAACTAATAGTTAAATATAAATGATAAGGTTAATATAGTGACTCAAAACATTCTAAAACCTATTGGTTGAGTGGTTTTATACCCATATCCACCGTATACTATAAATAATACATTTTGAAGCCTTTATAACCAAAAATGATTTTATTATAAAATAATATTTTAAGTTTTTCCTAAGGTTCCCCTCACCCCTCTTATAAAAGGGCAATTACCCTTCTCCCAAATTTACACCTCCAAATCCATTTTTCATAGCCAAAACCCGCCCAAATATACTCCAAAATATCCTAACTTTGTCATATATGTCATAGTTTGGTTATAAAGCCAACCTATGGAGCCCTTTTGATCAAATCAAAAGGAAGAACCAGAAGAAGATGTAAATATTTCATCACCTCGTTCATGTTCATTTCTTCTTCCACTTCCTCTTTATTTGTTGTTTCCATTATAAAATAATATCACCAGTATGTTCTATATAATGTGATGTTATTATAATTATGGCACAACCATACTCATTATTCTATCAATCCTTTGAATGACATGTCACCAAACATGCGTATATACGACTTACCGTGTCTACGTCATGGTGTAATTGTTATTCAATAAATTATTATTTATACGGGTATAAAATTTATGTCTAATTGGTGTAAATAATAAATAAAACACGATAATTATTTTTTATATATTATATACCATCCAATTCCACACCTTTAAAAAAAATGATATTGTGGCTCATGCTTACCTAGAGATTACAGTCTCCATGACGTGATGAGATTCATTTCCACAGACACCATTCAACAATGATTATAAAATATATATCATTAGTAAGTATGTAATATATGACATAACAATTCAATGGGATATATATATATATTTATGTTCTTATATATATCTTATTCACTTAGTTCCGTTTAATACGTTATGAAAACGGAAACAATGAATATGCGTACGTACGGACTACCGTCTCCATAAACGGTGTTTTCCATTTCATTTATATGTCTATTATAAATATTTATATTTTAAATAAATATGATATATAAATCATGTTTTATATTCTGGATGTATTTAATTCATTATCTATGTGATACAATCATGAGTAAAAAGTTAAAACACATACTATAAAGTAAGCAATTATTACCCGAAATGTAAATTTAACATGGAAATTATTATTAAATGGGTAGTATAAAGTAATAAATGAATCATGTATGATATCATAAATTTTAATATGGTTCTGGTATAATTTAATAACATACTATGGTCATGATAAAAGATGTTAAACGTACCCTCGACTAATGGAAAGTGCAAGGTAAGGGATAATTTCCCAATCTCTTAAATATCCGAAGTTTTTTTTATGTAAGTATCTATTGGAAAAGATTTGTTATCCATGTCCATGATTCATGAAATATTTTTCAAATGGATTATTTTAAGGGAATATTTTTAATAAAACAAAATTTTAAAAATTTTAAATATTTATTCTTCTAAATCATTCTCATTAATGTCCATATTTTCAAGATGGGTATTAAGGATTTTTCTATACAGACATGAATGTTTTTAAAATGTTAATTCCATTCAAAAGTTTCAAGGTGGTATGGGACACATTCATTGAAAAATCTATTTAAATAACTTCCTTTCAAAATTGTGTTACTTTTAAATGATTTCATGAAAAATGGATATTTCTCTCAAAGTGTTTTACAAATCATTTTCATCTATGTCAACATCCATTGATGGATTTTAAACTTTTTTTAAGATGATTTATTATGATACTAATATTCCATATTTTTTAAGGCATTATGATATGATTGGCTGTCGATGTTTCATTTTTATACCATTCATGGATTGTGGATAAAGTACTGACATTGCATATGCTAGTTTTAATACGGATGTTTTTGTTATGTTTAAAACTTTTCATATGTGGAATTCATTGGACATAGTAAGTGATGGGTGGAGCCCTCTATAGATCCCTGATGCATAGGTAGGTCTCATTAGTCAAACTATAGTCTTGGCACCAGGGCTTGACAAAATCTTATTTGTAGTCTTGGCACAAGGCCTTGACATTGTGGTTATGAATGTCTGAAATTATGCATTACATCAATATGAAAGTGGCTATTTATATTTCATGTGATTATTCTACTAGTAGAATATCCATGTGAATATTTAAATGGAATTATTTTATTGTATCTTTTCTGTATTATGCTGAAAATTAATTTTAAAAGGGCTTCTGATTTAGTCTTATACATTTCCTTAAATATTTATGATTATCTATGAAAGTTTCCGCTATATTGGTATCCTTTATGAGAATATGAGCACACCAATCTATGTTTTATTTTTCCCAGGATCCGATGAAGTATATTATGACTGACCTGCATGGATAGTCTATGGGATATCAATGTTGTCTATGGAAACAATGTTGTTGTAGTTTCCCATTTTATGATGTAATGTAATCCTTATGAATGTATCTAGTACTTACAAGTTTACTAAACTAATTCATCTTTCGAGACTCGATCTTTTGTGCTCATGCCAATGTATTAAAATAATGCACCGACTTTGGGATACTTTTTTCGGAGTGTTACATATATACCTAGGAGGACCTTAAGGGAGTACTACATTAATGAAGGATATTCATGTTATTTATGGTCATTTTATAGAGGAACAAAAAAATGACTGCCATCATTGAGAGGTGATCCATTATAGATTGATATCCGACTATAGGGAGATTATCTATAGTGTGCATTATGGGGAGGGCCTTCAGGATATACTAAGACATGGGGATGACCTTCTTGTTTCATGGTGCCATTGTGAGGATGGAATTCCAATTGTATTCTATCATGGAGATGAATACCATTATAGATTGATGTTTGACAATAGGGAGAATATTTGAAGTGTATACCCTAGAGAGGAACATCGAGGCAGACAATAGTAATAGGAGGACCTTGTTTCTATAATATCTTCTGGTAATGGGGAGTATAACAACATTGATTTTTATTACATTCATAAATCATGATTTATCAAATAAAATTCACTTGAAACAACATAGAATATTGAGAGGTATAGGGTCATTGGGGATTAGGAATATTAGATGACAACAAAGAACACAAAACAGAAAACATATTTATTGAAAAAAAAACATTTACATTACCACTACATTCCCTCATACTTAGCATTGCATGGGATAACACGAGGACATGCATAAGGAAATGGCGAGTTGTAAAGCCTATAAAGGTAATAAACATGGAATAGACTGAGGAACATAATAAATGTTAGTTAATAGGCATACTAATGGATAAATGTGTAACATGAACATAAAGGAAAGATAATGCATGATAACCATAAAATGGATATCTGGGAACTATATTTAACATGATATTAGCACGAGCAAAATATCATTGCACATAGAGCATGAGTAAAACCTCATTGAATATTAAGTATGAGTAAACCCTATTTTAAATTGAATTAGAGTTATTCAACACTCATGTCAAATGACATATCATGAATATATACTTCACCCAATGCGTTGTAGCGCTATCAGGGAACACCCTTCATCAGAATTTCATTTTATGTATAAGTGTAACCATAGATCATACAACATGAATTCAATAACATTATAATTAATTAAATTAATAATATATATGAAATATATAATTTTAATTCCTAAATCAACATGTACATGTTCATAATGGTGAATATCATTGATAGAGGAGTGTACATGGTATTCATTACATAATGATTTTGTCACGGAAATTTTGGTGTAATTTCAATAGCATAACGACACCGAATAGAAATTCATAATATATGTCGACAAGAGTGAACTGGGTATCTAAAAATTTATACATTAAATGGACATTAAGGGGGTCATGGGACATAATATACCAACATATGGAATGAAATTTAGATGCATAATATAAAATAACTTCTTGAATGTAAATGAGGAGAGTGAAATTCCTTACAGAATTTCGGCATGGTAAAGAGTGTAAATAAGAGGAATTAATGAGGTAGAAAGGGGTCTATAATGATTAAAACATAAATAATGAAGTATGTGGGAGGATTTAAATAATACCCTCAACATTTATAATTGAAAATAAAAGGGAATTATAATATAAGGAAACATGGACATAAATAAGGAAAGTTAGAATCCCATACTTGGAAGTGTTATCCCAGAGGTTGGGAGGGTCTTAAAAGAGACTTAATGGGAGCTTGGTGTGACTTGGGGGGATTTTAGAGTGATGAGGATAGGGGTTGGTTGATCTCCAATGTCTTTTAGTGAGGAGGATGTGGGATCTTGGGTGAGTTTATATAGGAGAGTAGAGGGAATTCTTTATTATTTAGGTTTGGGACACCAAACATTAAACTAATCAAAAACACAAACCAGACCATGGGTTTTTCTTAGGATTTTTTCAAAATGGAGTGAAAAAAATTTATAGGGCCAACAACCTAAAATCATAAAATAATATGTTTTCTTTTTGGGAGGTCAGTTACAATGTCAAGGAAAATAAGGTTAAAGATAAAATGTTTCATAAGTCATTGAGGGTCCTCTATGGAATCATAAAATTATACAAACAATTATAAAGTCAAATTATTTTAAGGAAAAACATATATTGGATGAATATATAATTTATAGTATTTTATTACATCACTACTAGGTCATTATGATGTCATAAAACACATTATATATTAAAACAGTATTAAATTTTTATCAAAAAATATGACTATATCAGAAAATTATGAAAAAATAACCTTTGGATAACTTCAACATCCTGATTCCAAAAATAATATTCATTTTATCTATATAATTTTCAAAATTTGTGAATTTTCAATTTTAAAATAAAAAGTGATGTTTAACCAAAAACAAGGGTTTTGACAAAAACAGCTCTCAAACAATAATAAAAATTAAAATTTCATCCATAAAATTATACGATCCTTTATATTTATTAAAAATTAGGTTAATAATAATAATAATAATATATTAATATATTATTTAATTCAAAATTACATTAATTCATCAAAATAGATTTCAAATTTGAATATTAACTAAAAATACAATTTGCGATTTAAAAAAACTATTTACAAATTTACAATAATAAAATGAAAGTATATCCTTTATTATATAAAAAAATAATGATCATAGTCATATTGCTAGGGTCTTTTTACATATCCTATTATAAAACCCGTATAAGACCATAGGGTATGGTGCACAATGGTGACATTCTCTTGGGGTGGCTCGGATAACATCGCTCAAGTGGTAATCTCTATCAACATCCACTTCTTTCATAGGTAGTTCCGCTCAAGATTAATATATTGAAGCTCAGCATGGGATTACTCAAGAGAGAATCCCAATGACACCCCTACCTTTTCAAGCCCTAACAAATGGGCTTTATACATGGAAAGTCTACAGGATAAGAACATCACTTCCTTGGTCTGAGTAAATTGGATTTGATAAATCCCTATATTTTTATTAATCATGTGATCATTGTTCAATGACTATATTAGAAACGACCACAATTCTTAAATGTATTTTAAAATCCAAAACAGAAAACCAAATAAGTACATGCATTTTATATAACCATAAGATGACTTTTTAATAGACCAAGAAGAATTTTTATTAATTAATTTCTGGTTCGTGGCATGGAGGGCTACCATGACACTCATCAATAGATAGGATTTCATGATCAATCTTTTATTACACACTAGGTGATCCATAATGGTTGTTTGTGGAGGGCCTTAAGAGTTACACAATATGGAGTAAATGGGCTTTTCAACAGGTAATACTACTTCCAAAATTTTGTAATGGATCGATAGGATCTTAAGCCTATATTGATAATATTTTGAAATCATGAACTCCATTTTCCAATAGAGCATGGTCATAAATATTCTCTTCACTTTCTAGATATAATTGAAATAATTTATTTTGGATCACTCTCGTGTAGGAAAATGGGGACAACTAATATTTGTAATGAACATCATGTATAGGTACCTATTTGAGTGGTCCCCATTATGTTATCGTGATATGTTGGAAAACCTCATGAGTTATTGAAAAGAAAATATGCCTTCCCATTAGTGTCCACCATGTTGGACCATTGTACTCCAGTTTGATAGTTGATTTTTTCCTTATCGGATGGTCCTTGTATCATATAATGTAGAAGTAGACCTTCCTTGACTACAATAGGGAATAATGTCTACTATGAAGTGACTATATTATTTTTTTGATGAGTCACCTCTCTAAGAGAGATGGGATCATGGGCCCGATTCCTTTCTTTTTATAAAACACAATTACATCCTTATATTTATGGAGGATTTTATCTACAATCGATATCTGATCCTCTATCATTATCATGATTTTTTTAGATAAATCAATGGCTATAATGAGTATAAATAACCATTCAGATGACATTGCAGGAGTGTGTCCCTCCTCCGATCCCAATGTGTTTCCAGAAGGTATTGGATCTTCTCTTATTCTGGGGATGAGGAATAAGTTTTCCCACAGTTTATAACTGTGATACACTAGATTGTGTCTTTGGTTGCAACCCAACTTTTTTGTCACCATCATATCTGCGAGAATGAATTTCAAACAATTATTTTTTTACTATATTGGACTCATATGATTTATAGTCATACTCATGAATTTTTCATTTCATATATTATCTTTCCACTATATTTCAATGTTGTGATACCTTGTGGTAGGTGGAAATTTTATTTACTCATTGATTTCCACAACATTTGACTGGTGGTTTTGTTATTAGGGGATATGAATTTGACACAGTCCAAGCCAGATTACCACTATATTTTACTGGTGGGATTAATATTCTTAAATCGGTTTGTGATCCTTATTGTAGATTATTATCTTATTTGGATGATGTGCATGTAACTAGTTAGCAAGAATTTGAATTTTATCGTAGCTAACCACCACTAATTTGACTGGTGGGCTTCATGTGAATAGGAAGTGTTGTGAAAATTTCATAGTTGGCCACCCTATTTCGATGATGGGAATCATTCGCATCGGTATGGATTTTCACATGCTTAAAACTTGCCTCTCTATATGTCAGGAGGAACCAGTGAGCATTGGAAGGTATTTTTTCCTACTCGTAATGTTCCATCTTATATATGTGATGGGAATTAGAAGATGGGGTAGGATTGTGTAAATGCCTATAGTATTCCATTGTGTTTATACATAAGAAATCCTCCTTTATAACTAGGGTGGATGCCTACTCTTGATTATATTCTTACTACCCTATATGGGATGTGTGCCGATAATTTTCTATTTTACTTCACTCAGGGGCCTATATGTAGATGCCTTCTCAAAGTGTGGATATCAGATTTCTTGTTGTTCCACTGACATCTTCTTAAAGGGATATTTCATAAGTCCCATGAGAAGCTTGGATGAAGGAACCAGTGTTGGATTCATTTACCAGATGATGACATGGGAGGTACTCTTTATCACATTCTATGGACATGCTCTTCAAATGGTTTTGGAGGGAATGTCGGGCCTCCCGGTTATGGATAATCGGTCACCATTGCATGGGAGACTGTTGGGGTTTTATTGAATGGAGGGTTTGACTTGATGCCTCCATAGTGGGAAGAGTACTATATTTATGATACCCCATAAAAAACACATTTGAATCCTATCATTGGATATGTTTGGTGGTCAATGCTTTCGATTTATTCATTGAGGACCCAGTTTTCAGTGCTGTTGTCGATGCGTGTGTCTAAAAGAACTATGGGGATTTTGTTGGATTTCTGTTTACACTATGAACTACCCACAATATATATGAAATTTGAAAACAAAAAAAAACTCCATCAAAGTAGCATCTCATGTCCCCATGCATTAATGATAATCTTAATTAGCCATCTTCATTTTGGATGCGGAAGGAGAATGAGGTGGGTAAACTTCCACCCTGGTTATGCATTCTTGGAGGGTACACCAGTTTTTATAATCTATGTGCTCAATAACTGGTACATAATTGTTTGAGGGAGACTGATCAGTATGCATTTTTTCTAAAATACAATATAGGTGCCCCAGTTAAGTGTTTCACATCAGTTTTATCAACAATTGATTGGAGAGGTTAAATATTATTGCAATCAAATTTTGTCGAGTTAAATTTCCTTGGATGGTATCCAACATGATTATTCAGAGAGCCAAAACCTCTAATGAATCTCATATACCTGATTTATTAACCTAAATTCAAATGGTTGGAACTCAACAGATGATTTGGCCCAAGAAACATTCAGAACTCAAATTTTTTGGAGAGGATGGGAACTCAGGCTCATCTCACCTTTATTAGGGGAACTATTTATTATTCTATATCTCTCTTATAGATCTATGTCTTTCACATATGTTCATGAATCCTTGGTCCAATCCAATTAATGAATCTGTTGTGTTTCGATAGGGTAGAAGGATCAATCATAGCATACACAAGTTCAGAATTGGAATAGACAATGCTGATTTAATCCATTTAATGGGGTGATATGGAGTTTATCATCATATAGGGGGAATGTTGTTTTGATGTGGGACTCTAACCCATATGATGAGGTTCCTAGGAATCCTTGTGAGAAAAATCATAACACACAAAGTTCAGTTTCTCTTTACCAAACACATCACATTTTTAGGTTGTGTGATAAGGAACAATCCATGCAGTTTAACTTCATGTGGCATGGATGCCTAGGTGGAATATGTGTAGTCATGTTTTGGTGGAGGACTGGTTCCGAATTCTTCCAAGATACAAAAAGTGATATGGTATCCCGAGTGAATATTTACCTCCAAAGAATACGTCTTGTACAACATTATGGTTATTGTATATCGGGTTTGGATCTCATGGAAGCTTCCGACATATCCTAATGGGTGGGGAATCAACACACTCGTAGTTTGGTATGATGGGGCTTATGAATTGATGTTTCCCATAAATATGGCATGATGTGGGGCGTACATTAATGGAGAAGTCCCTTTTTGAGTCTTTGTTAGGAATTAAACCATAATGGTATACTAAATGAATTGGGGGTCATGGTTAGTCTTAAACATTGGGAATGAAACCCTTCGATCTCAGGCCATAGAGTTGTGTCCTAGATATCCCAGTTTGCGGTTGGAATCAAAGTTCCATTACATCAATTTTTGGGGAATACACCTAGGAATATGCACACATTTGGGGGGAATAATTTCTCATTTCATGGATAAGATGGCATGGATATCGAGCCTTAGGTTTTCTTCCAACATATACCATCTTTGGTGGGAATCAGAGGTCTCATAGTTCATTATTTGGATGGTTTGGACATTGTGATCATCGTTATCCCCTATTCCCTCAAGAGTCATGGTCTATGAAGGAATCAAGAGGAATTAGGTAATCTAAAAAAACACATCATTTCTCAGATCCACTTATGGAAAAGATATAGGATTATAGTGTAAGAGTCTGAGAAAATAGAATATCTTCCTTTAATTAAAAGGGGTATACTCCAAATGGGATTCCTTGATAACTGTTTTGGGAAAGGGGAGAAGTGTCATCCCACAATAAGAAGAAATGAATGAGTGATCTAATTCATTTACCACAGACTCTCATGGTAGAGAAAATCCTGTAATCACCCTTAATCCCAATAATGGGGTGGTTCACCTTGGTATCCCAAGCTTGGCCCCAGAGTTACTATGAGAATGTAAAGTTAGGGTCATTCCGGGGGTCAGTACAATTACGAGGATTACCCACGTGAATCCACTTACAATGTGTATATAAACATATAAGGGTGTTCGCATTAGCCATGTGGTTCTTTGATAATTGTCTGATGGATTTGGAAGTGGCCTTGTTTTAATGATGTAGGACTGGATAACATTTGGGTTATGGGTTATATGATGGAAATGAGAGGAAATGATTGGAGTCGTAGAATGAAGTGACCAAGAATACCCCAATCTGCATGCCATTATGTCATGAGGTATGGGGTTTCTCCCATATAGAGAATATCTTTTTGGTTGGGGGATTTGGCCACAAAATGTCAAGGTATGGGGACGTAGATGTTGTCCATGTAGTGTTTCACTACAGAGAACCATGGTCCACCCACGTAGCGCTTTCCTACATGGGGATGATTTCCTCCAACGTAGCGCTTTTCAATGTAGTGCTGAGTTCCAAACACAACATGGTGGTACACAGGGATGAATATTTCCCCCGTAATATGGGGGTATGTGGCTTTGGGTTTGAGCCACATACCATGATGTTACATATAACTCAGTTCTATCCACATAATGATTTTCTACGTGGTGTAGGGTTCCTCCGGTGTAGTATTTTTCTATATAAGGAAGTATGTTGAATATGGATAATTAGTCATGCAGTTCTATGTAAATTCGTCCCTGAAGTATGTTGGGGTCACCGTCTTTAAATTATTCTTATATTTTCTTATTTCATGGTCGGATTTGGGATTTACCTATAATTAATCATCAATAATGTTGATCTTTTTCAATGATTTTATTTATTCTATTACTTAAAAACTATGAATTCCAATCTCATAAAGTGATAATGTTTTTAATGTCCTTCATCACATCCCCTTTGGGTCCTTTTGTAGAGGGGTGTAGGAGGTGGATTGATGGGTCACATAACACCTTTTTTGGATTCCCAACGAACAATTACCCAACCCATTGATGACTCGATGAACAGAGGCCCATGGTGTTTTTAGATCACAGAGGCACAAATAACTACCATGGTCCAATGAAAAACATTGTTCATGGGATTCCATTCACTTTAAATTTCCCAAAAACTATCTAAGTCAGCAGAATATGGTATGTATGGAGAGCTTCTCTTCCCTTGTTTCACAAATGACATCATTTGTGGGGGACTGTTTCCATCATTTTAAACCCTAGAACCATTCTGTTTGGGGATGTATTTCCTTGGGGACTACTATTCAACAATTAAGTCAATGAATTATGTTTTCCCTTTATAGTTTTCCCTTTTCCTTTTCCAGTTTTTCTATTTTTAATATTCTTCTTCAAATATTTAACTAAATTTTAAATTCCTTTTCCAAATTTATCGGAGTATATGACTTAAATTTTCATGATTTTAATGATCCAACTTCTTCATATATGAGGTCACATATTTACTTCATTCAATCGAAAGTCATGTTCCAAAAAAATATTTGATAACAAGAAATATTAATGTGGAAGTAAGATCCTGAAAAAGGGATCCTTCTGCATAGAATTTCTCATAGGTTCCAAAATAATGATACATATTTTCTTTAAATAAAATTATTGATATAACATAAATGATTTTAATGTTTATAAATTTTCACCTACTTCATCTAGAATTCAATATTTCCCTCCCTATAATGATCTCTTTTTAAATTTTTTCCCCTATTGTATATTTTGGAAGATAGTATTCATATGCACTTAATAGAATTTTACAGAGGGATTATTAACCCACATTGTTCGTAGTATCTTGGTGGTTAACCATGGGATTAAATTTTACATTTTTCTCTAGATTTAAATTACATAAATGACTAGTATTTATGTTTTATTAATAAATTTATTACTTTTAAAAATAAATAAAAAGTGAGTACCCTATGTTTATGTTCATGTTTTCAATTTTCTAGTATTAGAGTCATAACATCCATATAAATCTATACTATATCACTCTCAAACTTAGTTCTTAGAAAAAAATTTAACAAAATCAAAAATATTATTTACTCGTCATTCACTCTTACTAAAACATTTCTGATTCATAGATTCTCATGGAAAATAGAAAATTATAATCCAGTAGGTAGGACTGATTTTAAACATAGAATGAATAATAATGAACTAAGATTGATTTTTTTCACAAATTTGGCCACTTTTATAAACAAAATTTATAGGAATATTATGGGATTATATTAAAGAATAGATAAACTTAAAAATATGATGATCATATCCCACACACATAAAAGCCAACTCTTTCACCAATGATGAACTCAATAGTGGTGAAAAACAATTTAAAATTGAAATCTCATTATAGATTTTCATTATAGAAGATAATTGACATGTACAATGGTCCCAGTGAAATTTATAAAGAAATTGTTTCTCAAAAATAGTTTACAACATGATCACATGAATTATCATGAAGATAATTGAAAATAATTTTTCAATTAAGATCAAAACATTAGCATGTAAAACATTGATGTACATAGTAAAAATGTTGTAATATTTTTTATAAATTTGAATCAGACCAGTCATCAACTGCATAGTAAAAGGAATGCTATTCACCATACAAATTTATCCACAATAATAAATGGATATAAAACAAAATTGTATTACTCCCAAACACTTAAATTCAAATTATGAGAAATTTAAATTTATTGTAACATAAATTTAAGTAGTAGAATGAAATAAATGTATTAATTAGGAAGAGAATAAATTGAATGTATAAATTTAAACATTCCAATTTAATGAAGATTTTACAAATTTGTCTATAAAAATTGCATTACTACATATCATCTTTGAGTGAAAACCACTTTTTTGTTTTGTTTTATTTCGAAAAAAATAAAAAAATAGAATATGAAATCAACCAATAGATATCAAATTTTTTTAAAAACCAATGGTAAAAATCCATGAATTTAGTCCAATGAGCCCCCAGTTTTTAGCTTATTTTAAATTGAGAGGAATAGTGAATTTTTTTCCTCCACTAACTACATCATAAAAAGTATTTATTAAAATACCAAAAATAGAAAGAATAAGATTATATATAGAGAAAAGACCTAGTAAGAAAAACCACTTCATTATAATATAAACCAGAACAAATGTAAAAACAATGGAAGACCATCGTTTGAATACAATGAAGAATTGAATATTATTTCATCACTTATAATTTAAGGAATTTATTAGAATAAAAATATATACAATTTAATTGAATGCACAAAAGTTTTTTTCGAAATAAATAAAATCAAGGGTTTCCTCCAATGCATCACTAGTTTTATAGTCCCGTGTCAGAATCCACTAGAAATTTACTAATATAACTCGGTCGATGTGGATTCACATTAATGAACCACCAAAAGTGTTTTTCCAACTAATGTTTATTAGAATATTAAATTTTTTGTGTACATAAACTACTAAGGGAGAACATGACTCCCATAATAACTTAAAATGTCCCTATAAAACAACATTTATCATAATGTGACTGCACTATGGATTATTCAAGTTTATCATAAAATTATCACCCAAATACACATCCTTATTGGATTCAAGACATTTAGGTTCATGTGAATAATAAGGGGATCACTCAAGATCTTCTAAGAATCAATAAATATCGAAAATAAAAAAAGTATTCAAAAGGATCAATCTAGGAAGTTGTGATATCCAATTCTCTAATCAACTAATATTTAATCATATTAGAAACCCAATTATGGTACATTAGTTAAAAGGGTTCTCCAAGAGCTGTGAAATTATCCTCACCCCTATCTCTCTCAAAATGAAAAAAACTAAATTCAATGGTGTTTGCGGCTGACTTGTGACTATTAGGACCAATATGGATGGAAATAGTATCCTGACCAGAATTAGAAATATTAGAAGTCAAATGAATCACCCATTATAAACTATTCTTAGTATATAGTTTCTATACTGCACATTACTCAGTTGAGGAATTATGTTAACAATATGTATGATATGTTATACTACCATTAATAGATTCAAGTTTGAAAATGTTATAAATTTCGTTCAAAAGATCCTCATTAACAAATAGGAAATCATTATCAACTACATATTAAACACTAAATCATCATAGATGACCAATTATATGATCATTCTATTTCTGTTCACATTAAAAAATATCTCTATCTAAAAAAATAAATGCTGATAGTTTCAATTCTATTACAGGGGAAGAAATTCATTTCATTTTCAATAAATTCATATTACTGAATTTTAAAATCTCAAAAATTATACATAGGTTTGTCAGAATTATTATCCATTTCATTAAAAAATGATCGATAATAAAGATGAATGAGAGAACATGATAGGGGAAGATCATCCCTTAACAATTATTCAAAAGTCATTCTACCAAACTCTTCATTATAAATCATTTAAAAAACATTTGCTTCAAACATTTAATAGAGAGAACAGCTGTTTTTAATTCATGTTCATGAACATCAGATTCTTGGACTTCAAATATATTGTTTTCATCCAAACTATTCCTAATATCAAGTTTAGTTTCATTATTATAGATTTCAGAAAAATTGGGTGAAGTGTTTATAACATTGAATAACACGTTGATTATATTTTCATAAACCCGAGAAATACCATTTTAAATGTTCCCAAAATAGTGAAACTTTTTTAATGTATGAACCATACACATGAATGGGTAGTCATCTTAAAATATAATTTAGATATTTTTAATATTTTCCAACATAACACCATGTATGTTCTTCAAAAATTCATCAAAATATTTTCATCATCTAATGCGTTGGTCTTTCATATAGTTATTTCTTCCTCAGGTTTGGATTTATCAAAATTAAAGGTTTTTGTATTTTTTCAGTTACACATTGACTCAATGTTTTATTATTAAATCTTACACAAGCAATTTATTTTTCAGTGAATTAATATAGTTTTTTATTTTTTATATTTTTCTATGAATCCGAAATTTCATTTGTTAATGTTTTCAGGATATCATTGTGCACTTCATCAAATTCATCAACTTTTTGAATGATTTTTTGCATCGTTTGATCTAGTATGGAAGAAATTTTTGGTTCGTATTCATTATAGTATATTTTTTATTCATATTGAAAAGGTTGGTGGGGAAAATTATAGACACACTACCAAGAGACACAATACCAAGAAGTGTTCCCATAGTAGCCACATAAAATATAATAAAAAGCACTTCCTTTACTCCATTCCCCAGGATATTCCATTTATTTATGACTTTAGAAAAAAAATTTTTTTGATAAAAATATGAAAAAATGATAATTTATACAGAAGGATCAAAACACATTAGAAGAAAAAAACCATGGAAACAAATAATATTATGTGAATTTAATCAAAAAACACATACAATAAAAACATTATGAATTTCAAATTCAGGACAGGTATTATGTTCATATATATATATATTGTTTTTAACAAGAATCTGTCAATATTTTGAAAAATATTGGTCGTTGGAATCCATCATATAAAAAAACACCTAAATCATGAAAAAATCATTATTAAGCCACATGGATGGTTCATATTTTATAATATCATACTAAATATTATATTGTTGTTAGTAGGTTTGAGCCCATTGTAAGGGAAACAATGTGATTAAGTGATAATATTTCAAAAAACAATACCCAATGTCATAAACAGTGGATGAATTTTCATTTTTATTTCGTTGTTGAATAGTAAAAATGATTTATTAAAATTTTACAGGACTAGGTTGTAATTGGATATATGATGAACAAGTAGGGAAAATTGTGTATGGACAATAATAACAAAAATTTTCTACAATTTATCATGATAGATTCTAAGGATTTATAACTCTAATGTCTGATAATGAAATTCTATTCACAATAGTTTAATTTTTCACACCTGGAGGAATGGTTGACTTATCTCCCTCACTTGGAGATAAATCACTCAAAATGAAGCATTATTGAGTTCTTTACGCACAAAATCATCAAACGAAAATGAAAATTCAAAATGGTTCAAAAGAATTTTATTCCCTATAATATTCCACATATATGAATTTTAAACATGAGAAAAATGGTTCAAGATAAATCATTATTATTTATCAGCATAATTCAATTAATGTTTAATAAGTGAGAAAGAATTGAATCAAAATCACAATAGCTATCACTAATCAATCAAAATGTAAAGAAGGAAATAATTTTAGGAAATTAATAGAAAACTAGTATAATTAATTATACCCATGAAAATGGATTTCCCAAAAATCATATTCAATTTACAATAAAAAGATTTCAATTAAAAGAGAATTGAGAATGATGAAAATTAGGATGTTATAGATATCTTCTAATGATCCCATGCAATTGGTCTTTCTTAATCCACAGGGTCCTCTGTTTTCCTCATTCTCTATATTGTGTGTTGAAGTACTCATTGATGAAATGTCTCACAAGTCACTAATGAATGAGTTTCTAAGACTGTACTCTAAGATAATGTCAACATAAATTGAAAAGTATTTTGCTGCTACGTTATTGGCTAATAACTGCTTCCATCAAATTTATATCTATCTTACTTTTAGCCACTACATACATTGCATATTCTCTTCCATCCTCTGTCAGGTTAGCAACACACTTATAATTGAATTCTTCAAGTGGAAGGGATGAACTTGTATAAGAATCGAGAATTTTTATGCACAACAATGTCCAAAAATAACTATTATGTTATTTAACATTTATTAAAATATCTAATCATTTTATAAAAAATTATTTTTTTAATTAATTATTATTAGAATAAAGTAATTATTTATTTATGAATTTATATTTATAACTATTTTCTATTAATATAAATACAAATTGATTAATTATCATTTAAAAAGAATATTTTATTTATTTTTTATTATTTTTACTACATTCAATTTATTATTAATATTTATTATTATTTTATTTATAAAAATAAATATTGAATTTTGAAATAAACAATATTGAATATTATTACACTACAAAAATATAACCATTATTATTATACTCAGCTAATTAATTTTTTTTAAAAAAAATTAATAATTTTATAAATATCAATTTTATTAACATTTACTATTAATAGATATTATTATTAAATTATATATTAGGATAATTTAATTGTTAATATTATTTTTATGTATTAATAAATTAAAGTTACTATTTTACAATTATTTATTCGATTAAACTATTTTATATTATTAATTAATTTTTCTAATAAATTATAAATATATTATTATTTTAGTTTAATTATTTAATTAAATATGTTGGTTTTTTTTTATAATTTTTTTAATTTTTCTAACATGTTATCTCCCTATAGTAGATTCTTCTCCATAGTAGAATAGGTGCTCGACTAGCAGCATGTCTCCTCCAAGGGATGATGAGTGGTATCTCTCCTCTAGGGTGCGACTATCAATGGTGGTCGATAAGTCACAGCGGGTCGACTCTTATCTAGCTGCTTGACAATAGGTATGGGAAGTGAAACGTCCCTCTGGTGGCAACTATAATGGAATCAGTGTCGATTCAATTGGATGTCAGGGCAATACGAGGGGTTTGATTTTCATAATTTCGTATGGACGACATAGCTCGTGGCGAAATTAGATGGCTTGGAATTTCAGATCTAGGTCGAGATTTAGTAGTGTTATGGGGTTCAGTCATATTCCAAGGTGGTGTGTGGGGGAGTATTTTCATTATTTTTCCGGTTTCATTAGATATAGATTGATATGTATGGGTTCCAATGAGTAGATCTGGAGGACTACCAATATAGTGCTAGTGCCTTTATTTTATTTTAGAAACTGGAGGTGTCTCATATTGGAATTGGGCAACGAATAGAGAAGTCCAAGAGGGGTAGGTGAGATGAGGCTGGAACTCAAGAAGAGTCTTATTAAAGGTTGATAGTGGTGTCCTATTTTTGTTGGTGTTTTCAAGATCTATGGTGGTACATCATGTGGAAGAAGAAAAAATCAAAATAAATTGTGAAAAAATATAAGAAATTAATCAAAACAAAAAAATAATAAAATGATTAATAAATAAAAAAAGAAATTATCTTCTAAAAATATAATCTATTTATGTATTGAATTAATATAATATTAGAAATTTAATTAATTAAACATGCATAATAAAATAAGAACTAAATTAAAATAAACCAAATGAAATTAACAAGAAGATCAAATAAATAAATCAAAACCAGATATAAAAATTGAAATAATTTTATAAATTTAATAGATATCTATTATAAGTTAAAATCAAATTAAAAAGTTATATTGAGTTTTCACACCAAATAACAATATGATAATAAAATTAAAAGAATTAATATTCAGTCAATTTAATCAAAATGAATTGAATAATTTTTTAATTATTAAAAACATATATGACCTAAAATTAAAATAACATGAAGAACTAAATTTTTTAAATAGTAATTAGAGAATTATTTCACAAAAATTTTAGAAAGACAAAATTAATAATTTTTAAGGCCAAAAAATATAGAACTAACTATAAAATTTAATAAGTTAATGAATTAAACTTTAAATTCACATTAATGTATTTATTTATAAAACAATAAAAATTATTAATTAAATGATCAAAAATATTAATAAAATATTTGAAAAAACAAGTGATTTTATGGAAACATTAAATTCCCACAAACATAGTAATTTATTGTCATCAATTAATATCATGCTTTTTTCATTTTAAAAAATAGAAAATTTTAAAAAATATTCATAATAAAACATTACAAATAAATTAAGTATAAAGGAACAGAAACTGTGAAATTGGAATTTCAAAAGTAATGTTCAAAGTAGGTCCAGTGTAAATTCATGTAAACACTAAGTGACCATGGAAGAAAATAGTCACGTACTTTGGAGGATCTCATTCCCCATATATGTGGCCACTTATTGATTTAATTCAATTGATATTAAATTTCTAAAAAATGTGTGGTAACCAGTTATATAAAAGTGGAAATAATATACAAAGAAAATGCACCTTGTACTTAGAAATTATCTTAGGTTCCAAAAAATAGTAAATAATTATTTTGAAATAACTATTCTGATATAACATAAATGATTTTCTTGTAATTTGAATACCCACATCCTCATATACTATCCAGAATTCTCTGTATCTTAATGAACATGTTTTTGACAATTAGGCGCTTTATTGAATCTTATCCATCAACGTAACTTGTGAAAGACAGATTGCATAAGAACATACTATAATTTTATAGAGGGAATACTCACACAAAATATTCCTAGTGTATAAGAGGATCAATATGGGTTCCCATATTGTCGTATTACTCTAGTTTTAAAAGACATAAATGGATACTATTTATGTTGTCCTGATAGAGTGATCAAATTTTAAATAAAATAAAACCTTACACCTTGGTTAAGTTAATTTTTCTTGTTTCCTATGGTTATGAACATAACTTCCATATAAATCAATCATGTATCACTCTAAAACATTGTTTCTGAATAGAACATTACTAAAATCAGTAAGCATATTCACATTGGAATCATTCAACCTCAAAAATTTCAGATTTATAACAACTATCAAAAATTTCAGATTTATAACAACTATCAAAAATAGGAAAAATATATTCTCTTATGAAAGGATAGTTTTTATCATATACTGAAACATATTGAAATATAATCATCAAAAATTTGAAAAATTAGACCATTTTTTAACAATACATATAGTGGAATTTTATTTCCAAAAAATAATAGACATATAAGTTATAAAATATGAAAAAACTCTCCCCAAAACATATACACAAAAACTATCCACCATGTAGAATTAAAAGGGGGAGAAAAAAATTTTGAAATTGAAATCGGAAAATAGATTTTCATTACGAGAAAATTGATGATATGTATAATGTTTAGACTACTATTAATAATGAATATTAACAAAAATATTACGATATGATCACATTCATTATTATTATGTAAATTTAAATGAATTTATTAATCAAGAAAGAAATTATAGCATGTAAAGGATGGAAGTACATAATAAAAATTGTGGAATAATGGTAAAAAATTTGATTCAAATAAATTTTCAATAGTGTTGTGAAAGATATTCTAAACACACTAAAAATTCAAGCACAACCATTAAAGTAATTTCAACTATGGGGTATTAATGTCCAACATTTATATTCACATGATGATCAATTTAAAATAATATAACATAATTTACAATAATATAATGAAAGTAATTCATTAATGATAAAAAGGATAAAAGAAAATAAAAAATTTAAACATCATCATTTAATGAAAGTTTTTCAATTTATGCAATAAAAAAGTATTCAATTCATCTCAAATTTGAGTGAAAATGTCATTTTTATTCTAATTAAGTTGCTATAAAATTAAATAGATCAGAATATGAAATCCAAAAATGAAAATCAAATTAATGAAAAACATGCGGTCTAAGTTTAGATAATATAGTGTAATAAGAATATAACATATAGTTTCTTATGACTTGAGAAGATGAGGGAATTATTTTCCTCCAACTACAATAGTATCAAAATAATTTTTAAACTAAAAATACATTGAAGAAAAAGATATTATATCATGAAAATATAGAGCAAGTAGTAAAACATTATTATTATAAAAATAAGAACAATATAAAAAATAAGATAGATAATGGGTTAACTATATTGAAGAAATGAATTTAAATTATTATGTTAGATTTTATTGAATTTATAAAAATAAAAATAAGAAATATTTTATTAAAAGAACATAAATTTTTAATAAAAGTGATCATATCGCAATGTTTTTATTAAAATAACATAAAAAGCACTTGGTGGACGTGGTTTCTTAATAAAGATCCACCACATGGGTTTTGACCATGTAATTTAAAAATAATAATGAAAATTTTGGGAACATAGACTACCAAGGGAAAACATGACTCCCTTACTAATTGAAAATATCCCTAAGAAATATTGATTACCTTTAAGTGACTACTTTATTAAGACATCAAGTTGAGAATAAAAATAATCACCCAAATCGACTTCTTTAGTCGTTTTAATAAATTTTTGTTTAGGTTAAATGGAATGTGCTCCCAGAATCTCTCCCATAAATATTATATGCTCAGAAACAATAAATTAATCACATGGATCAATCTTGGATGGTATGTTTTTTACTTATTGAATAAACTAAAATTTGACCAAATTAACATTTTAATGAAGGTAAAATGGTGAAACGAGTGATCCTAGATGTGTAACAATATCATCATAGCTATCTATCCCAATATGAACACAATAAAAATAAAATTCATGAGGGTTTTTTGGCTGACAATCAGGTTCAAAAAGGGTGGAAATAGTATGTTGAAACTCAAATGCATCTCGTCTTCTAAACTACTCTCAGTATCGATATGGTATAAAATACTCGAAATAGTAGTGGAATGTTGTGAACAATTGGGAAGAGATGTTATTTGACCATTAACATATTGATGCTTATAATTTTTATAAATTTCTTCCAAAAGGTATCTATAGAGAAATAGGTATTAATCATCAACTACTTTAGAAAAAATAATTCTTCATAAATCATCAAGTGTGTGTTCAACCTCTCTATGTTTCAATTCAAAAAATTCACTATCTAAATCATTGAATTTTTATTTTTCAAAATAAATTATAGGGGAAGAAATTATCAATTCAGCTTTAAAAAATTTTGATTCTATAATTTTCTAATATAAATAATTTTCGCCATGTTGTCCAACATGAATTTTCTATTCATTAATCAATGTTCTAAATGAATTTTAATTTGAAAAAAATGAAAATTCAATCTCATTAGATATCCTTTATTTAAATGTTATTCCATCAATCACTTCATTATAAATCAATTCAAAAATCATTGGGTTCAATCTTTCAACTTAGGGTAGAGTGGAATTCAATTCAGTTTCACGAATTTCAGATTCAATGATTTTTAGTCTGTTTATCTCTTAAAAAATATTCCCAATTTCATGTTCAATTTTATTATTCAACATTTCAGTAATGTTGGGTGAATAGTATTTATCATTGAAAATCACATAGTTTATATTCTCCTCAACCTGCATAATAACATTTTCAATGTTTCTAAAATAGCGAACCATTTCAAAATATAAATACCTAAAATTAGATAATGAATTAGTTTTCAATCTCTATTAGTTCGTTCTTTAATTATTTTTGACAATAATCTCTTAATGTTATTAAAAAATCTTCAATAACATTTTCATCATCCAATGTGTTTTTTCATTTTTACACTTTTTTCTTTATCAGATTTAAATTCTTAAAAATTTTAATATTTATTGTTTCAATTACAAAATGGTTTCCCAATATAATTAAAAACATTACCATAATCACATTCTTCATCCCTAAATTCAATTTTTTTTCAATATTTTAGTATGAATATTATATTTCATTTTTTAATGTGTGCATGTTTCTTTCTGTGCTTCATCAAATTCATTAATGTTTTCTATGATTTTTGGAATCATTTTCTCTAGTTTAGAGTAATATTTGGATTCAACTTCATAATAGTGTATGTTTTCTTCAAATAGATAATATTTTTTGGAATATTATACTCATAATGAAATGAAGTGTTCCCATAAGATCCAAAAACACAAAAAAAAATTCATTATCGTGATTCAATTCCCCTTGGTATTTCATATTTTATGATTTCAGAAACAACGACAATGTAGTTTTAATAAAGAAAACACAGTATGATTATTTTCAATGAAAGATAGAAAACTATGGAAGAATACAGCATCAAAACAACTAAAATGAAGGGAATAAAATTGAAACAAGCCTTAAATAATAAATAGGATAATTTGAAAATTTTCTCATGAATTAGGATGAATGATAATTTTTTAAATTTATTTGATTTTTAAATAAAACAATTTAATGTTTTAAAAAATATTGATCCCCCAAAACCCTCCTGGAAATGAAAAACACATGACACAATCGTCAATAAACCATGTTAATTTGAAAAAAATTACAATCATATACCAACTAATGTGTAACAGAATGTGGGATCGAACCCAAGGGAAGGTAAAATAATGTGGATGAGTGATGATGCTTCCAGAAACAAGACCCCATGTTATAAAAATTGGATGAATTTTTTTATATGTTTTTAAAACAACAAATACTAGTCAATTAAATTTTATAGGAAAATAGGTTGTAACTAGATATATGATGAACTACCATGGAAATCCAAGTATTAATATAAAGAGAAAAGATTTAGTGAAATTGGTCAAGGGATATTCCAAGGAATTCTAACACACATGACTGACTATAAAATATTCTTCATAGTAGTTTAATTTCTGACCTATCAATGAATGATCCATTAATCTCACTAGTTTGGAGACGAATCACTAAGACAAATGAATTTTTTGTGTTAGTCACTCCATGTATCATCAAACTATAAAGAAAATTAAAAAGGGTTTAATGTAATATTATCATCCATCATATTCTATTTTTTGTAAATTCAAAATTTATACGAAGTTCTCAAGATTAATCTTGCCGATTGGTCTTGATGTATGAATAAAATATTAATAGGGGATAAACCATTTAAATGAAATCCAAATAGATCTTGCAAATCTGTCCCAATTTTGGGATGAAACTACTGGGATGAATTGAATAGAGAACCAGTATACTTATAAAAATTCATGAATAAATATTACTAAAAACTCATATTCAAATCACCATAAAAAATTTTCAATTAGAAAAATAAGGAAAATGAATAAAATTAAGAAATTATTGATGTCACCTTATGCTCCAATGCTTCTGATCTTTCATGATCCCAAAGGTCTTTTGTTTCCTACAACTCTCTCCTAGGTCTCAATGAATGTTTCAAATTAATGTATCAAAAATCATAAATCATTGAATGTCAAATACCCCACTCTAATTCCTTTTCCACCCTAATTTAAAATTCCTAAATTTTTGCACCATTGGTCACCTACTACTTCGACCGATTTCAACTCTGTCTTCATATTAGTAGATGAATATGTTTCATCTTCTCTCGTATCTTCCATCATGTTAGGAAAGCCGTTCTAACTGATTTATTTTGGAGGTATGGTTGAACTAGACTGATAATTGAGCTTGGTTTTGGAAACAAACACAATAAATTAATTTTTATATATTTTACATTTATTAAAAGATTAAATCTTTTTCATAAAAATTTATTTCACTAATTATTTATTAGCTTACTAAATTAAAATTAAAATTATTAATTTTTATTATTATTAAGTTTTATTAATATTAATATTAAAAAATTTAATCATTATTATGATGTATTATTTCATAAATTTATTTTTTTAATTTAATTTATTATATAAAACCATTGTTATTATATTTATAATTACTATAAATAAATTATTAATTTTATATTATTAATGTTTAACACATTATATACAGATAATAGTTATTATTATTTATAATTATTAAATGTTCATTATCTTATAATATTAATTATTATATACACACAAATTTATAATAAATTACTCATTAAATGTATTATTATTAATTTTTAATTTATTTAATTTATTTATATTATTATTATTATTAAATATCAAATTATTAATGTTACAAATTTTCTCATATTTATTATATTATAATATTTATTTAATAATTAATTTTATTAATTATTAATTATTATAATATTATATAATTTACTTAATTAATTTATGTTGTAGGTTAGGTTCAATTTATATTAGTTAATATTTTATATTTTCCTCTTGTTTTCTCTATGCCACATATTCCTCTCCACAACGGCAAAGGGTATTGAATCGTAACGGGTCTCCTCCATGGTGCGGGGAGAAAAGGCTCTCCATGTTGGTGTGACTCTTAGCAGCAACTAAAAAGACACAACATGTCTAATTATATCTGGTGGCTTGATAATAGGTACGTTTTATTACATTTCCTCAAGGTTCTGACTATAGTGGTAGCAGAAACAATTAAATATGTGGCTGGGCGACTTGGGGATTTGGTATTTATATATTTTCATCGAGGGATCGGCTCACCGCAAGATCATGTGGATCTAAATTCATGATCTTGTTCAAGATACAACAATGTCACGAGGTTAGACCATCTTCCATGGAGGTGTGCATTAGGGAAACTCTTTCAATCTACTAGTTTCTTAATATTTTGATTGATTTGTCTTGGTCAAAATGAGTAGATCACAAATGTCTGTTTCAATATGGTTATGATCTGTAATGAGAACAAATCATTATGGGGGGTCACATGCTGTTGTTGGAAGGTGGGTTCTATGAGTATGGAGGTGTGAAGGTCAGATGGTCCATTTTTATGACGGTGAAAATAGGGAATGTTGAGTGTTGAGGAAGGATGGCAGTGTGCTGCTATGGAAGAAGCCGGTATGTGACAATGGGTTGAGGCTGAGATCTGGTAGAGTCTTATGGAGACAAAAGGCTAGAGAGGTGTCAATATACTATTGATACTTCCATATATCGGAAGTCTCTTTATTTGAAGATGTTGGAGGTGTCTCATTTGTTAAGGAGGCGATGGAAGGAGAAATCTAGATGTGGCTTGTTTCCATGGTGAGACAAGGTCGGAACACTATATGTATCTCAGAGAGGACTTTTGGGGGTGTCTTATTTTTGTTGGAGTTGTCTAGAATTGTGGAGGTACCTCACATAGAAGTAGAAAAATGATAACATAACATTAAAAAATCGAAGTAATTAATAAAAACAAAAAAAATAATAGAATCAATCATAAAAGAAAAGAGAAGAATTATAAATTTAACTTAAAATTTAATTTATATGTGAATTCATATTATTTAAATATATTTAAATTAAAAATGTAAAATAATAATTAGAAAAAAAACATTAAACCGACTTAAATTAACAAGAAGTTCAAATAAATAAACTGAAATAAGAATTATAAATTGAAATAAAATATCAAATTTAAAATAGTTTTTTATAAAAGTTGAAGTAAAATAAAAAATATTATTATATATTTGAATATAATTTAGAATAATAACATAAAAATAAAATATTAAATATTTTTTTAATTAATGAAAATAAATTGAAATTTTTTAATTATTAAAATATCTATGACAAACAAATAAAAGAAAAGGTAGAATTTAAATTTGTAAAAATTAATTATAGAATTAATTCACATAAAATTAATTTAGAAAAAATCAATAATTTAAAAGTCTAAAATACAAAATTAATTATAAAAATTGATAAATTTATTAATTAAACTATGAATCAAAAAAATTATTAATTAAAATCACCATATATAATTTATTAAATGATTAAAAGTATTAATAAAATATGAGGAAACACATGTTATTTTAAGGCCTTATAACATATATATGATAAATTTTCATTAAACCCATCCATATAACCATCCTTGTAAACTGTAAAAAAATTACATTGTTTCATGAGGTGATATTCTGACATGCATGTGAACGACATTATCATATTCATACAAAATAGATGATAAGAATGAAAATGTGATATCAATATTAAAAAAGAATAATAAAATAATATATAAAACATATAAACAATAAATCAATAATTATATCCATCTATTAGTGTTGGGAATGTACAATGAATAACATCAGTTCATGAGGTGGTAGTCCTCCGTACACATGAAGAATTATTTATAACCCTTTCTTTGCAACTAGATAATAATATTGGTAATTTAATTAAAACAATAACATCTACATATATAGAAAACACGGTTGTTATTATAAATAATTTTCTTTATAATAATAGAAGGTGTTGGAGGAAGGAATGAAATAAAATTTTTGATTAAGGAAGATACCTCTTATAGAATCAACAAATTTTTGGTTTCACTAAAAGGCTTCATAGGCTGGATTCATTACCAAAATAAGGAATATATGATGAGATTATGGAATTAAGTAAGATATTAGGGTTGGTAATGGCCAAAGAAATGGTGTTTGTAAGTGTTAATATGAGAGGAGATGGGGTGACCCTTATTAAGTGAGGCGAGTGGGTTACTTATAATTATAGAAATGAAAAATGTGTACCGAAATCATTGAAATTCCAAAATGATGAAAAATATAATACTATTGAAAAAATACAATATGTACTATATATATCATTAAAATATTTGATTTAGGTTTTTTGTTCATTTTTAACCCCCATAAATTTAGTTTACCCCCTTTAAAATAATTTTTACCTTAAACATGATAATTTTTCTAGTTGTTTAAATATTCATTTTAGAAAAAAATATTTCAACCTCATAAGATAATATAAAATATGATGAAATAAAATATGGAATGCATTTTTCTTATTAAATTAACATAAATGGAAAATTTTAATTATAAATTTACTCCATATACTTTATAAAAATTATTTTTCCAATGAAAAAATGATTAAATGTCTAAAAACATTTTCATATTAAAATTCATTATCAAATTTATTAAAATTTAAAAAAATATTAATAAATATATAATTAATCTAATATAAATTTTAATACCATATTTAATCAATTTTTTTTCATTCGTTTTGATGAAATGACAGTAACTAATTACAACCATCAATTTTCACTATTCATCAAAAAAATTATTTTATTAGAAATAATTTGCAACAATTTACACTATTATAATTTTGAAATGGTGAATAAAAATAAACAATTATATCATCAAATTAATTTTATAAATTTTGAAGAATTAATTTCCAAAATAATGTGAAATGGTGATAAATATGGGTTTTTTTATCTCTTGTATAAATAAACCATAAGAAAAATGTTAAATAATGTATTAAATTTATAATATATAATTTTATTTAAATTTTTTTCATAGATGAATTTTTTATATTGAGGTAGACATTGATTCATTAAAAAAAAATTATTTTTACCAAATGATTTCCTTTATTTTTAGATATTTTTTATTTTTATACCTAGTTATTTTCCCAACAAAATAATACATTTTATATGAATTTTGACACCAAAATTTTCTTAATTTAATTAATATTATCCATACCTATAACACCCCGAGATTTTATGAGAATTGTTCTTTTTAATTTATTTGATGTCTTTTGTTGTACACTACAACATGATTATCTAGTACTATACACAACACCGTATTATCTTATATAATATGCAACCCTATTATTGTCTTACAATACACGCAAGAGCAACCATCCTTGATAGCTTTCATTGTATTCAATACCGAGTTTCACTAAACAACGATATTTTATTAAAATATTATATAAACTCGCTGTTATGAATCTTAATACCAAATTTTTTAAATTTAATAAATTATATCATTCAAAATGTTCATCATTTTTTGGATTAGGAATAACGAAAATATCTCAGGGTGAATTTTTTTTATTTTTTTGAAAACTTTCAATTTTTGATGAATAGTGAAAAACACTGAGTTATAGTTTAAAACGGAATTTTTATTAAAATAATTATTTATTTTATTCAAATTTAGTTTAGGTCAAAATAGACACATAAAACCTATTTAAGTTCAATTAAATTAAATGGAGTCAATTTATAATAATTTTAGATATATAAAAATTTTATAGAACTTTTCACCGTATTTTACCTACCTCCTAGGAGAATTTGCAAAATCACATAAAACCTAATTTCACCGCTTCTATGAGTGGAATTTCATAAATTAAAGAGACACGGTTAATATCAATGATTAAAATGTGGTTCAATAAGTTAAAAATAATTTTTTTTGTGAATAGTACCTTTTTCCTTTTATTTACCACAGTTAAAAGTAAATACGGTAATTAAAGAAAAAAATATATTATTATTACCCTATCACATGTCATAATTCTATTGTCTAAGTAAAATTCGACCAGAAAAAACATTAGGAATAATATATGAACCTCTTTGGTCCACTTGGATTCGATCAGAACATTTATTATAATTTTATTTAAAGAAGAGTTAAAAGAGTTAAAATCAATGTCTAATAACTATTTTTTTAATATAGGGTTATACATAAGATAAATTAGACTATAAATATTAATTAGAAATATAAAATTACTTCCTACATAATATTATTTTATTTATATTTTTTAGAAATTATATAATTAAATTTAATAATGACATAATGATGATGTTGTAACTACCTTATTAATGAAATATTAACATAATTGATATTATAAATTAAAAAATAAATTAAATTTTTTACATTTTATGAATTAAACTAATTTTCTTTGTTAATATAACATATTCTTATTGGTAATATGAATTTTTTTCTAAGTAATAATGCTTTTATGAATTTACAGAAAACAAAGTACAAAATAGTGTCAAAATCGACCTAAAAAAGTTTTTAAAAAAATATTATATTATTAATTGATATAATCATCTTAAAAATATATTGTTCGACCAAAAGACATATATAGTAATATATATGACATTAGTGAACCCAATGGGGATCGATTGGTAGCATATAGTATGTTTATTGACCATATATTGTAAGAATACAAGAAGACATGGTAAAAGTTAAATTATATAACATAGATTTCAATCTAAATGATAATGTTAAAATGGTACCCTAAGCTTTTAAAAAACCTATTTGTTTAGAGTTTGGCGGCCTATCCCCACCCTAGCCCCTATATAAATCACTTTGGAGCCATTATAAACCGAATAAAAATTTATTATAAAATAATATTTTATGTTTTTCCTAAGGTGCCCTCACCCCTCTTATAAAATGGAAATCCCCCTTCCCTCTAATTAACACATCCAACAGGATTTTTCTAGGCCAAATCCTTCCCAAATAACCTCTAAGATATCATCTATTCATCTTAGAGGAATTCCTTTATTCATAAATCCTTCCTAATTATCCCTTTTGATCAAATCAAAAGGAAGAATCCGAAGAAGAGGTAAATATCTCACCGCCTATTTCAAGTTCCTTTATTCTTCCACTTCCTCCTTCTTTTTTGTTGACATTATAAATAAATAACTTCAGTATCTACTATATACTGTGATGTAATTATAAAAATTTAATAACCATATTTGTAATTTTATCCATCCTATGAATGAAAAATCCACCACACGTGCATACGTACGGCTTACCGTCTCCACGTCGTGGTGTAGTTTTTTATTCAAACATTTCATCATTTGGATGGGTATAATAATGAGTATAAATTATATAAATAATAAATATAAAATTATTATGAATCTGTATATATGATATACCATCCAATTATATACTAATTTAATATCAAAAGAATGATATAATCGCTCGTGCGTACATACAGACTACCATCTCGACAAACACTATGAGATTAATTTTCCATGATTAACCATTCAAGTATGATTATAATGTATATATAATAAATAATCATCAAAGAAATTACATAATAATGATTCTGGTTTTATGAACATGCATGTTTCATTTACTAAATTCTATTCTATTCAATAAGGAAACTAAAACAGTGTTCGTGCGTACGTACGACATACCGTCTCAATAAACGGTCTATTTCATTTCGTTTATCGATCTATCATATATATTTATATGCTGAATATTTATTATATATAAATCATGTTTTAAATTTTCTAATTATTTATACCAGGAAATAAGTAATAATATTAAGAACAACAAGTCTAAACACGTGAGATAAATGAAATGATTTTACCCAAAACATGGCTTTAACATGGAATTTACAAAAGAACGGGTAATATAAAGTCATAAGTGAATCATATAAGATATCATAACATTGAATATGATTCTGTAATAAGTTAATGAAATTATTTAAATCATTATACAGGTGTTTCGAATATGTACGAATCATATCTGACCTAAGGTAAGGGATAATTTTTTAATCTAATTTTTATCTGAGATTGCTTATACATAAGTATTTTACAAGGTTATAATTTTCATCCATGTCCATAAAAATGTTTTACATAATGTGTTTAATATTCTTACATGTATTTTTAAAGTCATTTTTACCACTATTTGACTTTTACTTTGTTTTATGGAAGGAATATTTCTTTTGTTTACCATATGTTGTACTTTTTGACTTTACCATTAAAAGTACGAGGAGAATATATTTTTTAATTTATACAACATGATATATTTTTATGGTATCATAATGCCTTATTTTCATGAAGCATACACTACAAGATTTTATGACTATTATCAACAAAATCCTTTTATTTTAAAATTTCATTTCATTTTGTGAAAAGAAATAGATTTTGCTGAAGAAATTATATTTTCCTCAAAAATTCATTTCAAGTGTTTTATCCAAACCAATTTCCATCTATGATTACATTATTTCATATGTGTAAGTTTGAAGTATATTGCCTCTATGATTTACATGGTCTCACTTTTCTTATGATGAAATGATATCAATTTGTTTTATATGGATTATGTTATGATGGGATGATGTTTTTGAATCCCATTTTATTCTTTGGGTTATAATAAATGATTTATATTTATGCTGTGGCACACATAAGAATTATTTCATTGTGAGATGGGTAGGACCTATATCTCTTGAAAATGCATTGGGTAATGATTTATATCTCACAATATAGACATGGATGGAACGATATGTAATATCTAGTTCAATAATATAGGGCTGGAATGACAAGTAAACCCATTTCAGTAATAGACATTGTCCACTATGATGGTCGTGGCAATAATGCCATGGCTACTATGGAAATCATATCATGTGACTAACGGTTTTACACAATTACATGTTTTATTTCAATTCTATTTAATCATCGTAATTGTTTCTTTATGATCTATGCATTATGTACTTCCATGATTTATGTCATTGATCAATATTTTGATGTTTTATGTTCATGTTTTTACATTAAAATGTTTATGTAATGTTTTTATATTCTCCATGTTTACCCTTACTGAGAATTTGATCTCACCCTTTATATGTTTTCTTTTCCCTAGGGTTTAATGAATGGTTTTAGGTAAGAAAAAAAATAGGGAAGACCATTAAGGGAGATGTTTAGGATCCTTCACCATGACTAGAAGATGATTTTCTGAGTTTCCAAATACACTAAACTATTATGGTCTTTGGGAATTTATTTTCTTCATGTATTTAGTTTTCCACAAAATTAATGTAATGCCTATTTATTTCACGTTTGGGTCTCTAGAGTTGGAATTAGAGTGAAGGTTTAGCCAACCTCTGGAAACTAGGATGTGAAAACTTTAGTGAGATCCCTAGAGATATTTTTATTGTATGTCTAGGGATTTCCCTAAGGATAAGTATAAGTATAGGTTATAGTACTAGAATTATTGTAAAGATACTATAATAAAACCTAAGATGTTAGAGATTGAATGTACTCACCCTTGATTATGTAGTTTTTGTAGTATGAGTTTTGCCTCTCATACTATTCTTTTTGGGTTTTAAGAAATGGCAGGAAAAATGAGGATTCATATTATTGGAGAATATGATGGACAATGGAATGATATTCTTCATAAGAAACCAAATGAAATGGGATTTTGATGGAAAAACATTGTTATAATTACTAATTAGAAATTTCATAATATGATAAATAATATCAACTTGGGTAAGTTTCCTAACTCGGCTAATAAGAAAAAATTGGACTTTCTTGATGATCATAGAGGAATGAAAGTTCAATTTCCATCATGTAAATCATGTGGGAAGAGGCATCAAGGAGAATGTTTCAAAGGAACTAGAAGATGTTTAGGTGTGGAAAAGAATGACACAATACCAGTAATTGGCAAGGAAAAGGTTCAGTTAACTCCATGGACAAGGATAATGGTACTGCTAAGACATTAATAATGGTTAAATGTTTTAAATGTGGAATGTATGGTCATTATGGAAACCAATTCCCTAAGGGAAAGTCTCATGAAGAGAATCATCATGGTTGTATGGCTAGTATTTATGTTGATGATGATAAAGAGAAAAAAAATGACATATGAGATGAAAGATGTTTTGAAGCTCAGTCAATGGTTTATGAAGGCAGTGGAATGATAGTATGTTTATCATGAATAATGCATGGAACTATGTAATAGTGAAACTTATTAGGATTGTTACACTATTGTTTTTCCTAAATTATAGGTATGTATTTGTTGAATGGTACCGGTAACCATGAAAACTGATTGAAATATTTTTGGAAAGAAGATGATATGCACATAATAATGGGATAAATAGATAATGAAATGTTTGATAGTATTAAATAAAACATATAAGGAGAAAGTGATATAATGGTTTGAGTATATAGAAATTTCAGGATTTTTGTATGTGGAAAGAGTTGACTTTTGATTGCATTAATGTTTTTACAAAGATTCTATGGTAATTAATGTTTCAAGAGAATACATTATTATGTTATTCACATGTTCTGGATGTGACCAACAAGATATATCATATGACGTACATGAGATAAATGATGGTATACATATGCTTGGTTGTGACATTTCTAGTAATTGTGGTCTTTATACTATAAACATGGATGGACGTATTTTGGATAAGACAAAAGATTTGAAATGGATTATCTTGGACAGAAGATAATATTGTTTAAAGATAGAACCGTTTTTTCTAAATTAATTATTGAATGTTATAATAGTGTAGTTTTAGAAAAAGTACAACCTGTAGGACATGCAACAACCCCTCACGTCAGATAAGGTTGCGGGAATCGAACCCACTACTGAAGTGCGGCATGCCTTTATCGCCTACCTATGGACTACAATAAGTCCCTGGTTTTGAGATTCTAGTTTTATTATATTATGATGTATGATAGATGAAGTATAATTCCATTATTGGAATCATAAAAAATTAACCTCACCATAGATAGACTTATGTATATTTGATAACTTTTTCTAAACTTTTGTTTAAGACAGATGGAATGAACCATAATTCTATCACATGATCTGCTGACACTTCATGAATAACAAATTCATCTTCACTTCTTTAAGACAATAAGTGTAAATTTTTATTGGAATGAACAACGATGAGATTGTACCAAAATCATGTAAGTATTTCTTCTAATTCAAAATTAACAACTTTAGGAAAATGATATTGAAAACCAAAAATGTTGTCCTAGTACCCTCATATCTGATGAATCATATGTTACCATAGATCTTCAGAAAATTATGGATATGTGATTGTTGGTTTTTCATTTTAATGTTCTCTACCACTCACTATTAGAACATGATGGTTAGATTTCTCTTCTATATCCATATTTTCACATATATTCTCCTATGTAGAAACCCAACGATGAGTTACTTTGGATATCCGTTATGTTTCTAACGTTCCTTTTTAAAATGATTTTGTAATATTCCTTTTTACGATGTGGGTTTCTATGAACAATACTTTCATGTAGAAAAACATTTATAACACGAACGAATTTGAAGTTCTAAATTCATTTAAAGGGGGGTAGAATGTAACACCCCGATATTTTATGAGAATTATTATTTTTTAATTTCCTTGATGTCTATTGTTGTATGTTACACCAAGATTATCTTGCCCTATACACAACAATGTATTAGCATGTAGTATACGCAACATTATTCTTCTCTTGTATTACACACAAGAGCAACCTTCCTCGATAGCTTGTGTTGTACGTAATACCGAGTTTCACAAAACAACGACATGTTATTAAAATTTTACATAAACTAGCCATTATGAAAAATAATACCAAATTTTTGAAATTTTATAAATTTTATCTTTTTAAAATGGACTTAATATTTAGATTCAAAATATCAAAATTAACCAAGGGTGAATTTTGGGTATTTTTCTGAAAACATTCAATTTTTTATAAATAGGAAAAAACACTGAGTTATAGTTAAAAACCGAATTTTTTTAAATAATTATTTATTTTATTAAAATTTATATTAGGAAAAAATAGACAAATAATAATTATATAAGTCAATTTAATTCATTGGATTCAATTTATAATAATTTTAGATATATAAAAATTTTATAGAACTTTTTACCGTCTTTTACCCACCTCCTATGAGAATTTTCAAATTCACATAAAAAATAATTTTACCACTTCTATGAGTGTAATTGAAAAAGTCCTAGAGTCACGGTTAATATCAAGGGGGAAAATGTGGTTCAATAAGATAGAAATAATTTTTAGTGAATAGTAACTTTTTACTTTTTTTGCCACGGTTAAAATCAAATAGAGTAATTAAGGGTAAAAATGATATTAATATTACCTTAAACATGATTTAATTCTATTGGATAAGTATAACTAGACCCAAAATAACCTTAGGAATAAAATATGAACCTCTTTGGACCACTTTTATTAGATTAGGACATTTTTTATTATTTTATTTAAAGAAGAGTTAAAAGAGTAAAAATCAACGTTTAGTAACTAAAACATTTTTAATATAGGGTTATGCATAAGAAAAATTCGACTATAAATATTAATTATAAAAATAAAAATATTTTCTAAGTAATGGTTTTTTATTTATATTTTTTAGACATTAAATAATATAATTAATTTATGACATAATGATGATGCAATAATTACCTTATTAATGAAATATTATCATATTTATATTATAATTACCCAAATAAATGTAATATGAAACTTTTTATGAATCAAACTAATTTTCAAGTTTAATATAACATATTATATTTGTATATATGAATTTTTATCAAAGTAATAATGCTGTTATGAATTTAGGGAAAACAAAATACCAAATAGTGTCAAAATTGATAGAAAAGAGTTTTTAAAGTAAATATTATACTATTAATTGATATAATCATCCAAAAAATCTACAGATCTTCCAAAATACTTATATAATAATATATATGACATTATGAATCCCATTTCGGATCGATTGGTAGTTTATAGTATATAATTGACCACATAGTGTAAGACTACAAGAAAACGTGGTAAGAGTTAAATTATTTAACATAGAGTTTAATCTAAATAATAAGGTTAAAATGGAAACCTAAACTTTTCTAAAACCTATTGGATTAGAGGATTTAGACACATCCCCAAACTAATCTCTATATAAGTCACTTTGGTGCCATTATAAACCGAATATGGATTTATTATAAAATAATATTTTATGTTTTTTCTAAGGTGCCCCTCACCCCTTTTAAAAAAGTGAACTCCCCCTTCTCACTAATTCACACCTCCAAATCCATTTGTCTTGGTAAAATCCTGACCAAATACCCTATAAACTATCCTCCATTCACACTAGAGGCCTTTCATTAGTCATAAAGCCTACCAATGGAGCCCTATTGGTCAAATCAGAAGGAAGAACCCGAAAAAGTTGTAAATATCTCACCATGTATTCCAAGTTATGTTCTACTTCCACTTCCTCCTTCTTTGTTGTTTCCATTCTAAAATAATAAATCCAGAATCTTTTATAAACATTGATGTTATTATAATAATTTTACAACCATATTAGTTATTTTATCCATCCAATGAATGAAAAAGTCACCACACGTGGGTACATACAGCTTACAATCTCCACGTCGTGGTGTAGTTTGTTATTCAAACATTTCATCATTTGGATTAGAGTAAAAATGAGTAAAAATGATGTAAATAAAAATATAACATTATTATTATTCTTTATATATGATAAATTATCAAATTATATACGATTTTAATATTAAAATAATGATATCCTTTCTCGTGCATACGTACGGACTACCGTCTCCACAAACGTGATGAAATTAATTTTCCATGATTAACCATTAAAGTATGACTATAAAGTATATCTAATAAATAATCATGAATGATATTACATAATAATGATACTGGGATTATGTACATAAATGTTTCATTTACTTAATTCCATTCAATTAAATATGGAAATGAAAACAGCGTTCATGCGTACGTATGGCCTACCGCCTCCATGAAAGGTGTATTTCATTCCATTTATTGTTCTATCATATATATTTATATACTGAATATATATTATATATAAATCATGTTTTAAAATCTAGAATTAAGTAAATAAATATATAATTAATAATATCAAGAACAACAAGTCGAAACATGTATGATAAATGAAACGATTTTACCCAAAACACTACTTTAACATGGAATTTACAAAAGAACGGGTAATATAAAGTCATAAGTGAACCATATATGATATCATAATAATTAATATTATTCTATAATATGTCAATGAAATTATTTAAATCATTATACATTATTTTTGGATATGTACGAAGCATATCAAACCTAAGGTAAGTGATAATGTCGCAATCACATATTTATCCCAGATTGCATATACATAAGTATTTACTTGGGTCATATTTTTCACCCATGTATATAAATTTTTTTTTCATAAAGTGTTTAATATTGTTCCATGTATGTTAAAATTCATTTTTACCCCTCTTTGACTTTTACGTTGTGTTATTGAAGGAAACATTCTATTGTTTACCATACGTGGTATTTTTTTACTTTTCCATTAAAAGTACGAGGATAATGTTTTTTTTAACTTATACGACATGAGGGATTTTTTCAGTTTCATAATGCCATATTTTCATGAAGCTTACTTTACAATATTTCATGACTATTTTCAACAAAATCCTTTTCTTTTAAAATTTCATGGAATTTTTTTAAAAGAAAATGATTTTGAAAATGAAATGATATTTTCATCATGAATTTGTTTCAAGTGTTTTATCAAAACCATTTTCCATATAAGATGACATTATTTCATATGTGTATGTTTCATGTCTAATGTATCTATGATTTACATGGTTTTTCTTTCCTTATGATGAAATTATATTCATTTGTTTTATATGGATTATGTTATGATGGGATGATGTTTACGGAACCCATTTTATTCATTTGGTTATGATGAATGATTTGTGTTTATGTTGTGCACACGTAAGAATGATTTCATTTTGAGATGGTTGGGTCCTATATATCCCTCTAATGAATTGGGTAAAGATTTATATCTCATGTGATAGACATGGACATAACGACAAGTAAAATACGGTTCAGTAATACTGGGCTAGAACAAAACGTAAACCCGGTTCATAAGTGGACTTTGTCCACTATGATGGTCTTGGAAGCAATGCCCTGGATAATATGGAAATAATATCATGTGATTAATGGTTTTCCATAATTACATGTTTTATTTCCGTTCTATTTTATCATGTTTAATGTTTCTTTATGATCTATGCCATATATACTGCCAAGAATTATGTCATTGCTCATGATTTTGATGTTTTATGTTCATGTTTTTACATTGAAATTTTTAGGGTTGTTTTTATGTTCTCCATGCTTACCCTTACTTAGAATTTGAGCTCACCCTTTATATGTTTTCTTTTCCCAAGGGTTTAAAGAAAGGTTTTAGTTAAGAAAAAAAATAGGGAAGACCTTTATGAGAGATCTAGAAGATCTTTCACCATGGATAGAAGATGATGTTTTGAGTTTCCAAAGACACTAAACTATTACGGTCTTTAGGCATCTATTTTTGGCGTGTATTTAGTTTTCTGCAAAATTAATGTAATTTCCATGTATGTCAGGTTTGGTTATCTACAATTCCATTTATTCCAATAGGTGGGTAATTACTATCTTATTAAATAATAATGTTTTAATAATATGTGATGTTTCATTAAATCTCAATGTTTCATGTAACTCTAGATAAATATAGTGTTTAATTAAATAAAAATATTGAAAAGACAACATTTATTTGAGAAAAAATATATTTCACAAAATCTTGTGGTGTAATATTATCCCCCCCATGAAATTAATTTATTCCCCATAATTCATCACTTTGGTACCAACAACTAATGGTTCTTCAATAGCATTGTATCGTAAGGTCCAAACATAAATTCTTCTAACTAGTTTTTTCAACCCAAAAAATAGATAACGTGAGTGGTCTTGATTTATAGAGATTTCTATTTACGATCCAAAATAATTTTAGATTGTTCCTTATAAATAATATCATGCTACATTGGAATTAACATTGAGTTTAGAATATGTAATGGATCATGTATATAGTAACATATAAGAGATACTTAGAACACATCATGGTCATAATATAGTTTTTTTGGACTAACCAATAAATAAAATAAAGTCATGACATGATCCATAATTTTAATAGGACCAACATACATAATGTTTAGATTTTCCTTAGTTCTCAAAAATGAAATTCAAGAAACAAGGTATCAAAATATTTAAATTCTTAATCATTTACAAAAGTATCGGCATAATATTTTTTTCATATTAGATCAACCTAAAAATTATGATGAATGGATCTAACCTTATTTGTTATTTTATTATATTTATCAGGTCCCCGTTTCATTATTTCATTAACAACTTTATAGTTCCCAATATATCTACACATAATTCTATAAAGGGCTTCATAAGGATCCATATGAGTTCTCAATTGAATGCTATTAATGAATAAAAAATCATATATATGAAGGGGTTTATTCTAACCATCTTTTAAATACATATAACAAGATCTTATCGTATCATCTATGGATTGAATTTTTCTTTAATATTAACATTCATTCTGACGATGATACAAATTTCTAAAACCATCTCCATATCAAGGGATTGCTGAAGCCATCACCAAACCATTCATGTAAACATTAGATACCAATCAGATGAAATTGAATATAGTACACCGTATGACGATACCAACTCTTTAATTAATACTATAACATGGGGATTTAGAGGAAAATATTATATCATTTGTACAAAAGTGTTTTGAATTTTCAAGGTGATAAAATTTAACTTATAATTACCTCAACATAAATGATAAGAAAAAATCTAAATGTTACGAGTAACATTAATCATATTCCCACATATTACAAACCCATTACCATTTAAACAACATTTTTAGTAAATAATATACTAAAACAAATGTGATAAAATAATATCATTTCCTCTTATGTATCTTTATCCTTGGAAAACTCCCATCAATGAAAACATAAATAGGGAGTCAATGAATTTGAAATCATGAACAACATTATTCACATAATCCTAGGATGGTATCTTTAAAACTAAAAATAATATTTCAGAAAGACTTATAATCTTCCAAAATATATTTCAGCCTTAATTCCTTATATTATATCCTATATTATACAAAAAAACCTTTAGTGGCTTCTTGGGGTCATCCTTTTATCTATATAATGTCATATGTGATTTTATTTTTCCAGATTCTGTATAAAGGGATATTATCAAGTAAATTTTTTCTAAAATATGAAGAATAATATTTTTATAAGGGTAATCCAATAAGAATAAGAAAAAAAATTCATAAATATGGATCAGATGATAAGTGATCCCTAATTATCATGATTCACTTCATCCATTGTGATTTTTAAATCATACCTTTCCCTATTTCTTTATATTATGTATGTAGATTATCATTAATATTAGCCCTTGGATTGGGGAAATCATTAAGATAATTAAAAAAATCCATAATCATAAAAAACTAGAGTTTTTAAGGTGCATTCTCTAGTGTCTTCTTCTCCATCAATGAATTAACCATCCCATTAATCGTAAGTTGATGTTCATGGGATTTGTGACCCACCTTGGAACATTTAATGCACCTCCCAATTTTATTCAGAAATATCCATAATGATTATTCCCACATTTATTGATTAAAAATGCATAGAATTTCTTTTCTTTATTTTAGTTTTAATGAGACTTTGTGCTCCATTTCTTAAAAAACCAAAGGAATCGTCAGAAAGACCATTGTACATTTCATTCATTAGAGAACATCAAAAAAATTCTTCATATCAAATAAATAATATTATAACCAAGTACAGTTGATGACTTGGTTTTATCCCAATTATTAAATAATAAATTTTAATTTTAGGACTGATTATTTAAATATTATAATACCATTAATGTATAGTAGAACTCATTTCATAGGTACCAATATATTCATTCTCCATTTTCATAAGCCCAAATAATTATTTCACCATAGTGTTTCCAAAAATATATGGGATGTAATTACAATTGAATATTACCATAATATATTTACATTAAACGTGTATAATAATTTATTATTCCATTCCATTCAAAATAAGACCCCACAAAATATTTTTGGGACTATGTTTGATGGATAGGGATGTAAGAATTGTTTTTCATTACAGAGTGTTGTTTTTTGTGGTCAAAGAAGCTAAATCAATTCACTTTATAAAGTACTTGTAAACTATGATGATGCTTTTCTGATTTTTATTTCACAAATACCGTAAGTTTTGAGAACTTTTGATGCATGCATTATGATGGATAGGATGAGTAAAAGAATTGTTTTTGGAAAAGGAAGGAAAGTGGCGCACAAGTCAAAAGTGTCCCACAAGTTAAAGATTGGCGCCATGTAAAAAACGAAGTGTAATTGTGGCATGCAAGTATATGTGGTGCACATGTTTATGTTGTGCACAAGTCATATTGCAACAACATGATATCAAAATATGACAATAGAAAGGAAGTGTCTCCCAAATGCTGCAGCGGCGTGCAAGTGCTAGAGTGAGCCCAAGTGATGAAGAAATGCGCAAGTGCTGGAGTGGCGCGCAAGTGTGTAGCAGCGCGCAAGTGCTGTTGCGACACAAAAGTGTATGTGGTGCACAAGTCACCAAAAAGACTATAAATAGATGACTATCCTCATCATTTTTTACGGCACATCACATAAAGAAAAAATTTTGAGCTCTGATCACGAAAGTAGTAGAATGTTTCTCGCAAACTGATGATTTGCACATGTAGAAGTGGCACACAAGATGAGGGGTATTTATAAGGTGCACACGTAGGATTTCACACAAGTATGATGGCGCTCATGAAGATGTGGCGCACAAGATGTAAGAGGTTCACAAGCAGGGAGGTGAGTTCAATATGTGTGTTGTGTATAAGCCAAAGGTGGGGTGCATGTTGTGAGCTGTTCCCAATTTTAATGTTCATGTAGTTTGTGCCGTGAATGATGAGAGGCATACAAGATGAGTGGTGTGCAATAAGTTGGTGCGCAAGTTGGGAGGCGCGCAAGCTGAGTGGCGCACAAGTAGGGAGGCGCACAAGTAGGGAGTGGCACACAAGCTGTTTGCACAAGGAGGTTCTTACCAGCTTCTGGGTAGGAAAGTGAATAATTGTTTTTAATGATTTGATTTGTGAGTTCATTAAGAAGAACATAATCGTTACATTAACCTATTTGTGATAAGAGGGAGAAAACTCACTATTGGAGTGTTCTAAATGTTCTACACAAGTGTAAGGGTATATCCTACTCGTTGTATTCCACATAAAAGGATTTTTTCTAGTGGATTGTGTGGTACTGGATTTTTTTCATACCATACAAAGAATGTATCTCCTCTTTTTGAGTATTGATCCTTGTAAATATTGTGTTCATGTGGTTTTGTGTGATCAATAGGGAGAAAAATATTTAACAGGAGGCAAAGGTTGTTTCAAAAAGGGGAAACATAAAAATAATAAAATATCACTAATTCATCTCCTCCGCCTCTCAGTGATACATGGATCCTAACTGGGAACATCAATTGGTATCAGAGGGACATGTTCCCTTCGTTTACTCTTTACTGAAATGGTTGAAGAGAAGTTGTGATGGAGAATCTAAATTTCATGAACAGTAAGTGGATTCCAATTTTTTTTGGAAAGAACAATCACATCTGGAAGGATATAATGATTCCTTATCTTATATCTCTTGGATATGAAGTTCTTGAAACTACAACAGATAGATTTACTTTTATTGATGACTAGGTTCCTCTTACTTCTATCGATAAGAATAATTTTGAGAATTATTGAAGAGTGAAAAATGTGTTACTCTCCTCTCTTTCTGAGAGTGAATTATTGAGATTTAAAGGTGTCTATATCCAAAGGAATCTGGGAAACAATGAAGAATATCTATTAAGGAAATACAAAAGTGAAGAAGGCTAAACTACAAATATGGAGACTGAATAATGAAGACATGAAAATGGGAGAATCTGAGTCTATTGCTGATTTATTTACAACGATAAATGATATTTTTAGTACAATCAGATGTCTTGGTGAAATTTTGGAAGATTCTACAGATGTAGAAATGTTCTTGAGAATTAACGCTATGAATAGATAGAAGTCAAAGAAGAAACTTATTGAAGATGATTCTATTGAATCAGATTCTGAAGATGAGGTATTTAAATAATTTGAGGAAATTTTATCTTTATTTTCTAAGAATGTGAAAAGAGTAATAGGGAAATACAAGGGTAATATTACATTGAATGGTTTTGAGTGTGGAGACGTTGGTCATTTTGCATCTAAATTTCCTCAAAAGAATAAAGAAGAAGACAATGATGATGATTACAGAAAGCCAAGAAGGTTGTGGAAGAAAAAAGCTGGCAAAGATAATTATTTTTAAAAGTGGTAGGATAAAAAGTTATTCAAATAAAAAAGAAGAAGCTTTTTATCTAAAAATGAAGATGGAGAAGACATTGAAGATGAATCTGAGAAATTATTTTCTGAATAAACTAGTGAGAATACCTTTATTGATGTAGTGTATAATCAAGAGTATGAGAGCAATAGTTCAGAAGAAGAAGAAACTCAACATGAATATCATATGAAAGAAGAGCTGAATGAATTATTGTGGAATATCAGAAGGCTTGAGAAAGAAAAAATATGCTGATAAATGAAAATTCCACATTAAAAATTCAATAAGGTTTTACTAATGAGAAAATAAAGATGGAAAATGTGATTAATGATCTGAAAAATCTCTAGAGAATACAAAGAATCGTAATGATCATCTTGAAGTAAATCTGAAGGTAAAATAAGAAGAGTTGGAACTTGTCTAATAGAAACTTTAGAAAGCTAATGAAATGAATATCAGTTTTAAAAAATCTTTCCCAGATGTTGTCGAATGTTCCTGTAAGAATGAACCAAACAATGATCCCCAAAAGTTACCTTCAAATTCTGAAATGAAAGATAGAACTCATGACGATAAGAACAAGGACGGAAATACCATGTATGTGGTCAAAGTCAGCAATGATGAAAAATCAAAATGGCATAAAAATCATGAGTCAAGAAAGAATTCTAATAATTTTGGTACTGTTAAAGTAGAACTATGAAATGGAGTTACAAATGAAAACATGATGGTTGATGGTCACCATAGTTCTATTAATAATGTTGTTGAGTACCATGCTCACAAATCTGGTCAGTATAAAAGTTTCAGAGGAAAATATTCATTCTATGGTTACTGCTGGTATTATGGTGGATTTGGAGACATGAAAAATATGTGTTGGTATAACCAACAATATTACAACTATTCCACGTGTTTTTAAAGACATGTAATGAGGGGTAGTCAACCCTTTCAAAATAGAAAGCCTCCAAATAAATTCCAGAAGATATCGAAGAATACTAGTGTGAATGTTACGTCTGAAGGTTGAAGAAGGATTCTTATGGGCTAAAAAAGGTTCCGAGAGCATGGTATTGTAAATTAGATACTTTCTTAAAGAAGATGAACTTTATGAAAGGGTGTTTTGATAGAAATATCTACATCAAGGAATGTCAAGAGTTTTCACTGACCATTATTGTTTATGTAGATGATATTATATTTGTTGGAAATGATTAAAGATCATGTGAAAAAGTTTCTAAGGAGATGAAGAAGTTATTTGAGATGTCCATGCTGGGAGAAATGAAGTACTTTCTTGAGCTACAAATTTTACAGATGAAGAATCAAGTTTTTCTATCTCAAGAAAAGTATGCTAAGGAATTTTTGATGAAGTTTGGCATGGAAAATTTGAAACCAGTTTCCACACCAATTTCAGTATGAATCAAGTTGTCTAAAGATAGGGAAGGCAAGGAAGTTGATCAAAAATAGTTTCAAAAGATGATTGGATGTCTGTTGTATCTAACATCCTCAAGACCTGACAATGTGTATGTTGTAACATTATGTGCAATATTTCAGAGTGCTCTTAATGAATCGCATCTAATTGATGGAAAAATAATTCTCAGATATATCAAAGGCACATTAAATTTTGGAATCATATATGATGGCTAAATAAATATTGATTTATTCGGGAATTTTGATTCTGATTGGGTAGGAAATGTTGATGATTGAAGAACCTCATCTGGTAGAGTCTTCTTTCTGGGGAAAAGTGGTGACAATTATCATAATAAGAAATAGAATTCAGTAACTCTTAGAACAACTGAAGCTGATTATGTTGCTACTACTCAAGATGAAACTAAACTATTATGGATGAAGACTCAACTCGAAGATTTGCTTATTGAAGTAATTATACCATTGCTCTTGGGTTGTGATAATTAGAGTGCAATAAATCTTACATGAAATACGGTACAACATTCTCATTCATAACACATTGATATAATGTACCGCTTGTCATAGAGAAGTGGGAGAAGAATGAATTGAAACTGAAGTACGTTCCTAGATCCGAGCAAGTGGATGATATATTCACAAAACATTTACCAAAGGAAACATTTTCAAAATTAAGGTTGAACATGGGTGTCCATCCTCCATCTCATCAGGGTTATGTTACATGTTTCTGTCCCCACTCTCATATTTACTTTAGATAGTGTTTTCAATGGGGATAATTGTTTCATAAATCTATCCTTATAGATTCATGCATAAAGAGGGATTTGTGGGTAAGCTGTGATTACATCATGTGTATGTGAACTATTATAACTGTTTGTCAGAGTGGTTGTATGAAACAATTTTTTTTCCACGAAATTTAAAGAAGTGTTGAATTCTAAAGTAAAATATTGATAGGTGTTATGAAGAAGGATGAAGAGATATGATCATTCGATTTCATAGTCACTACTTTTGGAAAGAATGGTTTTTCGTTGTTAATTATTCTTGTTTCCTACAACGAGTGAGCTCACCAAGGTTTAGAAATGATGATAAGTAATCCATTTCTTAAGGATATAATGTTCAGAGATTTATGAATCTGGTTTGACAAAAAAATTCAAAGGGAGATATTGTTGGGAAAAAATTGGACGGATAATCCAGTAAGAAGAGTTTTCCATTACAGAGTGTTGATTTTTGTTGTCAAATAAGCTACGTAAATTCACTATGTAAATGACTTTTAAACTAAGATGATGCTTTTATGATTTGTATTTCACAAATAACATAAGTTCGGAGATCTTGTGATGCATGCCTTATGAAGGATAGGGAGAGTAAAGGAACTGTTTTTGGAAAAAAAAAAGTGACATGCAAGTCAAAAGTGGCGCACAAGTTAATGATGGGCATGCAAGTCAAAAACGGTGCGGAAGTGTGGAACACAAGAATATGTGGAGTGCTAGTGTATGTTGTGTGCAAGTCAAATTTCAACATCATCATATCAAAATATGTCAAATGAATGAATGTGTCGCGCAAATGCTGGTGCAGCGTGAAACTGCTTGAGCAGCGCGCAAGTGATGGAGCGGCGGCGCAGTTCCATGAAGGCTTATTGTAGTTCATGCAGACCTTTCAGGGAGCACCACAGGATGCCACATCTATGGTAGAGATAACACGTATCATTCAGCAGCAGCATCCGCCTACGATTTCAAGGGATGGGGGACCACATGCTATAGTGTCTTGGCAAGGATTGATGCAGACTATTTTCGATCATCCTGAGACGCCTCCAGGTCGGAGGGTCAAGATCGCGACTTACATGCTGCCTGATTCCACCAAGAGGTGGTGGGGTGTTACCACTCTGTCAGAGCATCATAGGGACATGGCGTGGGAAGATTTTCAGGCATTCTTCTATGACTTCTTCTTTCCCGAGACGCTGAGGGCAGATAGAGATCGAGAGTTCATGAATCGTCACCAGGGCGCTATATCGGTGATGGACTACTCTTCTCGTTTTAGAGAGCTTCGGCGTTTTTCACCCGTGATGGTGGGTGATGAGATGTTGAGAGCCTGACATTTTGAGTATGGTCTTCGGTATGACATCCGAGCGCAGGTGAATGTTTTCAGGATTCCTACTTTACACGCGATTTTGAACCAGGCGTTAATTACAAAGAGGATCCTGCGATAATCGAGTGGTGTGGACTAGGGCGGTTCAGCACTAGTTACTGGTATTGTTTCTGCTGGAAAGAGGAAGAGACAGATGGACTTCTCTCAGGCCGGCACTACCAGCCTTGCATCTTCATCAGGTGGACCGGTCAGGTGCCACCAGTATGTTAGAGAGGGGCATAAGAGGCCGCAATGTCCAGGAGACCCAGTGGAGTGCTGAGCTTACATCAAGATGGGTCATCTGCAGTGCTTTTACAGGGTGTTTCTACCAGTGGCTAGTGAGATGGGTACTATGCAGACTCCGTGTGCGGGAGCTTGACCAGTGGCTTTTTACCGGTCAGGGAACTGGAAGACATTAGGGCGTGCATGCAGAGATGGTGGCCATGGTCATGGTAGCCAAACACTAGGATCTCAAAGGCAGCAGGGCAGGACAGCTCAGGGTAGCCAGGCTATGTCACAGGGCCACGACACTGGGAAAGCATATGCAGTGCAACAGACCCAGCAGGAGTAGGATCCCAGAACTTCTATAGTTAGAGGTACTATTCTAGTAGCTTCTGTCTTCTCTTCGGTACATTTTGATATGGGTTCTACACATAGTTTCACATCTGTACCCTTTGTGAAGTTCCTTGGGCATTGTGTTTCTACTTCTTCTGATATCTTGAAGCTAGACACTATGTTGGGGACTAGGACAGTTTGAGTGCTTCAGTGCAAGAAATGCCCCCTTGAGGTTGGTGGGTGTCACTTCCTTTCGGACCTTTATGTCTTGTAGATGAAGATCTATGACATCATTCTCAGGATAGACTGGTTGGCTCCCTTTCAAGCCTTTGTAGACTACTATCGTCACAGGGTGCGTTTCACGTCACTAGAGGGCAGGGAGTTTCTATACAAGGGTGAGTGGGATGTTCAGGCAAGTCGAGCTGGACCAGAGCATCATGGGCGAGGTGGCGTCATATCCTAGATTGCGAGCGTATATCTGGATGACCAGGGGACTTGTCAGATGGATTTCCTGCCAGTTGTTGATCGTTTCAGGGATGTCTTCCCAGACGACTTTTCAGGTCTACCTCCGGTGCGTGAGGTGGATTTCTCTATTAAGCTAATTCCAGGAGTATCACCGCTGTCCATTTCTCCTTATAGGATGGCTACTCCTGAGTTGCAGGAGCTCAAGAGGCAGTTAGAGGAGTTACAGGAAAGGGGTATTATCTGACCTAGTACTTCTCCTTGGGGTTCTCCGGTCCATTTTGGGAAGAATGCGGATGGTACCCTCTGACTTTGAGTGGATTATCGGAAGCTGAACCAGTAGACGGTTAAGAACCGATATCCCTTGGTGAGGATAGATGATCTGTTTGATCAGCTTCATGGAGCACATGTGTTCTCGAAGATTGACTTGAGATCCGGATATCATCAGCTACACGTTAGACCATATGATATACCTCTCACAGCTTTTAGGAGGAGGTATGGTCTATATGAGTATACGGTTATGCCATTCGGACTCACGAACGCGCCAACAGTTTTCATGGCTCTGATGAATCATGTGTTCCATCCGTATCTTGATTCATTTGTGGTAGTATTCGTGGACGACATCTTGGTGTACTCTCACACTCGACACGAGCATTCCACCTATCATGAGATCCTATTGAGTACACTAAGAGTGAATCGGCTATATTCTAAGCTCTCGATGTGCCACTTTTGGATGGACCAGATTCACTTCCTGGGTCATATCATCTCAGAGGCAGGAGTTGCAGTAGACCCAGAGAATGTGAGAGCAGTAGTTTCCTAGGAGAATCCCAAGAACGTGTTTGAGATATGGAGTTTCTTAGGGCTGGGTGGTTACTAAAGATGCTTCATACAAGACATCTCCCTCTTAGCAGCACCATTGACTGGTCTGACTAAGAAGGGGGTGAAGTTCATTTGGTCAGAAGCTTGCGAGACAGCTTTTCAGGACCTAAAGGGAAGGCTGACATCAGCACCGATCCTGATACTCCCAAAACAGGGGAAGATCTATACAGTTTACTATGATGCATCAGGGATTGGGCTGGGATCCGTTTTGATGCTGGTCGACCGAGTTGTGGAGTACGGTTCTCGGCAGTTGAGGCCACATGAGATGAATTACTCGACACATGATCTCGAGTTGGCTACAGTTGTGCATGCATTTCGCTGTTCGAGACACTATCTATTGGGAGAGAATTGTGTGGTTTTCACCGACCACAAAATCCTCAAGTATATCTTTACTCAGCGTGACCTGAATCTAAGGCAGAGAAGGTGGGTTGAGTACACACAGTCCTTCGATTTTGAGCTTTCCTATACACCTGGTATGGGTAATGCAGTAGCTGATGCACTGAGCAGGAAGACTCAGATACAGGCAGTGCAGGAGGCTAGTGGTGAGTGGCAGCTTATTGATTTTTTCTCTGAGATGCATATGGAGGTGAAAGACAGTCAGGGGTAGAATTATCTTTCCTTGTTAGTTGTGACTTCTACCATCCTAGAAAGAGTGAGGATGAGGTAGCTATCGTATTCATAAGGACTATTTCTACAAGAGTCAGTGGAAAGTGAGGACCCTCCTCCCCGTTTGACGATAGGCGATGATGATGTTTTGTGTTTCTATGGACGTGTATGGGTTCCAGGGGATATATGTGAGAAGCTGATGCGGGAGTTTCATGCTTCATCTTGGGCAGTTCATCTAGGGGTTACCAAGATGTGTCGTGACTTGAGGCGTCAGTACTGGTGGCCGAGTATGAAAGAAGAGATAGCTGGTTTTGTTAAGGGCTGTTCCACCTGTCAACTGGTGAAGACAGAGCATCAAAGCCCAGCCGGGCTGTTACAGAAGTGGCCCATTCCAGAGTGGAAATGGGATGATGTCGCGATGGATTTCGTGACGGGATTGTTGAGGTCACCTCGAGGCAATGACGCTATGTGGGTTGTTGTGGACAGACTCATGAAGGTAGATCACTTCTTGTCGATCAAGGAGACATTCGGTGTGGACGAGCTTGGAAGTCTGTATATATGAGAGATCGTACATCTTCATGGGGTCCCTCGTTCTATAGTTTCATATAGGGACACCCTCTTGACATCTCGTTTTTGGCAGTGTTTTCAGAGGGTGCTAGGTATACAGGTGCTTCTGAGAACAACATACCACCCTTAGACAGATGGCCAGTCAGAGCGGACGATACAGGTGCTAGAGGACATGCTGCGTGCTTGCGTCCTAGACATTGGGGGCTCTTGGGAGAAGCATATACCCTCAGTCTAGTTTGCCTATAAAAATATTTTTCAGGCGACTATTGAGATGGCACAATACGAGGCTTTATATGGAAGTCCATGACGATCACCATTGTGATGGTTAGAGGCAGTTGAGGCAGCTTTACTTGGGCCACAACTCGTGCAGAAGACATCTGAGCAGGTCCAGATGATTCAGATGTAGATGGCTACCGTGCAGTCTCGTCAAAAGTCTTATGCTGATCGCCGCAGACGACCTTTCGATTTTGTGGTCGGGGATCAGGTTTTCTTACGTGTTTCTACGAGGTTGGGACACAAGTGGATCAGAAGACAGGGTAAGCTTTCACCGAGGTATGTGGGACCATTTGAGATTCTGGAGAGAGTCGGGCTGGTTGCCTATCTGTTTCAGTTACCGCAGCGGTACCGATCCATGCACGACGACTTCCACATGTCTCAATTGCATCACAAACATCATACCCATATCAAAAAATTCAGCCAGAGGAGGTTGAGCTTCATCACGATGCGTCCTTTGAAGAGAATCTGATCTGTATCGTTGACAGGAGAAAGAAGGTTCTCCAAGGCTGGTCAATTCCTCTCGTACGGGTGCTATGGCAGCATGGCTGAGTGTAGGACAAGACCCGGGAGCGGGAGGCCGACGTACGTGCTCAGTGGCCAGAGCTGTTCTGAGATTCTTCATCACCACCCTTGGAAGTGCAATTCAGGGACGAATTTCTATAAGGGGGGAAGTTTGTAAGAACCATGTTCTTATTTTAGAGGTACGAGATTTTTCTTTTCCTTTTCCTTTAGTGTTTTTGAGAAAATAAGGAAAATGGGGAAAATCCTGAATTTTGGAACTACACGCCATGTACTTTATCCACACGCCGTGTACTTTTAGCCGTGTTGGGTTGAGTACACGGGGCGTGTAGCCATGCCAGTGATGAAGGGTGTAGTAACCGACTACACGCCGTGTAGTGGTACCTTACATGCCATGTAGTCAGTCAGCATTCTTAAATAGTAAGGCAGTGGCATCGCCACTAGCTGGGCGGCAGTACATGCCATGTACTCAGGAGTACATGTTGTGTACTCATGTCGATGGATGAACAATGTGGCGGTGCCACCAGAGGAACAATTAAATGAAGGGAGTACACACCATGTACATGGAAGTACACGCCGTGTACTTTGTTTTTTTTCCTAAAACGGGCAGTAGCCAACCCTGTTCACAGGATTGGATTAGAACCGGAGGAAGGAGCTCAGGAGGAAGGCCGGATCTTAATGGATCAACCGATCGAGCACTGGGAAACCGATCTCACTTCTGTCGATCACGTTGGAACCATGCCGGTAAGCCCTCTCTTCTCCTAGCATGTTTCTTACCAATTCTTCTCCTAACATAAGTTATTTACATTTTAATGGGTTTTATTATTCGTCAGATCTATGCCGTTATTGGGTGTTTCTGCAGTCGGCGTTCGGGTATAGAGTTCGTTGGGGTATAAGGTAGGTGGATTTGTGTTTAGTTTTCTAACTGTTGTGTGTTTTGTGAGTTTTTGTGCCACGAACCCATGTTGGGGTGTCGTGTGGCTGAGGCTGTTGCTATGTTTAATGCCTAGAATTTCATAGGTGATTAAACTCTGATATTAAAATACTATTTGGGATCATTGCTTGGATCTGGAACCATCCCTGGGGTGTGATTCACTGTTTAGCCATTTGGCCAGGATACCCGAGGGTATTACATTAAAGTAGTTATTGTAGAATTTCTTTGAGAGGAATATCATGTTGCTTCTTGTTTACTGATTGGGCATGGCCCGATTACCAATTTTTGCTGAGTGCGTTTTTTGTATTTAGCCTGAGGGCGTTGTTGTGATTAGCCTGAGGGCACTGCACTATATAGACCGAGGGCTGTAGTTATTTCGCATCAGGGAAACCTTTCGTGCCTGAGGTCTTGACTTCTTTTCCTGATGGCGACAGTTCCTAGGCCTGAGGGAAACTTCTGTTACGCCTTAGGGCTATAACTGCGTGTTGGATTCTACTTACCTCAGGTAAGGTTTTGTTTGTCTGAGGACATGGACTGTTTACTTAGAAATGCATTGTGGTGATTTCTAATATTTAAATGGATTGAATGGATAATAAAATAGAAATATAACTGGAAATTAGTTACTTTTGAGTAATGCTTACATTATTGAATTTTACTACTGCACACTGTTGTTTCATGCTTACACACAGTTGGGTACGATCCTTTGGTGGGAGCTTACTGAGATATATTTCTCACACCCTGTTTGGGTCACACTTTTCGGCCCAAACAGATTACGTTGATGAAGGTGTAGATAGGGGGAAGAGTCCCTATACAGGTACTTGACTGTTGGTGTGGAGTAGGAGGGCATGGGACCGAGCCTAGGCTCGCGATGCTGCTGCTAGCTATTTTGCTTTGTTTTGCTGAACTCTGCTTTTGGTTGTATTGTATTGATGTATAACATGTTCTAGCTATTTTCCTAGAACTTAAAACATGTAGCATCATAACTTACATACTGTTAGTTATATCCACTACTGTAGTTATTTCATTTCTGTATGTTTACTGCTTCCGTTGTCGTTGTATGTTTATTTTGGTATTCCGCTATGCTACACTTTGACAAATGAGGGCATAGTTTCCCCACTATCATACCTAGGCCCACGCTGCTAGTCGGCAGCCTCTGGTGTTTGGGGAAATGCGCATGAGGTCACATGTTGAACCGGACTCGGGGCACCCCTTGCTTGGCACCCGGGTCTGGGACATTACATGTAACATACACTGTCTCTCACACAAATATCACATCCACATTTCCCAACATCCTCCTAGGTATCCGGTCACCTCCAGCAAGCTATTCATGAATCAAAACCCACATTATTTCTGACACATTTTTATCCTTTACATAATCTAGTAAAAAATAATGTACATTCATTGGATTTTTAACCATGAAACCATTTAACACATATTAATCAATCCTTTAATCTTTCAATATGCATTTCAAGCATCACTTCTTCTGCAATGTGCACTCAGCAAGAACCTTCTCAATATTTATCATATCATTAAGTGAATTTGTAATGATGTCACCTTTCCATTATGAAGAATCCATCTCGAATTAATATAACTGATGGTACTAATCCCACTGCATTGTATGTTTTTCATGCCCAACTAATTGATACTATTACAATGGATCTTCAATTTAGTGTAGACCATAAGTCTCCCACCAAATCGAATGTATCCCAATAAATATATTCCACTTAACCTGGATTACTACAATTAGTTATATCCACCGATGGTATACCCAAAATATTTAACTGATTAAAAATATTATCAAACTCTATATAATATTAATCTTTGTCATGTTATTTTATATACATGTCTTTGTGAATAAATATGTATATGAAATAATTAAATAACATTGATGTAATAATAATTTTATTAACGGAATGATGAAATAAATTTTAATAACATTATTAAAATAGATATAATTAGAGATTGTTAAATTTATAATGGAATTTAATAGATTTACTTAACCACATATAGATATAAGAAAATATTTGATTCTTATTCATCTTGTTATGAAAATATTTGAAAATGTCTGTGAAATGAATAGTATCAAAATCGACAGTAATGAAATTTTTTAAAAGTAATATAAAAATCATAATAATAATTAAAAATTAGATATATTTATAATATATTCATGAAAATTATAGATGTTTACTTTATTTTTTAATTTTCATCACATAAATAAAACAAACATAGATTTAATACTGAATAGATCATACCATAGTAAAAATTAAATTTTGTTAACTATGGGTTAGTCAAAATGATAAGGATTAAAATAATACCAAAACATGAGTAAATATATTTTTCTATGATATTACAATACAATAAAATATCACCTTATATTCCATGAAATTTGGGATGTATTTTGATTTACATTTAAATTACTATAAATTAATCATTTTGGAAATTTCTAAACAACACCTAATATCAATTATAAAAGGAAACATCTTCCCACACTTCATTTAGTCACTTTTACCCATCTATATCTACCATAAACATTTAAAAACTCTTCTACACTTCATTGGAAACATCATAGAGGTTATGTTCTTCTAAAAAAACAAACCCTAGTGTCCCTATGTGTATATCTAAATGTAGTTAAATGAATAAGTGGTAATCGATTTTACCAGATCTTTTAATATTACTTATTCTTATACATCAGTTTCAAGTTTTTTTAAAATAATAATGTAATAAAAAATATGTAAAAGTTATTATGAGATTTTATTCTGAATAATGAACAACCAAATTCAACCTTTAATCCATCCTATTAAAAACCAAATCACCGTGCGTGTGTATGTATGCCTTATCATCTCTATATCATGTTGCAATAGGGTTATCATCACCACTTTATTTTCATGGGAATAATAATAGAAATAATATATATATATATATAATAATGATAAAATTATATTTATTATTCGAAAAATATAACAACCACTTCTTTACCATTTCTCTATCAAGTGAATGATACCATCGCTCATGCGTATGTACGACCTACCGTCTCTATGAGGCGATGTGATTCATTTCAATGATCAATATTAATGAATTGTTATATAATTAATAAATATGATATATATTACCTTAAAATATTATTTAGATTATGGAACTAAATCCTATTCAAAATAATGAATACTTATATGGCAAGTGAATAACATGAAAATGAAGAAGTTTACACCTGAAAGAATGGTTAATGTGAAATATATTTAATAAAATACGGATAAATGATATTAGAAGATCATATATGGTATGATTAATGTGTATATAATTATAATATAACATAATTGAATAATATAAAATACTATAAAAAATATCATATACATGAAAATGAACTCAATCCTAAGGTAAGGGATTATTTCTCAACCACATTATTATTTGAGATTTTTTATGTTTAAGGATCATATGAGGTATATTTATATTCCATTTTAATGATTCCTAAAGAAATTCCATTTTTTTACAATATTTATATAATTTTATTTTCATTTTTATCAGTTAGTTAATTTTTTGTAAACAATTTTAATGGAATATTTTATCAGTTATCAAAATGAGGCACATTGTGAATTTTCAATCAAAAGTACGAAAGGAATGTATTTTAACTTATAATTATGAATGGATTGTTTCATATTTCATTAATTGTTAATTAATTAAACAATTACTTAAATTTATTATATGTTATTTGTAATGAATTTTTTTTCTATTAATGGTGAAATGATATTTACGACAAGAAAATTTTTTCATAGATGAAACAATACTTTCCACAAGAATTATTTTCAAGGGATATCCCAGAATGATTTTCCATCTATGATATTATTATTTGATGTTAAATATTCTTTAATTAGGATATGATATAATGGTATCATATTTAGTCTTTCTATGAATCATTTATGTTTATTATTCATTGAATATTTTGATTTTTCTTCTCTTCCGTGAAAAATGTTATGATGAAATTATTATGAAACCAATTTTTATGGGTATTATTATTATCCATTATTTATATTCTTTAGGAATGTATATGTGAAGATTTAAATTATATTATGGATGGTTCATTTATCTCCATCTAATTAATTTGATAATGATACAATATACTATGATTTAGTCTTAACATAAGTTGGTATTGAACTAGGTTCATATAGTACTAGACCCGGATGAAAAACTAATTCAATAATGGAATTTTCCAACAATGATAGTATTAGGAGTAAACCTTAACTACTAAAATGTTGTCAGGAGTGAACCAATTCCAGTATTATTTTGTTATAAAATTTCCATGGCTATTAATTATATTGTTTTTATATTCTTATATGTATGACATAATTTCATGCCTTATATTGTCTCACCTGGAATATGCTATATGAATCTATATTAACATCACTTATTTACTCCATGTAACAATATCATTATTTTTGATATACATGATATTATTTTAAAATGTTTTTTATATACTAACATCTTATGATTTTGTTGCTATTGATTTATCCCTATTGTAACCTTAGCACATGAGATCACCCTTTTCAAATGTTTCTTTTCCCTAGATTAAAAATAAATATTATATATAGGAATTTTAAGGGTTATGATCTTCATGGAAACATTTATGGAATTTCTCAAGAATTTATGTTTTTATTCCTATTTTGAAAGGAAATAAACTAATATGGTATTTGGGCATTTTTTTGTGAAATGATTAAAATATATCTCGATTTAGATGTAATATCTATTCACAAAAAGAGCATACTATTACATATGGTATCAATGAAGAGGTTTATTAAACCATTGAAAACTATGATAATAAAACATTAGTATAACCTATAAGGATAAGTGTATTAATATGTTACCATCATAATATTTCATTAACAATAATGAATAACCTAGAAAAAAACTATGGTAACATATATTAAATTTTTATAAGATGTTTCCCTTGACAATTGTTTTATACAACAATGATTATTGTTGATTACTAAATGATTTCTAGTTTTAGTTAGTGGATGGAAACCAAAGGAACTATGATTACAAAGAATGTAATGGAAAATCTAATATTGAACACCTGAGTAATCAAATTTTATTGGATATGGAATGAGAATGCTCATAATTAGGACCAGAAAACCTCATCAAGCTATGAATCATGTTGTACATACAAATGACAAAAGGAAATTAAAATGATTTTGTGAATCCTTCATAAGACAATATCAAATTTCTTTTAGTGGACCAAAAATTCCACTTGTTTTTAAGAAAACAATACATACCTCTTGGATAAAATTATCCATTTTCTAAAATTTAAAATGTGAAAAAGTAATTTTTATGGAGTTATCTATTTATTTTGGATGCGAATCAGTGGTGTAACAATATCTTTAATATTCTGGAATAAGATAAAATGTATTATATGACTTGGTATGAGTTAATACATTATTTTTAGATAGTTTCATCCCCGTATTCTTTACAAAATAGGGATATTGATGTTTCCTAACAATCTCATAGTTATAGTAATAAAAGAAGGATATAATTCAAATTAAACTCTAAAAAATATGTATAAGAAATTATTATATTTACATTTCTATCTTGGTGTGGAATGTAAAATAGAATAAAATTTAATAAGGTGATTTGTAAATTTTTTATATGTCGAAAAAGGGTAATCAACCAGTTGACTATCAACCAAATTGCAGTAATGTGAAATCTCCAAATTGTAAACCTCCAAATATTTTGTTTTTAAATTTTAAGAAGTTTGGGAAATACACTATCATGTTCCGAAATCTGAGGATTTATGTGAATATTATGAAAGAAAAAACATTGTAAATCGTGGGTTTTCTTGTTAAGGACAATGCACTGGTTCTGTGGAATTTTTGGACTTTTTCTCAAGTTCTAGGTGTAACATGTTTTGATTTTTAAGTGTCTACATGTATATTTTTCTCCCCATGTTTTATCATTGTCTTGTTTTTGTATTTTTGGATAAATATATGATGTTTATCCTTGGAAGACCACGGTGCATGGTTGGGGAATGAATAGTTCCAACCATGCATCCAATCTAGGAAACCATTCGGCTTGTTACAAAACCTACCTCACAACTACCACATGATTTGAAAAATCATGGGGTTGATTCCTATGTAATCATGGGGATGTTTCATCCTTAGGTAGTGTCTATCTCATAGTTACCACACAGTTTTTTCAACCATGCATCCTATTAATGTGACTTGCCCAGATTTTTTTTTAGGTTTTTCCATTTATTCTCTCTCAGGATTTTTAACCCAAATCAACCCTTTCCTTCCATGAATAGTGTTTGTGACTCTATGGTGCAATCCTCTTTCCCTACATGCCAACTCCTCTTTCCTTTTTTGTGGATATAATGTATATCTTCATGTTTTTTGATAAATCCCACAAGGTAACATCCTCTCCTCTCTCCCTCTCTATATTTCTGTTGCTTTCTCTTTAGTTTCTCTCCTACCATGTTCATGACTACCATGGGTCTTTTTACCTTCTATTATGTTTGGGTGTTTTTTTATTAATGGTTTTGCTTAATAGATCTATGGTTGGTATCACCTCATGGAGTTTTTTGTTGCATTTTGTAATTATGCCATGGATCCAAGGGAGGATTTAACATTCACATGGATTTTAAATTTAATAAACGTTTGTTTAATGAATTTTTCACCTTCTATGACAAATAAATATTGATATATTGCACCTGGTTTAATTTTTTTATGTTAAATGGTAGTTTTAAGCATTGTAATTTATTTTTTGACAATTATGCTTATTTTTTTATATAGTGCATACCAAGTGTTCCATGAAATGACTATCTAGATTTTTTGAGTAATATGATATATATAAATTATGGTTTAATCCTGAAAAATAAAATTCAGAACTTGGGATGATGGATTTGGGTTTCATGAAATATTTTTCAGCAATTTTTGTTAAAAAAAGTATATATTTGGCTTTTGGAATCAGTTCTTTATGTGATGATGAATTTTTCCCAGTTGTAATTTTCATAGAAAATGGTATTTGTTTAAAATTATTTTGTAAATGTTTTAATGAACTACTATAACTTATTTTTTTATTAAAAAATTCCATGTTTTTACCCCTTTATTAAATATGGATTTTATTTTTTATAAATGTTGGTTTTTTTGAAATACCTAAATGCATGTTTTAAAATTGGTGAAATTGATGAATGTGGTTAATATGAAAAACATAATTGGATATTTATCAATCCTTATCTTGAATAATGGATGGGTTTTTGTCCTTGGGGAATCCCCATGATCCATTACAATGTTTCCTCTGATGGAATACTTTTTATTCTATTTATAATGTTCCATGAGATTAGTCCTTGTTGAGACTCAAGGTGAGGCCTATTGAGAATTATTACAATATATTTATTGTGATTGGACGATCATCTAGCATTAGTTAGATCACCCCCATTAAATATGTGATACATAAAAACCTGTCATATTGAGATAATTTTTGGAAATTGATTGTTATACTGGTAGGTTGTGTACTGACTAGTGACCCACAATAGGTATATTGGGTTCATTACTATGGGATTTTTTCTCAGTCTGTCCTGAGAAAGGTTGTCCAATTTTATTGAGTGTTTTAATTTCATCGTATGTGGCATGCTACCGGGGATTTGGTCTCATGTATGGTGTCTTATATATTAATATTGATCTATTATGTTCTCTTATGTCTATTAGATTTTATCTTTCCATGATGATGATTGGTATATATGTATGTCTATTTACATTCCCCTTCATATGTGACTACTCTGGTACTCTATTGTGGTGTTTCTCTTGGAAAGTGGTGTATTCATTCCACAATATGTTATAAAAAATGTTTTCAAATGAAAAAATGTTTTCAACCTCTCTTGTTCTGGTTTAAAAGGAAGTCATCACATTCCCCAATTAAATGTTATGGTGACACTAACAGATCAAACCTAGGTATTAAAAAAATAAGGGTAATGTTTTTTATTTATTTTATTTTAAACGTTTAGAAAAATTAGTTTCATATATTGAAGTTCAATCATTCAAATTGATGATTCTTTTATTTTATATGAATTTTAATGGTAATATATTATCTATCTATCCAATTGTGTTTTAATACTCAGACAGATATTTATTTTCTGTTTTTATCCCTTTTGAAGGGTTTATCTTGAGTTCAGTCACCTTGGAAGATGATTGGTCATCGTGTTAGAGAGTGACCCATGGGGTCACATTTATATAATGTGGTTTTCATGTTTGGTTGGTTTGGTTGAGCATTTTTTTTCATATCATGTATAAATAATGTTCAGTTCAATTTCATATATATATATTGATATATTTGGTCAATCTTCTTATATTGAGTTTTCTAATTTATTATTTGGAGAAATGGTTCCCTTATTGTACACTATTTATCCTCGGTACTTGTTGCCAGCACATAGGGATCCCGAACGGCCTTCAGACATGTTGCATATTTTCTAAGGTGATTAGTTCATTGTTGACCAATGTTGTTTGATAAAAAAATGGTATCAGATGAGGTTTAATCTTAGAGGAAATATCTTTTCTGAGCGCCCTTTTATATTTAGGGATCTCAAGGTAGATGGAGTAGGATTTTCAGGACTCGGGAGGTATGTCTAGTAAGTGCTTCCGGAACAATTGCTCATTCTACTACTTGTATTTCTTTGTGAAGATTAGTTTTATTAGATTTTTTAGTCATTAGGGAATGTTTGGTGATTAGGATACAATTTGGTGAGTTGGGACCAAGGTATCCATGAACTCATATGGCCAAGAAATCCATAATAATCTGGGGGAATGGACCAAGAATTTTCTCCGAGTTGTTAGTGTGTTGGGCATATGGCTACCAACCATATAGTCAAGTCACCTTGGGAAATTTTTTACCTTTCTATGGGTCTCTTGGAACATTCTTGAATTCTTAAAATTTCATTGAATATCATTATCTTAGAAATGTGAAAATGAGGTTTTATTAAATTGGTGGATTTTGAAAAATTAGAAAATGTATTTTTATGATTTACAATATGAAAGGCTTTAGATTGTTAGGTTTTTGTCAAAAACATATATTCAGTTAAAGTGGAAATGGTTAAATGGTAATGGATTTGAATAACTGTTACATATGATTTGTTTAAATAAAACATTCAAAAAACATGGGTTATTTTGAATAGAAAGTCTTGTTGAAATGTGTTTGAATCGAACAAATTGGTTTTGAAAATTGGTTTTGAAAAATATTATTTTTTCTAAAATATATTTTCTTGAATTTGAAATGGGTTTTTATTATGATAGTTTAAAGAATATGAAAAGAGGATTTGGGGAATTTATTATAATGAATAGTGTTTTTAAATGAAAATTTTTATTAGAAAAATTTTTAATGATAAAATGGGTTTTAACAAAATGATTTTAAATGAAATGGAATTTTTTAATTTCTATAAAAATTTTGAATGGAATAGAGAGGTATTTGTTTTAAATTTGAGGGGTATTATTTTTATTCATGGTAAAGTAGTTTGTGGTGTAAATTATTATAATTGATTTTAAAATGGTGGTTAGTGGGCCCTTGGAAGGATCATGATTTAAAAATGGGTTGAATGGTGTGTTATGAAAAATATGATTGTTTAGTTTTTGCCTTTTTAATTGTCAGGGGTTCTCACATGCACGTTTTTGTATGCTACTGTGGATGCATGGCAGATATGGGTAGTGGGTTGGGTGCCCGGGGTGGCACAAACATGTGCACATTGGTGAGCCTTGACGAAACACCATTAAAGTGCATAAAAATCCATTATGTTTGTTCCTGACTCCGAAAATGTTTTAAAAAGGTGATTTTTGATGTTTATAATGGGGTTTTTCTTATTTTTAAGGCTGTTTTCTTTTGTGTTGGTTGTTCTTGAGGGTTATGTCGTTATGTTGTCTATATTATGTTTCTTGATTTTTCTTAGTTCAACAGTTTTCTACATGTATTTTTGATGGGTGATCATATTGTTGTTAAAAGTAATTCCTTGTTAGAGAGACTTCCAGTTCATCATGATAAGGATTTGGTGTTCAGGATCTGAAAACTAGATCCTCTAATTTTTTATGTCCAGTAGGATATACTTGAAGTGGAGTAATGGATGAAAAATATCAAATGGGACATTATCTTTATTAAATTACTTGAGTTTTTGAAGGTTATATTTGCAGGTTTCATGTGTGAAGGTTAACTATGGAAGTGGTGGAAGTTGGTATATTGGAATAATACTTATGAATATCATACATGTGGATTCTTCATGGATTCATTAATTCATTTTTATTTATCTAATAAAGAAAGAGTTAATAAGGGAATGTAGATGAGATTATTGACATTGGGTGATGGATCATTTTTGGTGTATTTCCATCTGTTTATGGACTTAGTTCTGATCCTTCTAGAGTATATTGAAAACGAGTCTCTAAAGGCTCGGCATTTTGAGATCATCCTTCATTCTGATCTATAGCTGAAGGTGTTAGAGTTCAACCTAAAATCATTTTCCAATGTGGTGAGGTATTCCTTTTATGTTGAAACTATAATGGTGGAAGTGATCAAGGATGTTCCCCCTCCTTTAGTCCCTCGGTGTAGCGAAGAAAATTCTTGAAGGAAGATGGGAAAGCAGTTGGAATATGATGGACTGGGGTGTGGGATCAAAAAGCCCTAAGATCTTTCATCATCCCTTTATGGTAATAAGGCATTTATATGATATCATTTTGGCACAATGGGACAGAATATGACTTCATGTATAGACGTTCTTAATCACTTCCATGCTTGTGGATTCCTTGGTAACATGAAATAATTCTACCTAGGCGTTACTGGTAAGAATCATCAAAGAAATCCTCATAAGTTATTTTCTATTGGGGGCTTGTTTCAGGTGTCTTTTTATAAGTTTCCTTCTAGAGTTTTGGTTCCTTGTCATGGTGGTTGTTCCACTGGTGTCTTTGTTTTCGAAATATATAAAATGTTTTGGGTCTTTTGGTTAACACCCGTTTTAAATGAAAGTGTGGTTTTATTTAATTGAAGTATGGGTTATTTACTTTCTACGAATATAATGTGTGCTCTTTTTTGTGGTTATTTAATCCTATATTCCATGAAAGAGGTGCTTCAACCTTCTGAGATCCTTCCATTGGTCTCATAGTGATGATGGCATGTAGTCACGAATTCCTATTGTATGTGATGTTTATTTATGATCATGAATCCACCATTGTAATTATGTTGTTCATAACAGTATCCTTTTTTGAATCACCCATGTGAGTTTTTTGTGGTCTAGATTTTATCTATAGAGTGGTGGGTAGTACTCTATTGTTATTTCAATGGTCCAATAATTATCCCCCTTCCCTCCCCACCTAGTGTGGTGGGTGTTTTTTATCCAGTTAAAAAGTATTGGTTCCATTCCAATCCCCTCCATTTGAGAGTGGGGAGTTTTAATTATTGTGTCATCTTCTTCATAACCAGTGTAAAATGTCCATTGTGAGTAAGTTCTGGTTGGCCTATGTGGGAGAGGCCTGGTTGAGGTTCATGTTTAATCTTCATTTGTTCATTATTAACTGGTTCATAATTGTGGGGAGACCAATTGTAGATCTAATTGTTTTTTATCATAATAATTAATGGGTTTTAGATAATTTATTATGGTGGGGTGGCCATTTGGATCTCCCACCCTCTAATGATCTATCTTTGATGGTTTGACCTTTTCCGTTGTTCTAGAGATGTTGTTGTAGAGTGTTGTTTCATTTTGGGATATGGGATTGAGTTCAATTGTTTAATGATTAAATTTTAATGATTTAAATAGGTTAAAATGTGGTAATATATATTTATTAAGAATATATCAATTGGCTGTAGATTGTCATCGCCATTCGGGGGTGGAAAACAATAATGGTTGGGGGAATTTTCACACTAATTGTTTCAAGTTGTGGTTTATTCTACGGTTCAGGTTAATTTCTAGTCTTTTTATTGGGTTCCAGGTGTAAAGGGTGTTTTTTTTGAAGTTTCTATTTGTATGTGTTTTTTTTTCATGGTTGATATATGGCTTGGATGGTAGTATTTAGAGAATGATTAAAAGTTAGTACTAGGAGGACCCTGGAGCATAGATGGTGCAATGTTAGTTCCAACCATGCATCTAGTCCTAGAAATCATGCATTCAATTCATTGGTAAACATGTTTCCTTTTCATCCTTGGGAAGTGTATACCACATGATTATCCCAAACTTTTCTAAACTATGTGGTCTAACCGTTTGAATTTCCCCGATTATTTTTAGGGGTTTTCAATTATACACTCTTTTAATTTATAACCCAAATGGACCCTTCCATCACTTACCGAGTTCGTGTGACCCTAAGGGGATCTTCCCATTCTCTCCCAGGAATCTACTCCTTCCATGGGTATAAATCTAAGGCGTTTTTTCATTTTTTTGATAGATCTTATACGGTAACCTCATCTCTTCATCTCTCTCTCTCTTTCTTTCACTTATTTTCTCTTGGGTTTATCTTCACCCATGATCATGCCGACATAGTGTTTTGTTTTTCCCTTTGATTATATTGTGTTGTTTTTTCATTATGGGTTTCTCATTATAGATCTTGTGTTTTTAAACCCTCGTGAAAAGTTTTTCACGGTTCATTGTTGTTGTGCCATGGATCAGATGTAAAATTTTTCATGCACATTCCTTTTAAATTGATGATTCATTAGTTTCATTTTTTAAAAACTTCTATAACAAATAGATAGTGGTATTTCGACCTATTTAAAATGATTGATGTAAAAATGCTAGTTTTAAGAACTATTTTTTTATAATTTTTATTTTTTTATGTTTCACCCAAAAAAATGTTTTATGAAATTCCCGGTTGAATTTTATGTGTAATTTGTGGTATGTAAAGCATGGTTTATCCTTGTTAACATATGTTTATCATGTGGAATGATTTCAATGGGTTTCTTGATGGATGTTTTAGTAGTTTTAGGTTAAATAATGTGTGTATTTGGATACTTAAATAGGGTTTTTATGTGATGATGAATTGTTGGACGATTGGAAATTCCATAGAAAATGGTTTTGGTTTGAATGTGTGATAGAAATGTTTTATGTAAATTGAATAAATTATTTTGTTATAGTAAAGTGATTTTTTTCACATATTCATTAATAATGGATTTTATTTTTTATAAATGTTTTTTTTTGAAATGCATAATGGCCCTTTTGGAATCATTGTGAAATTGATGGAATTTTGTATTATGAAAACCTATTTTGGATGTTTATTGCACGTTGTCAGAAATAATGGATAGGATGTCCTCTAAGTGGAATCCACAAGATCCATTATCTAGGCTCATAAATTGGATCCCTTGGAGTTCTATTAATATTACCGAATGAGATTAGTCCTTGTGGAGACTCTAAATTATGACTATTTATAATTTTAATTAAATATATCATGTAATTGGATGCTCGACTAGCATATGTTGGCATAACACCATTATATATATGAGACATAAAAGCCTGGAATGTTGAGACTATTTTCTGACTATGATTTATGCACTTGCAGTTCTCATACTGACCAGTGACCAATAGTAAGTGGATACATTTGGTTTATTACTATGGGATTTTCCCTTCATCTTTAAAAATTATGGGTGGTCGAGTATATTGAGTGTTTTCATTTCGTCATGTCTGACATGATACACGAGATGTGGTCTCATGTATGGTGTATTTCTGATTACTCTTGATCTCATGTGTTCTAAATGTATATTAACTTATAGGTTCCTGTGATTATTATTGTGATACTGGTATGTATATTAACATTCCCTTGATATTTAAAAGATATTATACTCTGGTCTGCTGTTTTTATTAGAATGTGATTTTTTGGTTCTCAATGTCGTGATGAAAAACGTTTTGAAATGAAAAAGCATTATTAAAACCTATAATGCCAATGTAAAATGAAATCCTCCCTTTCCCTTTGAAAATGATATAGTAACACTAACAGATTGAACCTATCATTGAAAATATCTAAGGGTAATGAATAATACATTGTTATTACGTAAAAACATGTAGAAAAGAATACTTTAATATATTTTAGTTCAAAAATTCTAATTGATGATTCTTTTATTTAATGGATTTTAACTAGGAATAGATAATCATTCTAGCCTATAGAGTTTTAATACTAATTCCCATAGTTTTTTATGTTTTTTTTCATATGTGTAGGTTTTAGATTGAGTTCGGTCCCCATGGGCGACCAGTGCGCATTTTGTTAGAGTGTAAACTGCAGGGTCACATGGAGATAGTGTGTTTATAAGGATTGGTAGGTATGGTTGTTATGATTTGGTGTATTTTTTATATTTTACATCAAATATATTTTTTTCAGTGTTATATACGTATTGAACCTCTTGTGAATCTTCTTTTGTTGAGTTTATTTATTAATTGAAGAAATTGTTCCCTTGTAGTATTATTTTGATGCCTAGATGTACCTACAAGAACATGGGGATCGGGAACACCCTCTAGGCCATGCCACATATCGACTCAGGTGACTGGTTTAGGGTTGACCCATGTAGGTTTTTGACAATCTATGAAAAAAAATGAAAAACATTGAAATCTTGGGCTATCATAATTTAAGAAGTGAACCATGATAATTGGGGAATACAAGTCCTCCACTGATTTTTTGTGAATTATTTATCAGATTTTCATTGAATAAGATAAGCTAAAATCATATTTTTTATCAATTTTTAAATTTAATGTGATTATCTACATGATTTATAGAATAAGGAAAATAGAAATTATATCTGTATAAAATAAACCCAAGATTCCAATGAATTTTTTTATTACAAAATTTCTTAAATATATAATTAAAAATGATGTGTGTATTAAATATGGTATTCATGTTATTACCATGTTTTAATAGAATACATGGTAATGGTATTTACATGTTTGGTTTATGAAAATTAAGAGTACATACTATTGTATAGGGGATTAATGATTAATTGATCTATGAAATTTAGTATCATTCCATTGGAATGTTTTGGATCTTATTTTATTTTAAGGTTCATAAGGGAAACCATTTTTGATATTTTTATCATTGTCCTTTTGATGTGTTTTTTTAGATTAATTAATTACATAGCCATATTAATATTTAGTCGTATTGGATAACATGTGTTAACCATTCTCGTTATGATAACCATTGGTGGAAGGAATAAATTTGTATCCTATCAAGGATCTCATGATCCACTAGTACTTCAAGCATAACAATTTCAACCCCATTTGTTGGAATAATTGATGAAGTAAAAATTGATCAAGTCATAACCAATGGATGATATTGTTCTTATAAAAAGGAATGAAATAAAATAAGTATGTCTTACCATTTTTTATATAAAAAATTATCCTATTGTCTTTATTTATGATGATATCAATGACTTTTATAATTCCCTATCTTTAAATTTTATATAATCATGAGTTATGTAAATAATTCACAATGAGTATATTTTTAGGTTTATAGCATTATATAAATTGGCCATTACTATTACATAATAAAAACATAGAAATTAAAAGTGGAATAATCCATGTGTATCTATTTCATCCATAATATAGAAACATTAAAAAATAAACATGGTTTCTTTTCATGTTTAATCATTATATATTTAATTGGATTCCATCCTAAATTATATTTGCCCTTAAATCCTAATAAGAAAATTAAAAACATGGGATGAGTACAAAAAATCTCAGTAAGGGACATAAAAATAATGAAAAACCATTAGTCTTGTTAAAATATTGTAACCCATTAAATGTTATTTGAGTAGATGAAACAAATAATATTCACATGAATAACATTCATACTTTTTTCTCAATGAAAACACTAAAACAAATAGCATGAAATTAAAACATATTTATTTGACTTTGAAAACCATATACATAAACCCCTTTCAAACATCTTCCAATTTGAATAACCAAAGGGTTGACTTTCATATTGGAGATATATAATAAGGATCACCCTTTGTATAAGCTATATTTAGCTCACCCAGGAGCTATAATGGGGCTAAACCCTTCCTATAACCTTTTCCTTGATTACACGTGAGTTATAATGGTGCTCAACCCTCCATATAAGCAATATTTGGAGCACATTTGAACTATAAAATGCCTAAATCCTTCATATAAGTTGTATCATTCCCACATGTTTCATATAATTCTCATTTTCCATTTCATCAAGAAAACACATTCATCACAAAACAAATTTTTTGAAGGATTATTCTAATCGCATATGAAATGAATTTACATATAAAAATACCATTTGCATTTAAAACACATTTTTATTAACAAGATACTTAAATAAAAAATAAGGGATTTATTTTCACTTTAATGGAAATTATGGCTTATAGAGGAATCCAAATATCAAATAATGGTTATGTAATCAGTGAAGTCGTTGTTGCTGTATATGTTAAGAAAACATTAGTTTTGACTTTTAGAATAGAAATTAATACACTTCATATAAAAATATTCTATTTGAAAACCTAGAATAAAATTCATAAAATTTCTTGTATATTCATTTTCTACACAAATATATAAATATTTAATTTAATATCAGGAAGAAAGTGATTTTATAATTAAATAATTAATTTTTTAAGGTGTCCCATTACACTTTGACCATTTAAATATTAATATACATTGTCTAATAACTAAAAATAGTATAGATAAAATATGGATATGAAATGTCCATGAGTGTGTATATACACCTTATAAAAAAATAAATGTGCATATTATCATGAAATTCCCCAATGAAAGTAGATTGAGTTGAAGTATAGTACCTTGAGTCAGATTTGTCTTGTTCATTAATTAATTTCTTGAATAATAAAAATAGGTTATGTTTTTTCTTAATTTAGAACCCTTTTAATGATTATTATTAATTTTATATCACATTTTACCATGTTATAGAAATTACTTAATTATTTGAGTTCATATTTGACATTTTGTCGAAGTTCGGTATTTGAGTAAAAAATGTACTTGTTTTGGTGATAATTACCCCTCTGGTCATACATATATTATCTATAGAATACTCTTAATTAGCTAAATATCATATTTATGTTGTATATATTTATTTATAATATTCCATAACATTTGGAGATATCAAAATGATATGCACCATTCATGGAGAGGTAGGTCATACGTACACATGAATGCTATGTAAATTTCTTTGTCATTTAGAGGAATAAAAGAATCAAAGATACATAGGTAGATTATAATTAATGTATAGTATCAATGTTATATATGTCATATAAGTTCATTAAATTTATATTAATATTTTCTATTTATTTCATTAACAATTCATATCATTTTGAAGGGTGGTAGTCTAAACTTCCCTAATTCAAATTATCGTAATTACAAATTATAGAAAGAAAAAAAGGAATTTTGTATATTAAAATTATGTAATCATAGATAAAATATAAATATAATATATATAATATCTAAATTTATTTCCATAATAATGTCCACCATGATCATCATAGGATAAAATTTAATAATCATTGCTTCGTGAGGCAGTAGTTCACCTTATACAGAACTGTATGTTCTATATCTATTAGATGGGGTCATGTGTAAGTGTATGGCGAACCTTAGCATAAAAAAATCATAGTATATTTCTGATACTGGATTTTTACAAAATAATTGAATAAATATGTATTTGTGGGTTGAATGATTATAAAAAATAAATGGACCTTGAGGGAAGAAGTTATATATAAATCGGGTAACTCATTATTTTTTCCAACATGTTTTCTTGAATTTTCATAATCCCAGGGCAAGGATTATAGTTGGAAGGTATGTATTTTTATAGATTATTTGAGAAGAAGTAGGATGATCAAAGGGGCTTGAGAGGGGTGTGTTAGTGGTAGAGTTAGTGGCATCTCATAAGAGGGGGGAGGGGAACTTAAGGAAAGTGTTGAAATAATATTTTATTATAAATTAATATTAGAATTATTAAAGTTAAAAAGAGATATATTTAGTGGAAAATATGATAATGGTTATATATTATATAAACCAATAGGTTTTATTCATTTTTAGGTCACAAAATTATCCTTATATTTTAGCTTTAATACTTAGCTGAAAACATTATCTCTTACCTTGTCTTATTATAGATTCATAATATATGGTTTCTATAGTTACTGTAAAATGAAAAGAGAACCAAAATCAGATCATTAATGACATTTGAAACATTATATAAGTCAGTTGCAAGACTCATTTATTTTTTGGACTATTATATCATTTAATAAAAAAGTATTTGTTTTAAAAACTCATTTATGTTAAATTTGACACTATTTATATATTGATTTTGTTAATGTTATGTAAAACATGGTTCCTTTTAATGAAAGACATTAAATCATCCATCACATCTTAATGAAATAAAAAAATGGAGATGGCATTAAAGTTCTCAAATTAAATTTCTTATAATATTTATATTATCATTTATTTTAATATTTCATTAATAATGTTATTGATGAATCATCATTGTGTCACAAATATATTTATTAATTTAATATCTAAAAATTATAAATAAAATATCATGATATAGGAAATATATTTTGATTTATAATTAATATTTATAGTTCAATATATTATTTAATAAATACAAATTAAAATTATTTTACTTACGAGATACATGTTTGAGTTATATTTCCCTTTTCTTTAAATTAAATATTACAAAACATCATTACTACAACTAAGTCGCTTTATGGGGTCCTAAATTCAACTGATGGATGAAATTGGTAAAAAATATATAATCTAATATGATTAGAACATAATTTAGGGATTGTTTATATTTATATAATATTATTTTTAACCCTTATTTACCTGATTTACCCATTTACCATAGTAAATGAAAATTATTATAGAAGTTACTATTTAGAAAGTCCAAAAATAAAAGGTTTCTATTTACATAACTTGAAAATTATGATTCCAAATTTGGAATCCATATTTCAAAATTAAAAACATATAATTTAAAGAAAGTAATTTAAAATTAATTCTCATTGTAAAAACTAGAAATTTAGGTTTTAAGAAGTAAAAACTATCAAATGATTGTCATGTGTTTTTGTAAAATTTAAATGTAAAATCACTTCTAATGAAAATAATTAGATTAAATGATAAAAATAAAAAATTGAACTTTCAAATAAATTTAAATGTCAATCTATCAATGCAAATAAATTTTATGAAAATTCTTTTTAGAATTAAAATGTTGTATTTTCACTATTCATAAAAATATGGAATTAATCAGAAAAATACCAAAATTTCAACTGAATTAAATTTTAATTTCCTGATTCCAATGATTAATTTTTTTTATAAAATATAACATATAAAAGTGAAAAAAACTATTTTTAAAAATGGTTCTCCATCAAATGTTAGTAAAATGACCTTTTAAAAATATTAGATTATTTTATTCATAAAATTGGATTCATTCTCATTTTAAGACTCTAAATTTAATTTTAAAATGTATAAATATTTTACAAATGTTTAATATCATCAAATAGTTAATTATTTTCATTTCCTCGAGTACAATGGCTATGCATTAACATCTATTTTAAATAATAATATTATTGTTGTATTATTTTTCTGTATAACATAGTGTCATGTGAAATGTAATAGTGACCCCATAAAAATAAAAAAAATATTAAACTAAAACATATTAGTATATAAGAATTTGTATTATTCTATAAATACCAGGAATGTTATAGCATTCCACCATTTTTTAAATTCATTCATCACAATTTTAATATTGGGCTCAAAAACTTCATTGAAAATCTAACATTAGAAAAAGAGTACAAAAACATTCACATTAAAATAATAAAAGATAAGTCCAAAGATCACCTGAGCTATAATTTTCTAGTGTTCCCTCTATGAAAACATTGAAATTGATGATAAAACTAACTCTTAAAGACTAATACAGAGTGATAGCGAACATCGTTACTAAAATGTTATCCATCAAAACCATAATTATGTGATGCGTCAAAAGACCATTGATAAATGTAAATGAATAATGTTATTGTTTTAAGATACATTTGATATAGTGGTAGAAGAGAGTTTCTTCCTATAATAAGAACATAAATAGACATAATTAGATTATGTATTTATATTTTATAAGCACATTTTCATCCTCAAAATATTCCCATAACAAGATGTAAATCTATAAGAATAACATTTTGTAAAAAATGATCACAAAAAATATAAAGGATATAAATATCTTAAAACTATGCTCTACAAGTAATATCATACTTCCATATTAATAGATATTCATACATAAACATAACCCCCCCCCAAACACCTCAAAGAAATGTCATTAATAACTTATTATCACATCACAAAAAACATCAGAATGTGTGTATAAAACCTTGAACTTATGGTCATCCATAGAAAAGTACCAGGATCCCAGGAGCTTCCATCAATTCACTAGATGTATTAATAACAACTATTTTAAAAGAAAAATAATTTCCCAAACCTTTTTGTTTTCAATCATATTCATTTCCTCCATATGTAATTAACTTCAGACACTCTTTTTCATAATATCCCAACTCATTACAGTTAAATAATCATACTTTAGACTAGATATCTCTTATCTTATTATTGGACTATTCAAGACCCTTTAATTTCTAGTAATGAACCTTGTGACCAAACCTACCACACATATAACTCTCTCCAGATCCAGAAATACATTCACCATAATGTAATTTACCAAACATGGAACAAGTTTTTGGATTACCTCTAAAATTATTTGTTGGTTTCTTCCCAATTTATTGGAACCTTGATCATTTAATACTCTTATCAAGTCATGGATCAAATGTTGCTGAAAACTCCATTTCACCTCTACCCACAAAATGATCCACATTTTCCTAACTTTTTAATTCTCAGGATTCCAAATAACATCCTAGAATTCATTTCAATACTTAGTAAAATCAATTTATTTTACTGCCAATGTCTTGAATAAAATCCAAAACATACCTGCCCATTCTTGTGATGTTCACTTAATATGAAGAAACTAAATCATCAACCTTTTTCATTAATTAAAATAATTGTTTCTCCATCATAGGCCGATCAACCTTCGAGAAATATTTCTTACCAAAAATATCCCTAGAGTCATTACATTCTAAGGAATCAAGATCATTTTTCTCTATAATATTCAAAACTAATGACCACCATCGATTAACTTCACCTTCCAAATGATAGATATTACGATTTACCTTTTTTAACATTACGAACATACAATGAATTCAAATATGTTCTCCTTGGTATTGATCCATCCTTTATCTACCACTAGTTTAGATTGTCCCTAAAATGATGGTGGATGTTGCCTCATAAAATGATCCACCACTGACATATTCATCTGTGGTTGATCAAGATGATCTCATTAATGGATACAACTACGATCTATAGACCGTGTAAACTGCTTTATCAATACATAAAAATGTTCATTTCCAATTCTCACCACTTCATGTTGTTGATTTCAATGTTTTTTTCCTCTCTATGCCTTCCCATTACACCTTTCATATTTCCTCTATGGAAGTCTATTTAGAGAAAAAAAAATTAGATGAAGAAATCATGTAATATTAATATAGTACATCATTTTAACTTAAAAAATTATTAAAATCCACTGAAGGAAAGAAAATAACACCATACAAACCATTAAATTTATGTAAACTGGATTATATTACCCACTATAATTCCTTATCCTTAAAGGTCACATAACCATGAGTAATGTCAAGAATTCACATTGATAATATTTTCAGTTTTAGATATTTGAAGAATTGATCTATAACTATTGCGTAATAAATACATATAAATATAAATTGGAAACAACCAAATGTAAATATTTCTTTTTTAACTGAGAAAATATAAAAAAACATTGTTTCCATTCATGATTAATCATCATAACAATCCCGAATTTCATCCTTGACTGTATTCTACCTTAAATCCCGTGAAAAATTTTAAAAACTTGGTATGATCATAAATTTATTAGTAAGGGCCATAAAAATAACGAATATTAATAATTCTAGTTAAAACATGATAACCCATGACATTTTCATTGACTAGATGAAGCAAAACATTTTCACATGAATAATAGTCATACATTTCGTTCAATGAAGAACACTAAAACCAATATAAAGCTATTAAAACACCTTTTGGTGACTAAGAAAATCATAAAAATAAAACAGTTTAAAAAACATTCACCCTTCGTATAACCTATATCGGGCTCACCTGTTTGATATAATGGGGCTCAACCATTCATATATGTTGTATTAAGGTAACCTGAGAATATAATGGGGCTCAACCCTTCGTATATGATATATTGAGCTCTACCTAGAACAATAATGGGGATAAACCCTTCTAATATGATATATCGGGCTCACATAATTCCTATAAATCTCATTTACCATTTCATTGATAAAACACATTAATCATAAAACCCATTTTTTGAAATTTTGTTCTAATCCCATATGAAAACAAATTCGTATAAAAATACCATTATAATTTAAGAACACATATTAAATACTAAGATACCCAAATAATTTAATAAGTTATATATTTCCATTTTAAAATACATTATGACTTATAGGGGAAGCCAAATATCGGATAACAGTTACGGTAGTGGTGATGTCATTGTCACCATATACATTAAAAAACATAATTTTTTTTTAAATAAAGTAAAATGCTTCGAATAAAAATATCTCTTTTGAAATGAGTCAATTAAATTCATACAATTTCATATATATTTAATTTATACCCATATAAATAAATTTTTTATTCAATATCAAGAAGAAAAATATTTGATAATTAAATAATTAAATGTTCATGGTGTCCCATACCACTTAAAAATTTAAATATTAATCTCAATGATGTAATAAATAACATTACTATTTATAAAATATTGATATGAAATGTCATAGTGTCTTTATATACACCTTATAAAATAATAATGCTGCATAGTATCAAGAATTTCTTCATTGAATGAAGATTGAGATGAAGTCCCTTACCTTGAGTTCAACTTGTCTCGTTCGCCATTTAATTTCATGAATAGTAATCATAGGATATTTTTTAAATGATTTAGAACATTTTTATAGTTTATTATTAATTATATATCACTTATTACCTTGTCAACACCATTACTAAGTTTTTTTGATTCTATATCAGACAATTTGACAATGTTCTGTATTTGAGTAAAAAATGAACTTGTTTTGAAGAAAATTACCACTGTGGTCATAAGTCCATTTTATCTAGAATATTATTAATGATTTAAATATCATATATATCAAATATTTATGTATTTATAATAGTACAGAACAGTTGTATATTTGAAATTAAATGCACTGTTCATGGAGACGGTAGGTCGTACATACACATGAACACTACCTGCATTTCACTGTTATATTAAAGGGGAAAAATATACATAGTTATGTCATAATTATAGTGTAATATATATTTTTATATGTCACATATGTTCATTAAAAACATCCATTACATGTTCCATGTATGGCATGAACGAGTCATATAACTTTGTGGGGGCAGTAGTCCACACTTCTCAAATGAAATTTTCGTAATTACATTATAAGAAAATCATAAAAGTATGTTATAATAAAATTATAGAATCAAAAATACAATATAAATATAATATATATCATATATAAATATATTTTCATCATAATTGACACTATTAGAGGGTGTAGGAGATAATTGAACAATCATCATTTTGTTAGGTAGTAGTTAACCGTACATAGAAATAAAATGTTCTATATCAATTAGATGGAGGTGTGTGTAAGTGTAGGAGTATAGCTATAAGGCCCAAACCTTAAACCTTACTTAATATTGAATTAAATGAATAATTCACATTGAAGATATTTTCATGGTTTAGAGTTTTAGATAATTAGGACATAACTATTACATCTCAAAAGAATACAAAGTAGAAACTTCTACTATGTTTCCATAAAATAAACTCTTAAAAATAAACATGTCTAGTTCCATGTTTAAGATAGAATGACTTTCCCTTGATCCCATCCTTGACCCTATTCCACATTAATTCCTGTGAAATACATTTCAAAAAAACATGGGGTGAGCATAAAAAGCATAGTTAGGGATACACAATGAATGAAAAATGTTAGTATTTTAAAACAACAAGTAAACCAAGTATACTTTATCAATGTAACAATTTTCACCTTTATGAATTAGTAAAAACTCTTCACTGAATAGAAGTTCATTACTTACCCTTCTGTAACCAAAATATTACCATAAAACCCATATAAGGATCACAGAACATATAAAGGTTACATTGGACATAAACATACTTAAATTGAATAACCATATGGTCGACTTCCACACAAATCACTTAATGGAATAGCCATACGGCCGACATCCATACCCAATGCATTTGAGGTTATAACGTAACCACTCATACTAGTATTCACGACACCACTCGTAATATGGTTTATCATGTAACCACCCGTCAAATGTCCAAGTACCATTATAAAATCATAAGACATAAAACAAATATAATGGAAAGAAAACATTTCCAAACTTTGACCAAAATATATCACTTAAATATATTGACATAACAAATCCATTATAAAAACCATTTTCAATACTAAAAAACATAAAAGAGTATATGGTATTTATTTCAGTTTAAAAAACATCTCGGCTTGTTGAGGAAGCCAACGACCAAATAATACTCGTGGCGGCGGAAAAGGTCATTGTCACCACATACGATAAAAGAAACATTCCTTTTTTTCATTTAGTAAAACGCTTCGCAGAAGAAGATTTTTTTTGTATAAATGTAAAAGTCAAAGGGGTTTATACACCGTATAAAAGATAGTTGTGTATAAAATGAAATATGCCTCAATGAAAGGAGATTGAGACGAAATCCCTTAAAAAGATCATTTATTAAATAAAATAGATCTATTGTGTGTATTCACTATAAAGACACATAAAGAAAGTAAAAAATCAAAATAAGACATAATAATATCATGATATAATTTGAAAGTAGGAGATTAACCCAAAGAATGGAAATTGGGTTAAGAAGTTCCCTTACCTCGGGTCCGACTTGACTCAATCGTTGTTTAACATCCTGAATAATAAACCTGAGTAAATTTCTACTTTCATAAGAACCTTATTCAAGTTCATTGTTACTTTTATATCACTTATTACCATGTTATAAACATTATGTAAACATTTAAGTTAATAATGTTTGTTTTTTCGATATTTGGTTCTTAAGTCGAAAGTGGACTTCTTACAATTACATGTTGTTCGTGTGGTCAAACGTTCATTATATCCAGAATGATATTCATGATTTGGATATCATATATATCATATATATCAAGTATATACTTTTATTTATAATATTACATAATCATTTAGTGGTAATAAATGAAATGCACCGTTCATGGAGACGGTAAGCCGTACATATGCATGAACGCTACTTCCATTTCTATGTCATATTAATGTAATTAAAACTAAATGAGAGGTATTTATATTTTAATTCCATAATTATATTAATAATTTAGATTTAACATAAATCATATATATCCATTATATATATGTACTTATCATAGTACATTACATTTGGGGATAAGAAATGAAATGCACCGTTCATGGAGACGGTAAGCCGTTCGTACGCATGAACGCTACTTTCATTTCTATCTCATATTTTAATGGAGTGAAATTATAATGATATAAAGGTATATTATAATTCCAGTATAATATCATATATAATATCATTAAATACATCCTTTATACATCCCACGTATGGGATTAATGAATCTAATCACTTTGAGGGGGCGGTTGTCCGCACTTCATAAAATGAATATATCGCGTATACCCATAACGGAATCCATAAAGTTTTTCCATAAATTAAAAATACATAAGAATATGGAAAACATAAACATATTATATATCATATATAAATATAGTGACATCTTAATGGCCACCTTTGAAGGTGTTAGAAGAATATTGAACAATCATCATTTCGTGAGGTAGAAATTCGCCATCCACTGAAACAGTATGTTCTTTAACCATTAGATGTAGGTGTGTGTATGTGTATCTAGAATGATTATTATAAAAACATCCTAGTATATTGAAGAAACTGGAGTTGTTAGAAAATAGATTAATAAAAAGAGTTTAGTGGGCTGGAGAGGCAAAATAAAACAAAAGAACAAAAGTGAAGACATTACCTTAAAATCGGATAACTCACTTAGATTTAAGCTCAAAGGATTCTTTGGGAAGACTTATGCCCAAATTGACGCTTCTAGGAGTAATATAGGGATGTGGAGAGACAAAAAGTGGAGATCCTGGCCGATCCAAAGGCTTTAGTGGTGTTGGTATGGAGGTAGAGGTGGGGGACTTTTATAAGAGGAGAGGAGGGGCACTCTTGGAAAGTTAAGAAAAGATACTTTATTATAAAATTATTTTCGAATAAAAAGGTTCCCACAATTAAATATTTAGAGGATAAGGTGATAGTATTTCGAAATCCACCCATCCAATAGTTTTTTGACATGTGTAGTTATTATATTTTACATTATCTTTTCATTTTATTTAAATCGTTAAATAATGAGGTAATCACTACATCATCATGGTGTTATAAATAATTTAATTTATATAATGTCTGAAAATTATAAAAAAATTATCATGATGTAGGAAATAATATTATATTTCTAATGAATATTTATAGTCAAAATTCTGACTTGTATAACCCTATTTAAATATTGTTTTAGTAAAACAACTCATGTTTGTGACATTTTAATTTTAACATTAAATAAAATGTTTTTAATGACATTTTCCTACCAAAGTGGCTCCATGGGGTCCCCAAGTTGACCCATGGATTTTATTGGTCGTACATGACACATAAAATAAGGGTAAGAGATTTTTCAAGTTCATTTCATATTATTAAAACATTATTTTTACCTTAAACTACACTAATTACCTCTAATCGCGATTAATAAACTTAAAAGATACTATTCACCAAAAAATTATATTAGTCCCATTGAACCACATTTTATTTCTTAATGACAACCATGTACGTAGGATTTTTGAAATTCAAAACACAGAGGTGGTAAAATTTCATTTAATCAAAAAATCAGTTTTTTAAGTACCACTTAGTGGTTCCACTATTCATCAAAAATTGAAGATTTTCAAAAAATACCAAAACACCACCCTAAGATATATTTGATATTATGAATTCAAAAATGAAATTTATTTTAAAAAATTAAAAACATATAAGTTGCATTAATTAATTTAATAATTAATTCCCGCTGTCAGAGAAAATATCGTGTTTTAATGAAACAATAAGTATCAAAAGATTGAAAGTAGTTTATGTCCGATTTCAATGTGAAATTAATTCAAACCAATACTATTGGATTAAATGGTAAAAATATATTATAATTTAAATTTAAAACCAATTCAAAAGATAATCTAATCATATAAATAAATTAGATTAAAAAGTGGTTTTGAATTAAAATACAACATTTTTCACTATTCCTTAAAAAATGAACTTTATCAGAAACATACCAAAAATTTACACAATGTAAATTTTGATGTCCCGATTCTAAAGAAGAGTTTTATTTTGTCCAATTTAATGTATAAGAGTTACCAAAACTATATTTAACGAAGGTTCTCAATGAAAAGGTGGTAAGTTGACCTTTAGTGAAAATTAGAGTATATATGCCTAAAATTGAATTCTTTTCTTATTCTAAGCCTTTATATTTTATTGGATAAATGTAAAAACATTTAAAACACATATATAATCATATTATAGTTATTTATAATCATTCCCTCCAATACAACGACTACGTGTTAACTACCATTTAAAATAATATTATTTTATTACTAGTGTGCAACGTAAGATTTCAATGAAACTCTTTGTTGTGTATCGGGTACGCTGTCGAACATAGAAATACCTTTAAAGTAAAATTAATAGTCAATTATCAATTATTAATAAATATGAAATTTTTTTTTCTTTATTTACCAGCGATGTTACATCCTTCCCCCTTTTTGGGAAGTGCGTCATCGCAATTTTATTCATTTATCAAAATAAGTGGGGGTATTTATCCCTCATAGCATTTTCAGATTCCTATGTTGCCTCTTAAACCATATGGGTTTTCCAAAAAACCTTTACCTAGTGAATTACCTTATTTAGCAACACATTCTCTCTTTGTTCAAGAATCTGGACTGGTTGTTCTTCATAAGAGATATTCTCTTCCAACTGAACTACCTCTGGGCTCAAAACATGAGATGGATCTGGCATATACCTTCTCAACCTCAAAACATGAAAAACATTGTGTACCTGAGATAAAATCGGGGTTAATTCCATTCTATATGCAACTGATCCAAATCTCTCTAGAATTTCCTATGGTCCAATGAACCTTAGACTTATCATTCCTTTCTTACTAAATCGCATCACACATTTCCACGGAAAACCTTGAGAAAAACATAATCACCTACCTCGACAGATAGATCCTTCCTCCGGTTATCCGCATAACTTTTCATTCTGCTCTAAGCTGTTCTCATGTGTTTCTGAATCAATTGAACATTTTCTGCCATCTCTTCTACCAATTCTGATTCGATCTGCTTCCTTTCACCCACTTCATCCCAAAAACCTGGAGTTCAACACCGCTTCCCATATAATTCCTCAAATGGTGCCATCTGTATACTGGAATGAAAACTGTTATTATAAGAAAACTCAACCAAAAGAATATGTTGGTCCCAACTTCCCTGATAATCCATAGAGAAAGCACGTAGCCTATCCTCCAAGGTCTAAATTGTTAGTTCTGACTGCCCATCTGATTGAGGATGAAAATCTGTACTAAAATTTAATTCAGTACCCAATGACTTCTGAAGGCCTTTCCAAAAGTTAGAAGTAAATCATGGATCATGATCAGATACAATGGAGAGGGGAACTCCATGTAACCAGACTATCTCTTTAAGATACAAACAGGAATGTTGATCTAGGAAAAAGTATCTCATATAGCAAGGAAATGAGCAGATTTAGTCAAGCGATCAACAATAACCCAGATTGCATTATTACCTTGAGATGTCTTCAGTAATCCCACTACAAAGTCCATGGATATATTTTCTCATTTCCACTCTATCACTGGTAAAGGCTGAAGCATCCCTTTCAGTAACTGCCACTCTGCTTTAACCTGGTGACATGTCAAACACTTCATAGTAAAATCAGCAATATCTCTTTTCATTCCATCCCACCAGTAATACTCCCGCAGATCTCTGTACATCTTAGTATGGCTAGGATGAACTGAAAAAAGAGAACTATGAGATTCACATAACAACTCTCTCTTTAACTATGAATCATAAGGCACACACAATTTCTTCCCAAATCTCAAAACACAATCATTATAAATGTTGAATTCAGGCAACTTACCCTTCTGAACCAGCTCTACCTTTTTCAGAAACTCACTGTCTTTCTTCTGTGCTTTCTTGATTCTATCTGATAAAGAATATTTCACTAATACCTGAACCAAAACAGAATGACTTCCTGCACAAACAACTTCCATGCCAATGTTCATCAAATTAAAAACCAAAGGATTTCATTCCAAACATACCAAGGTTAATGAAGCCTTACTTTTTCGACTCAAAGCATCAAGCACTTTATTTGATTTCCCTGGATGGTAATGAATTGTACAATCATAATCCTTTTTTAATTCTAGCCATCTCCTCTATCTCATGTTCAATTCTTTCTAAGTGAATATATACTTTAATCTTTTGTGATCAGTATATATTTCACACATTACTCCATACAAATGATGCCTCCAAATTTTTATTCCAAAAACAACATCAGCTAATTCCAAGTCATGTGTAGGGTAATTTACCTCATGAGTTTTCAATTGACGTGAAGCATAAGAAATTACCTGATCATATTGCATAAGGACACAACCAAGACCTTTAAATGAAGTATCACTGTAGATAACAAACTCACCATTCCTGGAAGGAAGTTCCAAAACTGGAGCATTAACCAATATTCCTTTCAACTCCTGAAAACAATCATCACATTCTTTTGTCCAGATAAACTTAACACCCTTCCGAGTTAGCTTAGTCATTGGGCTATATAATCATGAAAACATTTCAACAAACCTTCGGTAGTAACCTGCCAAACCAAGGAAACTACAGATCTCGGTTACATTTGTGGGTCTTGGCCATTCTTCAACAACTTTTGTTTTAGCAGGATCAACAGTTATGCCATCTTTTGAAACAATGTGAAAAAGGAAAGAATTTTTTTTGCAACCAAAACTCACACTTGATGAATTTTCCATACAGTTTCTTTTCATTTAAGGTTTGAAAGACAACCCTTAAATCACTTTCATGCTCATATTTACCTTTAAAAAACACCAAAATGTCATCAATAAACACAACCACCATTTATCACCTGATTCAACTAAGCCATCACTGCAAAAAACTGTTTAGTTCTGAGTCTGACGATCTCAGGAAACTGATTTTAAAGGTCACTTCCCTGTATATGCCTTCCCAGAAAATCTGTTCTGTTTCCTCTATGAAAAACCATTCTTAACACAGAAATATCTTTGGAGAAGAAACATGGTAATATATAAATGATATACCATTTCAATCATACCATAAATTAATTTATAATTTAACAATTTTCTAACTCCTAAAGTTGTCTAAACCGACCTCTGATACCAAATATAAGGCCCCGACCTTAAAACTTACTTAATATTGAATTAAATGAATAATTCACATTGAGGATCTTTTCATGATTTATAGTTTTAGAGAATTAGGACATAAATATTAAATATAAAATAATTACAAAGTAGAACCATCTACTATGTTTCAATAAAATAAAAACTCTTAAAAAGAAACATGTCTAGTTCCATGTTTAAGATAGCATGACTTTCCCTTGATCCCATCCTTGACCCTATTCCACATTAAGACCTGTGAAAAACATTTCAAAAATTCATGGGGTGAGAATAAAAAGCTTAGTAAGGGATACACAATGAATGAAAAATGTTAGTTTTTTAAAACAACAAGTAAACCATATATACTTTATCAATGTAACACTTTTCACCTTTATGAATTAGTAAAAACACTTCACTAAATAAAAGAACATTACTTACCCTTTTGTAACCAAAAGATTACCATAAAACCCATATAAAGATCACATAACATATAAAGGTAACTTGGGACATAAACATACTTAAATAGAATAACCATACGGTCGACTTCCACACATATCACTTAATGGAATATCCATATGACCGACTTTCATACCCAATGCATTTGAGGTTATAAAGTAACCACCCGTCCTGGTATTCACGACACCACCCTTCATATGGTTTATCACGTAACCACCCATCAAATGTCCATGTACCATTATAAAATCACAAGACATAAAACAAATATAATTGAAAGAAAACATTTCCACACTTTGATCACAATATATCACATAAATATATTGACATAACAAATCCATTATAAAAACCATTTTCAATACCAAAATACATAAAAGAGTATATGGTATTTATTTCATTTTAAAAAACATCTCGGCTTTTTGAGGGATCCAAAGACCAAATAATACTCGCAGCGGCGGAAAAGGTCTATGTCCCCACGTACGATAAAAGAAACATTCCTTTTTGTCGTTTAGTAAAATTATTCGTAGAAAAATATTCCTCTTGTATAAAAGTAAAATTCAAAGGGGTGTATACACCGTATAAAATATAGTTGTGTATAAAACAAAATATGCCTCAATGAAGTAGATTGAGACGAAGTCCCTTACAAAGATCATTTTTAAATAAAATAGATCTATTTTGTGTATTCCATATAAGTACACATAAATAATGTACAAATACAATATAAGACATAATAATATAATGAAATAATTTTAAAGTAGGAGATTGACCTAAAGAATGGAAATTAGGTTACGAAGTTCCCTTACCTCAGGTCTGACTTGACTCAATCGTTCTTTAACGTCCTGAATAATAAACATGTGTTAATTTATACATGTTTAAGAACCTTTTTCAAGTTCATTGTTACTTTTATATCACTTATTACCATGTTATAAACATTATGATATCATTTATGTTAATAATGTTTGTTTTGTAGATATATGGTTCTTAAGTCGAAAGTGGACCTCTTACAATTACATGTTGTTCGTGTGGTCAACTGTTCATTATATCGAGAATGATATTCATGATTTGGATATCATATATATCATATAAATCCAGAATATAATTGTATTTATAATAATACATAATCATTTAGAGGTGATAAATGAAATGCACTGTTCATGGAGACGGTAAGCCGTACGTACGCAAGAACGCTACTTCCATTTCTATGTCATATTAATGGAATTAAAACTAAATGAGAGATATTTGTATTTTAATTCCAGAATTATATTCATCATTTAGATGTAACATACATAATATATATCCATTATATATATGTACTTATAATATTACATTACATTTGGGGATAAGAAATGAAATGCACCGTTCCTGGAGACGGTAAGTCGTTCGTACGCATGAACGCTACTTTCATTTATATCTCATACTTTAATGGAGTGAAATTATCATGATATAAAGGTATATTATAATTATAGTATAATATCATATATAATATTATTAAATACATCCTTTATACATCCCACGTATGGCATTAACGAATCAAATCACTTTGAGGGGTCGATAGTCCGCACTTCCTAAAATGAAGATATCGTGTATACCCATAACGGAAGCCATAAATGTTTTACATAAATGAAAAATACAAAAGCATAAGGAAAACATAAAAATATTATATATCATATATAAATATAGTGACATCTTAATGGCAACCTTTGAAGGTGTTAGAAGAATATTGAATAATCATCGTTTCGTGAGGAAGAAATTCGCCATCCACCGAAACAGTATGTTCTTTAACCATTAGATGTAGGTGTTTGTAAGTGTAGCTCAAATTATTCATATAAAAACATCCTAGTATATTTAATATACTAGAGTTTTTACAAAATAAATTAATAAAAAGAGTTTAGGGGGCTAGAGAAGCAAAATAAAACAAAAGAACACAAGTGAAGACATTACCTTAAATTTGGGTGACTCTCTTAAATTTGAGCTCAAAGGCTTCCTTGGGAAGACTTATTCCCAAAGTGAGGCTTCTAGGAGTAATATATAGATTTGGAGAGACAAAAAGAGGAGATATTGGCCGAACCAAAGGCTTGAGAGGTGTGGTTAAGGAGGTAGAGGTGGGGGCCTTTTATAAGAGGAGAGGAGGGGCACTCTTGGAAAGTTAAGAAAAGATACTTTATTATAAAATGATTTTAGGATAAAAAGGTTCCCACAATTATATATTTAGAGGATAAGGTGATAATATTTCGAAATACGCCCATAAATTAGTTTTTTGACTTGTGTAGTTCTTATATTTTATATTATCTTTTCATTTTATTTAAATCGTTAAATAATGAGATAATCGCTGCATCATCCTGGTGTCATAAATAATTTAATTTATTCAATTTTTAAAAATTATAAAAAAATTATCATGATGTATGAAATATTTTTATCTTCCTAATGAATATTTATATTCAAAAATCTGACCTGTATAACCCCATTTAAAAATTGTTTTAGTAAAACAACTCATGCTTGTGACATTTTAATTTTAACATTAAATAAAATGTTTTTAATGTCATTTTCCTAGTAAAGTGGCTCCATGGGGTCCCCAAGTTTACCCATGGATTTTATTGGTTGGCCATGACACATCCAATAAGGGTAGAACATTTTTCAAGTTCATTTCATATTATTAAAACATTATTTTTACCTTTAACTACACTAATTACCTATAATCGCGATTAATAAACTTAAAAGATACTATTCACCAAAAAATTATTTTAGTCCCATTGAACCACATTTTACTTCTTAATGAAAACCATGTATGTTGGATTTTTGAAATTCAAAACACATAGGTGGTAAAATTTCATTTGAACAAAAAATAAGTTTTTTAAGTACCACATAGTGGTTTCACTATTCATAAAAAATTGAAGGTTTTCAGAAAATATAAAAACATCAACCTAAGATATTTTTGATATTAGGAATTCAAAAATGAAGCCTATTTTAAAAAATTAAAAACATATAAGTTTCATTAATTAATTTAATAATTAATTCCCGCTGTCAGAGCATATATCGTGTTTTTATGAAACAATAAGTATCAAAAAATTGACACTAGTTTAAGTCCGATTTCAAAGTAAAATTAATTCCAACGACCACTATTGGATTAAATGGTAAAAATTTATTCAAATTTCACTTTAAAACCAATTCAAAAGATAATATAATTATATAAATAAATTAGATTAAAAAGAGGTTTTGAATTAAAATACAACATTTTCCACTATTCATTAAAAAATGAACTTTATTGGAAAAATACCAAAAATTAACACTAAGTAAATTTTGATGTCCCGAATATAAAGAAGAGTTTTATTTGTGTAATAGAATGTATAAGAGTGACCAAACTATATTTAATGAAGGTTCTCCATGAAAAGGCGATAAATTGACCTTTAGTGAAAATTAGAGTATATATGCCTAAAATTGAATTCTTTTCTTATTTCAAGCTTTTATCTTTTATTGGATAAATGTAAAAACATTTAAAAAACATATATAATCATATTATAGTTATTTCTATTCATTCCTGCCTATAAAATGGCTACGTGTTAACTACCATTTAAAATAATATTGTTTTACTACTAGTGGGCAACGTAAGATTTCAAAGAAACTATTTGTTGTGTATCGGGTATGCTATTGAACATAGAAATCCATTTAAAGTAAAATTAATATTCAATTCTACAATATTAATAAATATGAAAATGTTTTATTCTTTATTTACCTGGGATGTTACAACAGCTTATCCTAACAACTCCCAGTATATTTAAGATATAGGTTTTGTATAAAATAATTCAATAAAGATCGGTTTTGGGGTTGGATGAGTAAAATAAATTAATGGAGTTTGAGAGAAGTCATTACATCTAAATCAGGTAACTCCTTTTGATTTTATCCAAAAGGCATTCTTGAAATTTATTCTGTCCATGGTAAGGCTCTTAAAAAAAATTTAGGGGTGTTTTGATATTATTTGAACATAATTTGGATGAGCCAAGGGTCTTGAGAGGTGTGAGTAAGTGGGTAGAGGTAGTGACCTTTTATAAGAAGGTGGAGCGGAACTTTAAGAATGTCTTGATATATTGTTTAAAAAAAATTATTTTAGTATTATAATACATAAAAAGTGATAAATTTCATTGATAATATGAGTATAGGCCATAACATTCAAAACTAATCAATTTTGTAAAAGTATATTTCAAAATATTAACCTCATGTTTTAGCTTTAACCATTAGTTAAAAATCATTAACACATACAATGTCTTCTTGTATTTTCGTAATATATGGCTGCTATAGTTTCTATAAAATGTCATAAGAACGAATTTTATTATCATAAATGTCATTTATAACATTATATATGTCAGTTTCCCAAGCCTTATATTTCTAAAACTATTATATCATTTAGTAAAATAATATTTGTTTTAAAATCTCATTTATGTCAATTTTGACATTATTTAGAAATTGTGTGTTGCTAATGTCATAATAACATGATTCCATCAAAAAATGTCATTAATTAATCCCCCACATGTCAATTCCATCCCAAAAATTCTTGTATGACATTGGAATGTTTATATTACAATTGTGTTAATATATATTTTCATTATTTTGAATATTTCACTAATAATGAAATTGTTTCATCATCATTGCATCATAAATATATCTATTTATATAAAATCTAAAAATTATACATAAAATACCATTATGTAGGAAATGTTTTTAACATTCTATTGAATATTTATTGTTGAATATGTCATTTACATAAACCAGATTATTAATTTTGGATTGGAGATATGTTTTTGTTATATTTCCCTTTTCCTTAAATTGAATATTATAAATGCCAATAATGACACCTTTGTGGATCCATGGGTCTTAAATTAGACCCCAAGGATTATTAGTGTAATAAATATATCATCCAATCATATTAAGACACATGTAAGGGTAGTTTGAAATTATTATAATATTATTTTTTACAATTATTTACCTGATTTACCCTTTAACCGTGGAAAATAAAAATATTTACACAAGTTATTATTCATAATAGCAATAATTAAAAGGTAAATATTTAAATAATATGGTCCTTATAATTCCAAATAGGGAATCCGGGTTCAAAATTAAAAGCACATAATTGGAAGAAATTAATTTAACATTAATTCACGTTGTCAAAAACCAGAAAATGGGTTTTTAAGAAGTTAAAACTATCAAAAATTGACATGTGTTTATATACAATTTAAATGTGAAATTACATAAAATGACTATAATTGGATTTTATTAAATAACTATAATCCAATTAAGCTTTAAACCTAATTAAAATGATCGTTTAACTATATATATGAATTAGATGAAAATGAAGTTTTGAATTCAAATGCGGTATTTTTCCCTACTCATAAAAATAACGTGTTTAACATAAAAATACCAAAATTTCAATAAAAGTAAATTTTTACATCTTGGTTCAAAAGAATAAGTTTATTTTATACAACAGAACATAAAAAATTGAGAAATTCTATTTTTAAAACGTTTTCACCATTAAAAGATATTAAACCAATATTTTACAAGTATTAAAGTATTTTATGCTTAAAATTTAATTTATTATCCATTTAGGCCTCTAAAATTCATTTGACAAATGTAATTTTTTCCAAAAATTTGTGAAATTTTAATATAGTAAATTCTATTCAGTCCCAGCAATAAAACGAAATACATTAACTTCCATTTAAAATAAAAATATTATTGTCGTATTATTTCATTGTATAACTAAATGTTCTGTGCAACATAAGATTTCAGAGAAACCCATTGTAGTATGTTACGCACACTATTATACATAGATTACCCTTTAATGTAAAATTAGTATTAAATTAAAAAATATTAGTATATATGAAAATGTATTATCCAATAAATACCAGGGATGTTACACCTTTTTTCGAGACCAATTTCCTCTCTGGAATTATGGTAATTAATCTTGTAATGACTATTATCTCTATCACAATCATTCGGACCATGATATTATGTTTTCTATTTTATGTCCACATTTTCACTTTTAACCAATGTTATCCTGTTAGGAACCCTAGTTATGAGTTACTTTTGATAACATTTATGTTTCAAAAAATCCCGTTTTGAAGGATGTTTTGGTACACATTTTTGTCGTCTAGGATTCCCACAATGACATTTTCAATCATCTATCATTGACATTCAATGTGATATTTAAAATTTCTTAGAGGTGATTTTTTTAATTTCTTGATTTTATTGTATTGGTAGCTTATTGATTGGTGGTAGCACAAAATATTTCATATATAAATGTTTTTTTCCTTATATCTTTTCTGGAAAAGAAGGGACATAATCCTTTATATGAATAAATCATAGAGGTTATACTATTGGAGAAAGATATCTCATATAATGAAAAACTGATATGAATTTTTGATCATAAAAATAATGATCTAAAAAATAAGACCACTCAATTGGTAAATGTTTAATGGAGAAGCCACCAATTTAAAAAGTCAATGTTCAAACATGGGGATATATTGAAGTAGTAGTGTCCAAATTTTTTTTTATTAGAGTGAAGAATATTGATGTGGAAATTCATTTTAAGGGGGTAAAATTTAACACCCTGATAATTTTATGAAATATTCTTTCTAAAATAAAACTATTTTTATTTCATTGATTTCTTTTGTTACACACACCAATAAATTAGCTTATACTACACATTAACCATAGTTTTTATGAAACACCATTGTAAATAATATTTTTTAAAAATTTAAAAATAAAAATTATAATGAAAAAATCTACATTATTATTTTATTTAGTAAAATATTATTTTTTGGAAACAATTTAAATAGAAATTAATTTAAAAACTAATTGAAAATAAATGATTTTTTTGATTGAAAAAAGATATTTTTATTCCCACCAGGGATATTTATATTAATAAATATAATTAATCACTAATTAAAAATGATATTATGAAAAATATATATTTAATATATAAAATGAAACATTTTTTATTCATCAAATATATTTATCGGCATAAAAAAGATCTATCCCATTTTATGCATAATAAAATGTACTTTTTTAAAAGGTTATTTTCTATAATTTTAAAGGAATAAAATTTTTTTAAAAAAAAATTGAAACCTTTTAAATTGGTTTTTATAAAATATAAATATTTCATTAATTATTAATTTCATAATTTTTATAGGGTGATTTGTTTTATTCTTATGATGAGATTCTTTTTATGATGAATAGACAAAATACAAACATTTTGGAAATTAATTTTCATTAAAAGTCATTACATGGTGAAATAATATTTTGGAACAGTTTTAAATTTCATTAAGTTATTTTGTATTTTATAATATCCAATTGTGAATTTTGAAAGTATTTTATTCAAAAATAATTATAGTAACATTTATGGTTTCAAATGGGCATTTTTCATGAAGAAATATTTTTCAGGGTGTTTTACCAGATTTATTTTAAATTAAATTTTGAACAATATATGTTTTGAAAGTTTAAAATTTGATTAAAATAGGGATTCATAAGTTTCCAATTTAGTTAATAGGTCCATTTTATTTTTTTCGATATAAATACTATCCAGGATAAATTATGTTGTCACACTAGATGGTAAAAAGGGTAATTTTGGATTAAAATAAAATGGTACATACTATAAAATTACACTAAATCGTGGATAAATTATATTTTATGAATTTTATTCAATGCATAAAATCTAATGATTTGAATTCAGTTTTTAATCAAAATTATTACATGAAAATGACTTATATATTATTTCATTCAATCAAAGATAGATAATGTGAGTTTATTTGTCTTTAATATCCCTGTTATTTCAAAATGAGGAACTATGTATGAAATTTAAAAATTTAAATAAAATATTTTATCATAATAATCATATTTTTTGATATAAAGTATATATTTTACTTTTTTGACAATTGTTAATATATTTTGATACATATAATATTATATTTAAAAAAATTTAAATATACCACATTCATGTTTTTTTGAAATATATCAATTTTAATGATTGGTTACTAAAAATATATAGTAGAATAAAGATATTTTCATCAAATTTAGAAGATGTATCATCATCGTCATATTTTTTTTTTATTTTTTAGTTAAAAAATAATTAGATTAATTAATTACATAACGTTGATTTAGTATTTATTTTATAAATCATATTATCAAATAATTTTTTTAAAGTATTAAAATAAATATATTTTGATATAATTACTATTATAAACTAACAATCTAGATGGAATTTACCACATATTGATATAAAAAAATATTTTATTCTATGATAAGCTATTTTGTAGATATTTTTAAATGTTAAAGTAATAAATTGTTTTAAAATTTATAGTAATGATATTTTATCAAAGTTATATTATATTAAATTATTTATATATTGTAAATCATATCTAATTATTCAAAAACATTATTATATGGAATAAAATTTTATAATGTGTTAATTTATTCTTGAATTGAAATCACGTATGTAAAAAATACAACCTCTAAATATTGGAATATTATTGCCATATTAAAAATTAATATAGGTTAACCATGGTTTAATCAAAATGATATGGTTTCAAATAATACAAAGAAGTCTATATTGTATTTCTTGATGAGATGAAAATATTACAAAAACTTTTGTTCGAATCCATGTCATTTTTAAGGTAATTTTATTGAGATTTTATTTATTATAAATTAATATTTTGAGATATTCTTATAGGTCTTCCCACCCAAATTATAAAAGGGCACCTCCCCCCTCAATTAATTTTATATTTGTGAGAATTATAGCTTTACCATATGCATTAAAATTATCTTGTAAACTTTCATATCTACATTTTTTATGTTCCAGGATTCTCAAAAGACCATCCCTTCTTTCCCAAAGTTGATATATAGGTATGTTATCCAAAAAATGTCTAGTCATCTTTAACAACTTTTTCATGATTATTTCTTATTTTAAATATTATTCATGTATTGTTTCTATTATAAAGTAATACATAATTTCTCAATTAAATGAAAAGATTCTGTTATGATAATAGAACTACCATATTTTAACTTTTATCCATCCTATTGAAATCAAATCATCACACGTGTGCACGTATGACTTAACATCTCTACCCCATTCTGTAATCTATATTTCATCAACAAAATATTTATTTGGGTACATTGATGGAACATATACATATATATTATAATTATTAAATTGTATTGATTTTAGAATAAATATTCCATCCCATTATTTAATATTTTACTGTCAATGGTATTATATCATCACTCAAGTGTACATACTCCCTACCATATCCACACTATGATATTAATAATTTTCCATAATAACCATTAAATAAATATTATTTTTATTTAATGTGTCCTCCTACTCCATTACTTTTCCAGTTTTTTTGGAAATATTTGTAGGTGGTTTAGGGAGTTTTCGTAGGTGTTTGGGGGTGCATAGATGCTACTGATGGGCTTACAAGTTGTGTAAGTAGGATACATGACGTGGAGTTTGGTTTCACAGCTTGTCCCTAGTGGTTCACACCATGTGATGTTTTGGGGTTTTAAAAATAAAATAAATCGAAATGAGGTGGTTTTATTATAGGAATTCAACCTTTAGGGATTACATGTCTTCAAAGGGGAAGACACGTCATGTAATCCCCCACTGCAGTAAAATTTTATGCATTTTTCTAGGAACTTGGGTTAATAAATCATATAGTTTTAGAGACTAAACCTTGACCCCTTGGTTACCTAATGTACTCTGTAAAGTGTTTTTAGAATTCCATAATCATGAATCTATTATTAAATTCTTTCCTTCGATATGTAGCAATCTGCCTTTGATCATCGATGTGTTCTTCCCAGTTTCTCCAACTTCTTCCAGGGTAGTCTCCTTTTTCGTAATTTTATTCTATACATGTGATGGCTGATGTTATCCATTTGTTCAAATATGGATAACATTATTTATTGATGGTGAGATAGTGCATTACGTTGAAAACCTTTCAACATAGTATATGCACCATTTCTTTTGAAATTTGTATCTTGTGAGAGGGGGTTAATTTTATATACCTATAAATTTTCATTGTTCTGAAATATCCAAAGATAATAATAAGATAAATGAAATTGAAAGGGGTTGTTTCATTTTATTCACATGCGTTTACAAACTTGTTGTGATTATGATATTATGATATGTATGGGATAACGACCCACTTAAAATCATGGCCATAAGGGGCCCTTGTTTTCACACTACATATAATATGGAATTCATGTTGTTCTTATTTAGTTGGAATAATACATATAAAACGTGTTAATCATGAATATTTAGCAATTGAATGGGTGCCCCAGGATCATAAAATTTCTATGATAACCCTGAATTATCAATTGTAATTAATTAAGTGATAACATATTAAATATGTATTCTTGTTATAACTTGGTACATGAGTTGTTCTGATTTGTGGGTTAATATAGTTTGTGATGTGGTATATCTGGGAGCAAGGTTGTGTGATGGGGTTTGTTGTGGGTGGTGTTATTGATGAACATGTATCTGATACATCTACCTAAAAATGTAAAGGAAGCTTAGGTTGAGAGATCGAATGATTCTATATTGGGTGAGAAGTGTTTTGTCGTGAGCTTGTGAATATGGTTGTGATGTAATGACTTATTGGATGGAGTTGTGAGTTGGGGTTTGGATTTATTACTACTTGATTTGAGAGGGTTAAGTTTGAATTAGATATTTTTGGTTGGTATGGATTTTTCACCCAGTGTTTCTCTATGATTATCTTTCAAATAGGCCCCCTATATCTAATGACCGATAAATCTTGAAGGGGTTATAAATGATGAAGATTTATGAAGTGTTGTTAAATTTTTTATCAGTGTTATTAACCTTATAAGATAATTTTTCTTGTGTTTAATATCGTGTCATATGCTTTTTTGATTCCTAGTTAGTGATGGAATGGATCAATATAATTCATAATAAAGAATGTTAGTGGGTAAATGGAATTGGATGGAAATGTGAATGGGTTTTGTGGAATATTGTGTGGTGTTGTGAAATTAGAAGTGGCAGTAATGTGGGGAGGTCATGTGTTAGTTAATGCATTTTTTGTGAACCCATAGGTTGGGATTGAGTGTTTGGTATTATATATATATGAATATAATTATATTTTTCTTGTGATTTCAATATGAACACCATCATAATTGGGAACTATGTTGAAAAAACCCACAATTTAATGGGAGATGGCGTTTCTACCAATCATCTCAATGGATGGATGGATGGTTGGCCACCCTCTCTTCCCTACTCCAACTTCTAGGAAGTGATATCCCATTATTATGCAAAAAGGTTGTGGGTTTTTAGGCCAAATTTTTTGTGGGAGAGTTGTGATTTACAAGTTGTATTTTTGATGAGATGTGTAGTGCATTCCTAGTTGTCTTCTGGAAAAGGTCTTGTTTATGGTATAGTTTCTATGTATGGGAAGATATATGGTTTTTAGACCATCTTTTTGTGATTGGTATGTGATGTGGTTGTGGACTAAGTGTATTTGGGTGGGATGTGATGTGGTTTTTGGCCTATGTGTTTGCAGGAGGGATGTGGTTTAGTTTTTAGACCATGTATATGTAGACGTGTTATAGTTTCTAAGTCCTAGGTGTGTGTGGGTGGGTTGTAATGTGGTACATCCATAACATGTTATAGTGTAAGGATTGTTTGCATTGGAGTTTGATAAGATAATTAGTGGAAGTGGTTCAGGTTACCCTATCATCAATGTGTTTTATATGACATTACATAACATTCATTATGTGGTGAGTGTTCCATGTTGTGGTTGTGATGGTTAGTATGCATGTTAGGTGCTATTTGGTTAAACTATTTTCTAACAATGTAATTGGTATGCTTCTCTCAATTGTGAACAATAGATATTGGTTTTTCTATTGAGTATTCTTGTATTCTCACCCTATGTGAACAAAATAGTTATATTATTTCCAAAATTGATTTCATGGACTGAACTGGACTCTACTTGCTCAGATCATGGCATCTGTTGAGTCATTGAACAAGATTTCATTTGGATATATTAATTTTGAGTTGTAACGTATAATTAAATGTTATACTTTTTCCATGAATGTTGGAAATTTTTTCCTTTTATTTATATATACCATATAGTTGTTATAGGGATCAACCATCTTATCTCCCAATCTTGTTACTTTATATAGTGAAATGCCTACGATTTTGTGAGATTTGTATACCCTTCGTTCTAGTTGCAGCCATGTGTCCCCTGAGAGGCCTGACTCATGGTTCATTATATACATTTATTCATTTCCAACCCTATAGGGGAATCTCTATAGGGAGGGGGTCATGATAGAATGGTATCATAAGAGATTGTTGAGAGTTATGATGGAGTTTCAAGTTAGGAATAGTGATTATTGCATGGTTTTGAATAAAATAGTGTTAGGTGATCATGGTGTGAGACATAGTCAATGGAATACCAATAAAGACATGATATTTTAGGGGACCCAAGGAACCAATGTAAGAATTATGAGCCTACTGAACAACCTATTGAGGATACATCATTTTTAGGATATAGACACTTGAAAAAGAACACGAATCATAATGACTTGGGTTATTTTTTGAATTGGTTTTATTGTTAATGATAAAATGAATAACCATAAATGTGAAAATGATGTAATGGGTTAAAATGAATCTTATGTAAAATTATATACTATTATGGATAAGGAAATCAGTTTTTACCCTACACATATTACTTTTAGATATCGTCCAGATGTGGCATGGGTATTTGAGGCTCAACTGGATGATATAGATGATCAATGAAGGGTTGATTTTGTTGGGAATGATTATCAGTATTAAAGAACATTGTGTGATTTATAGTTACTGGATTTGGGGAAGTCAAATTATACTATTTCCACATGGAGATGGATAAATGGGTTGTGGAGCATGAGATCCCCTTCAGTTTGATCGGATCCCCAAAAGAGTACTGGTGATATTTGCACTTAGTCATATTTGAGGAGCAACGTGTTAGTGATGGATGATTTACCTATTGGAGATGAAGGAGGAAGTAATTTTTTGTCAATTCTGAGTAATATTTCTAAGAATAATTTTGTTAATTGACAATGAATGTTGAGAAGAGGTATGATCTATCTCCCATTAACAATGTGAGTATATCAACATTGGAGTTGGAGATCATGTTCATGTATCTCTTTAATTTTTCCATGATCACCTCCACGATGAGGAGTATCATGTGATACATCTTATGTAGTTTCCCTTCCTTCCATCCAAAATTTGGTTAATAACTTTATGTTTCTGATTAACTTGATGAATTGGAAGATGGAATAGGAGAGTGAGCATATTCACTTATGGGGAGATATACCGCAAGAGGGTAGTCAGAAGTTTTCTTTCAATAGGATGATATTCCAAGGGCCTGTGTTAGGGGCTAGGGCCTTTGAGGGTTCGACCCTCAGGGATTCATTCTAAACCTCATTCCTACACACATTCTAATTTAAGCAGTTCATTACCTTTCTTGTGAACATGAGACAAATATTTTTCTTCTATATAATTCTCATCCATATACATAATAATATTCTAGTTTTTTATTCTCTTTATGGTGGAGGTGGAAGGGTTCAATTCCACCCTCAGTAGTACTTTCTAGTCATGCCATTTTAGCAATGCCCTCATCCTCCACCAAGGGGAGATAGATGAAGTAAAGTCCAACCACTGGTTGTTCCTCATGTTTGGGTACATCGTCCAAGGTATGTTCATGGAGGTGTTCGTCAGTAGGGAGATAGAGGAGATTGGTGTGGTCAAATCCATGCATCAGAGGTAGAATCTCCAACGTGGCCTGAAATCGTACAAAGGTATGATCAGTTTGTTTAGAATTTTTTTTCATTGATTGATTCAGGAGTATGGAACAACTTTTTTTACCCACTCTCTCCCATTCTATGGAATTAAAAATTTACAGGCTTCCATTACCCTGGTGTTGACTATCCTAGTCGGAGGCTAGACCAACTTTCATGATGTGTGCTGGGGATATATACTAATGATGTGACCACATTAGTCCTTTTGGGATATTATCTTAGTATAGATTCATCCAAATGATGTCATCCTCAGCATTGACTATATTTATTCGGTATGTGTTATTATTTACTTCTTTTATAAGAGAGTTGTGTATTCCAATGAGGATGGCCAATATGTGGTTCTCATTAGTGAGAGATGTTGTTAGGTTGGAAGTCAACATGTGGATCCCATTATCTCTATATTGGATGAGTTGTCAGGGGTATCTTGGGGAACTAAAATGATAGAGGTTGCCTATGTCAATTTTTAGTTCTTGGATGTTTTCCCAAATGAGGTTATAAGGGTACACCCTAACTTTGATGCTTAGTAGGGGAATGACTTACATCAACGCGACTCATTGATTTCAGTGGATCCATATTGGATGTAACCTTTTGTGTTGGGGGAGGTCAGTATTATGATTTATGATCTCATGTAGTGGGTCTTTATCAAGCCATTGTGTCACCATAGGGTGATGTAGTATATTTCTCCCTGAATGAGTATGGGGGTGTTAGGTTGTTTATAGACTACCAGAGACTAAATCAGGTGACGATCATGAAATGTTTCATATTCCAGGGATAGAAATATTTTCCTAATATATGATAGGGGTGATTAAGTTTTCTATGATCTATATGATGTTTGGATATCACTAGTCAATAGTGAAGGATGTATACGTCCAGAAGACTACATTTATATATAAGTATGGGATAATAATGTTTATGGTAATTCCATTTGATGTTATAGAAACACCAACTATGTTCATGGGTCTTCTGAGCTCTATGTTCCATGAATTCCTAGATTGGTAGTCATCATGTATATTAATGAAATATTATTATACTTGATGTCAGAGGAAGAGAATTCTGAGTGGATCAAAACCATTTTAAATGCCATTCGATTCCACTATCATTATGGACTTTTTTTCATGTGTAAGTTTTGGACCCACAACCTGTATTTTCATCGGCATGTGGTGTCTTAGAAGGGTGTTCTAGTAGACCCATCGATGTTTGAGGGTGTTGTATCAGGGGAAGCACCCCTAAATGTTGAAGAGGATAACAATTTTTTAGGTCTCGTGAGATATTATAAGAGTCCTGTACTGAATTTATCTTTAGTTGCAACCCCATTAAAAGCGTTGTCTTGGAAGAACCATTATTTTGTGTCGGTCAATTAGTGCAAGGCACCGTTAAATTTCTTGTAGGGGATGTTTTTTAGTTCCCCAGTTCTGTGGTTCACTTTGGAATGAGTGATGGTTGAGGATTTTTGTGATGCTTCATATTCAGGTTTTTGATACATCTTGATGTTGTAGTGACCAGTAATCTCTTATGGGTTTTGGCAGTTATGTCCCCATGAGTGTCATTATGCAACCCATGATCTTCATATAGTAACACTCTAGATTATGCTAATGTTGTGGTGAAATTATCTCATCGGGGAGAACATTTTCCTCTTCATAGCTCATAAAATATTGAATTATATCTTTTCATAGAAATACCACATCTTGTGAAAGTGTAATTGGATGGTGTTTTTTCAGGATTATGATACAGATATTTCATAAAAATAATGAATGGTGAATTTTTAGGATGACATATTGACCAGAAATTCATCGAAGGTTGTTCTTAGAGAATCTACAGATGCTGGGAAATCAATAAAGGAGATGGAAGACTAACAATAGATTTTATAATGGATGGTGGTAGCATCTATTTTTTGTACATGACAATGCATTATTATCTGATGATGAAGGTGAATGAGTATCAGTGAGGAGGATTAGTGGCAGTGGTGCTTCATGATTGATTTTTCCATGTTGATTGTCTTGATAGATGGCCATATGATGGATGAAATAAAATTTTGTTTCATTGAGTATTATTCTTTCAAGTAACAATGCCTAATGGGGTACTTTGTGAGTTTAATAACTCACCATTAGTGATAAATCCCGGATGTTATAAGATGTAGCATTAATTTAGGTTTGTGGCCCCGAATGAAGAATGTAGTAGTGGGTTTTGTGGAAATAATCTTGGTTTTCTATTAGGTAATGGATGGGAACCATGTTAATTGTGTTTTATTGTATCCCTTGGATGTTTCTAAGTGGACGTGGGATTATATCTTAACGGATTTCGTCACAGGTTTACCCCGAGAACAGGGAGGCTAATATGCTCTATAAGTATAAGTGGATTTGAAAACAAAATCATATCACTTCTTAGTTATCAATGATCCATTCATAATAAATACCTTGGAAAAGACGTATGGAAATGTGGTTGTATAAATATATAGATTTCTAAGATTCATTATCTCCTATCATGACAAACGTTTTACCTCACATGTTTATAAGGGATTGCAGCTATATTTTGGCACCAAATTACACCTCAATAATTTCTTCCACACTATGATAGATGGCTAGATGGAATGGACTATCCAGATTCTAGAGGATATGTTGTGAGAATGTGTATTGGACATTTGTGGGTCTTTTCTACAACACATCATTGGAAGAGTTTTATTATAATAATATAAACCATTATTCCATCATCGTGGATTCAGGTGGATCCTTGTATGGAAGACTATTTCATTGACTTTTCTGTTGGATAGTGGTTGGGGAGAAAATTGTGTTTAGTCTCGAGGTATTGCAAAATAGGACATAGAATGTTCAACTTGTTTGTTATATGATGAATTTAGCACGTGACTGAAAGAAGTCTTATGCTAATCACAGGAGGTGGCCCTTGGAGTTTGACGTTGAGGACAAAATGTTCTTGATGTACTCACCTTAACATGGTCATTAGATGTTTAGAAGAGGGAGTAAGCATTCCCGCTTGGTTTTTGGGCCCATTGAGTTATTGGGGAGAGTTAGCCAGGTTGCATACTAGTTGGCATTTCAGCCATTGTTGGATTGGATCTATGACAGTTTCCACATCTATCATCATTTTCTGTACATTTATGGTGAATCTGATGTACATGACTGTGTAGAGTTGGATATCGAGGATGAAACGACATTATTGGAGTGTCCAGTAGTGATCCATGATCATCGAGGGAAGGCACTTCATAGAAAGAATATTCTATTAGTTATTTTGTTGTAGAGGCATGGTTCCCAATAGAATAATACATGGGATTGAGAAACGCATATTCCTACCTAGTACATGGAGTTGTTTTTAATTTATGATTACTTTTTATTTCAGTGTGATGTAATGTTTGATCATTGTTGTTTGAAATGATCTAATATCCCTTGGGTTGGTATGTGTGTTGTGTAATGTGTAATAATGTACGAAAATCTGAACATTGGAGGAATATATTCCTTACCAGGATGAATTAGAAATGTTGAAATTTAAAGCATGCAGGTGAGTCAGTGCCACCTTGATCAGATAGTATCTTGACATGATAGATGGAATTACCTGATTCATGTGTTTGGGAAAATACAATTTTTTAACTATAGTGGATGTCATTTTAGGCAGTGTAGAGGTTGGTAAAACGACATGGTGGTTTTGTGGTAGCATGGTTGTGGTCATTTGGGATGGCATGTGTGGATGGTGGTAGTTCTAGAAGAGTGGTGATAATCTTTAGAGGTATCTCATAGTGAGGTTGTTCAGACCATGTTTCCTTTAAGCATGGTTTTGGATTCTTGAGGTTCAGAATCATTGTATACCTATATCATTTGATGATATGTGTCCTCCAAGTTTGTTACATTTACGTTTTTTTGGTTGTTGGTGATGAATATAGGAGGTTCGAATATTTTTCATAGGAGTTGGGGGTGCAACAAATCTACTGCAGGGCATACACATCATGTAAGTTGGTTACAAGACATGATGTTTGGTTTCAAGGCTTTTCCAAGGTGTCTCATGGTTTTTAATGTTTTTGGGTTTGAAAAATAATATAAATCAATATGCACCAGGTTTTCAAGGGTTTTTGACCTCAAGGAATTAACAGTGTCAAATGGTATTACACATCGTCTAATGCCCCAACTACTATAATGTTTTATTCATTTTTTCAGCCACTTAGGTTATCAAACCCTATGGCTGTAGTGACTCAACCTTGACCCTAGAAAATCCTAAAACCCTTTAGTGGTGTTTTGAGGATTCATATATTGAGGAACTATTCCTATATTCTTTCCTTCGATCCATTGTGATCCATCTACAATTTATGCATTATTATTCCCCTTTTTTATGTATTTTATTATATGATGGTCAACTTTTTCCTACAGTTTAACTTTCCATGTGATTTAATATTTTCTCCCTTGGTTATAATGTGGTTATCATCAGTTTTTTTGATGTGGTGGTGGTGCGATAACCTCGGGTAGATGCAGATCTAATGAGAGTGGTAATTATAGATCTATTTTATGATAGGTTCTTGTGGGAAGAATGTTGGAATCATTTTGAAGAATGGTTTCCTTCATTTATTTTTAATTATGTATCATGTGGGTGGGGATTAATTTCATCAACCTTGTTATTGTGTTTGTACACAATTAACCAGAGATAAATATTGACTAAATAAAATTGAAAGGTGTAGTGTGGTTTGATTTTTGTGCATTTATATCCTTGTTGTTATTGTGATATTATTATTTTTATTGTCTAACAATCCACAAAAAACTATATTCAATGGCGTACCTTGGTTTCTCACTAGATAAATTATGGATTTCATGTCGTTAAGATTAGGCTAGACACTTACATATGAAAATGGGTTACTCATGTATAATCACCTATTGAATGGATTCCCCAAGATCATATTGTTTCATTGATAACCCTTAAATTAATATGTTGAAATAAATAAGGGATGAATTATTCAATATATATATTTTTGTTATTCCTTGTTACATGGGGTTTTGTGATGTATGGGTTTCACTGTTTTCAAATATAATATGTGTTTGATAATAATTGTGTGTTGTGGGTTTGATTGGGCGGACTTTTGGATAGACATGTAGATTATAAATCAACCTGACCATGTAATAGAATCTCATGTAGAGAGATTGAATGATTGTGGAACGAATGGGATTTTTTTTGTAGCAATGCGGTGAAGATGGTTATGATGTGATGTGAGACAGGATGGGTTTGTGAGTATGGGTTTGGTTCTTTTGATAGGTTATTGGAGCGATATGAGTTTAAAAAAAGATAGTATTGGTTCTTATGGGTGATGCTACAAGATATTTCTAATGTGTATCAGGTGAAAAAAGTACATTATATGTAATGATTGATATATCATGAATGGGTGATAAATAGATGGGATGTAATGCCCGGACCCCTCTAGGCTGGGGCTAGTGCATTACTTGTGATATTGGCATCGTTATAAGGAATGAAAATTCCGAAGGAACGATCAGTTTTTTAGTCTTTAATAAACTAGACACATAGATGTAACACAAATTACATTGATAAAGGTTATATGATACAATACATAAAAATACTAAAAACTGCTACCACTTTATCTCAATAAATGACATTCTCTTTATCACATGATGAAGGTAAAAAATGAAAGGGGTGAGATCAAATTCTTAGTAAGGGTTACAAATAGGTGAAGAATGAATTCAAAAATGAGTGAATCGGAATCAATACGACATAATTAATATTGCATGGGGAATAAATCCAAAACTCATGCCATTAATAAACTAAGAATGAAACTATATCCATAGATTTTCTCATAGTCAAAACCTCAGGGATTATATTCACAATCGATAATGAAGGAAGATAATTATTCTTAAATGGATGTCATGTATCTGGAACATGAAACCATAATACTGTAAAAATAGTTTAGTTCTAGGGGTAGAATCCCCTCTGATTTTTGGAAACAAACTCGAAGGGTTTGTCGCCAAACAAATTTGTCTCATGAGACATACTGATTCATCAAGGGGATATAGCAGGCCCCACCTGCAACTGCATGTCCAAATAATTTTTATACATTGATTCAATACAAGAGTAATATTCCTTATCAATATCCGTATATAGTAGAGTATACAGATTCATCAATATTTCCATAATTAAAGTTACTTTCAAAATAAACACTGTATGTAAAATGGTATATAGTTTAGGCCAAAAACATATCCATGATATGAGATTAAGGATATTTAATATAAATATAATTTCAAATTAAAAGTGAACTGAAATGGGCAGTAGGTACATCTCATAAGAATTATTAGGAGCACAATATAAAGTCAGTCCCAACAAAATAGTAGTAGAGACAAAGTCTCTTACCACAATGTAATCGGTCCAATCATATGACCAGAACCAAATAAGCCTCAAATTAATCATTTAATTACATAAATATAAATATTATATTTTTCTTATATATCTAATTTCAGTACACATATACCACATACAAGAAATAAGTGGCGAAGAAGGAAAATCTCACAGAAATGAGAGTGAGATGAGAAACCCCTTACAAACATTTTGGCATGGTAACGAGTGTTAATGTGAGAGCTTAATGAGAGGTAAAGGGGAATTTAATTATTTATATGTCACAATGGATGTATGTGAGAGGTGAGAAAACATACCCCTATCATTTTTAATTAAAAATAAAACAGCGTAACATAGGGGAGATTCATGAACAAAAGTGAGAGGGAGGATCCCTTAACTTATGCTTGAAGGTGTTCTTGACATGATATTTAAGAACTGAATTAAAAAAGTATGCTTATTAATTCATAATTATAGAACATCTTATATATATAAATTATTTATTATATTTTTTTAGTTCATTCAAGGCCTTTTTGATTAGTTATAAAGTTTACTTGTATAGTTCTGGCTCGTTTGTTTACATGGTTTTAAATGATCGGTTCACTAATATTCACGTTCGGATAAATATATAAGATTGAGGTGGTTGTCAATAAATGATGCTATATTATATTAGTGAACATAAATAATATTACATGGTTTTAAATTTAATTTGTCTACTTAGAGTGACGTCGAATTACTATATATATAACGACAATGACAACAGTTTTATTTAAATGATGGGTTTGATTACAATGAACATGTTTTGATTAATAAATTAATACCTTTTGTAAAAAAGCATTACAGAACTAAAAATAGGATATATTACATATATATTAATCTGGTTCAACCATAACACAAATGGTTCCATGACCACAATTAATGATTATTATAGAAATTGATAAATTGTTGTCCTTGAATGTGCTAAATTAGCACATCTCAAACAGTGCATTCATTTCTGTCAAAAAAATGGTGGGGAAAGGAGAGAAGGTAATGAAATATACCATTATCATGAAAATATACCAGTACATGTATGTTACTGGATTTTTCATATTATTATGGTGAGTAATGAAACAAAAACAAAAGAACATAAAAGTATTGAAGGAATTGGAAAGAGAAATTTACCTCTTGAGAATTCCTCCATTGAGAACCTCTTAAGGGGAGAGGTTTGGTTATTTGGAAGAGGCTATGAGATTTTGGAAGTGGGGAGAGGACATGGTAAGGGTATTTGGCATAATAAAGGGAAGGATTCATGATTTAGTGGTGTGGTATGAAGAGGGGGTGTGCGGTGGTTTATATAGTGGAGGGGAGAGGAGCTTTCTTAATATTATAATAATTAATTTATTATTTCTTCTAAATACAACCTATAGTGTGTATTTACTGACCACAGACAGAAATATCTGCATGTGACTTCGAAAAAATTGATCTTACATCATCATATCATCAACAATGACTCAGTCAATCGATTATTTAGAATTTATTTTGAATTATCTGGTTTTACTATACATAAAAAATTCAAGTATTTTAGAAAAATCCCAAAAATTCACCTTAAACAATTTTAGACTTGTAGAATCCAAAAATGAAGTCCATTTTTCAAAAATAATTTTCTAAATATGAATAATAAAATTTTTAATTAAAATAATTATTTAATCGAGAAATATAAACACTTAAAATTGTCATCTTCATTTTTAAGGTGCCAAAATTCATTTATACACTCAATGGTATATATACCATTCATAAGAGTCATATTAATATTAATAAGGGTATGTTACTATTCATATGGGTAGGTTAAAATTAGTAATGGTAGGTTACTATTCACCGAAAATTACGTTAATTCTTTCAGAATCAAAATATCATCTTGAACACAACTGTGTATGTTAGATTTTTAAAATCCAAATTAAATAGTAGGAAAATTTACGTTTAATGGATATGTTATGGATATATCCTATAAGTAACCATGTTTTTTTCTATATAGGCTTAGTGATTCATGAAATATAGGCTATAACTATAATTTATTTAAGAGAAACATACCATGATGTGTTTGGGGTGCTACATTATTCCTTCCAGAAATTTCGTCCACAAAATTTTATGTATGAAGCTCACAAAAAAGATGTGGGTGATTCTTTTTCATAAGATCCTCAAGTACCCAGGTCGCTTCCTCCATATTATGGTTTTTCAAATAACCGTTACTAGGCATGTCTTTCCATTTTTTAATACCTGCTCCATTGTATAAAGAATCCCGATAGGGTTTTCACAGAATGTCAAATCAGGTTCCAGTTCTATTTCATCAGATGTGAGTACATGCATTGGTTCTGGCATGTATTTCTTCAACAATGACACATGGAACACATCATGGACTATGGAGAGATTATCTGACATTTCTAAATTGTATTCTACTACTCCAATTCATTCTAGAATTTCAAATTGTCCGATATACATGGGGCTCAATTTCCCATTCTTACCGAACCTTATGACACCCTTCCATGGAGATAATTTCAGAAATAAATGATCTCTCACATGGAATTCCAAGTAGTTTCTCCAGTTGTCAGCATAACTCTTCTACCTAAATTGACATTCTAAAATATGGGCTTGTATTTTCTTAACCTTTGTCTAGGTATCTTCAATATGTTCTGGGCCTATTGGTTTCCTCTCACCAACTTCGTCCCAACAAGTTGGAGTTCGACATCTCTTTCCATGTAATGCTTCATAAGGATCAATTTGAATACTAGAGTGGAAACTATTGTTGTAGGAAAATTAAACCAAAGGAATTTATTAATCCCACCAACCTTTGAAGTCAAGAGATCATGACATATTCATGTCTTCTATAGTTTGAATAGTCCTTTCCGACTGTTCATTAGTTTGGGGGTGATAAGAAGTACTCATACAGAGCCCAGTATTGAAATCCTTCTAGAGACATTTCCAAAATGTTAATGTGAACTGGGGATCTAGATTAGATACAATAGAGAGAGGGGAATCATTAAGTCTTACGACTTCATTAATATAAAGTCTTTCAATGCGCTCAAGTGGAAAATATTTTCTTATTGGAAGGAAATGATCTGATTTTGTGAGACGATCAAAAATTACCCATATTGCATCATTCATTCTAGATTTCCTCCTTAGTCCTGTGAAAACTCTATCACAATGTTATCCCACATCCACATAGGAATAGTTAGAGGTTGCATCTCTCCTTTGGGATGTTTTCTCTCTACCTTCACTTGTTGACAAACTATAAATCTTGACACGTAGTCAGCAATATCCCGCTTCATATTATCCCACCAAAAATATTCCTTCAGATCTCTATAAATCTGGGTTATACCTGGGTTTATAGAGAAATTTGAGCAATAAACATCACCTAATAGTTCCCTTTTTTATCTCCGGTACTGATGGAATGCATAACCTCTTCCCAAATTTCAGAACTCATTCTTCATACACGAAGTCGGCCAGTCTCCCATTCTTAACTGCATTAATTTTCTTAAGTAGATTCTCATCATCATATTGAGAGATTTTTATCTTCTCTAGAAAAGATGGTTTAGCAATCATTTAAAAGATGAGCAATGTTTCCCCTTCATTTACAATTCCCATATTCATCTTCAGTACATTCATGAATATAAGATCTCTTTCAATCCCCATTCGAGTCAGAAGGCCATGATATTTCTAGCTTAATGCATCTTCCACCTAATATACCTTTCTTGAGTGATAGTGTATTGAAAAATAGTAATATTTGAGTAACTCGGTCCATCTTCTTTGCCTTATTTAGAGTTCCTTTTGTGTGAAAATGTATTTCAAACTCTTGTAGTCAGTATAAATCTCACATCTCTCTCCGTAGAGATAATGCCTCCATATTTTCAAAGCAATGATTACAGATACTAACTCAACATCATGAGTGGGATAATTTTTCTCATGACTCTTAAAATGTCATGATGCATAATAAATAACTTTACATTTTTTATAAGGACACAACCATGTCCATACATTGATGCATCATTGTATATTAAAAATCCCTCACTTCCAGATTGAAGAGTAAAAATTTAAGCATTGACCAATCTTCTTTTCAATTCTTCGGAAAATTCTATAAATTCTTTTGTCCACACAAACATAACTCCTTTACATGTGATCATGGTTAGCGGGTTAGCCATTCAGAGGAAATTTTGAATGAAACTCTGAAAGTAACCTTCTATGCCAATAAAACTGTGGACCTCAGTTATGATTGTTGGCATGTGCTAATCTTGGATTCCCTTTGTCTTCACAGGATCAACTAGGATTCCATCCATAGAGACAATATGGCCTAGAAAAAAAACTGATTGAAGCCATAAGTCACATTTTCTAAACATCCCATTTAATTTATTATTTCTAAGAGTTTGACGAATAACCAACAAGTGATTCTCAGGGTCTTCATAGATTTTTTATAATATGAGGATTTCATCGATGAATACCAAAACAATATTATAAATATATTCATTGTAAAATCTATTCAATAAATCCATGAAAACAGAGTGTGAATTTGTTAGTCCAAAAAGCAATACTGTAAACATGTAATTCCCATACCTGGTCTGAAATGTTGTCTTAGGTATATTTTCCTTCCTCACACGCAACTGATGATATCTGGATCAAAGGTCAATCTTCCAAATTTATTGAGATCCATGAATTTTTTCAAATAAATCATCAATTAGGGGTAGATTATACTTATTATTTATTGTAATAGCATTGACTACCATGTAATTAATGCAAAGCCTCATGGATCCATTATTATTCTTGACAAAGAGGACATGGGATTCCCATGGAAAAACACTAGGTTGAATAAATCCTTTTTCATTCAAATCCTCTAGTTGTTTCATTATCAATACTAATTTCTATGTAGAAATTATATAGGGAGTCATTGATATAGTTCCTACATCATGAAATCAATCAATAGAGAACCCAACATCCTACTCTAGAGGATGTCCATGAAAATATTCTAGAAATACATCAATGTACTATTGAACTATGTGAACATCTTCAATTTAAATATTTATTTCCTCTCCCATCGATATTGGTTTATCATCCTCTCTGTGTATTTCATTCAGTAGATCTACTAGGGGTGGTTCTAGAAAAGAATCAGTGTCAATGTTTCATCCCAAATGACAAGGGATTATACAATATTTTCAAAAATTGTAACTTCCTTCCTCTTAAAAAAAATTATAGCATGCTAATTTGATAGCCAATCCATACTGGGAATTATATCAAATTCAGTAATTGGTATGATGATAAGGTTAGCAAAAAAAGACCATTTTGGTGTCTGGAGGTGGAATAATCGACATGCCTTTTTTACAATGATACATCCCCTAAGAGTTTTGACTGACAACTCCTTTGTTAAATCAAATTTGACATATCTATTTTTTTGAAAAACTGGGAAGATATAAACGAATGCGATGATCCAGAATCAAATAATTTGTTGGCTATGTTTGAGGAAATAATTAAAGTACCTACCACCACGTCATTAATAATTACAACCTCCACCATTGTAATCTCATAGGATCTCCCTTGTTCTCTTGGATTTTTCTGAGGCATCTTTCCTAGGCGCTTAGGACACTCATATGCATAGTTTTCCAACACTCATTAATTGTATAATTGAATATCATTGAATTGTTTCATTCTCTTGCATTCATTAGATCGATGACCCATATCTCCACAGTTATAGCAGACTCCCATGCCTTTCATGAATTTCCCGAGGTGATTCTTTCCACAGTTCTCACATAATGGGGATATCATTGTTCTCTATCTATTCTTTTATGCTTCTCATTTTTCATTGTTATCAGAGTACCATTTCTTATCTTGGTTTACTTTGAAAATATTTGATCTAGAAAATTCCCTCTCTAGTTTGATTGAACATGATACAATTTCATCATATGATGAAAATGATTGACAATCCAGTGCCCTTTGATGACTTGGATTAATAACATGAAAGAAATGATAAATTTTATCTGCCAAGTCACATACGTAATCTAAGGAATACCTGGCTAGCCTTGTGAAAGTAGCCTCATACACCACCACACTATCTTCATCACTTTGTTTCAGGATAATGAACTTCTTCATCATTTTATATCGTTGATCGAGAAGAAAATATTTTTCCAAGAATATTTCCTTAAAAGTCCTCCATTCCATATCTTCTATTTCTTCATCCTCCATGGTATTCTGAATCAAGGACCACCATTGATCAGCGTCGTTCTTGAGACAATATACATCGAGTACTACCTTTTAATTTTCATTTCATCTAAATGCCATGAATATCTTTTAAAGGGAATTGATCCATTACTCACCAACCACAGGGTTAGTAGTCGCACTAAATGATAGAGGTTTCTACGTCATGAAATGATCCAATGCAGGTGTGGAATGGTTATTCGTTACAACCTGAGTACGTTGTCCCAATATGGCTATGATTTGATCTGCTCCAACATTAACTGTGTTGACTTTCTCACTAGAGATATCCATACCTTTCCCATGAGTATTAATTACCCTTTATCCATTAAACGCCATTTTTAAATAATGGGATACAATAGATTAGTTTATGAATCTCAAATAGAAAATCTCTCAACATAGATTTAAATTCTATTCATAGACAATCTTATAAACATGGTTTCTCTGAGAAAAAATTTACATTATTGCTTCATAAAGGCTTCTAAAAAATGTGAATTATCCTAAGAATATCCCATGGGTTTATTGTAACCATGAGTGCATCAAGGCCCGTTATCGTGTACAAGGATACCACGGGTCAAGCCCGAAACTCCTTGTCTTAGTTTTCACTCATAGATACATCTGTGAAAGAGCCACCTCTACCTGCTTGTTTCTAGATAAGGATGTATTTTCTAGAAAGATTCACATAATCTATTCCATACCAAAATACCAGGCCATTACTGTACATTTATCCTCAAATAATACATTAGGGCTTTGTTCCCTACAATATATTTCTTACACAAGTTTCTATGTTTCCTACTAAACTTCCTTTTATTCCAACTATAACGCCCCGACCCCTCTAGGATGGGGTCGGTGCATTACTTGTGATATTAAAATTGTTAAAAGGAATGAAAATATCGATGGAAAAATCAGTTTAGTAATCTTGATGACACTAGATACATATATAAAACAAAAATTACATTGAAAAAGGTTACAAGATACAATACATAACCAAACTGAAAACCGAATCCACATGAACTCAATAAATAACCTTCTCTTCATCACTTGATGTAGGTAAACAATTAAATGGGTGAGCTCAAACACTCCATAAACGTTAGAAATATAGGATGCATGAAGACAATAATGAGTGAATAATAATCATTCAGACATAACTAATATGTATTGGTGAATATATGTCAATGAAATGCCATTAATAAACTGAGAGTGAAATGGAATCCATAGATTTTGTCATTGTGAGAACCTCATGGATAATAATAAAAACTGAAAATTAATAAAGAGAATCATTATTAATTTGAAGTCATGTATCTGGAACATGAATCCATAATACCGTAAAAATATTTTAGTTCTATGGGTAGAAACTCCTATGATTATTGGAAACAAACTCGAAGGGTTTGTCGCCAAACTGATTAGTCTCGTGAGACCTACCGATTCATGTAGCGGCTATATAGGGCCCCACCAGCCAATGCATGTCCAAATAATTCATTATACATTGATTCGATACATGATCAATATGCCTTTTCTATATCTACATGGAGTAGAGTATACAGAATCATCAATATTTCCATCATTTAAATCACTTTCAAAATATACTTCGTATGTAAAATGGTATAAAGTTAAGTCAAAAAACATATCCAGGATATAAGATTATGGATATTTAATATAAATATAATTTCGAATGAAATGTGATCTCAACTGGGCAGTAGGTACACCACATAAGGATTATTAGGTGCATAATAAAAAGTTGGTCACAACTAAATAGTAATAGAGACAAAGTCTCTTACCACAATGTAATCGGTCCAATCATATGATTAGAAAATAATAATCCTAAAATGAATCATTGAATAACATGAATATGAATAGAATCATGTTATTATATATCAAATGGCAGTACACATATACCACATACAAGAAATAATTGGAGAATAAGGAAAATATCACAGAAATGAAAGTGAGATTAGAAACCCCTTACAAACATTTCAACAAGGTAACGAGTGTTATTGTTCGATATTAATGAGATGTAGTTGGGTATTATATTATTTATATGTCACAAGGGAAGTTTGGGGGAGTTGAGAAAACATACCCATATCATTTGGAATTAAAAATAAAAGAGCGCAACATAGGAGAGATTCTTGAACAAAAGTGAGAGATACGATCTCTTACATTATGCTTGAAGCTGTTCTTGAACTTTTATTAAAGAACTGAATTGAAAAATTAGGCTTATTAATTCATAATTCCCGAACCTATTCTATATTTAAATGAAATATTATAACCCTTTTTATTTCTTTAACGTCCTTTTTCATTAGTTATAATATTCAATTTCTTTTTTCTGGCTCGTTTGTTTACTTGATATTAATTGAATGGTTCACGTATATACATGTTCAGATAAATATATAAGACAGATGTGGTTGTCCAGAAATGATGTTATATTCTATTAGTGAACTTATAGAAGATTACATGGTTTTAAATATAATTATATTACTTTTAATGAAGTCGAATTATTATATATATAACCTTTGTGACAACCGTTTTGGTAAAATGGTGGGTTTGATTACAATGAATGTTTTTTGCTTAATAATATAATACCATATGTACAAAAGCATTATAGAACTGAAAATAGGATATTTTACATATATAATAATCTGTTTCAACTATAACACAACTGGTTTCATGACTATAATAGATGATTATAATAGAAATTGATAAACAGTTTTCCTTGAATGTTCTAAATTAGCACATCTCAAACGGTGCTTTCATTTCTTTCAAATAAATGGCGGGGAAAGGAGAAAATGTTATTAAATATACCATTACCATAAAAAATACTATTACATGTATGATATAGGATTTATCAGACTATTATGGTGAGGAATGAAACAAAAAAAGAACATAAAAGAGTTTAAGGAATTTGATAGAGGAATTTACCTCTTGAGACTTCCTACTTTAAGAACCACTTAAGGGGAGAGATTTTGGTATTTTAAAGAGACTAAGAGAATTTGGACGCGGTGAGAGGACATGGGAAGAGTATTTGGTAGAATTAAGGCAAGTCTTGAAGCTTGAGTGGTGTGAGAGGAAGAGGGGGTGAGGGGTTGTTTATATAGTTGAGGTGAGCAGAGTTTTCTTAATATTATAATAATTAATTTATTATTTCCTATCAAAACAACCAATAGTTAGTATTTCATGAAAAATAACAGTAATATATGGATGTAACATTGAAAAAATTGGGCTAACATCAGCAGATCATCATCAATGACTCAACTAATCAATTATTTCTCATTTATTGTGAATTATCAGATTTTACTATTCATAAAAAATTCAAGTGTTTCAGAAAATCCCAAAAATTCACCCTAACCATTTTTCAACAAGTAGAATTCAAAAATGAAGTCCATTTTTCAAAAATAATTTTTTGAATATGATTTGTTAAATGTTAAATTAAATTAAAACTTTAATCGAAAAATATAAACACTTACACTTTTCATCTTCATTTTTAAGGTGCCAAAATTCATTTATACACTCAATGGTATAGATACCATTCATAAGAATCCTCTTACTATTCATAAGGGTAAGTAACTGTTAATAAGGTTATGTTACAATTCCTAAGGGAAGGTTACTATTCACTAAAAATTATGTTTATTCTATCGAACTCTAAATATCATCTTGAACACTACTATGTATGTCAGATTTTTAAAATTCAAATCGAAAATTTGGAAAATTTAAGTTTAATGGATATGTTATGGATATCTCCTACATTTAACCATGTTTTATTCTATATATGATCATTGATTCATGAAATATTGGCTATACCTAGAATTTTTTTAAGAGAAACATACAATGAAGTGTTTGGAGTGATACAGAGGAATTATAAATCCTTTTTACCATTTATATAATGTATATTTACCATCTTAGATTATTTTTTGGGTCATTTTTGTTGTTATTTATTCTTTTTATTTTCACTGGTTATGATGGAATTGATAAATGATATTTTTTCTAAATAATGGAAGTGTTAAAATGGAATTGGTTAGAAATTATAATGGTTTTTGTGGCATGTTGGGTGGTGTTGTTAGTTAAGAAGTGGTAGCCTAGTGGGGATTTCATGAGTTTTTTAGTTCCTTTATTGTGATCCCATAGGGTGGTATTGAGTTTTTGTATCATATATCTATATAATTTTATTTTCCTTTTTATTTATATACACTCCCCGACCATGTTATGAACTATTTTATTAAATACCTCCATAGATATGGGGGAGGGTATTTTTTTCCAAACCTCATGGTGAGAGGATTGATGATACGCCACAAATATTCCCTTCCCGAACATCTAGGTGGGGATAACCCATGATTCATCTGGCAAGTTGTGTTTTTTTGTCCTATGTGTGTTTGGGTGGCTTCTTCTTTCCAAGGTGTCTTTAAGACGAGATGTATTGTGTTTTCATCATTTTCTTAATGATGAGTTGTGGTTTGAGGCCCATGTGTCTACAAGTGGAATGAGATGTGGTTTGTCGCATAGGTGTCTCCGTGTGATATGTGATGTGGTTGTGGTAAAGGTTTTAGTGGTTGGGATGTGATATGGATTGTGTACTAGGTGTTTTAGGGTGGTATGTGTTGTCATTTGTGGCTCAAGTCTCTATAGTCGGGATGTGGTTTATGAGGCCAATGTGTGTGCAGGAAGGTTTAAATGTGGAACTTTTGGAAGTGGTTCTTGGTACTTTTTTAATAATGTGAAATCGTTACATTACTTGGATTGTGTTATTATTTTTTCATGCCTTTCTTATTTAGGGATGATTATTTTTCCTGTTAGTTGTTTTATGGTTCTGATGTTTTCTCACATGGGAATTATAATACATCTCTCAATTCTCAATGAAAGTATTTGGGTTTCATACTGAGTATACTTGCATGCTCACCCTACATATATAAAAATGGTTTCAGGTTTCCAATAGGATTCCATAGTCCATGTTGTACCCTGTTGGAATTGTTCTTGGTAGTTGATGAGTCTCTTATTTAGCTTTATTTTGGCTACTTTACATTAGAGATTCATTATATTTGTAACAGTTATAATTATTCATTCACATGTAATGGTTTTTTAATTTCTTTTATATATATCATTGAATTATTCTGTAGATGAGAAATCTTATCTCCCAATCGTGTTTCTGGAAAAAAAAATTACCCCCCATTTTTGGAGGATTGTATACCCTTTGTGCTAGTCAGCACCCCAGAGCCTACTGAAGGCAGGACATGAGGGTCATTATCATTATTTATTCATTTCCTTCCCATGAAATTAATCTCTAGAGGTGTGGGTTGTCAAAATTATATAATTGATAAATATAAAATCCATTTCCTTTATATAACACTAGATATGATGGAAATATATCCTACTCAAATGAACTGTGACAGACATGATAAAAAAATCACACAAAATTGAATCAATTAAGACTCTAAAGAATGGAAATAAAATAATATTATTCAAAAATAGGGTATAATATGTTATAAATTGATCTTATATGTTAAGAATAATAAAAACACAATTATGATATAAATAAATAAAAACCATTAAACAATTATACAGTAGACGCAGAAACATATTATGTAAATCAGACCTAATGTAAGGTTTTATTTCATAATGATATAATTTTTTGATTTTTTAAGTTACCTATGTGGAATACATATCTTTAAAGAAGATGTTTATTAAAAAAATTATAATATTTTTACAATTCATATGTAATTGAATAATGTTATTTCATTACCGATGTTTGAATATTTACAAAATAGTTTGAATGGAATCGTTGTGTGGTTTTCCAAAATTGAAACATTGTGGCATTTATAGAGTATGTACAAAAGGAATGTTTTTTTAATCATACAACATGAAAAAATTATTTCTAATTCTATGATTCCTTAATGAAATGAATATTTCCATAATAGAAGAAAAGATTGTGTACAATGAAGATGCTTTATTTTAAATACAAACAACAATTTATTAATTGAATTCAAAATTAAAGAAGGAAATATATTTTCATCCTAAATTATTTTCATGTGATCTTTAAATTTAGTATATATATATGATATAATTCTTTTATGTTACTTTTTATTTACAACAGATATGATCAAATTATATCAGTCTTATTATTTCTCTAAATAGTTTATTTGTATGGTGGATTTATTCTTACTATTTTTTCCATGAGTTATGATATGATGAAATTTTTATGCAACCCGTTTTTATGGGTTTTTTTATGATTAATGATTTATGTTATTATGTAAAACAAAAGTATGGTTTTAATTATTTAATCGGTGGGAAATACATATCCCTCCTATGAAATGGGTAATGATATTATATTTAATGAGACAAACATTACTTGAACAGGTATTGAACTCAGTTTTGACAGGATTGGAATGGGAAGTGAAACTGGTTAGTAAAGGTTATTTTTCACCATGATAGTCAATAGTGTATACCTTGATTACTATGATTTTTTATGTATTGAAACAATTCCACTATGACAGTTTTGGAAATTATCCTTGACTACTACTTAAATGAATCTATATGGTTATGTGTATTCGACAATTTCATGTCTTCTGTTATTTGTCTCATGGAATTTGTTCTTTGATTATTTATAAACATATATATGATTTAATAAATAAAAAAATATCATTATTTTTTATATACAATATAAGAGTTTCAAATGTCATGTTTATTTACATATTCCTTATGATTATGTTATGATTGAAATATCCCTTGTTTACCCTTACTGAGAACCTGATCTCACCCAATTGATACGTTTTATTTATACATGTTATAAAAAAGGTTTTATATTGTAATAATAATGGGGAATATATTTTTGGGAAAAAACTAGAACGTCATTCCAATGATTACATATTATTTATCCCAGTTTCGTGGGAAAAAACTAATATGGTCTTTGGTCATCTTCATCTATTTTTTTTTTGAAATATTCATCTATTTAGATGTATTATCTATGTATAAAAGGAGCGGGTCATTACAATGTCCATTAATTTGTTTTAATCATGTATTCAACCAATACACCATAATTTTTTTGCATTCTAGATCTTGAATTCTAATTCAACATCCACCATGATGTTTTGTATGGTTTCTCCATAGATGGGGAAATTTGAATGTGGTCAAGATGAATGTGCTCTATAACATGAATCACCAATGCCATCACATGATTGTGTTGGGGTACATCATAAAATTTCATAAGTGGTGTGATTAGATAATAATGTGCTTATATTGATGGTGTTCATGTATAATGTTTTTCTGGATGCATCATGACAAATAAGAAACACTAGGAATTCAAATAAATATCACCACCATTATATGGTTTAAAAAAAGGTCCTCTATTGATTCTGCCCAAATCACATGGTGTAACCCTGCATTAAATAACCATGTAATATTCCAAAAATGTTATTAATAATTATATAAATACCAAAAATTCGTTATTCTTAGATCATCTACTAAATTCCAATAAGTATAAATAATAGAATAAAATTAAAATAGATTTATCAAACAATATATATATTATCCTGATAAAATTATTCAATTCAAGGAACTTAATTAATGAACTAATATTCATAATAAATATATATATGTGGAATATAATATTACTAACCTAATCATTATGAGTGAAATATCCCAAAATATCATAAAAATAGTAACAACATTTACCTCTATGGTAATTTGTAGGTCTGAATCCATGTTCTCTCAACGAACATGGAAACTCCCAAACCCAAATATCATTCCTAATTTCACAGTTTCCTCTGTTATTCCAACTATAAAATAGTAAAATAAGTTTTCATTACAATTTTTAAAACTTGACCTGAACCACTCGATATTATCCAGAGTGACACTTTACCTCTTACACACCTCCCTATTTTGCAAGAAGATGATGATTAGAAATGATGGACTGACTCTTCTAGTTAAAAAAACTATACCCTCAGTATCCCATAACTTCATAAACAATAATTATAATTGTAAAAATATCATAATTATAAGATTTTAATATGCAACTAAATTATAAAATGTGACACATTTCATATAGGTAATTACGTCCTTCCATAGTGGCAAGTAAAACAATAGTTTAAATGTGTTGGTAATTAAAACATATTGGGGTCCCCTTGTGTCCATGTTGGTACTATAATTACTCAATATCCCCCTAATAATCCATAGTCTATATGAACCATTACCGTCTATAAATATATAGACATGTAATATACAAGAAGTCTAAAAAGGTCATGTAGGGATTGAGTATAAGACACAGCTGGACTCCACCAACATATTCCTAACATTAGTCCACTTAATATATAATGTTTTATTACAATACATACTTTAACATTATATTAAGCATATATACCCTAATTTTCAAGTGATATTATATTAACCATTATTTCATTATCCCCATGCCCCATCAGCTTTAGATCATTGCTGGTAAGGATGTCCTATATTTCCAACTATGTACCACTTTTAAAGAAACACTACTGAAACCACCATGATTGTGGTGATGATTAGTAACCCTACATTCCCAAAAAAAATATTGTATAGCATGCCACTATTGATGATATATCTCTAGGGATATCCATTATATCATTTAAAGATGTTTTTATGACATTATCTTTCATTCAGCAAGCTTTCCACTTTCACACATCCCTCTATAGGGCGATCCATTACAACATTTATAGGTGTTTAGAATCTATTTGATGGATTAACTAGAAATATACGAATATCCAAAAATAGTAATATCCATTCCAACCATTATGGATGTCTAGATGACAACATTCCAACTCAAATCCAAAACATAATAATCACTATTCCTGAATAATTGATCCACATGTTATGAAACATAAAAAGAAAAACGTTTTGTAGAAATGGAAAAAATGACATATCAATAAATAAAAACATCTTAATATAAATAATCACATGTTCAAGGTCAATAAAAAATCATGGAATCATAGACAAAGAAATGTTACGCATAACAAGAATGGTTTATCTTGTGGTAATGACATGTCATTGAAATATTTTACATCGGTCCCAAAAATTGTAAGAAACATCTTAACCCATGGTTTTAAAGGATGAAATTAATGATAATCTAACCTATATGGTTAAAATGGGTAACACCCGAAGATTACATTGTATGTTATATCTTCAATGTAATTCAATAACATACACGACACACAACACCGAGTTCAAGCGCACCAGGACTTACCAAACTAGCCATTTTAAAGCGGTTATGAATACTATTAACTGAATTTTTAACTTTATATAATACTTATAATTTTAAAATCAATATAATGAGTTTCTTGACATAATGTAAGAACAAATAAATTTTTTCAGATAAAAGAAGCTTTTTTCAAAAAATGCAATTTTACCGCCTTTTAATGGAGAACCCTACTTAAATACAATATTAGAAACTTTTATATATAAAATTTGATGAAATAAACATATTCGTTAGAATAGAGACATAATAATTTAGTTTCAATAAATTTTTGGTGATCTTCTGATAACTTTTATATTTTGGTGAATAGTGAAAAATACTATATTTTAACAGAAAACAACTTTTTATTCAAAAACATTTATAGTGTTAAATTATAAATTTTAATGGTTTGGAAGTATAAATAGATTATATTATTACAATTTAATCCAATTCTAGTCATTGTATGTAATTTTACTTTGAGATTGGACATAAACAAGTGTCAATCATTTTATTGATATTGTTTTTTTTTTAAATACGCCTTTTAGTTTTGACAACGGGAATTAATTTTAAATAATAAATTCAACATATATGTTTTGAATTAGGAAAAATAAACGTCATTTTTGAATTCATAATATCAAAATTTGCTTTGGGTGATTTTTTGATATTTGTTTTCAAAACATTCAATTTTTGATGAATAGTGAAAAACACTATATTATTGTTTAAAAGCGACATTTTATTAAAATAATTATTTATTTTATTTAAATATATTTTAGGTCATAATAGATACATAATAACTGTATATGTTCAATGTAATTCATTGGAGTCATTTTTTAATAATATTAGATATATAATATTTTATTGAACTTTTCACCGTCTTTTACCCACCTCCTAGGAAAATTTGATAATTCACATTAAACATAATTATACTACTTCTGTGAGAGGAATATTGAGAATCTGAGAGACATGGTTCATATCAAGGATTAAAATGCAGTTCAATAAGATAAAAATAATTTTTGGTGAATAGTAACTTTTTACTTTTATTTACCACAGTTAAATGTAAATACTGTAATTTAGGGTAAAAATGAAATTATTATTACCCTAACACATGACCTAATTCTATTGGATAAATATAATTTGATGAAAAAAAACCTTAGGAATAAAGTATGACCCTATCTGATCCACTTGGATTAGATTAGGGAATTTATTATTTTTTAATTCAAAGAAGAGTTAAAAGAGTTAAAATTAATGATTAATAACTAAAAATTTTAATATAGGGTTATACATAAGATAAATTCGATTATAAATATCCATTAAAAATATAAAAATATTTCCTAAAAAATTGTAATTTATTTATAATTTTTAGACATTATATAATTTAATTTATTTGTGGCACAATGATGATGCAATAATTACCTTATTAGTGAAATATTAAAATAATTGATATTATAAATACACAAATAAATATAATATGATACTTTTAATGAATTAAACTAATTTTATAGGTTAATATTTCATGTTATGGTTGTTTAAATGAATTAGGATCGAAGTAATAATTCTGTTATGAATTTAGAAAAAACAAAATACCAAATAGTGTAAAAATTGACATAAAAGTGTTTTTAAAACAAATATTATATTATTAATTGATATTCAATTCCTAAAAATATAATGTTCGACCAAGAGACTTATATAATGATATTTGAATCATTAATGAACTACTTGGGGTTCTCTTACAATTTTATAGTAATTTTATTAAACATATAATATAAAAATACAAAGAGACCTGGTAAATGTAAAACTAATAAACTATGAGTTAAAACTAAACAGTAAGGTTAATATAGTGACCCAGACATGTCTAAAAACCATTTATTGGGTGGTTTTCGACCCATAAAGCCCTTATCCTAGAAATAAGTCACTTTGGAGACATTAGAAACCAAATATGAATTTATTATAATATATTATTTCTAGCATTTCTAAAGGTTGTCTTCAACCATCTTATAAAAGGGAACTCACCCTTCTCTCAATTTCACACCTTCAATGCCTTTGGGATCGGCCAACCCCTATCCCAATATCCTCTCAGCTTCCCTCACTTAATCCTAGAGTCTTTATTTTGATCATAAAGCCAACATAAATATCCCTTTTGATCAAATTTAAAAAAAGAACCCGAAGAAAAATTAATGTTTTCACAACCCTATTTCAAGTTCCTTTCATCTTCCACTTCTTATTTCTTTGTTATTTCCATTATAAAACAATCACTCCAGTATATTCTCTATAAAGTGATTTTATTATAAATATGGTACAACCATATTAAGTATTCTATCTATCCCTTGGATGACATGTCACCATACGTGCGTACGTACGACTGACCCTCACTACATCGTGGGGTAATTATTATTCAATACATTATTATTTGGGTGGGTATAATAATGATTTTTAACTCATTTAAATAAAAAATATAGCATGATAATTATTCTTTATACATGATACAACATTTAATTATATAATATTTTAATATCAAAAGAATGATATTGTCGCTCGTGCGTACGTACGGATTACCGTCACCTCAAAGTGATATGACACGTTAATAACATATGCGGGACATATAATGGATGGAGTTAATGATATTATATATGATAATATACTTTAATTATAATATAATTATGTATCATTATGTTTTAGGTCAATTAAAATAAGAAGTAGAAATGAAAGTAGCTTTCATACGTACGTACAACTTACCGTCTCCATGAATGGTGCATTTCATTCTTACCCAAAAATTATATGAACTGTTATAAATACATGTATATACTGGATATATATGATATATATGATATCTATATCATGAATCTCATTTTGGATATAATTATCTTTTGACCATGTGAACAACTTGTAACTATAAGGTGTTCATTTTTGACTTAAGTGCCAAATATCGACAAAATGAATGTTATTAACATAAATGATTACATAATGTTCATAACATGGTAATAAGTGATATAAAAGGAATAATAAACTAAAAAAGGTTCTTAATAAAGTATAAATTATCTTTAGTTTAATATTCATGTTATTAAAGAACGAACAGGTCAAGTCAGAGACAAGGTAAGGTGTTTATTATCTCACCTTTAATTTCGTGTGACTTACATTGTTCACCACTTATTGCATGTGGTGTATTGTGTACATCCACTTGATATATATTTTATCATGTTTCTCAGTATATTAATGATATTCTATCATTAATTTTTTGATTATTGAATACAGTTCAAACAACTCGATTGATTACAACAAGGTAAGGCTTAATTTTTTCACTATAACTTTATTATTCGAGGTTGTTTTTACGTAACTATCTACTGGGACAAATTTTTTATCCATGTACAAGTTTTATAAAATATTTTTTAACGGGATTATATTTAAGGTAATTTTTACTAAAACATCATTTTAAATGTTTTAATGATTTATTCTTCTAAAACATTCTCATTAATTTCCATTTTTTAAAAATAGTTTGAAGGATTTATTTAAATGGACATTAATGTTTTCAAATTGAAATTATTTTTAAAAGTTTCAAAGTGGTATAGGAAAATTTGATTAAAAAAATTCATTAAATGTCGTCCTTTCTTTATTGTGTGACATTTAAGTGTTTTTCATGAAAAATGGATATTTATCTCAAAGAGTTTTACAAATCATTTTAATCTCTGTCAAAATCTGTTAATGGATTTTAAACTTATTTGAAGTTGATTTATTATGATACAAATCTTCTATATTGTATTGATGTTTTTATGATATGTTTGACTGTGGATGTGTTATTCTTATACCATTCATGTTTTATGGGTAATGTGTTGACATTTTGTATGCTAGTTTTAATATGAAATTTTATGTTATGTTTAACCTTTTCATATGAGGAATGCATTGGACTTAGTGTGTGATTTTTGGAGCCCGATATAGCTCCTTGATGCATCGTTACGTCTCATGAGACAAACTAGTGTCTTGGCACAAGTCCTTGATAAAATCTTATTTTTAGTCTTGGCACAAGGCCTTAAATATGTGGTTTTGATAGTATTGCATTTTTCATTCCATTATTATGAAAGTGGTTATTGATATTGAATTTGATTATTCGACTACTATAATATCCATTTTAATAAGTAAATGGTATTATTTCATTTTATTTTTTCCATGTTATGCTCAATTTCATGTTTAAAACGCTTTTGTATCAGTCAAAAATTGCCTTAAATGTCTATGATTATTTATGAAAGTCCCCGCTATATTGTTATCCTTACTAAGAATCTGAGATCACCCCTTTCAGTGTTTTATTTTTCCCAGGATTCCATGTAGTGTATTATGATTTATATGTACGGTTAATCTGAAGAGAATAATGGCGTTCTCAAAGAACTATTTTATTTATTGTATGTTATAAAGTGTAATGTAATGTTCATGAAAGAAATCTAGATTCGGTGAAAAATAGATTTAGATAAAATCTGATTAGAGAAAATTATCCTAAGATATACTTTGAGGATTAGTATAGAAGGACATCCTAGAATTTGGGTACTATAGAGATTTTGTTAGTTTTACAAGAAATAAATCACTGTCTAGATAGGAGCAGGTAGAGGAGGCTCTATCATAGATGTACCTAGGGGTAAAACCCGAAAACACCGCTTTGAGATAGACTCGAATGGGAACTGGTGCATGATAACAGGCATTGCTGCACTCTTTGTTAGGACACTCCCCGGGGATATTCGTAGGATAATTATTGTTTTCTTTTCAAACCACTATGTAGGGTTTATGAGTATATATCACATCAAAGAAAAAAAAATTATTATGGATTATATCCATAAACTGTTCAATTTTTGTTAGGTATTTTACATGTTTGGAATTATGAATTGCGATTCATAAACTAACCTTGTGTATGCCATTGTTTAGAAATGATGCACAGTAAAAGGTATGAGAACTCTAACAATACGTATGATCCATAGAGTAAGAAGGGTCATATCATTCATTGTATTAATATTACATTTCGAAGTGAAATACACTCCCATGTATTCTCAACATATGAATAAATAATATCACTTATTAGTAAGATATGTAAAGAATTTTCTGAGTCATATGGTTTTGAAGGGAAGCAAGAAAAGAAAAGGATGGTAGAGAGAAACACAGATAAATCAAATAGGGGAAAGGGGGATTTTACCATATGTGAAAAAATGTGGAAATAACCACCTTGGTAAATTATCCAAGGAAATGGGATTTTGATATAAGTGTGGCGAAAATGGACACCATATACATGATTGCAAGGGTAAGAAAAAATTTTCAAATGAAAAATGCTTAGTCTGCAAGGTGTTGAGACACTATGCGAATCAATGTACCATTCATAAGATTATACCACAAATGATGTTATTGGATAATAATCACGTTTTGATATTATCTCAGATGAAGATAAATGACTAGTGTACTTATGTTTTTATTATAGAATTATTTCATTTGAGTGTTGTATCTACAGTATATTGGTTATATGAATTATGGAGATAAATAAGGATTGTACTGCAGTACTATTTTAATGAGGATTTGAGATTATATGGTTCTAATAAAAGTGACTTAATCGTAAGCTGCACTTTTTTGGGAAAATACATTTTTGAAGGAAATATAATCAAAAATATGGTCCTGATACTGAGGTAGTTATTTTGGAACTCAAGATGGTTGATTTGGATAAATTATATTGGATATTCTTTACTACCTTGATACATATTAATGATATTTGTATTCCATCACTATTGGAGTTTATAACATTTTTGATAGAAGAAGTATATCCAGTATTCTATAAGGAATAAGGGAGCATGAATATAATAAATAAGGTTTTATGGTAATTTAGGATGTTGCAGTCTTTAAAAGGAATACATGATGAAGGTGTTCACAAGTTATTATGTGGAAAAAGGATCTTCATTGTGTTTAACTTCCTTATAAATTGTTGATTATGAGATTGTACATAATTATTTTGGACAAGTCTAAAGGTTGGTATGGATTAAGTTAGAAATTGTATACTATTGTTAAGTTTATTTTTGGATTTTTATAAAAAGGACAACACACAGACCGTGTGATAACCCGTCCCGTTGGAAAAAGGTGAGGGAATTGAACCCACAACCATAGTGTTATTGAGATATATCGCCTACCACTGGACTATGTGAATTCCCTGGATTGTATAATGTAGTTTCTTTCTTTAATGTCTGATAGGTGAATTATAAATTCAATTTTTTCGAACCTTATACGAATCAGTTAATTGAGTATTTTTTAGTTGTACTATATTTTATAGTGAAAGATGAGTTTATAGTAGAAATTAGCTAAAGGATGGTGCTCTATTTGTGTATTATATTTTTTTCTTCTCTTATTATATGATGAAATAAGTTTTTAAACTTTAGGTAAGGCATGTTAAAACTTAAAATTTGTTATCCTAATACTTTATGTTTTGTTGAAACGATGATATTTCAAATCATCATAGATTTATGGGTTTGAGGACATCAATTCTACAATTTTTTGTGATGGCTGACCTCAATCACACCCTATAAATATTTATGTTTTCCTCCAATTATGTGTCTCTAAATGCCACCAATGTATTCTTAATCAAGATCATAATTTGGTGGTGACTTTTTTATTTCCCTTTTCCTCTTACTAAGATGAAATTTTATTATCCCAATTTCCGATGTGGGGTTTCCCACAAAGGTATTTTCTATTTTCAACCTTTTTTAGAATAACAATTTCAAATTGTGAGGACACAATTTATTGAAGTTGGGAAGAATGTAACACCCCAATATTTCATAGTATGTTATTTCTTCAATGTAATTAAATAACATGCACTACACGTAACACCGTGTTCAAGAGCACCACGACTTACCGAACTAGTGTTTTTAAAGCGAATATGAATAGTATTAACTAAATTTTGATCTTTATAAAATACTTATAATTTTAGAATCCATATTATGTGTTTTTTTGACAGAATGTAATAACAAATACACTGTTTTCAGATAAAATATGTATTTTTCAAAAACTGCAATTTTACCCACTTTTAATGGCGAACCCTATTTAAATACAATATTTGAAACATTCATATATTAAATTTGACGAGATAAACTTTTTTTAGAATTAGGACATAATAAATTAGTTTTAATAAAATTTTTGTGTTCTTCTGATAACATTCATATTGGGGTGAATAGTGACAAATAATATATTTTAACTAAAAACAACTTTTTATCAAAATAATTTATACTGTAAAATTAAATATTTTAATGTGTTGGAAGTATAAATAGATTATATTTTTACCATTTAATCCAATTCTAGTCATTTTATGTAATTTCGCATTGCGATTGGACATAAACAAGTGTCAATCTTTTGATAGATATTGTTTCTAAAAATACGATGTTTAGTAATGAAAACAAAAATTATTTTCAAATTAATAAATGAAACTTATATATTTTTAATTTTTAAAAATATTATTCATTTTTGAATTAATAATATCAAAATTATATTTGGGTGAATTTTTTAATTTTTATAGAAAACATTCAATTTTGGTTGAATAGAGAAAAACACTGAGAAATTGTTTAAAACTAACTTTTTATTTAAATAAATAAATATTTTATTTATATTTATTTTAGGTCAGAATAGATAAGTAATAACTCTATATGTTTAATTTAATTCATTTGAATCATTTTGTTATAATATTAGATATATAAAATTTTATTCATCTTTTCACCGTCTTTTACCGATCTCCTATAAGAATTTGAAAATTCACATAAAACATAATTTTACCATTTCTGTGAGTGGAATATTGAAAATCCAAGATACACGGTTAATATTAATGTGTTATTTTTTGTTCAATAAAATAAAAATAATTTTTTTGTGAATAGTAACTTTTTACTTTTAATTACCACGGTTAAATGTAAATAGTGTAATTAAGGGTAAAAATGAAATTATTATTACCTTAACACATGTAATAATTCTATTGGCTAAATATAATTCGAACAAAACCAACCTTAGGAATAAAATATGAACCTCTTTGGTCAAATTGGATTAGATTAAGACATTAATTATTATTTAATTCAAAGAAGTGTTAAAAGAGTTAAATTAAAAGTTTAGTTACTATAACATTTTTAATATAAGGTTATACATAAGATAAATTCTATTATAAATATTTATTATAAAGATAAAAAAAATTTCTACATAATGGTATTTTATTTAATATTTTTAGACATTATATAAATTATTTTATTTGAGACACAATGATGATGCAGTAATTACATTATTAGTGAAATTTTAAAATAATTGATATTATAAATACCCAAATAAATATAATTGGAGACTTTTAATGAATTCCTAGAATTATATAGGTTAATATGCCATGTTAGGGTCGATTAAAGAATTTATTATTGAATTAATAATGATGTTATGAATTTAGAAAAAAAAATAGTGTCAAAATTGACCTAAAAGAGTTTTTTTAAAAAATAATATATTTTCAATTGATATTCAATTAAAAAAATATATGGATTGTCCATGTGACTTATATAATGATAGTTATATCATTAATGAACCACGTGGGGTTCTCTTGTATGTTTATAGTATGTTTATTAACCATAAAATATAAAAATACAAAGAGACATGGTAAATGTGAAACTTATTAACTAAGAGTTAAAACTAAAAGATAAGTATAATATAGTGACCCAAACCAGTCTAAAACCTATCATTTGTGTGGTTTTCAAACCATCCCCACACTATCCTTGAAATAATTCACTTTATAGACATTATAAACTGAATGTAAAATTATTATAAAATAATATTTCTAGCTTTTACTAAGGTGCCAATCACCCCTCTTATAAAAGAAAACTCACCCTTCTCCCGATTTCACTCCATAAAAGCCTTTTGTTTTGGCCAAAAACTGCCCAAATATCCAATAATGTTTTTATAAATTCATCCTAGAGGCCTTAGATTAATCAGAAATCCAATCTACGGAGCCCTTTTGATCAAATCAAAAAGGAAGAACCAGAAGAAGATGTAATGTTTTCCCCATCCTCTTGCAGGTTCCCTTCTTCTTCCAAATCTTCTGTCATTGTAATTTATTTCTAAAATAATAAATCTAGTATCTTATATATACATTGATGTTATTATAAATATGTTACAACCACATTCCTCATTCTATCCATACATTTGATGACAGGTCACTATACGTGCGTACGTACGGCTTATCGTCTCCACATCGTGGTGTAATTGTTATTCAATACATTATTATTTGGATGAGTATACTAATGATGTGTAATTCATGTAAAAAATAAATATAACATGATAATTATTCTTTATATATGATACATCATCCAATTATATATTATTTTAGTATCAAAATATTGATATTGTCGCTCATGCTTACGTACGGACTACCACCCCTTCAAAGTGATATGACTTGTTAATACCATATGTGGGACGTATAAAGGATGGATTAAATTATATTATATATTATATTATACTGGAATTATAATATACCTATGTATCATTATGTTTTTATTCCATTAAAATAAGAAATATAAAATAAATTAACGTTCATGCATATGTACGACTTACCGTCTCCATGAATGGTGCATTTCATTCTTACCCCAAAATGATATGTAATATTATGAATACATGTGTATACTAGATATATATGATATATATGATATCTAAATCATGAATATCATTCTGGATATAATGATATTTTGACCATGTGATCAACTTTTAACTACAAGGTGTTCATTTTTGACTCAAGTGCCAAATTTCGACAAAACAATAGTTGTTAACCTAATTGATTACATAATGTTTATAACATGGTAATAAGTGATATAAAAGGAATAATAAACATGAATAAGGTTCTTAATCAAGTAGAAATTAACATTAGTTTATTATTCAGGATATTAAAGAACAAACGGTTCAATTCAGACACGATGTAAGGGGTTTCTTATCTCACTTTTAATTCTGTGAGATTTACGTTGTTCACCACTTATTGCATGTGGTGTATTGTGTACCACCATTTGATATATATATTATCATGATTCTCTTTATTTTAATGATATTCTGTGATTCATTTGGTGATTATTGACTATTGTTCAAATTAATCAATTGATTACAATGAGGTAAGGGTTACTTTCACAATCTCATTATTATTCAAGGTTGTTTTTACGTAAGTATCTACTGGGACAAATATATTATTCATGTCCATGTTTCATAAAATAGTTGTCAAATGGATTATTTTAAAGTGAATTTTTTCAAAAACATTATTTTAAATGTTTTGAAGATTTTTTCTTCTAAACCATTCTCATCACTGTCCATGTTTCAAAAATGATTATATGAATTTATTTAAATGGACATTAATGTTTTCAAATTAAAAATCCTTTTAAAAGATTCAAAGTGATATGGGTCCCTTTGATTCAAAAATTTCTTTAAATTTATTACTTTCTAAGTTTTGTGACATTTAAATGATTTCATAAAAAATGGATATTTCTCTCAAACCATTTTACGAATCATTTTCACCTATGTTATAATCCTTTAATAGATCTTAAACTTGTTTGAAGTTGATTTATTATGATGAAAATGTTACATGTTGTATTGAAGGTATTGTGATATGTTTGACTGTGGATGTGTTATTTTTATAACATTCAGGGTTTATGGGTAAAGTATTGATATTTCGTATGCTAGTTTTTAAACCAATATTATGTTATGTTTAAACCTTTTCATATGGGGAATGCATTGGACATAGAATGTGACAGGTGGAGCCCGCTATAGCTCCTCGATGCATCAGTAGGTCACATGAGATAAACTATTGCCTTGGCACAAGGCCCTGACAAAATCTTATTTGTAGTCATGGTACAAGGCCTTGACTATGTGGTTATTATAGTCTGGTATTATGCATTCCATCATTATGAAAGTGGTTATTCATATTTCATGTGATGATTTTACTAGTAGAATATCAATTTTAATATGTAAATGGCATTATTTCATTTTATTTTTTCCGTGTTATTCTCAAGTTCAGCTATAAAAGGATTTTTTTAGTTATACATTGCCTTAACTATTTTTTCTTATTTATTAATGTTTTCTCTATATTGTTATCCTTATTGAGCCTCTAAGATCACCCCTTTCTATGATTTATTTTTATCAGGATTCCAATATGTGTATTATAATTTTTATGAAAGGTTAACTTAAAGGGAATAATGGTGTTCAAAAAAGAACTATTTTTTTTTTGTATTGTATGTTAGAAAGTGTAATGTAATGTTCATGTATGCAATCTATTTTCAAAAACTGCTAAACTGGTCTGTATTTCAGGACATGATTCACTGTAATCATGCCAATGTATTAAAATAATGCACCGACTCTAGGATTCTAGGATCGGGGCGTTACAAAAAGATCGAGAAAAAACTCCATATCCCTGAACACATTCTCATGGGCCACATTATCATAGTTTTGGACATGTAATTGAACATGTTTCATCATGGATTCCTAGAAACATTGTTTACATTTTTCATCCAAAAAAATATAAAACCTTACAAAATATAATACAATTATCCTTCATCGATCAATCCATAATATACATAATAATTTTATATTGGTCATTAAGATAATTTTGGATTATTCAACGATTAATAATAAAATTACATTTTTTATAATAAATCAATCGAGAATTATTTAATATAATAATTATTTCATCGTTCTCTGATAATTAAAGAAAATAATTATTGTATCACTTTTGATAATTCTCTCCAATATAATCAATGTTTAATTTATAATAATTAATCATTATTTTTCCAATAAATCAATCAATAATAATCATATATTAATATTTAATAATTATTAACCGTAATTACCATAATTATTTGTTATTAAATACATATAGTGAACTCAAACCAGTTTCCCAAATGATTGGAAAAGATTATTTTCCATGGAACTGCATGAAATGAATTAATATCTATTTATTCATGATTTTTTTATCATGATCATAGGGACAAGAGTGGTTTAGTCACACCATGAAAATGTATTAATTTCTCATGTTAACAAATAAATATTCCAAATATATTTATGCACGAATTTATTTGATTTTAATACTCATTTGGATCAAACCCATTGAATATTAAACTAGTTTCTATGTTTTATGAAAATGTGTTGGTGTTGCAGTTCATAGTATTTGGACAAACCAACATTATTTATAATTGAATATATTCTCTAGATGAAAAATATAATCGAATATTTTAATGTAATAATTAATATTATGTAAAAAATAAATTATTCCACGAATTATTTCCCCCAATTTCAGACTTTTAGAATCATGAGAGGGTGTTACATATGGTTTCTTGTGGTGGATATATTTTTTTAAAAGGTTGGGGCCGAAGCCTCAATTTATTATTTAAAGAAAATACCTCTTTTATACTGGGTAGAGGGTGACCCATTACATAGCCTGAAGGGCCAAGGCCAAGTGGCCTGAATACAAGGCTTGATAGCCCATTTTTTAGTCCAAAGGACCCCTCAGTGAACAGTACTGCTACAGTACCCGCACTGCTACAGTTCCTGCTATAGTAACTACCACGGCTACAGTACCTGCTACAGTCCCTCCGCCTCTACAGTGTCGCTGCTGCTATAGTTCCACGACTGCTACAATACTGCTACAATGCCCATGCAATAGTGCTACGATAGATATATGATAATAGTTTTTTTAATATATTTTCTCCTTAATATGTTTCTACCTAAAGGTTCATAATTTACACAAATAGTGCAGCACCCCTATATTTATAAGCTATCATACGGATTGGAAGTATCATTTGATCATTAAGAGATGCCCTAGAAACCCTCATGTAACATTATGTTTCCATAAATCATCATTAGAAAATGAGAAGATACAATTATGGTTGGCCTTTTTACCATTACATGACCCAATTAATATCTTGGTTAACCTTACCCAAATACAATTAGGTTGTTAGTAAACCCTATCATATTCTATATAAAATACTCGGTACCCATATACTATGAGGTTACTAATTTTTTTTAGATGACCCTTAAACATATTCTCTAAAATTATTTGGAACCATTTCCAAAGATTCAAAATACATGAAATTACCGACAACTATTTTAAATATTACCATTATAAATGAATAATACACCATTAGAAAAAAATGGAATGATGGGATTACCCTTATGCGTTCCTAGTATGAACCTTATGTAAATCATTAAAGACCCTTAGGTAGTGCAAGTGTTACCCTTATACAACACTATTTACCTATACTCAGTGCTAGAATATCCAATATACCCTTACGCAAAACAAGGTTCCATGTTATTATCCATACATAGATAATGAAAAATAACCTCTTACCATACACAAAACCTAGAAAATTCATATTTATATTACATAACTCAAAAAATCTGGGGGTGTGGAAATATTTATTAAAAATAACGATTCCACATAAAATAAAATAAATATTGAAAACAAAATATGTATTTAAAAAATAAATAATTTAAAAATATTTCATGGATTACATTATAAGTAGAATTTAAGTAAGAAAATGATCATGAAAATACTATTGGCTAAATATTTGTTATTCATTATGATACAAGTGTGATAGTGTGATGAAAAATTATAAATGTATGGAATGGTTCTCAATCATCATCATGAAATAAATCCTTCCCTAAAAACCTCGGGAATAATTTATGCATTTTTTAATATAATTATATAATTATATTGATTTGTTTCAAATTACCCCTTTTTATTTATGTTTTTATGGGAATAAGATATTATATGTAAGGGCATGATGGCGCGCGTATTTACACCATCTGAGTGGGCCATGGATCCTCTATGTATGGAGTTCGTTTTTCATCTTATGTATTAATCCTAAGGTAAATTATTTTCTTCTATTAGATAATTTATTTTCACTCATCCACATGGGACATGGGTCATCTATTACAGATTATGATTATCTATGAGATAATATAGTTCTATTGGTACATATATATTAGGAAGCCTATGATATTTCACTAAATAGAATTGTACCCATTTATCATACTCATAATTGTAGTATCTACAATGATGACATGTGTGATATTACTTATATACCTTATTTATTATGGTTTATAAAATGATAGTTCTTACTGAAATCTTTTATACTTTTTGATTTTATAAGATACTATGTGTGCCCCACTCTAGACTGAAATCAACAATATTAATTGGCCTTATGGTGGAAAAATGGCTCTCCATCAACCACGTCGAAGTTACTATCACCTTCCATACATGGATATTATTCCACCTCCCTTATAACACCAACATGAGACCTCTAGTATAACATTCCATCAAAGAGCATTACATGTACCACTATTCTAATGGTTGTTTGATACTCATAATGATCCATGGTGGGATGTTATATTAGAGTTCCAAATTTTAAGTTATAGGGGATGCATATTATGATTCACAGATTTTAGGGAAAAGTACGTTCCATGTGGAATGTGGATAGTTGTTTGGTAACCTCTTGACAAGTTTATTTGGGTGATTATGGTGTGGAATGGGAAACACCGAGGATCATTAAATATAAATTATCATTTTTATATAATTATCCTTATTAGCCCCCAAACCAAACTGTAATCATCCACATCATTAGGAATACATGTGGTGAAAAATTTACTCTCCATTGTATAGCCACATGACAAGAAAATTCCCTTGTAATATTGGGCTTTAATCCGCATCCACCCAAATCAAACTCGGGACCATTGGATTAATATTACTCAGAGGAGCGTTACATGTATCAATAAGAATGAGATATGTCTAAACATATCCTATCTTGTGAATATAATAGGTAGAACAACATTTTACTAAATATCCCATGCATAACTGGTTTATAGTGGTGATTTATTTTCTTTTAATATAGGTCATTGACAAATTCTGGAGGTTGAATACTGGGAATTTATTCATCTCAGTCGGTAGGTGGGGCCATTTTTCTTTTTTTGTTATATATTTTTTCATTTCCCAATTTTAATAAAGTAATTTATTGTCTTTTCATTTTTATGATTTAATTGATTATGCAGGAATTTATATTCACATCTTATTTTATTATTTAATAACATGGTATATGAATAGATGTTTAAGTGTGTTTATTAGTACACTAAGCTAACACCTCCCATATGAGTGACATTTTGACTCTCTACAAGTCAATAACCAACAAGATGTTGGAGGTGGTTTGGGGTGGCATTATCTACCCACCCGTAGTCCATGTAGGGCCTTGGTGGGTTATGTCAGGTTATATTTCTGAAATTATTCTATCTCGTTGGTAGAAAATTAAAAAATTCGATGAATCAAACATATGAGTAATTTCATCACTATTTATTCAACTATCACAACATGTGGTGTAGTCCACTTCCTTTTCTCGTATGATTTTCTTTATTGTTGATTTACCATATATATAATTTTATTCCATCACCTATATAGTCATGAATAGTCCCCCAATCATTGATAATAATTTATTTCCTTCATGGAAATTCTAAGAATTATAAAAGGCTTATCAAAAATGAAAATGGGAATATCTACACATTATTTTTTTAAATTCTCTAAAGAAAATATATATAAATTTATAAATGAATAAGTAAAATATTTAATGGAATATATTTAAAAAATATTAAAAAAAATATTTATAATTTATGAATGTTGAATTTTATAATACTACAATAAAAATTTGATAATGTTATACTATAAAACCCATATTTCTATCATGTTAACTTTTTATCTACCTCAAATTTGTTTCAGTATTTCCTAGATTTCAAACTAGATCCTCATATGAAATGCACAGTGTTTTTCGTAAAAATAATATTTAAAGGGTAAAAAGTATCAACAAACTATACAATCTTGTGTACTCATTTTTCTACATACAAAAATATATATTATGTTGAATCATGTAGTTTCCACCTCAAAATTTACAATAAAATATTACATAGTAACATTTTTCTATAATAAATATTAAAACATATAACTTTATTCTAAATCAATTTATTTAAATAATAAATCCAAATGAATTCCTTGGATGTTATCCACATTAATATAAAATTGATATTGTGAAATTTATTTCTTAAGTAGAAAATATCATTGAAATTTTATCTTCAATTCCGTAAACTGAATTATTTGAAGCTCACATCTATAAAAAATTCAAAAAATTCAAAAAATTATAAACATTTCAGCCATGATTATATAAAATCACTTATTATATATCCTAAATTAAAATAAATTCCTTTACCAATGCTGTATAGAAACAAAATTTCTATATATGGTCATAACATAATATATTTTTTCCATTTAATGAAATAATACTCCATGTAAAAAAGATAAAAAATTCCTAAAACCTTCATGGAAACTCATAAAAAACTACTCATGTATTGATAGATGTCTCCTTTTATTAACATTAATATATTTCAAAATATATTTTTATCATTATAAATGTGTGCTGATAACTATGTATCCAATTATTGGGAATTATATTTGTAGAAATGTTTTTCTTAAAACAGTCATATAATTATGCTTGAAATGATCAACATTGAAGTCATTTGTCATGCATAGAAATAAATCAACTAGAATATAGGTACATTATATAATAAATCGTTCCATAACATCTTTATGTATTCCATTATTGATTGTAATACATACCTTGTGGTTTTTAGTTCGTTTTATATCAATTCATTTTTTGGTTTTATCGAGTTAAAACATAATAATATGTAATTACCCCTTGAAATGTTATCATTAAATGATCGAAATCTATATTTCGATATTATTTATGACCAATTTATCATTCCTCTAAATAACTATATAATTACGAGGTCCATTTCGTAAATTATATCATATATTATTCATTGATATTATGTATACATCCATTGTCCAAAACCCATCACATGGTTAAACAAGATATCATACCTCTCGTATTTTAAATCAATGGATTTATTAGATATATTCATTGAATAATCCAAATACGTGGAAATTATATATGTTTTTTTTCATCCATATCCCCATTCCTTTAATAATAATATTAATGAGAACCAATTTATGATAGATCATGTAATAACGCTGACACCAGTATATTGAGTTTAGTCCCTACATTACTAAACTGGCATAAATAAAAGGGTTAAAATTATGAAGGTAGGACTCGCTACGTATTTTTGTGAAACTAGATACATACATGATTAATATTTAATATTTGGAACAGAAAATTAATTAAATAGTACAAAAAAAATTTGGAATCCTTGAAATCATTCCATGAATTATGCTTCAAATCCTTTGGAATGAAAACACAAATTGTGAGATCAAATGATCATTTTGGGTTATGTACACTGAAATGATATTATATATTAATAATTAATAATAAATATGGTTTGGTAATTAATTTAACACACATTCCATTTAATCAAAAACATTATTATCATAGTTGATAAGGCATAAAATTGTTTTTAACAACTCAAGGCTCTTGGTCTCAATGAATTCATGTGATGTAACCCTGACATTTCAATTTTTTAATATTTCACACTTATTACATGTCATGGAGATACAATTGTATCATTATTTTTATGATACTATTATTGCATAATATTTTCATATATACACCTAAACATATTTTTTTGATAATCCCGTTAGAACTCATATTCACCAAGAGGGTCATTTTCGGGTCCCTCTATAAGAAATGATTCATCAACAACCAACTACTCATCCACCTAGTGGCATGTCACCATTATTGTAGATTACTCTATATCATAATATATTAGGAATAAAGGATTGGTCACTGGTGGGTGTCTTACTAATATAATCATTTTCAACTGTTTCACATCTTACACAATGGACATTAATAGCTTGTTATTCTTAGGATAAAACCCTCCCTTATTTCAATATTCATAATTATTTTTGGAGGGAGCCTTATTATGTGAGGGTCTCAGTTCTTAAACATAAATAATTTTATGTTTTCCTCTCAAATAGGGTGGCCATTTTGAAATCTTGGTCATACTCATCCACGTCATGCAGAAACATACAAATTAATTGGTTCTTACGATCCATAGGGATTCACACATGTTATGACTCCACACATGTTGTGGATTTTCTTAATCACACCGTTCACCAATTTTCCTTACATAACATAACATCTTATCATTTTCTAGGGGATATAGTGTGATCCATATTATGGAAGGATGTGGGAAATACCATGTTTCTCAACACTTATGTGTCTCGTATCATTTGTGAAATTCGACCTCTCATCTCCAATTATGGAACACATTCTACTCAATGTCTAAATATCTTTTTATATGTGGTAAAAAAATCATCCATTATATTTAGAATGATTCTTCATATAATTATAGTGTAAATGTAAATATTATTTCTTTTTTGGGGTGTATAGATCAACTACTCATGCTTCACTCTATGGAGATGCTTTATCTTGTTTTCCCTCTTCCCATGCCCCTGATGTACGCTCTGTGATATAACCTAGAATCCTCATGAGACCCTATAAAATCTTTCCCGCCCCTTATATCCCCAAATATATATATATTCATTGTAATATATACCTATTTATTATAATTTTTTACGGATTTTATTCCATCATATATCTTCATTCTCTCATCCCCCACAACTGGAACATCATCATTCAAGGCCCTTGTTGTTTATAGGCCCCTAAAATAAAATTGGATGTGTTTTCCTCTAAATGTTTCATCCCAAATATGTAATAATGATTATATAATGGGTCCTCTTTCCACACACCCTCTCACAGTGAATGATCATGAGCCTTCTGGTACCTCTCCCATTCCTCTCTCCACTAGATTCTATATGATTTATATTATTCCACATTTCCTCCTTGAAATAGAAACTTAGATCCCATATGACTTTAACTCTCTTTAACCCACACAGCAGTGTTCCCACATGGTTTCAATCCTAGAGTCCATGTTCCATTTGTTCCAAGATGAAAAAATCCATACTAGTAGCTACGTGATACAAAATCACCCATTATCAACGACTTCTTTACTGATATTAAAGGCATACTATTTGGGAACCTATATAAGAGCAGAATTAATACTTTATATGATTCAGTATAGAAACACTATGAATATGTTAGTGTACAAACCTAAAGAAAACCCCTAAATGATAGAATATTTTACACATATATTTAGAGAATAAAACTATAATAAGACTACTACTCAAACCATCTCATGCATTAAATTCTTAAAACCAATAAAATATTTTATATCATTGGAGTTTTAGTGATGTTTCTTACTAAAGAAATTAATATAAGATTTTATCCACATATAATCACTTTTTAAATGCCATGCGTGACATGAATTTTAAGAAAATTCTATGGAATGACCACTTTTTATTTGGTCTAGAAGGATTTACCAAGATTATGGGAGGCTATTTCAACTTAATTTTTGATCCAAATAATAATAAAATATTTTTCCCTTTCCCATGGAATGTGATTCATTATTTCTCTATGTTCATTTCATTTAAGTGTATTCTAGATTTTGGATATATTGGAAACCAATAAACATGGTGAAACAACCGAAAGGGGAGATACCACACCTGGTATAGACTCAAAAAAGTTTTTTATTGACAATAATGTCTCCATAACTTCCATGGTGGAATGGTAACCCATCCCATTAATGATATTTTCGATAATTGTTTGTCTCATGTTTATCTTCAACCCAATCAATAAAAATGTGGGTGATTCATATTCCACTAATGATGGAGCAAAAAACCAAGATATCATCATATTTTTTCATCTTTAAGGATAAAATTGTTTAAAATATTGAAGTTTTTGTGTCTTCATGAAATGTTGAAAACCCTCAATGGTGATCATAAAACATGGTTTAGGAACCCCCCATCATCACTAGTATGACATGGATTCCTTTTAATAATAGAGTGAACATTTAGAGATCTGGCTAGAGAATGAATATGTTGGGGTTCTCTGTATTAATATTTTTTATAAAAATAATGACTTAGCGGAGAGGCTTTTAGAACATGATCACATATCCATTACCAATCCCTGATAAAATGTATAAATGAATGATACAAAAAAATTATACATCCAATCCTACATCAATGAAAATAACTATAACCATAGGCCTAACATTATTCATGAACATGGTAATTTTTCTATTAATTAAGTTATTGTGAGAGGTGTATAATTAAATGAATTTTTAGAATCATATATAGGAATGAAACCCCTCTTTTGTGGAGGATATGTAAGGGGACATACATTCCCATTCGATAAAATTCCCACTATGGTGTTGGAAAGTAAATATTCATGATCAGAATCTACCCAGAATGAATAGGATATTCATGATGATATGATCTCTCACAACTCTACCAGCTCACATAGTCTACATGGATACCATGGTACCGTTTATATCACATCGTAGGATCTGTTGAGGATTAATATTGGGGAATTGGTGTAGGAATTCATTCTTAGGTGAAGTGTCACTCATATAGAGAGTGTCACATCTTTTATTCTCAATCCAAAAATTAAATTTCATGCTTCCCTAAAGAACTATACACCAATATTGATGTGAAATATCCCATATATGGTTTCTACCAGTGTGATTAACAATTGTTTATCCTTTCACATGTAACTATGATTACCCTAATAAAATCACGGTTTTTTTCGAGGGATGATCTTTCCAAGAAACCCTTGGTTTTTTAAGAGTGGTAATATGTGTGTAAATAAAAAGAGTGAAATGATATAATATTTCCAACAAGTTATACATATATATTGATATAAATTTTATTAAATGGTCATTCATAATAAATTTACTGACATGAAATGGTGTTTTTAATGGATCACTAAAATATTATACAAGTGTTTCTGATCATTATCTCTATCCACATAATTTATGGGGAAGAACAAATGTATCATTAAATAGGATCTAGGATAATGACAAGAACACGCTTTCTTCAAGGTTTTTCATCCTAATAAAAGAAAATATATATAGGAAAATAAACATGAGCCTTAATTATAGAAGAGTTATTCTATTTCAATGAAAATCTTTATTCCAAGGCTTAAACAATCATATATATATTAAGATGAAATTATCATTTTCATTATTAGATGTAAGCATTCTATAACTGGTATAAAAAACATAATTTTTGAGTCTTTAAATTGTTTCAAACAAGTTGTGAAAAATGATAATATCAATATGATTATCCCACATTTGTGTCTGGGTATGGTGGACAAAGTCGTTGAATTATTTTGGTAATAAACATGAGAAAATTTTTCACGTATAATTTGTGTGCCCAAAAATAGTTTGGCATGTTACGAATAGACCACTTCAATAAGCTGGTTGAAAGAAAAATAATTACAATCACTGACTGGAAGAGAAATGTATTTTTCTTCGATTGAGGATTCCCCAATTAATTGTGCCATCACATCCATCACAATGTTTGTGAAATACACACTAAAAGTTACAATGTCTATTATTTTATATATTTAAAACATAACTATACTGTTCATATGAGATGGTCAATTTTAGGGGAGACACCACTATGAGACCGGGGAAATACATTCAATAAAAGAGAAAGATGGTGGAATTAAAATCAAACCTTATTTTACTAATGCATGGAAGACATGTGAAACATTAATGGGAAATACTTGTAGGATAAACACTATGGGGAATATTCATTGGTATAAATTTTGGGAATTATTTATTGACATTGAAGGGAATAATAAGTGACCATTATTATAGTATTTATCCTTATATATTAATGTCCTATAATAATTTTTGTTTGATAGTTTTCTTTTGTTGTATTAACATCTGTCATTACAAATAGGCTTAAAATAAATATGGTTTTCGAGAATGTCCCATACTGTATTTATCTTTATTAAAGAATACTAACACCTATAACTCATTTAAAAAATCCAGGAAAATAGTGAAAGGGGTTTCATTCATGTAAATGAGCTATCCTTGGAACAGAAAAAATTTATTTTTAGTGGTTATGAATTAGGCGACTTCTATGTTAAGGATTATCAAATTGTGTCTCAAGCATCTTTCAAGAAAGACATATGGGGTGTGGTGCATTTGTATAATGAAATCACTAAAAAATAACAAGATATGGGAATCAGTAATCATGGTAACATCATTTGTGGAAAACACATGGGTACTAGAATTTACGATGGATCCATGTGTAGCTATTGTAATATTCCTTTGGAAGAAACCTCACACCACCTATTCTTCTATGGTAAATTCGCATAGTGAGTTTGAAATATCAGGGACCACCTCCTCACTGAGAGGTAGAATTATACAGCGACTTGTATCTTAAGATGACACTAATATCTATGACAGAATATTTGATGGCTCACGTGGCGAATTTTGAGTTGAGGGTATAGTTAGACGATTTGATGTCAAAGGGGTTAGCAAGGCCCAGTGTTTCCCCATGGGTAGCCCCGATTTTGGTCATCGGGATGTCAGATGGGAGTTTGAGGCTATGTGTGGACTATCAGAATCTAAACCAAGATACCATTGAGTACAAGTACCCTCTTTCTGGTATTGATGATCTCTTCGACCATATGAAGGGATCAAGATGGTTTTAGAAGAAAGGCCTCAGTTGAGGCTATCATAATCATTAGTAGTGCTATGAGGACATACGAAATCCATCCTTCTGACACCGTTATGGCCACTATGAGTTCTTGGTGATGCCTTTCAGTGTGACTAAAGCCCCAAAAATGTTCATGGGACTCATGAAAAAGATCTTCCAACATTACCTTGATCACTTCATGGTGGTATTTATTGATGACATCATGGTTTACTCGGCATTGGGGGAGTGGCATGCCATACATTTGCATATAGTCCTTGATACACTCTGAGTTCCCCAGCTTTACGGAATGCTACAAAATTCGTATTGTAGATAAATGAGGTCCATATTATGGGGCACATTATCACAGAGTATGAAGTTGGCATTGATTCAATGAAGATAGAGGTAGTGATTTTTTGGGATCCACCTAGGAGTGTGACTAGGGTGCAGAGTTTCCCAAGGTTGGATGGGTACTACCAGAGATTTGTACCCAACTTTTTTATAGAATCAACACCTTTGTCAGCTTTGGAAATGAAGGGAAATCCATCGTATGGGCATAGTGGTTCCATCATAATTCTCAGAAGCTAACATAGAGACTGAAGAGTTCCCCTAGCTTAACGCTATTAGAAGAGGGAGTTGGGTATGTAGTCTACTACAAACGCATTAGGGACCAGACTTAGGGTGTCCTACTATAGGTGTTAGTGGTAATTGCCTATGGCTCGCGATTGTTGAAGCAGTATGAGGTGAACTACGTGAACCATGACCTGGAGTAGGTATTAGTGGTATTTGCATTGATGATTTGGCAGCACTACTAGATGATTGAATGGTTTACAGTCTACTTTGATCACAAGAGTCTAAAGAATATCTTCTCAATGAATGACCTAAACTTGAGACAATGAAAATGGATAGAGTTATTCCAGGACAATGACATTGAGATATTCTACACACCTAGGAAGGGAAACGTGGTAGTAGATGCACTCAGAAAGAGGTCTGGTCTACAGTTACTGAGTGAGGAGAAAGTGAATCTAGTCGCGTTTCTAATATCATTCACGAAGAGTGATGGAGAAACATATATCCACCCTATAACTGCCACTACCCAACTCCTTCAGCGAGTTCCGTGGGTACAACGTGGGGATGTTGACTGCGAGGCCCAACATGCTCAGATATCCTAAGGACAGGCTGCTAATGGATTTTTGATATGTGGGGAGCATGTCATTATTTTCATAGGACACGCCATGGTACCTGTGATGTTTTAGGAGTAGGTGTTGATGGAGTTCCACACATCCTAATTAGAGGTACATCCTGGAGTGGCAAATATGTACCATGACCATTGATGTTAGTACTGGTGGCTATGGATAAAGAAGGTAGTAGTTGTGTTTGTCTCACAATTCCTCACTTGGTAAAAAAATGATGGTTGAGCATCAGGTTATAGCAGCCTTATCTCAACCACTAGAGGTACCACAATAGAAGTGGGATGGTATCTACCGGGACTTCGTCACTGGGTTACCACAAACATCCATGGGCTAAGAAACTATATGGGTGATCATTGACAGAGTCACCAAGTTGTCTAATTTTCAACCCATCTAAGATCAGGGATCAATTGAGTGAATGTGAATCCTCTACGTTCAGAAGATAGTACGACGTCATGTTGTACCATCGATGATCGCTTCCGATCAGGGCACTCATTTCACATCTAATTTGTGAAAGGGATTAAAAGAGAAGTTCGGGATGTAAATAAAAATGAGAGCTCTATTTCATCCTCAGAAAAATGGTCAGACATAGTGGACCATACATACATATGGGGACATGATTCGAGCTTTCATCCTTGACTTTGTCCACAGTTAGGAGGACCACCTGCAACTAGTGGTGTTCACATACAAAAATAGTTATCAATCCACCATCTGCATGTCACCATTTCAGGCCTTGTACGAGCGACCACGAAGATCACCTCTATGTAGGACAGAAACATGGGATTCTACACTTATGGGTCTATAGTTGGTACGAGCTACCACTAATAAGGAAAAGATAATGGAGGAGAAGATGAAGACTGCACAAAGCTGGCCGAAGTCTTATGTTGATAGGTGACAGAGTCCCCTGGAGTTTGATGATGGTAGTCATGTTTTCCATTGTGTCTCAACATGACAAGGACTATAGAGATTTTTTCTGGATGACAAGCTATCTCGGAGGTTCAACAGAAATTTCCAAATCATGATTAGAGTTGGCGAGGTGGAATACCTCCTAGCTCTTCCCCCACAGATGCATCAGGTGTATTATGTTTTCCACATGTTGCAGATGAGGAGATACGTGCATGATCCATCACACGTCATCGACTGGGGCGAGCTAGACATTGATTATGTGGTGACTATTATAGAGTTACCAGTGGAGATAGAAGATAAATTGGAACAGGACATTCGTGGGCGGTCAATCCCTCTAGTGCGAGTTCTATGGAATAACAAGAACCTCCTGGAGATCACAAGAGAGCTGGAGGCTCATATTCATGATAAGTACCCCCATTTGTATCATTACCTTTTTTAAGGCTTTTGGGGACTTAAATCCATTGGGTGGGGATAATGTAATAACTAAGAAATTCTGTATAATTTGTTTAATTATATGGACTAATTATGATACTATGCAAATTGATGGCACATGATTCCGAGGCCCGGAGAGCCCTTAACGGAATTCTAAACACTTTTTTGGTACATTTATTTACCATCTGTGTGGGAATTTCTATCTTTTGAACCAGTGCTCGGATTGAAATTCAGAGGGAAGAATTGGAATCGCAGCATAAGGATTTTCTTCAGTGATCTAAACATCGACTGACAAGGGTTGGATGAAAATGTTAATTTTTGAACTTTCAAAAACAAATAAAATAATTAAAGGTTATTTTATTCTTTTTCTTCCACCATTGAGAGGATGTTGGTGGAAACTGAGTGTAACGATGGTCAATAAAATAGGTTCATTTAATTAATCAACTATTTTTTTGTGTTACAATAATGCCCATGTGTTTAATAAGTTCATTAATTAAGATTCATCAATGAATCATAATAATGAGAACAACATGGAGAATTATTTCTTTTATTAAACAAACCATTGGAATGAGAATTCTCAAACCACATGAGGAACCTTTGATGAAATGATGGGGACATCACCCTCTAATGAAGAACAATGATTGATAGATGACCACTAGAGGATTCAGACGAAAAATATACAGGTGACAACGAGCACCTGAAAACATGGAACATCTATGATTGTGAATCTTCTACTTCAACCACCACACATATTCTTAGTCTACTAGATCAAGACATCACTTCCTTTTTCTGAGTAAATTGGATTTGTTAATGCCCTATATTTATATTTATCGTGTGATAACTATTCAATGGCTATATTAGCAAATCTAACAATTCTTAAGGGTATTTTGAAATCCCAAAACATAAAACCAATTAAGTGAATATTTTATAGAACCAATATTCATAATAAGGCATTTAATTAGTTCAAGAATAATTTTCATCGATATAATATTTGGTCATTACATTCATCAAGAGATATGAAATTTCTCACATGAAATTTCCTTTTCCCAAACTAAATAGTTGTGGGTAGATCTGCTTCGTCACTTCCTCTGAATCACATATTACTTCTTCAGGATTTTGGATTCTCCAGAACACCTTTATAAATGGAAATTGTCTTATTTCATAGAACTTTTTCCCCATTATCTAAGATCTACCCTGACATCTCTTCATTGGAGAGGTCATACTCCCATAGTATCACCTTTGGATTGAGTATATGTTATGGGTCATGTATCTACTTCCTCAAGAGTGATATAGGGAACACATCATGTACGTAAGATAGGTTCGGTGGGAGTTCGAGTTAATAGGCCACTGCTCCAATGTGATCATAGATCTCAAAAGGGCTGATGTACCCTGATATAAGATTTACCTTCTTCCCAAATCTCATATTTCTTTTACACTATGATTTGTGGATGAATAACATGTCTCCAAATTTGAACTCGCAGTATTGTAAACGTTATCTGAATAACTCTTCTTCCAACTTTTGGATTCTTTGATATGCTGTTGAATGGGTTTCAACATCTCCACCATTTCATCGATCATTTTAGGTCCTAGAAGGATATTCTCACTAACTTTACCTGAAAACACTTTTTTATTCACCTTTTCCCATAAAGGGCTTCATATGGTGTCATTCAGATACTCGAGTGGAAACTATTATTATTGGAGAAATGAAACAGTTGAAGATGTTGGTCCCATCCATCTTTCGAAGTCCATAGAAGCTAATCATAACATATCTTCCTTTGTCTGAATTTTCTCTCAGATTTTCCATCACTATGAGGACGATTGGTCATACTGAAGTTCAGTGCAGTGGTTAGATCATGTTGGAAACTTTTCCCAAACATAGAGGTGAATCTCGGATCGTGATCAGATACAATAGATGGTGGTATTCCATGATTCCTTACCACTTCTTTGATGTAAATCCATGCATTTTTATCCAGTAATAAGTCCTCTCAAATTGTGATAATGTGATCTTTCTTCATAAAGTGATCCATAACAACTCGTATAGAATTGTTTCTTCTGGATGTCCTTTAAGTATAGAAACCAACTCATTGGCAATGTTCTCCCACTTCTATTATGGTATGGGTAGTTGGTGCATCATCCCCTTTGATTTTTTCCTATCATTCTTCACCTACTGACCTACTAGGGACTTTGATGTATATTCCGCAATCTCACTTTTCATATGGTCCCACCAAACGTTTCCTTAGAGATCTTGATACATCTTTGTGTTCACTGGGTGAATAGAGAAGGTTGATCTATGTGAATCATCCCGAAGATCCTTCTTTACCTCTGGAATGGATGTACATATAATTGTGACACAAATCTCATAGTTCCATCCTTGTCATCCACATTCTCTGAGGATTTCCCATTTCTGTTAGCTTCCACCCTTTTCAGAAGTTGCACAACTTTTCTTTGAGCATCTTTATTTTCTCCAAGAGGGATATTTGAGAAATAATTTGAGAAAGGATTGATTGTGTTCCTCCCTTAATGATTCAATTCTCCATCCTATAAAAATATAATAATATTGGATTAGTTTTCATTTCTCATCATTGATATATATGATGACTCCTTTCTACCATCTTTCACTGTGTTTTCCTTATAAGGATGGTTGTGGATTGTGTAGTCATATTCCTTGATGAGCTATATCAATCTTTGTTGGAACATATTAAGATCATTTTGTGTGAATATATATATATTTGGCTCTTGTGATCATTATATATCTCAAACTTCTCCCCATGATATAGTGCCACCAGATTATCAATGAAAAGATCAAATCCACCAACTCCAAATCATGCGTGCAATAGTTTTACTGATGGATTTTCACCATTCTTGAGGCGTAGGCTTTCACATTATCATTTTTTGTTATCACACTACCTAAACCCCTCATCAATGCATCATTAAATAAAGAAAGTGTTCTCCACTTATTGGGAGTGTTGTACTGGTGCAATGATATGCATCCTTTTCAACTCCTCGAATCTCTCTTCGTATTCATCACAACATGAAAACATTACTCATTTCTAAGTTAGATTGTTAAAAGGGTTTTAGAATCAGTATACATTCCTCTAAATCAGAAATAATATCTAGATAACCCTAGGAAGATACAGAAATCTGTTACTAATTTTGGCCTCATCCATCCCTCAATTGCAGATGTCTTAAAGGGATCTACAGATATCCCATTGCTTATGATTATATGACCCATGAATGTGACATTCTTCAACCAGAGCTCACTGTTTAGGTACTTTTCATATAGATTATCCTTTCACAAGGTCTCTAGTACAGTTTTTAGATGCTCCTCAATAACCTCATTTTTTTGAAGTATATTAGAATAACATCTATAAAGTCTACTAAAAATTGGTCAAGGTAATATCGAAAGACTCTATTCATCATGTCCATGAAGGCTACTAGATAATTAGTGAGTTTGAATTGAATTACTATGAATTCATTGTTTCTGTACCTTGCATGAAAAGTATTATTGGGGATATCATCATACATCACCCTCTACTTGGTAATATCCCGACCGCAAATTCACCTTGTACAAGAATTTTCATATATGTAGATGATCAAAGAAGTCATAAATTTGAGGTAGAGGATACTTTCTACATAATGTGATTATTCTAAGATCACGATAATTATTATAAAGTCAAATTGACCAATCATTCTTCTTGACGAAGTGGAATGTAGAACACCATGGTGAAGCACTTGGGAATATAAAACCTTTATCGAGATTCTCCTATAGTTGTTTTTTTGGCTCCTCAATCTCTACAATAGCCATTCTATACAGATTCAGGGATATTTTCAATTCCCCATGTATATGTTCAATTGCAAATTCAACATCTCTTCTAGATGGAAGACCAGGGGATTCCTCGGAAAACACTTCGGTGAATTCCCTCACAATTGGAATGTCATCAAGGATGGATGCTTCTATAGACTCAATCATCTAATCCAGATACGCGTGCTCATAGGGAAGTAACATCCACACTTTAGAAGATTATTCTAAATTATATTCATCTTATTCCGTACACTTGTATTGAATCGGGGGTCGGTTCTCCATATGGAATGTGATTTACCCCTAACGGAAATTTATGTTGGATCAATATAAGGAATTCCAATCCATGCTGATAATTTCATCAAATTCGAACAAAGGGGGTATGATGAGGTTCTTGAAGAAGTTCCCTCGACAAATTATGATAGTGGGGGAGTTATATTCATGGGATGTAATGATTTCCCTATTTTCCATTGTCATCGTCATCTTTACATCCATGATTTTTGGTGCTGTTAGGATTATTCTACCAAAAGTTTGGGGTATAAAAGAATGCATATATTCATAATCAAAAACAAAATTCTCTATTCTTAAATTAATATCTAGAATAACTATGAAAACTTCATTTTCAGGGTTCACTTCAATTGTAGTGATGAAAAAATCTCACCCTTGCAGCCTTAGAGGTTGTTGGTTTCCTCCAAAAACCCTTGGCTTAGGGAACAGATTTGCATGGTTCCCTTGTTTGATGTAGTTAAAGAAATGAAAAATGTGTTGAGGGTCGAATAGAGTGTTCCTTTCCTATTTCGTAGCTGCATGTTTTTCTTTTCAGAATTTTACAGGTAACTTCCCATATCTTCCAAACCTAATGCATTTCATCGTCTCATTCAAGCAATTTCCGGGGTTTTCTTTCCACACCATTGGAAAGTAGGTCATGGGTTTTCCAGGCACCATTATATTTACCCATGAACTCCCAAAATTGATGTCCACCTTACACTTCTTATCCCCATGATACCCATGAGATTCTCGAATCAATATTTCAAACTTTAGGGAACATCAGACAATTTCCTCACAGCTATCAATGTCACAGATCGATTGGGGTTTATGTAGGATGGAATTCAGCCCAAAAAATATGTGGTTAACATTGAATTCAGGGATAAAAACAATTCCATAGGTGTATCCCGAAATATTTTTGATGTTTTCCTAATAAAATACGATGCATTTTTCGTCATTTTTCTAGAGGGAAATAAAGTAATTTTCCATCTTATGTCGGAGGGTGTGTGGAAAAAACATGGTGAAAAACTTTTTCGGGAAATAAATCTGTTGTAACGCCTTGATCTTCTCCTCATGATTTGTAATATTGATCAATGTCCCCTATTTATCGGCTTTACCCTCTATACGATAAGTTCCCAGAAGAACATTCTCCTGTTAAAAATATAGAAGGATATATAAGATCTTATCAAAGGATTTGATCGATTGTTCGGCGATTGAGGAATCAGATGGCCCATTAAAAGTAATAGAAATTTACCTCATGATGTTCTCGATTGTGACATATTCTTTCATGGGGGGTGTTGAATGTTCCACTTTACCCATGTTTCCATTCGAATCTTGAGATAATTGAGAGAGTATCGTGACAATGTTCGTGATACATACTACCATTGGATTGGGAGTGTCATTAGAATAGTCTTCCCATTGTTCTTTCCATCAGTTGTTAGCCCGAGTCATCATTATACCATCCTTTGGATGGAATAAAAGGATATATAAGGGTACACATAATGGGTAATCCAAGAAAAAAACAGATGACTTTTAAATAACTTTTATTTCCTAAAATTATGAATCTTAAGTCTTCAATCAATGTTATCCACGATCCACTTTCTATCATATATTTTTAGAGGTATTTTTTATTCCATAAATAATGGTTCATAGTATGCTTGTGAATTTATCAATGCATATCCCCCCCCAGATTGTCGTAACCAAGAGTTCTGCAATTCCTGTTCTTGTGTACAAAGGTACCCCGGGTCAGGCACGAAACTCCTTGTCAGAGTTTTCACTCCTAGGTACATCTGTTCTAGAGCAAACTCAACCTGCTCATATTTATACAGGGATGTATTTTCCTGATAAACCACTAAATCAAAACTCCCCAAAACAATAGGGATGTTATTATTATACTTAATCTTATCCCTAAGGATTTTACTAGGGTTTTCTTATCATAATCCTAAAAATAACTAAACCTGTCATCTGATAAACACTATAACAACCCTTCATTTTATTATAGAGTTAATGAAGATTTATTTTATAGAATTAAGTTTATACAACATTCAAAATCAAGATATCTAGTGTATTTGGGGATTATGAACAATAAATAATACCATAGAACATGATACACACAACACCTTTATTGAAAACATCCTTTACCTAACCACATCATTCCCTCGTACCTAGCATTGCATGGGATAATAAAAATAAATGCATAATAAAAGGGTGATCTATAAAGACTAAAAAAGGAGTAAAAAAGGCATAACAAGAATAATAAAATAAGTGATATGAAATAGGAATATCAATGGAGAATATGAGAAACATAAACATAATAGAATGATAGATCATGATTATTACAACATGGAAATGTGGAAATAACACTTAACATGTTATTTTCATGAGCCAAGGCACATTTGACATAGAGCATGAGTAACCACTCATTGAACATAAATTAGCATGATTAAATACTCATTTAACGAGAATTATAAGAGTAAACCCTAATTGAACATGAAGTATCGTGATACTGATCATTACCCAATGCATTTCAATGATATCAGGGTGCATTGTTCTTAAAAATTTGATTTCATGCATAAGGTTGCCACATGGAACATACAACATGGAGTCATTCAACGCCATCATTTTTTCCACCATAAATGAATGTAGAAAAAATTCATAAAACAATATAAATAATATGTAAATGTTAATAATGGTGAATACCCTTGAAAGATAAATGAGAATGGTATTCACGACACAATGATTTTGGCTTGGAAAATCACGATGCAATTTTGTCCGCAAAATGGCATGACATAAAAATTCATAAAAATGGATGATTTGAGAGAAAGAGGTGTATCATCATATGTAAAAGAAATGGATAGTAAGAGGGTCCTATAGATACATTTCCAAACATAAGTACTGTAACTTTATATTTTTAATACAAAATAATTTATTGAATGAAAATGCGGAGAGAGAAATTCCTTATGAAATATCGGCATGGTAATAGGTGTACATTGGAGGCATTAATGAAAGAAAAAAGGGTATCTAATCATTCCAAAATAATTAGGGCAGTATGGGGGAGGTGTGAAATCATGACCATACATGTGTAATTGATTATAAAAGGGCATATGAAGATAAATAAAATTGGACAAAAATGAGAATGGATGAAATCCATTATTTGGTAGTGTGAACCCAAAGGCATGGGAGGGGCTTGAGAGGGGCTTCTTGAGAGATTTGGGTGCCTTAAGAGGATTCTATTGAGATTATTGGAGAGTTTGTTCGAGCTCCATGGTCATTGAGTGAATAGGAATTGGGAGCTTATGTGCGTTTATATATAAAAATAGAAGGAATTCTTTATTATTAAGGTTTTGGACCATATACATTAAATTAATCAAAACCACAGATCAAACCATGGTTTCATCCCATGGTGTTTGTCCAAGGGGAGTGTAAAAATATATTTTATATGGCCAATGGTAGAACAACATAAAATATTAGGCTTGTTTATGTAGAGGTGAGTCAAACTCTCAACGAAATAAATTTAAAAAGGAATTTTTTTTATAAGTCTTGAAGGGTCCACTCAAGCATTGTAAAATAAATCAAATAACATAAATCACATTATTATAAAGGTGAAACATATATTGTCTGACCATAATGTTTGTAATTTTTTATTACATCACAATTGGGTCATTATGATGTCAAAAACCCCATTAAATATTTAAACGATATTTAATTTTTACCCAAAAATTTAACTATCATGGAATATTATTAACATTAAACATTGGATATTTTCAATGTCGTAATTCCAACAATAATATTCTGTTTATCTATATAATTTTTTAACTATATAAATATTTACTTTTAAAATAAAAACTGACATTTATCGAATATTAATGGGTTTTGAGAAAATTTTCTTTCAAACCGTAAAAAATTAACAATTGTATTCATAATAATTATACGATCATATATATTATATATAAATTAATTTAGTAATAATATATAATTAAAATAATATTTAATTAAAAATTCCATTAATTAGTCAAAATATAATTTTTAAATGAATATTAAATAAAAATATTATATTTCCGTTAATACTAATTAAAATGTAACAATAATAAAATTAATGTATATAATTTATTATATACAAAAATAATGAACATAATCAAATTTCTAGGGTCTAGTAACATCACCCCTTATTACACCCATATAATAACGAAGTGTAATGTTTTTCATGGTGAAATACTCTTGGGGTGGCTTAGATAACATCACTTGGGTGGTAATCTCTATATACTCCTACTTCTCCCATAGGCGGTTCTGATAGAGCTTAACATGTTGATGCTCGGCATGGGCTTGGTCATGAGTAATGCCCATGGAAGCCACCTTCTTTTCCGAGCTCCAAAATATGGGCTTCGTTTGGGAAAAGTCTACTAGATGAGGCCATCACTTCCTTTGTCCGACTAAATTGGATTTATTAAAGCCCTATATTTATACTGATCATGTCATCACTGTTCAAAATTTTATCATTCCAACATTTTATTTCAACTTGATATTCTTTATATCTCTTAGGGTATTCGTTATTAAAAATTTTATTCTATTATTTGGATTTTTAGTGCATCGTATTCCTTTATAAATTTCAAAATACCAAATATGATGTTTTAGGATCTCAAAGGTATTTAGGTGCTCATTATGGATATTAAAATAATTTTTTTTTATTTTGAAATCACTTTCATGTCATATATATATAGTATTCTAAAGAAACAAGATCTTTCAATCTTTTTTTTTATTTAAAATTTAACCATGGTAGAAATAAATTAATAATATGTGTAAAAGGATTGGGTTGTTATAGTAAACTTTCCATGAATTTTTTTAAAGTATACTATGTTTGGTTTCTATCATATAACATTCCTCTCATGATAATTCAATTGGATATGAATCTTGTAGTGTTATAACTAGGTGTAATAACACCTAAAATGTTTTTTTCTGAATAAATATGATGATCACCTAGTCCAAAACCATGAGGTCTTTCTTCACATAGGGATTGAAAATCCAGTGAGATGTACCTTCGATTACTGAAAAACTCATTGTAAGATATTATTATTTACATGATGGATTATTTTTTTATAAAATTAAACAACACAAAACCAACACTCCCACATCCTATGATGAAATCCATAACTATAAAATCTTAGAATTCATTCAAATAATTGTGATCCATATTTTTCAACTCCACAAACGTCCCCAAGGACATCATTTTTTTTTATTTTGATAATCCACATTTCAAGGGGTGAATTAGAACCCTTACATGGCCTTTAGGCGTAAGTATTAAATGGCCCTTAGGACTTAGAGGAATTCATTGCCCATAGGATTCTATCATTAAATACAACCCAGACTATCTATTTGGAACTGCTCCTCCCTAGTATCATCATCGTGAAATTAGCTCTTTACCTTTGCATGGCAGTTTAGCTATGCTTTCCCGTGAATGAAAAGTCTTGTCTTGTTTGCAGGTGCCTGACCATCTCATTCTTGAAATCTGTTTAGCATCTTTTATAGTGAAATCTTCTTGCTCCTCCTCCTTTTGAAACTTGTTCCTTATAGGTTGTCTAGTTTTCATCTGCACTTAAGGTGGCCTAAAGGCCTTGAGGTGGCCCGAAATCCTTACAAACATGAATGACTGGGTGGCCCATAGGCCATAAAGGACAGGGGGGACCAAATAGGTGGCCCAAAGACCCAAACGGGGGAATATTTCCAGCTGTTATAGTGCCAAAAAATGACTGTTGCAGTTCCCGCTACAGTACATGCTACAGTTATACAAAATACCTTCTATTGTACTGCTATAGTAACAGAAATTATCCTCCTCTTTGATTTGATCCCGGGTCTCTGGGATGCACTTAAAGAGTCCTAACCAATTGGGTTGAGCCTCATATGATATTTTCAACTAAAATTTGAAAAAACAGAAGGAAAAATTGAATCAAATTCATACTGAAAGACCAATTATATATATATATATATTTATTGTAAAAGATTATACAAAAATAATTCAGAATTAGTAATAGAAAATATCTTTCATTGAGACTATCATTTCATATTCCACAATAGATCAATAACCTCATCATTGTGATAAAAATATTGACATAAATTATTCTACAGTATTCTTTAAAACATGTAGAAAATGAAACATAATAAGGGTGAGATAAAATGAAAAATGAAGGAAAACATAATCATTATGAAATGAAATTCATTAATAATAATAAAATTTATAAGTTTTTGATGAAATTTTCAATATGCATGAGCAATTAAAAAATAAAATCATTCCCATCAATACTAAGATCATCTAATATAAAAACCTAAAAAAGGAATGAATCATCAGAATCAATAATAAAGACCCATTTGATATCAATCTCAATATTTATAATCATTATAAACATATAAAAATAATAAATAAATGCATAATGTATTATTGGGACATCATTATAAATATCACACTTATGAATGTAGTATCCATTTGATGGAAATCCATACATTTCACACTTACGAATGGATTATCTATATGGTCAACTTCAATACCTAATGAATTTGAGGGAAATATTGGATCAACCCATTATTTATCTATCATTGAACTACCATTAATTGTTATATCTTGTTACAAATGAACAAAATACATTATTCAATTGTAAATTATATCACATAAATGTTTTTATAAACTCATTGAAGAAACCAATAACCCATTTCTTAACTTTATTAACTCATGGAAAAGATGTGGTATGTATAAATATATAATTGAAAAATGATTAACCAATAGAAAATAAACAGGATAAATAAAAATATCTTTAATACATTATTAAACAATAGAAATGAAATGGGATCCATATCAATCTATTTGATACATGAATTACCCTTGGAAACAAAATGGGTTCTAAAATAATTTCTTTGAAAAATAAATAATATATGGGGAAAATGGGATCTATAAGTATTCGTTGGAAACATGAATAAAAAATGAAATAGAAATATGTTCCATAATAATATCTTTAAATGATGAATAAACCCTGTAATCACATGGGAATCCATAAATATATATTTGAATCATGAACAACCCAAGGAATTGAAATGGTTTCTATTATAATATAATTGAATCATGAATAACCCATGGGAATGAAATGGTTACCTTATAAAAATTTCAATAAAAGAATAACAATATATTAGAAACATTATTAACCCATGTAATGGAAACTGGTCCAATTACAATCACATTTAATTTTGATTAATCCCTATAAAAGAAAACATGATTTATAAAACTCTTTTTAGGTCATAATAAATCCATAAAAAATTTGATTTTTTTAAAAATCAACTTGAAAAAATTATAATACATACAAAGAAAAAATGAATATGATATGAATATAATTTATCCCCATTATAAAATAATTTACCTAATTATTTCTTGACATCAGTGAATATAAGTTCCCTTAAAATTTCATTTAAAACGTCATTGATGAAAATAATCTTTAAACAATCCAATGTTTCATATGCCACCATGAAACATATAAATATTAATACCCATGAAGAAATAATATAAAATAAATATTATATTATCTTGATAATTAATATATTCATGATATATCATTTCAAATGATATATATATATATATCTCATAAAAAATATGCATAACATTAGAAAAGACTTGAAAGAGGAAAATTGTGACAATGTTCATTTATTGTTTGGTAATAAGAAACCATAAATATTATGAAAGATAGAACCCCAAATGGAAATATAAAACCACATAAACTTATGTTTAAGAAACATCAAATATATTCATGTATAGTATATACCCCACATGACAAAAATAAGTTGTGAATATAAAATATATCTCATAGAAATAAACGTGGGATGAGAAAAACCTTTACCATGAACATATGATTCGAGTGAAAGTAAATAAGTGAAGTAATTATGTCTACCAATTTTAAATACACCCATAAAAATTGTAAATTTATAATAATACAAAAATATATCAGTCCACAAATATTTTTTTCATAACATAATCAATGAAATATAATTTTATCCAAAGGATATGAAATTGAGTTAAGAAATCCCCTACGAAATGTTAACTTTTGAATCATAAGTTTCACGGAATAGATAAAATATATTTAATAATTAAATACAATACATATACATGTATTCATGATACTATTTCAAATAGGTGAAATATATTCACCACAAAAAATAAATAGTGTGGATTATAACGTGTGGCTCAAGAAGGAAAAACTGAGACGAGAATCTCTTATCTTTAGTGTTATTCATCTTGATTTTCCCCTAAAATCGTGAATAATGAACACATTTTAATTATTTAATTAATTGTTGAACTTTTTTATGTTTATAAATAATTATATTACACTTATTAATATTTTGTATACTACTACTTAAACAATTATGTTTACATAGGGTGTTTTGACCACATTTAGTGTATGTGTTAAAAAAGACTTTGGCAGGCTTACTATGGGAAAAGGGATAGTTATTTAAAAATATCTAGAATAATAATAATTAAATAATTATAAACATTTTAAATCATTTATAAGATAAAAAAAACATTGGAATGACAGTTATAATAAATGAATCAATGCAACAATCATGGAGATGGTAGGTCGTGCTAAGACATATGTAACATTTTCAATTTCAAGGATAATTATGAATAAATGGTTAGTAATGTTTATCAGTCATGAAATTAATTTATATTATATTTAACATTTTTTGATTATAAATAATATACATGTAATATTTTTTTAAAGAAAAAGGATGAATCACACTGCTTAGTGGAGGAGGTAGTCTACACATCCACGAATGATGTTATTAATTTTCCAGTGTGTGAATTGGACAGAATAAAATGGCATGTTATATGTCCATAAAAATATTAATTTCATAAAATTAATTATTATTTCATTTAAATAATATATTTTTATTAAATACATCTTTAATAAATTTCACTTAAATAGTTGACGGATCACAACGCTTTGAGGAGGTGGGCGTCCACATGTCTACAAACGACGTTATCATATTCTCATAAAATTGGAATCTTGAAGGTATATATTATAAAAATATTTATGAAGTACTAAGACATAAATAATTTCATATATAAAAAATAGTATTTCCTTCATTATTTTGATCTATAAGAGGTGTTAATGAAAAATACAAATGATATCGTTTTGTGAGGCGGAAATTCACCAAACACATGAATGCTGGTTTTTTATCCATTTGATAGAAGTGTGTGTTGGTTTATCTGTAACACATAACATAACAAAATATTAGTATATTTAGCATAATAATTTAATTATTTAATATTGGAATATAAATAATTTAATACTTTCATGAAACAAATAAATCAAAATCAATTGTTGAAAAATGTTACATATTTTCTGGGTAACTTATTTCAGTTTGCACAAAAATATTTACTTTATTTACGTTATGAAAAATGTGAGGATTAAATGAAGATATGAGGTATTTACTGATCTTATTTGTTTAATTTTTTTAATATAAATTTGTCTTCAGTGGTGTAATTGGAGAAGGAGGATAAAAAACATTTTATAATTTGGGAAAATGAAGTATTGTAAATTAATGAAAGGATTTAGGTTCTCCACAAGTTTTAATTCTCCCAAAAGGGTCTAAAATAGTCCATAAAATATAAAAAGGGTGTTTTGGTTGAAATATGGACATAAAATGATATTCAGACAAGTGTAGTGTCATTTTTAATCCCTATATTCTATGTTTAAACATTAGTTAATCGTAATTTTTTTCTTAATCCCTACAATTAATTTTAATTACATTCAATAATATATATGGAAACAAATATGTTTACCCATATTGAAATAATAATTTATTCTGATTCCAAATTTATAATCTATTTTATCAAATTCTAATGAAACTAGTAGTAGAAATAAATTTAAATCTTATCCCATTGATGGGATGAAACCTTAGTTTTTTCAAGAGAAATGATCAAAATATAGAAATATTTTTATCTCCAATATCAATTTCAAATTGACTACAATTACCTAAATTTGTTTAAATTTTATGAAAATCATCTAAATATAAATTAAAAATAATTAACATATTATTTAAAAATAGTAATTATTAATATAGAAAAAATTTTAATTAATTTTAGTTGATTTCACTAATCATCCCAATATAAATGTTCTCTAAAAAAATAAAAATATCATCCAAAGTAAATTTTTATATTAGTCATACAAAAATATTATTTATTTTATCATGTGAAAATTATAAAAGTGTGAAAAAATAGTGTTAAAATAGGTCTTCCATGGAATGGTGGTGAAACTTTTGTTTTTTAATAAACATATTTATATCATTAAAATATGTTTTACTCATAAATTATTCCAATAAAAAATGTTGAATGTATTTAAAAACAATTCATTAAATATAAATAATATATAACTTATTAATATATTTCATTAATAGTGATTATTTTCATTTATAAATGTAAAATTATCTTTTGGTCATAAAATAATTTTTTCATAAAAACACATCTTTAAAATTTAGTTAGTAATTTTTTATTTATAATTAATTAGTATCCAATGAAATAATTTTATTAACTTGTGTAAAATTGGATTTCATAATTTAGTGATTCATATTATATTCCACAATTTCAGTAGCTAGGTGATATCTAATATGTTAAATACATAATATTAGTATGAATTTTGTCCAGTATGACTCAGATATGAGTGAAACATAAGTCATCATAGAAACTCAATGTTGTTTTTAATGAAAGGTAAACATATTGTTAAATTTTATTAATTATAAACTATATATTTCACGTAAAACTGTTTTTTGATGAATTTAAATTAATTTGAGAAAATAGTTATCCTGAAATATTGGGATGTTGCATCCTACAAAGTTTAAAATAATGTTTTCCCAAAAATTTATTATAGTTTATCAAACAATAAAATTTTATATAATTAAATTATTGAAAATCACACAAATAATGGTAAATTAAATAAAATATTAAAAAGGGAATGCGTTAAATATAAATGTCACTATATGTTATGAAAAAGTAGGATTCCACAAAGGGATAAAAATTGTGGAAATTAAAATATGTATTTGGAAGGGAAAAATAATTCCCATGGTCTAATAGAGAGTGATATAGAATATCTCCTAGACAAAGTAAGGATTTTAATTAAAAATTCCAAATAGGGGTGTAAATTGTAATTGATATCATCTCAAAGGATTGTAATGGGATAACATTTTATTTGAAGATATATTCCCAAAAGTAAACCAAATTTTATACCATCTAGAATATGTGATAATGAAAAATAAAAAAAATTCTTAATTGAGTAATATATTTTTCTAATTTAGTTAGGTTTATTAAAAATCTTTTATATTTCTACAAATGATGAGTATTGAAGAAATTTTTTTAATTATATAAGAACTAAAATATCTTTTTTGAATAGATCATGATATAAAAATGGATAGTCAAACTATTCCACCTCTCTATAAACATTAACACAAACCAAAATGGTTATAACAAAGAAATATAAATCCAAAAAATATTTGACGATCATATAATATATTAATATAAAAATTTCATACTCAAATTTGAAACTAAATCATTCCATAAATATCTATCAATAAATGATTCAAAAATTCTATCACTATGATAGAAGCAATCTGATTACATGTATTGGATCATATATTACTCCAAGATAAAAATATAATGGATTCATTAAATTACCATATTCTTTTGAAGTAATTATAAACATTAATTCTAAAAAATATTGCAAACCATTACATAATATAGGCCATTAGTGGTGCATAACACCCTTATCTTCCTTTGATCTTGGGTTTAAGTACCATCACCTAGCTGAATGTGATGGGTTGTCACCCTAAATTTATAATTTCCAATTTTTTCATTAATAAAGAAAAATAAATTCGCCTAAAATAATATCGTGTTGATCCTTGGAGTAAAAAATACGTCTACCAAAAAATTGTTAAAAAAAACAAAATAAATCACCTCAAAATTTTTAATACTTAAAATACTCAGAGGGTGTGTCTGAATAATTTGATCTTTTGATAAAAAATAATATTATAATCCAAATAATGTATTCATTAACCTATTAATAAAATCACATGAATAAGAAATCATAATATCTAATGTCATCAAAATCGACGATTGATACCAAATATAACAACCCAAAACCCACACTCTGAGACCTTATGATGAAATCAATAAAATTACATTCCTTACCTTTATTCCAACAATCGTGACCCTCATGTTTTCATCTAGACATTAAAACACATAACTAACCACATGGACCACTTATACAATGGAGGAAATTTTAGGTTTATAGTTATATTGAATTAGAAAAAACACATACTTAAAAAAATAAGAATTCATCATCAGAAAATTTCTCATCTTTAACATAATATTTATTATTTCAGAATATGTCATCAATATATTACCTAAACTGGTCATTGATTATGTAAATAGATCAACATAATTATTTAAAACATATTCCAAGGGAAAAATAATATGGCTGAGCTCAAACAGTCTGTAAGTTAAAATGATATAATTAACATATAAATGTTATAAAAAAGAATAAGAGTACATAAAGGTATGATTAAATTATCAAAATGCATGAACATGTCATAAAAAATTCATACCCATCAATAAATGGATCACCAAATATGAAAACTAAGAAAATGAAATATTCATAAGAATCTATAATAAAGAACCACAAGAAATCAATTTTTATAATTGAAAACAATATAAACCCATAATAGGAATATTGAAACCCGTAATTTTGTCTTGGGAAATCATTATTATTTTCATTTATATAAATTGTATAACCATGAAGTCTACATCTATACAATTAACTATACTGAATTATACATGCATACGGCTAATGACTATGACCAATGCATCAGATAGCTACCACAGACCGACCCCTCCATATTTTATCATGGAACTAACCGTAATGTGTGTATCACGTGTCAACCCATAGATTCCCCAAGTATAATTTGAATGTACCCACCCAGAAATCTCTTCAAAAACTCATCGGAAAACCCAATAACCCATTTTGAAACATTATTAACCAATGTAAAAGAAGTGGGTTCTACAAAAAAACCGTTAAATCATTATGATCCTTCTGAAAGAAAACATGTAATATATAAATCTCATTGTAACATTATAAAACAGTGAAATTTAAATGGGTTCCATAAAAATCTATTTGAAACATGAATATCCCATGGAAACAAAATGGGTTCAATAATAATCCATTTAAAAAATGAATAACATATACAAATAAAATAGGTTCTATAGAAATATTTTTGAATCATGAAAAACCCATGGAATGGAAACTGGTTTTATAAAAATATCACTGAAACATTAATAACCTATGGAAATGAAATGGTATCTATGAAAATATCTTTGAAATAAGAATTACCAATTGAAAATAAATGGGTTACATGAAAATCTTTTTTAAACACAAATTACACTTAAATTTGAAGTGTATTCATTATAAATTTCTACAGAACATGAAGAACCGGTATAAATGAAATGTGTCCCATAAATACTTGTTGAAACTTAATTATCCCATTAAAAGATATGAGTTTCATTAGAATGATTTCAGGAAAAAATCAACAATTGGATAAAAAATTTGTTTTAGAATAATCTATTTGAAACAATCATAATCTATCCAATTAAAAAATGAGGATGATATAAATATAATATATTTCTAAGAAGGGTAATTAAAAAAAGTATTCTTGATATTATTTAATTTAAATTCACCTAAATGTTCAATGAAAAAAGTTATCAGGAAAATAATATTTAAACATTCCAAATTTTCTCATACCACCTTGAAACATTTAAATCATAAGATCCATGAAAGAATAACATTAAATTAAACAATTAATATCACGAAAATAAGGCTATTAATTATATATTATGTCAATAGATAATTTTATACACCTCATAAAATAATATATGTGTATTACATAACAAATGGCTCAAAAGAGTCAAATTGCATCCAACGTCCATTACCATGGTAACAAAAAATTGTAAACCCAATTTAATAGAGATATAAATTGGATATTTTAGGAAAATAAATTTAAGGATAGTAAACTTCAAATAAATTCTTGGGAATTTTTTCCACCACAAAAAAATAAGTGCTGAATATGGAATATATCTCACAGAAATAAAAGTTAGATGAGAAACACCGCTACAAACATCATATCATATGAGTTAGAATATATAATGGATAAAATTCTGTTTGACAATTTTAAATACACAAAATAAAATTTTAAATACATAATAACACAATCATTTGTCCCATTCCATATATTTCTAGCATAACATAAACAATTACTTAGAAGATTAACCCAATAAATAGAAATTGAGTTAAGAACTCACTTAATACTTGGTAACATTATATTCATATGCCACCGGATATTGCTAACATCATATGAAAAAATAAATATCATGAAGATAACTATAATCATCATATATTATACAATATGAGTTTCATATAAACCCTACAAATATAATATGTTGTGATTGTTATCTATGTCCCTCAAAAATAATAGTGAGACAAAAATCTCTTACATTGAGTATGATTCTTCTTGATTTTCCTCTCATATCCTTAATAAAAAATATATGTTTATCTCTTAAAATTTCAAGAAATTTTTTCAAGGTTATCATTACATTTATTACATAAATTATATTTTTTATAAAACTATAAAACAATTATGTTTACATAGGGTGTTTTGACCATATATGGATTATGTGTCAAAAAAGACTCTTGTAGGTATACTATGTTAAAATGGGATCATTTCTTCATCATCTACATAATAATATTATAGAAATATTATCCCATTTTTTAAATCTATAAAACATTTAAAATTTTATATGAAATATGGTTATGAAAAATGATCCAATGATACAATCATGGAGATGGTAGGTCACTCCTACGAATAAGTAACATTCTTAATTTTTATCCTATTATTATATAATGAAGGGATGAAAGGTTTATCATAAAAAATATTCCATTATATCATTATTAAGTTATTCATTAATTATATATATGAATATTTATATCAATATTTTGATGTTTTTTATGATAAATAAAGAATCACATCACTTTGAGGAGGCTGCAATACTCAAATCTATGAACAACATTACCACTTTTTAAATGTGTGAAATAGATAGAGGAAAATTATATTTAATATTTACATAAATATAAACATGTCTAAAATATAAAAAATATTTTATTTAAACATGGAATGATGAATTGAACTAGAAATTTCCATGACTAATTTGATGATTCATCCATGAATATTTGAGCCTATGTTGTTAGTGGTTGGTTGGGAGAAGAATTCTATGACTTTGACTCACTTGCATTGCGGAAGATGACTGGGAAATCTGTCTAATCCATTCGTGGTATGATTTTCCCATGTGGAGTGTTCATTTCTTATATATCTAGGTATTCATCGCTAGGGATGTTTCCATGAATCATGATATATGATGGTTTACTTAGTACTGTGAGTATCATATTTCTAGGAACTAAATAACATTATGGAATATGAATGTTGATTATTTTTATGATTTTATTATCATAATGTAATGATAATATAACTATTTTTATTCATGACCTAGATTATAAAAAATCATTTAATAATGTTTTTTATATATCATTCATCATTAAGATTTGAAATAAGATTTTGATTGAAATTATATATCTAAAATTCCATTCATTATCATTATTTAATTTTAATAATGAATTATTTATTTGTATCCTATCAGCTTATATATTATTTCCTAGAATCCTAGTTTTTTCTTTTTCTCACACCCCACATTTTCTTTCATGAGTTTGTATATTTTATTATTCCATATCCGAGTAAAGTGAATGAAATACATAGTTTTTGTGAGTGTGCATGATTCCTAATACCTTAATTATTGAAGGTGACACGTGGATCAATAACTCACAAATTACAAAGAGATAATAAATTATTATATGGATGGATTTTGTGTTATATTTTCATTGATTAATTACATTCAAATCTCTACAAATAGCTTGTTGTACATTTCTTCTTGAAGGGTGATTGGTATAATATTTATTAATTATTGTTTCTAACATCGATATATATATATATATATATATAAATTGATTCCATTTTTATGGGTTGAAATCGAGTCTTCTGATGAATATTGATTCTCATAAGATGGGATCCTTACCATAGTGATTTGGAATGCCATTTAGGTCATGTTACTATGGGAATGGGTATTCATGTCTTAGGGTACTTGGATTTGTTTTTGAAAAATTTATCTGAGGATCAATTTGGGGTATCTTACCGTGATCATTTAATGTACTATGGAACCACATAGTAAAATGACTGTATGATTATCATAACATGAGTGGTTGTTATGAGTTAGTACCAATGTTCCTCTCACCATAAAGAAAATGTATTCACATTTTGGGGTTCATAATATATTCCATTATTAATAAATTAATTTTATAATATTATTTTAGGAACATGATCATACTATTTAAAATATCCCATAAAGTTTCATTCAATATTATCGAATTTATATTTCTATACTACATGTATTAGTTGTATATTTTGGAATGTTTTCAAATTTTTTTTATTTTTTTTAATGTTTTGAAGTAACATGTCACCAATATGACATTTGAATAGACATTAGGATGGAGTTGTAGGTGAACAACAATTAGAGAACCATCCAGTTGATCATAATCACATTATGTTAGTAGTGGGTGTCATCTATGGTATGGGGTGGACATCCACACCAATTATTATTCCTTATCTAATTTTGGTACAATTATTGGACGAAAAAATATATTTTTATCAAGATTATTATCAATATTAAAAACAAACAAATCAAGTATCATTTGATCGTAATGTGTAATTTCATTTGTTTAGAATAATTTAGATGAATCATTAGTTATTATAAACACTGAATTTTATATCATTTAATGCTATGCCTCAAGGATCAAAGGACAATGTATAAGGATGTATGACTCGATGGTTAGGGTAAAGAAAATTAAGTGTTGAAGTAGAAAGACACCAAATATGTTTTCATAGAACTGTTCAATACATATTCGATGTTTCTAGAAACATATATTGTGTTATCCAACCACTAAAAAGGTGATATGTCATGAACAATCTCGGTTAGACCCTGAACTAGTCACTAGAAACACTCCACAGCATGGCCCGAATGGCATTCCCGATCCCCACACTTTGGAAAATAGTTCTTGGCATAAAAACAAGTAGTTGGGATTGGATTATCTCAAAAACAGAAAACATATATAAATATACATAAACCAAACCAAATAGGTAAAGAATAATATTCTAAAATATAATAAATATGACCAGATATACATATCTCTATGAGATCCCATGGGTCACCACCAAACATAAAACCACACTCTCTCAAAGTAAAATCCAAACTAGAGTAACCTGAAAATAAACAATAATGCAGGCGGGAGCACTAAGATACTTAGTAGTAATAAGAAATAGATACGATTCACAATTACCTTGTATTTAAAAATAAACTCAATCATGCTAGTTTTAAAATAATGAATAAAATAACTTTATGATTCTTTTCAAAATCAAGTCAATTGTTTACATTTTTATGATTTGTGTTTCTATTCCAAAACATTTTCAAAAAAATAACCCAAGCATGCATTAACTTTTAAAAAACGAAAAGAATGTTTTTTATATTAAAATTTGTTTTTCACAAATTATACCTCATGTATAAAACAAATGAAATGAAAATCACATCACAATAACCATGTTTCAGGAGAACACCATTTGAGATCCTTATAGGTAACTAGTACAAGTTGGAACCTAGAGATAGCCCAACTCAGTTAGATGTGGAAGAGTCTTCATCATGCTAAGGATAATGAACTGAACTTCAGTATGGCCTATCATCCTCAATATAATATCCAACCATATAGAACTATTCATTCATTGGAGGATATGTTAATATAATGTTACATGGATATCAATGGAGGGTGGGATCAACATCTTTCTATGGTTCAATTCTCCTACAATAGCAGTTTCCACTCAAAAATCTCAATGGCACATTATGAAGCCTTGTATGGGAAGAGGTGAAAAACATAGACATGTTGGGATGAAGTCGTTGAGTGTAAGCTGTTAGGACCAGAAATGGTTGATGAAATGGTGGAGAGATTGTGAAAACCATTCAGTAGTATATCAAGGAATCCCAGTGTAACACCCCAGGATTTCAGAGTGTGTTATTTCTTAAAAATAATTAAATAACTTGCACTACACGCAACACCGAGTTCAATCACACCATTAAAAGAGGTCATGAATATTATTAACTACATTTTGAACTTTATATAATCTTTATAATTTTAGAATCCCTATTATGAGTTTCTTAGTCATATTGCAAGAACAGATTCATTTTCAGTATTTCACTTTTATCAACTTCTAATAGTGAAACCTTTTTAAATACAATATTTTAAACTTTTTGACTAAATGGGGACATCAAAAAATTAAAATGAAACATCCCAAGCTTCCACGGTACGCTTTCCTTTGAATAAAACAGTAGCGTGTGTTGTACGCAACTTCGAGTTCTAACACACCGTAACCAATCAAACTAGCTGTTATGAATAGTAATGCCTACTTTTTGAAGTTATATATATTTTATATTTTAAAATGGACTTCATTTTTGGATTCGGAATATCAAATTTATCCTAAGGTGAAATTTTGGTACTTTTTGGATAACTTTCATATTTTGATGAATAGTGAAAATTACTAAATTTTAATTAAAAACAACTTTTTTAATCAAAATAATTAATAGTGATAAATTGTGAATTTGAGTGGTTTTAAAGTATATTTAGAATATATTTTTACCATTTAATATAATGTTGGTCATTGGACATAATTTTACAATTAAACCGAACATAAACAAGTGTCAATCTTTTTATAGTTATTATCTCTTAAAAACACGCTTTTTGTTTTGACAGCGGGAATTAATTTTAAATTAATTTCTGCCACTTCTGTGTTTTGAATTTAGGAAAATGGATTCCATATTTTGAATCAGGATGTTCAAATTTTGTAAATAGGAAACTTTTATTTTTAGACATTTTGAATAGTTACTGTGGTAAATATTTTATTTACCATGGTTAAAGGGTAAATCCGGTAAATAAGGGTTAAACAATAATATTATAATAATACAAAATTACCCTGAAACATGTCCTAACCTTATTGGTGGACACATACCCGACCATGGGAATCCTTGGGTCAATTTGGGGACCCCTTGGAGCCACTTGTATGTGGTAGGGACACATTATATTAATAAAGTTAAAATAAAAATAAAAAAGGCATAAGCTTACATCTTTTAGAAGAACAATTTTTACATAGGGTTATACATGTTGGATTTTCGATTATAAATATTCATTAGAAAGCTAAAAAGATTTCCTACATGATTATATTTTATTTATAATTTTTAGACATCAAATAAGTTAAATTATTAATGACACAATAATGATGCAATGTTTACCTCATTAATAAATCATTGAAATAAATAATATTATAATGATTAAAATATTATCTAAAACCTGTCCAATTATTATTGGTTGATGTTATTTAGAATATTAGTCATCGTATCTTCGACCTCAATGATTTTTGGACCATTATAAACCGAATATAATTATATTATAAAGTAATACTTTCACTCTTTCCTAAAGAGCCCCTCCTCTCCCTTATAAAAGGAGACCACTTCTACTCATTCCTCACACCTCTCAAGCCACTTGGCTCGTCCAAACTCTGCCCAACTAAGCTCCCCACATCCCTCTCCTCCTCCTTGAAGTTTCCCCTTAGGCAGAAAGCATTTCAACAAGTCCTTTGGTTCCAACCAAAGTGAGTTACCTAAATTAAAGGTAACGATTTCTCTTAAATTATTTTCATTTATTTTTCTTCTTCAACCCCCAAAATCTTTTTATTTCCTTTATTTTGTAACAACACCAGTATCCTCAATATACTAGGATGTTGTTATAAGAAGGATTCAAACTAAACATACACACAACTCCATCTAATGGATGATGAACATAATGTTTCTGTGGATGGCAAACTAACGCCTCACGAAACGATGATTGTTAAAATACATCTTACCGCCTCTCATGGTGGCCATTATGATGGCACTGTAATTAAATATGATATTAATGATATATATTTTATATATAAGCTTCTGTAATTCCATTTTATTTCATACCATTATTCGTTTCATGTTGTATATACATACGATAATTTCATTTGAGGAAGTGCGGACTACCGCCCCCTTAAAATGATATGACTCGTTCATACCACACATGGAACGTATAAAGGATAGTGTTAATGAACTTATGTAACATATATAAAATATTATATTATACTGGAATAGTAATATACCTATGTATCATTTGGATTCGATTCTTTTAAAATAAAAATTAAATGGAAATAGCGTTCGTGCGTACGTACGGACTACCGTCTCCACGAACGCGATGAGATTCATTCTCCATCGTATCCATTCAAGTATAATTATCATTTAATGATTTAAAAATGATATTTAAGGACTTGATATCATTATGGATATGATTAAGATACAACAAACATGACTTATGTAACAAAACATATAAAGAAAACGAGTAAGTTAACACCCGAAACGACGATAATACTAAGATATTATTATCAAATCAATATTAAAAGATCATATATGATATCATATTAATGTATATGATTCTTGTATAATTTAGTAACAATTATTTCACTATTATACAGGAGGTTAACCTACCCCAACCAAGGAAAAGTACAAGGTAAGGGTTTATCTCCCAATCTCTTCATTATTCAAGGTTGTTTATACGTAATAATCTACTGGGATATCTTTATCATCCACATCCATGTTTCTTAAAAATGTATTTCAAAACATTTTTACTATTTACAAGAATATGGGTTAAAGTCATTTATACCCTTGTTTGACTTTTTATAAGAGGTTTATAAAGGAATCTTTCCGTCGTTTTCAAAACAAGGACCTTTTTAACCTTTTCGACAGAATTGAGGTAAGAATGTTTTTTTAACTTATACGGCGGGTGCGGTTATTTTACGCCGTTATAAAATCTTCAAAGCTTCCCTTACAAGCTTATAAGAATATTTTCAAAGAAAATGTTTTATTTTATATGGATCTTAAATGATTTCAAAATAAAAGGAGATATTTCTTTTAAAAGAATTTTGATTTCATCTATGTCAACATCCTTTGATGGATTTTAAGATTATTTGAAGTTGATTTATTATGATACAAAACTTCTATATTGTATTGAAGGTTTTGTGATATGTTTGACTGTGGATGTGCTATTTTTATACCATTCATAGTTTATGGTGAAAGTATTGACATTTCGTATGCTAGTTTTAATACGAATGTTTATGTTATGTTTAAACCTTTTCATATGGGAATGCATTGGACTTAATAAGTGACGGGTGGAGCCCGCTATAGCTCCTCGATGCATCGGTAGGTCTCATGAGACAAACTAGTGTCTTGGCACATGGCCTTGACAAAATCTTATTTGTAGTCTTGGCACGATGCCTTGGCTATGTGGTTATGATAGTCTGGCATTATGCATTCCAACATTATGAAAGTGGTTATTGATATTGCATGTGATTATTCGATTAGTAGAATATCCATGTGAATAAGTAAATGGCATTATTTCATTTTACTTTTTCCATACTATGTTGAAGTTCAATTTTAAAAGGCTTTTGTTTTAGTAATTCATTGCCTTAAATGTTTATGATTATTTTGAATGTTCCGCTATATTGTTATCCTTACTGGGCATTTGAGCTCACCCCTTTTCTATGTTTTATTTTTCCCAGGTAGTGAAGAAGTAAATTATGAATGACTTGCAGGGATATTATGAGGGGTTAATAGTGTGGATATGAAGACTTTGTTGTTGTTGTAGTTTTTCACTTTGAAATGTAATGTAAAACTTTATGATTATATCTAGTGTTTCCAAGGCTACTAAACCAATCGGTCTTTCGGGATTTGATCTTTCTTGTGATCATGCCAATGTTATGTAATAATGCACCGTCTCTAGGTAGCTGGGGTCGGGGCGTTACGGTTGGTATCAGAGGAAGTATAGTACAAACCTTGGAAACTAGATTTAGATAAACTCTGATTAGAGCACGTAGACCTAAGATGAACTTTGAGGATTAGTATAGAAGAACTTCCTAGAATTTTGGTATTGTAGAGATTTTGTGAGTTTTCCGAGAAATACATCCCTGTCTGGATACGAGCAGGTAGAGGCGGCTCTGGCACAGATGTACCTAGGGGTAAAACCCGAAAACACCGCTTTGAGCTAGACTCGAACGGGAACTGGTGCACGACAACGGGCCTTGCTGCACTCTTGGTTACGACACTCCCGGGGGATATTCTTAGGATAACTCTAATTTTCTTTACAAATCATTTTGAAGGGATTATGAGTATATACATCCTCAAAGAAAACATTCTTATGATTATGGAATATATCCATAAATAGTTCAATTTATGTTAGGTGTTTTATAAGTATGGGATTATGTATTTTGATTCATAAACTGATCTAGTTTATGCCATTGTTTAGAAATGGCGCCCAGTAGAAGGAATGAGAACTCCAGAAATGCACATGATCCAAAGAGAAGGAAGGATCATATCTTTCATGGTCTTAAGCTAGAATTTATAAGAGAAATAGTCTCCCATTTATTATCATCATATGAAGAAATAATATCATGTATTGATAAGATGAGTAAAGAGTTTACTGAGTCCTATGGCTTTGAAGGGAAGCAAGAGAAGAAAAGGATGGAAGAGAGAAATATGGATAAAGGGAAGAGGGAAAAGAAGAATTTTCACATATGTGGTAACTGTGGAAAGAAACACCCTGGAACATGCCTAAAAGGAATGAGAGTTTGTTTGGAGGAAAAGGGCACAAAGTACGTGACTGCAAGGGTAAGAAAATGGTTTCAAATGTACAATGCTTCATTTGCAAGGAGTTTGGACACTACGCGAACCTATGTCCCAGTCATCAGTCTATGACGCAAATGATGCTATTGGATAATAATCAAGTTATGATACTACCACAGATGAAGAGGAATGATTAGAGTTCTTATGTTGATTATGTCAATTGAGTGTTGTATCAACAATGTACTTGTTATAATAATTATGGAGTATATAAGGATTGTACTGCAGTACTATTTCATTAAGGACTTGAGATTGTGTGGAACAAAGAAAAGTGACTCAATAGCAGGATAAATTTTTGGAAAATATATGGTTGATAGAATATAGTTCTGATACTGAGGTAGTGATTTTGGAATAATATGAGATTATTTTGGATAAATTATATTGGATATTCTTGACTACCCTGGAACTGATTAATGATTTGTATATTCCATCATTGTTGGGGTTTAAAACATTTTTGGATTAATGAAGTATATTCAGCATTCTATATGGAATAAGGGATCATGAATGTAATCAATAAGGAATATGGTAATACATGATTAAGGTATTTATATGCTATTACGGGGTAAAAAGGATCTATATTATGTTTACCTTCCTTATAAATGTTGGACTGTGAGTTTGGATAGAATTATTTTGGATAGTTCTTATTTGGATTATTTTGGATTGCCATAAAAGGACAACCCGGAGGTCGGGCAGCAACCTGTTGCGTCCGGAAAGGCCGCGAGACTTGAACCCGCAACCGAAGGGCGACAAGGGTGTATCACCTACCACTGGCCCAAGAGATGTCCTGGATTAAATAATGTAGTTTTTATTAAAAGATCTTGTAGATGAATTATAAATTCATTTATTTTGGAACCCTATACGAATAGTGTAAATAGAATTTTTTTTACATTCTATTATCTTTTAGAGTGAAAGATGAGTTTGTGGTAGAAATTTATTAATGGATAAAACTCTAATTATAAAGTAATTATATCTCCTTATAATCTTAGCCAATCTCATAAATAAATTCCTCAATATTAAGAAAAGCAACTTAGAACAAAAATGTTTTCCTAGATGGTACCTTAAATCATCACTAATTTATGGCTTTGGGATTGTTGGCCTTTTCATAGCCATGTTCTCTACCACTCTCCATCAGATAATTGATGGTTAGATTTCTCTTCCATATCCATATTTTCCTACATGGAACCCTAGTATGTGTTATTTTAGGTAATCTTCATACTTTCCACTCTTTATTTTAAATAGAGGCCTCATTAATTCATTTTTCGATGTGGGATTTCAACTAAGATATTTTGAAATGTCAAAAATGTGTTGTCCCAATACCCTATATTTTGTTGAACCGATGGTACTTCAAATCATCATAGATTGATGAGTTTAAGGACTTCAATTTTATTCTTGTTTGTGATTGATGACCTCAATCACTACCTATAAATATTTACGTTTTTCCTCCAATTATATGTCTCTAATTGCCACCAATGTTCTCCTAATCGAGATCATAATTTGGTGGTGACACTTTCATTTATCTTTTCCTCATATTAAGACTAAATTTTAGTAACCCAATTTCCGATGTGGGTTTTCCCACAAATATATTTTCTACTTTCAACCTTTTATTTTTGAAGAACAATTTCAAATTGCGAGGACGCAATTTATTGAAGGAGGGGAGAATGTAACACCCCAGGATTTCAGAGTGTGTTATTTCTTAAAAATAATTCAATAACTTGCACTACACGCAACACCGAGTTCAATCACACCATTAAAAGAGGTCATGAATAGTATTAACGACATTTTGAACTTTATATAATCCTTATAATTTTAGAATCCCTATTATGAGTTTCTTAGTCATATTGCAAGAACAGATTCATTTTCAGTATTTCACTTTTATCAACTTCTAATAGTGAAACCTTTTTAAATACAATATTTTAAACTTTTTGACTAAATGGGGACATCAAAAATTTAAAATGAAACATCCCAAGCTTCCACGGTACACTTTCCTTTGAATAAAACAGTAGCGTGTGTTGTACGCAACTTCGAGTTCTAACACACCGTAACCAATCAAACTAGCTGTTATGAATAGTAATGCCTACTTTTTGAAGTTATATATATTTTATATTTTAAAATGGACTTCATTTTTGGATTCGGAATATCAAATTTATCCTAAGGTGAAATTTTGGTACTTTTTGGATAACTTTCATATTTTGATGAATAGTGAAAATTACTAAATTTTAATTAAAAACAACTTTTTTAATCAAAATAATTAATAGTGATAAATTGTGAATTTGAGTGGTTTTAAAGTATATTTAGAATATATTTTTACCATTTAATATAATGTTGGTCATTGGACGTAATTTTAAAATTAAACCGAACATAAACAAGTGTCAATCTTTTTATAGTTATTATCTCTTAAAAACACGCTTTTTGTTTTGACAGCGGGAATTAATTTTAAATTAATTTCTGCCACTTCTGTATTTTGAATTTAGGAAAATGGATTCCATATTTGGAATCAGGATGTTCAAATTGTGTAAATAGGTAACTTTTATTTTTAGACATTTTGAATAGTTACTGTGGTAAATATTTTATTTACCATGGTTAAAGGGTAAATCCGGTAAATAAGGGTTAAAAAATAATATTATAATAATACAAAATTACCCTAAAACGTGTCCTAAATTTATTGGTGGACACATACCCGACCATGGGCATCCTTGGGTCAATTTGGGGACCCCTTGGAGCCACTTGTATGTGGTAGGGACACATTATATTAATAAAGTTAAAATAAAAATAAAAAAGGCATAAGCTTACATCTTTTAGAAGAACAATTTTTACATAGGGTTAAACATGTTGGATTTCGATTATAAATATTCATTAGAAATCTAAAACGATTTCCTACATGATGATATTTTATTTATAATTTTTAGACATCAAATAAGTTAAATTATTAATGACACAATAATGATGCAATGTTTACCTCATTAATACATCATTGAAATAAATAATATTTTAATGATTAAAATATTATCTAAAACCTGTCCAATTCTTATTGGTTGATGTTATTTAGAATATTAGTCATCTTATCTTCGACCTCAATGATTTTTGGACCATTATAAACCGAATATAATTATATTATAAAGTAATACTTTCACTCTTTTCTAAAGAGCCCCTCCTCTCCCTTATAAAAGGAGACCACTTCTACTCATTCCACACACCTCTCAAGCCACTTGGCTCGTCCAAACTCTGCCCAACTAAGCTCCCCACATCCCTCTCCTCCTCCTTGAAGTTTCCCCTTAGGCAGAAAGCATTTCAACAAGTCCTTTGGTTCCAACCAAAGTGAGTTACCTAAATTAAAGGTAACGATTTCTCTTAAATTATTTTCATTTATTTTGCTTCTTCAACCCCCAAACTCTTTTTATTTCCTTTCTTTTGTAACAACAACAGTATCCTCAATATACTAGGATGTTGTTATAAGAAGGATTCAAACTACACACACACACAACTCCATCTAATGGATGATGAACATAATGTTTCTGTGGATGGCAAACTAACGCCTCACGAAACGATGATTGTTCAAATACATCTTACCGCCTCTCATGGTGGCCATTATGATGGCACTGTAATTAAAAATGATATTAATGATATATATTTTATATATAAGCTTCTGTAATTCCATTTTATTTCATACCATTATTCGTTTCATGTTGTATATACATACGATAATTTCATTTGAGGAAGTGCGGACTACCGCCCCCTTAAAATGATATGACTCGTTCATACCACACATGGAACGTATAAAGGATGGTGTTAATGAACTTAAGTAACATATATAAAATATTATATTATACTGGAATAGTAATATACCTATGTATCATTTGGATTCGATTCTTTTAAAATAAAAATTAAATGGAAATAGCGTTCGTGCGTACGTACGGACTACCGTCTCCACGAACGCGATGAGATTCATTCTCCTTCGTATCCATTCAAGTATAATTATCATTTAATGATTTAAAAATGATGTTTAAGGACTTGATATCATTCTGGATATGAATACGATACATCAAACATGACTTATGTAACAAAACATATAAAGAAAATGAGTAAGTTAACACCCGAAACGACGATAATACTAAGATATTATTATCAAATCAATATTAAAAGATCATATATGATATCATATTAATGTATATGATTGTTGTATAATTTAGTAACAATTATTTCACTATTATACAGGAGGTTAACCTACCCCAACCAAGGAAAAGTACAAGGTAAGGGTTTATTTCCCAATCTCTTCATTATTCGAGGTTGTTTATAGGTAATAATCTACTGGGATATCTTTATCATCCACGTCCATGTTTCTTAAAAATGTATTTCAAAACATTTTTACTATTTACAAGAATATGGGTTAAAGTCATTTATACCCTTGTTTGACTTTTTATAAGAGGTTTATAAAGGAATCTTTCCGTCGTTTTCAAAACAAGGTCCTTTTTAACCTTTTCGACAGAATTGAGGTAAAAATGTTTTTTAACTTATACGGCGGGTGCGGTTATTTTACGCCGTTATAAAATCTTCAAAGCTTCCCTTACAAGCTTATAAGAATATTTTCAAAGAAAATTTTTTATTTTATATGGATCTTAAATGATTTCAAAATAAAAGGAGATATTTCTTTTAAAAGAATTTTGATTTCATCTATGTCAACATCCTTTGATGGATTTTAAGATTATTTGAAGTTGATTTATTATGATACAAAACTTCTATATTGTATTGAAGGTTTTGTGATATGTTTGACTGTGGATGTGCTATTTTTATACCATTCATAGTTTATGGTGAAAGTATTGACATTTCGTATGCTAGTTTTAATACGAATGTTTATGTTATGTTTAAACCTTTTCATATGGGAATGCATTGGACTTAATAAGTGACGGGTGGAGCCCGCTATAGCTCCTCGATGCATCGGTAGGTCTCATGAGACAAACTAGTGTCTTGGCACAAGGCCTTGAAAAAATCTTATTTGTAGTCTTGGCACGAGGCCTTGGCTATGTGGTTATGATAGTCTGGCATTATGCATTCCAACATTATGAAAGTGGTTATTGATATTGCATGTGATTATTCGATTAGTAGAATATCCATGTGAATAAGTAAATGGCATTATTTCATTTTACTTTTGCCATACTATGTTGAAGTTCAATTTTAAAAGGCTTTTGTTTTAGTAATTCACTGCCTTAAATGTTTATGATTATTTTGAATGTTCTTCTATATTGTTATCCTTACTGGGCATTTGAGCTCACCCCTTTTCTATGTTTTATTTTTCCCAGGTAGTGAAGAAGTAAATTATGAATGACTTGCAGGGATATTATGAGGGGTTAATAGTGTGGATATGAAGACTTTGTTGTAGTAGTAGTTTTTCACTTTGAAATGTAATGTAAAACTTTATGATTATATCTAGTGTTTCCAAGGCTACTAAACCAATCGGTCTTTCGGGATTTGATCTTTCTTGTGATCATGCCAATGTTATGTAATAATGCACCGACTCTAGGTAGCTGGGGTCGGGGCGTTACACCCAGAGTCGACAGAAGATTTATTCATATAACCTTCGATGAGGCCATGAGTTTATATTTAGAGACATGGTATTTCTACGTATATATCCATGGAATAAGGTCATGAGGTTTGGAATGTAGGGGAATATATGACCTAGGTACATCATACCCTTTGATATTCTTGATCGTGTTGGGGCTTTGGCATATCGACTAGGACTTCCAACTACCATGTACAAAGTATATAATGCCTACCATGTATCCCTCTTAATAAATAACACACCATACCATTCACATGTACTCTCTTCAGAGGTTGTACAAATAAGGGATTATCTTTCTTACAAGGAGAATCTAGTGAAGATCTTAGATGGTAGAGAAAAAGTTCTATGAATTAATACAATGCCCTTCATCAAGGTGTTGTGAAAAAAATAAGTTTGAAGAAATGATGTTGGAATCAGAAGAAGTTATGAAGCATAGTTAACCACATTTATTTTAGTGTGTGAAAAAGAAATTTCTAGGATGAAATTTTATAAGGGGGGAAGATTTTTACGACCAAAAAATTCATTAATAAAAATTACTCATGGTCTTTTTAAATTACTTTTTATGGTTGTGTAAAACATAAGCACTTATATGGTTATATGTTCTGGATTTTAAAATACCAATAAGAATTGTGACAGTTGATAATACAGCAGTCGAACAGTGATCACATGATCAGTATAAATATAGGGCTTTAAAAAATCCAATTTACATAGAAAAATGAAGTGATGGCCCCATCCATTAGACTTACACAATACTAATCCCATTTATCGGAGCTCTGAATGGAGGTGGCTGCATTGGGATTCACTCTTGACCAATCCCAAGCCTATCTTGAACATGATAAACTTGTTTAGTACTGACTGTGAGACAAGTGGAAGTTAATAGGGATTACCAACAGAGCATTGTTATCTGAGCCACCCCAAGAGTTTTTCACCATCACACACCATACCATTCCATCTTATGCGTGCATTATAAGGGTTTATGTAACAATACCCTAGCACTATGACTATGTACATAATTCTTTTATAGAGAATATTCATTTTTTATTGTTATTTTGTAAATAGTTTCCAAAGCCCAAATAGTATTTTTATTTAATATTGAACTATGAAATCTATTTTGATTAATTAATTGATTTCTGAATTAAATTATATTTTGGTAAAATATTATTAATAAATTAATTTTTATTAAATATAAATGATCGAGCAATTTTTATGAATAAAATTGTAATATTTATTATGGTTTTGAATGCTGTTTTTGTCAAAACCCATGAATTTTCGAAAAATGTCATTTTTTATTCAAAAAGAGAAAATTACCTTATTTATAAAATTAATTAGATAAAATAAATATTATATTTGTATTCAGGACATCGAAATAATCCAATGGTAAATTTTTTATAATTTTATGATATAGTCGAATTTTTGGGTAAAAATTAAATACTTTTAAATATATAATGTGTTTAACAACATCAGAATGACCCAATATTGATTTAATAGAATACTAAAAACATTATGTTCGCAAAATAAATTTTTTACCATTAAATTATTATGATTTTGGGTTTGTTTGATTTATTTTACAAAGCATTATTGGAACCTCCAATACAAATAAAACTTTTTATCTTTTTAAATTGGTTTCTTTGAGAATGTGACTGACCCCTAAATAGGAAACCTTATTATTTTAAGATGTTTGCCCAGTGGCCTCATAATATATTGTTTTAGACTACCCTCTGGAAAAAACCATTGGAATAAACCATGGGCTGGATTTTGGTTTTGATTATTTTAATGTGTGGTGTCCCAAACCTAATTAATAAAGACTTCTCTCTCAATTCCATTATAAACCAATCCAAGCTCCAACTTCCACTTCAGTAAAACACTTTATGTTTTTTCCAAAATATTCCATCCATTCTCTAGTATCCTCCCATGGTGCCAAAATCTCCCAAGAATCCTCTCCCAAGCCTCTCCCAAGCCTCTCCCAAGCCTCTGGAGGCACACTTTCAAGTAAAGGATATCATCCTTTCTCATTTTTTCCAATTTTCATTATGTTGTTATTCATTGTTTTCAATTAAAAATATAGGGTTATTATTTTTAACCACCCCCATACATACCTTTTTATGTTAGTATGATTGGAGAACCCTTTATCCCTCATTATTTCCTCCCATGTACACAGGTTACCATGCTGACATTCCATGAGGGATTTCTCTCTCCTCCTTGACAACCATGTAATTATTTTGTTTTATGCATCTAAATTCCATTATTGTTGTTGGGACATGTATCTATATGACCGCATTACTGTATATATTATTTAAATATAATGAGACCCACCTTTCCCTCTCAATAACTGTTTTTATGAGTACTTATTTCAAACCGTTATGCTGCTGAAATTGCACTACGATTTTCAAATACAATGTCATTGTATAGTGAATACCATTCCCATTTCACTATCAAAGGTATTCAACTTTATGCACATTTTCTTATTTATTATAAATATTCATATATGTATTCCACATCAATTTATTCAGGAATAAATGATGAGGATTGATTCCACATTGTATGATATATGTGGAACACATATGCATGAAATGAAATGTTTAAGAATGGTGCACACTGATATCACTAAAATGCATTGGGTAAAGTATAGTATAATGATATGTTATGTGCAATGAGTGATGACTCAAGATAATTCATGTGAAACGATGGGTTAGTCATTCTTCATGTTCAATGAGGGTATACTCATGCTTCATGTGCAAAGATCCATGGCTCAAGCTAATTCCATGTTAAGTGTTTTTTCCACATTTCCATGGCACATTGCATATGAAAAAAAATCCTAATGTATAATGTCATCAATATCGACCATTGAAACCAAATGAAACAACCCAAAACCCACACTCTGAGACCCTATATTAAAATCCATAACATTACATTCCTTACTTTGATTCCAAAAATCACGACCCATATTTTTCATCTCGACATTAAAACACAAAACAAAACACATGGACCACTTATAAACTGGAGAAAATTTTAGGTTTAAAGTTATATTGAATTAGAAAAAACTCGTACATAAAAAAATATGAATTCATCATTAGAAAATTTCTCATCTTTAACATAATATTTATTATCTAACAATAGGCCAACAATATATTCCTTAAAATGGTCATTGAAGATGTAAATAAATCAATATAATAATTTAAAACATAGGGGAAATGAAAAATAAAATGGTTGAGCTTAAACAGTCTATAATTTAAAATGTAATAATTAACATATTAATGTCCTCAAAAGGAATAAGAGTACATTAGGATATGATTAAATTATCAAAATGAATGAATGGGTAATAAAAAAATAATACCCATCAATAAATGGATCACCAAATATGAAAACATCGAAAATGAAATATTCATTAGAATCTATAATAAATAACCATGAGATATCAATCTTGACAATTAGAAACAATATCAACCCATATTAGGTATAAAAAACACATAATGTTGTCTTGGTAAATTATTATTCTTTTCAAATATATAAATGGTAGAAACATGTACTCTACTTCTATACAATTCAAAACAATGAATTGTATAGGAATACGGCTGAAGACCATGCCCAATGCATGAGATGGCTACCACAGACCCACCCGTCCATTATTTATCATGTAAATAACCTTAATGGGTGTATCATGTGTCCACCCATAAATTTCCCAAGTATAATTTGAATGTACTCACCCAGAAAGTTATTCAAAAACTCACTGAAAAACCCAATAACACATTTTGATACATTATTAACCCCTCAAAATGAAGTGGGTAATACAAAAATACCATCGAATCATACTGATCATGTGGAAAGTAAACATTTAATATATAAATATCATTGTAACATTATTAAATCATGAAAATTTAATGTGTTCCATAAAAATATATTTGAAACATGAATATCCTATGGAAACAAAATGGGTTCTACAATAAACCTTTTGAAACATGAATAACATATACAAAGGAAATAGGTTTCACTCATAAATTTTTGAATCATGAAAACCCCATGGAATGGAGATTGATTCCACAAAAATATCATTGAATCTTTAATAACCCATTGGAATGAAATGAGATCTATGACAATATCATTGAAACAAGAATAACCAATTGAAAGGAAATGGGTTACATGAAAATATCTTTGAAACACAAATAACCAATAGAATTGAAATGGGTTCCATCAAAATCTCTACAAAACATGAAGAGCCCATAGAAATGAAATGTTTCCTATAAAAAATTGTTGAAACTTGATTATCCCATAAAAATGATGTGAGTTTTATTAGAATGTTTTTAGGACAAAATCAACAACTGGATAAAAAATTTGTTTTAGAATAATCTATTTCAAACCATAATAATCCATCCAATTGAATAATAGGGATGATATAAATATAATATATCACTAATAGTGTAATTTGCAACAAGTATTGTTGATATTAACTAATGGAAATTCACCTAAATGTTCATTGAAAAAATTTATCAGTAAAATAATATTTAAACATTCCAAATTGCCTCACACCACCTTGAAACATTTAAATCATGAGATCTATGAATGAATAACATTAAATATAACAATTATTACCCTGAAAATAAGGATATTAATTATATATCATGTCAATGGAGAATTTTATACACCTCATAAAACAATATTTGTGTATAACATAACAAACGTCTCAAAAGAAGAATATTGCAATAAACGTACATTACCATGGTAACATGAAATTGAAAACCCAATTTAATATATTTATCAAAGGGATATTTAAATAGAATAAATTTAAGGTTAATAAACATCAAATAAATTCATGGGAATTATATTCACCACAAATAAATAAGTGATGAATATGGAATATATCTCACAGAAATAAATGATAGACGAGAAACACCGTTACAAATATCATATGATTTGAGTTAGAATAAATAAATGAAATAATTATATTTATCAATTTGAAATCCACAAAATAATATTTTAATTACATAATTAAACAATCATTTGTCCCTTTCCACATATTTCTGATAGTACATAAACAATTACTAAGAAGATTAACCCAATAAAAATAAATTGATTTAAGAACTCACTTAATACTTGGTACCATTTTATTTTTATGCCACCAGATATCATCATAAGAAAAAATAAATATCATTACGATAAATATATTCCTGATATAAATTAAAATAATAGTATCATATAATCCCGACAAATATAATTTGTTGTGATTATGATTTATGTCCTAAAAAAATAATAGTGAGACAAAAATCTCTTACGTTGAGTATGATTCCTCATGATTTCCCTCTAATATACGTAATAAAATATGTATGTTCATTATTTAATTTATCATGAAACTTTTTCATGTTTATCATTTTCATTTATTACATTAATTATATTTTTTTATAAAACTATTAAACAATTATGTTTACATAGGGTGTTATGGCCATATATGGGTTATCTATCAAAAAAGTCTTTTGTAGGTATACTTTGTTAAAAGGGGATCATTTATTCATCATCTACATACTAGTATTATTGAAATAGTATACCATTTTCTAAATCTATAATACATTTAAAATTACAATATGAATTATGGTTATGAAAAATGAACCAATGTTACAATCTTGGAGCTGCTAGGTCACTCTTATTAATAAGTATCATTCTCATTTATAACATGTTATTATATAATGAAGGGATGTAATGTTTATCATATAAAATTTACCATTATGTCATTAATAATATATTCTTTAATTATATATATGAAGATTTATATAATTCTTGTGGTGTTTTTATTATAAATGAAGAATCACATCACATAGAGGAAGTTGTAGTCCTCACATCTATGAACAACGTTATCACTTTATCAATAAGTAGAATAGATTGAGGAATATTATATTTAACATTTACATAAATATAAACATGTCATTAATATAAAAAAATGTTTTATTTAAACTATGAATGATGAATTTAATTAGAAATTTCCCTGAATGATTAGATGAGTCATCAAAGAATATTTGAGACTATGTAGTTAGTGTTTGGATGGGAGAAGAATTATTTGACTCTGACTCACTTTCATTGGGGTAGATGATAGGGAAATCTATCTAATACATTCTTGGTATGATTTTCCCAAATTGAGTGTTCATTATTTATTTGTATATGTATTCATCGCTAGGTATGTGTACATGAATCTTGATATATGATGGATTACTTAGTACTGTGAGTATCGTATTTATGGGAACTAAATAACATTAAGGAATATGACTGTTGATTATTTTTATGATTTTATTATCCTAATATAATGATAATATAACTATTTTTATTCACTACCTAGATTAAAAAAACATTTAATCATGTTTTTCAAATATCATTGATCATCAAGATTTGAAATAAGATTTTGATTGAAATTCTATAACTAACATTCAAATCATTATGATTATTTAATTTGAATCATGAATGATTGATTTGTATTCTATCAGATCATAGATTATTTTCTAGAATCCTACGGTGTTCTTTTTCTCACACCCCACATTTTCTTTCATGAGTTTTTATATTTTATTATTCCATATCCGGGGAATGTGAATGAAATACATAGAGTTGGTTAGTGTGCCTGATTCATATTACCTTATATATTGAAGGTGACACGTGGATAAGTAACTCAAAAATTACATAGAGATTATAAGTTATTATATGGATGGATTTAGTGTCATATTTTAATTTATTAATTACATAAAGATCTTTAAAAATATTGTGTGGTTCTTTTCTCCATGAAGAGTGATTGGTATAATGTTTATTAATTATTTTTACATCCATCGATATATATATATATATTTATATAAATTTATTCCATTTTTATGCATTGAAATTTCTCCTATAGTGTAACACCCCAAGATTTCATAGTGTGTTATTTCTTCAAAATAATTCAATAACTTACACTACACGCAACACCGAGTTAAAGCGCACCATTACTTAGCAAACAAGCCGTTATGAATAGTAATACCAACTTTTTGAAATTTTAGAAATTTTATCTCTCAAAATGGACTTAATTTTTTGATTCAGAGTATCGAATTTATCCTAAGGTAAAATTTTGGTACTATTCAGATAACTTTAATATTTTGATGAATAGTGAAAATTACTAAATTTTAATTAAAAACAACTTTTTTAATCAAAATAATTAATAGTGATAAATTATGAATTTTAGTGGTTTTAATGAACAATTAGAATATATTTTTACCATTTTATCCAATGGTGTTCATTAGAATTAATTTCTCTTTAAAATTGGACATAAACAATTGTCAATCTTTTTATATATATTGTTTCTTATAAACACGCTATTTGTCGTGACAGCGGGAATTAATTATAAAATTAATTAATGCAACTTATATTTTTGGAATTATGTAAAATAGCCACCATTTTTGAATTCAGAATATCAATTATATCTTAGGGTGAAATTTAGGCATTGTTTTGAAAAACATTAATTTTTGATGAATAGTGAAACTACTCAGTGGTAGTTAAAAAAAAACTGAATTTTTCATAAAACTTAATTTTACCACATCCATGATTGGAATTTCAAAAATCCGAGAGACATGGTTAATATCAAGGAGTAAAATGTGGTTCAATGAGATGAAAATAATTTTTGGTGAATATGAACTTTTTACTTTTATTTACCACGGTTAAAAGTAAATAGGGTAATTAAAGGTAAAAATGATATTACTATTACCCTAAAACATGTTATAATTCTATTTTACAAGTGTATCTTGACAAAAAACAACCTTAGTAATAAAATATTATCATTTAGGTCCACTTGGATTAGATTAGGACATTTATTATTATTTAATTCAAAGAAGAGTTAAAAGAGTTAAAATCAAAGTTTATTTACTAAAACATTTTTAATATAGGGTTATGCAAAAGATAAATTATATTGTAAATATTAATTATAAAGATAAAATGATTTCCTAAATAATGATATTTTATTTATAATTTTTAGACATTATATAATTTAATTTATTTATGACACAATGATGATGCAGTAATTACCATAATAGTGAAACAATTAAGATAATTGATATTATAAATACCCAAATAAATATAATTTGAGACTTTTTATGAATTAAACTAATTTTATAGGTTAATATGAAATGTTAACATTGACATAATTAACGTTTTTCGAAGTAATCATTCTGTTATGATTTTTACAAAAATCAATTATTGAATAGTGTCAAAATTGACCTAAAAGAGTTTTTTAAAACAAATATTATATTATTAATTGATATTAAATTCATAAAAATCTAAGGTTCGTCCAAGAGATTTATATCATTATATTTTTATCATTAATGGACCACTGGGGGTCTCTTGGATGTATATTAAGTTTATTAAACATATAATATAAAAATACAAAGAGACATTGTAAAAGTGAAACTAATTAACTATGAGTTAATACTTAAAGATAAGGTTAATATAATGACATAAAACTGTATAAATTCTATTGGTTGAGTGGTTTTCGACCCATCCCCACATTAACCAATAAATAATCCACTTTTGAGCAATTAGAAACCGAATATGAATGTATTATAAAATAATATTTCTAGCTTTTCCAAAGGTTCCCCTCACCCCTCGTATAAAAGTGCTCTCTCCCTTCTCATTAACTCACACCTTCAAAGCCTTTTCGTTCTACCAAACTCTTCCCAAATACTCTATCAACTTTCTCACTACAACCTAGAGTCCTTAGTTTGATCAGAAATCCAACTTATGGAGCCCTTTTGATCAAATCAAAAGGAAGAACCCGAAGAAGAGGTAATGATTTCACCACCCTTTTTCAAGTTCCTTTCTTCTTCCACTTCTTATGTCTTTGTTATTATCATTCTAAAATAATGAATCCATTATCACCTATATACATTAATATTATTATAAATATGGTACAACCATATTCTGTATTCTATCCATCCTTTGAATGACATGTCACCATACGTGCATACATACGGCTTACCGTCTCCACGCCGTGGTGTAATTGTTATTAAATATATTATTTTTTGGATGGGTATAATAATGATTTGTAATTCATGTAAATAAAAAATATAACATGATAATGATTCTGTATATATGATATACCATCCAATTATATATTATTTTAATATCAAAAGAATGATATTTTTGCTCGTGCATACGTACGGATTGCCGTCTCCACGACGCGATGAGATTCATTTCGAAGTTCACCATTCATCGACGATTATAAAAATATATATTACTAATAAGTATGTAATATATGAAATAATAATTCTACAAGATATATAGATATATATATATATAAGTATTTATGTTCTTACATATATCTTATTCATTTACTTCCGTTTAATACTATATGAAAACAGAAATAACATTTATGCGTATGTACGGACTACCGTCTCCATAAACGGTGTTTTCCATTTCATATATATGTCTATTATACATATTTATATTCTAAATATATATGATATATTTATCATTTTTTATATTCTAGAATTATTTAAATCATGATCTAAGGGATACAACCAAGAGTGACAAGTTAAAACACGTACGATAAAGAAAGTGATTATTACCCAAAATGTTAACTTAACATGGAAATTATTATTAAATGGGTAATATGAAGTTATAAATGAATCAGGTATGATATCATAAATATTAATATGGTTCTGGTATAATTTAATAACATACTACGATCTTCATACAGTAGGTTAAACGTACCCTCGACTAAAGGAATGCGCAAGGTAATGGGTTTTCATCTCACTCTTTATTCCCGTGAGATTCATGCCATATTGCCACTATTACCTTTTGTGTGGTGTATGTACTACCCATAATTGTATTATTTGTGTAATAAACTCTAATTTATGTGTATTTACATATTCATTTTATGATACCTCTTTCATGGGTTGTATGTTTCGTAAGTTTCCAAATTGGTAAGGGTTAATTCCTCAATCTCATCATTATCCGAGATTGTTTATGTGTAAGTATTTACTGGGAAATTTTTATCATCCATGTCCATTTTTCATAAAAATGATATCAAAATGAATATTTTAAGGATTTTTAAGGGTACCCTTTATCAATATCAAAATGTCAAATGTTTCAATGATTTATCTTTCTAAATCGTTTCAATTAATGTCCATGTTTTCAAAATGATTTTAAGGATTTATTTATATGGACATGAATGTTTTGAAATGATATTTTTTTTCAAAAGTTTCAATGTGGTATGGGACACTTTGATTAAAAAATATTTTTTAAATTACTTCCTTTATAAATGTGTGACTTTTTAATGATTTCGAGAAAAGAGATATTTCTCTCAAATAGTAATGATTTCATCTATGTCAACATCCTTTGATGGATTTTAAGCTTATTTGAAGTTGATTTATTATGATACAAAACTATTGTATTGTATTGAAGGTTTTGTGATATGATTAACTATGGATATGTTATTTTTATATAATTCATGGTTTATGGAGAATGTATTGACATTTCGTATGCTAGTTTTAATACGAGTGTTTATGTTATGTTTAAACCTTTTCATATGGGAATGCATTGGACTTAGTAAATGATGGGTGGAGCCTATTATAGCTCCTCGATGCATCGGTAGGTCTCATGAGACAAACTAGTGTCTTGGCACAAGGCCTTGACAAAATCTTATTTGTAGTCTTGGAACGAGGCATTGGCTATGTGGTTATGATAGTCTACCATTATGCATTCCATCATTATGAAAGTGGTTAGTGATATTGCATGTGATTATTTGATTAGTAGAATATCCATGTGAATAAGAAAATGGAATTATTTCATTTTATTTCTGCCAAATTATGCTGAATTTCAAATTTAAAAGGCTTTTGTTTTAGTTTTATAGTTTGCCTTAAATTTTTATGCTTATTTTTGAAAGTTTCCTCTATATTGCTTACCCTTAATAAGCATTTGACATCACCCTTTTCTATGTTTTATTTTTCCCAGGATTCCAAGAAGTGTAATGTGATTGATATGCAGGGTTAAACCAAGGGAATAATGGCGTTCATAAAGATTATTTATGTTGTTTTGTACGTCTTAAAGTGAAAATGTAACATTCATGTATGTGATCTATTTTTCCAAGACTGCTAAACTAATCGGTCCTTCGGGACTTGATTCCCTGTGATCAGGCCAATGTTATGTAATAATGCACTGATTCTAGGTAACTGGGGATGGGGCATTACAATTGGTATCTGAGGAAGTTTAGTAAAAACCTTGGAAGCTATATTTAGATAAAATATGATTAGAGCACATATATTTTAGATGGACTTTGAGGATTAGTATAGAATAACTTTCTAGAATTTTGGTATTGTTGCGATTTTGTGTGTTTTCCGAGAAATAAATCCCTGTCTGGATACAAGCAGGTAGAGGTGCCTCTGGCACCGATGTTACTAGGGGTAAAACATTAAAACACCGCTTTGAGATAGACTCGAACGAGAACTGGTGCACGACAACAGGCCTTGCTGCACTCTTGGTTACGACACTCCCAGTGGATATGCTTAAGATAAGTCTCATTTTCATTACAAATCATTATGAAGGGTTTATGAGTATATACTTCCTCAAAGAAAACAATCATATAATTATGGATTATATCCATAAATAGTTCAATTTATGTTAAGTGTTTTTTAATTATGGGATTATGTATTTTGATTCATAAACTGATCCAGTTTATGCTATTGTATAGAAATGGTGCCCAGTAGAAGGAATGAGAATTCCAGCAATACACATGATCCAAAGAGAAAGAAGGATCATATCATTCATGTTATTAAGCCAGAATTAATAAGAGAAATAGTCTCCCATGTATTATAATCATATGAAGAAATAATATCATGTGTTGATAAGATAAGTAAAGAGTTTACTGAGTCCTATGGCTTTGATGGGAAGCACGAGTAGAAAAATATGGAAGAGAGAAATATTGATAAAGGGAAGAGGGAAAATAAGAATTTTCCCATATGTGATAACTATGTGAAGAAACACCCTGGAACTTTCCTGAAAGGAATGAGAGTTTATTATATGTGTGGAGGAAAATGGAACAAAGTACGTGACTGCAAGGGTAAGAAAATGATTTCAACTGTACAATGCTTCATTTGCAAGGAGTTTGGACACTATGTGAACCTATGTCCCAGTTATTAGACTATGCCGAAAATGATGCTATTGGATAATAATCAAGTTATGATACTACCACAGATGAAGAGGAAAGATTAGAGTTCCTAAGTTGATTATGTCATTTGATTGTTGTATCAACAATGTACTTGTTATAATAATTATGGAGTATATAAGGATTGTACTACAGTAATATTTCATTAAGGACATGAGATTGTGTGGACAATGAAAAGTGACTCAATAGCAGGATAAATATTTGGAAAATATATGGTTGAGAGAATGATAAACCATAATATAGTTCTGATACCAAGGTACTGATTTTGGAATAATATATGATTAATTTGGATAAATTATATTGGATATTCTTGACTACATTGAAACTGATTAATGATTTGTATATTCCATCATTGTTGGGGTTTAAAATATTTTTGGATTGAAGAAGTATATCTAGTATTCTTTTAAGTAATGAGTGATCATGAATGTAATCAATAAGGTTTTATGGTAATTTAGGATGTTGCAATGTTTTAAAAGAATACATGATGAAGGTGTTCACATGTTATTACACGGAAAAAATATTTTTATTGTGTTTACCTTCCTCATAAATTTTGGACTGAAGTATTTTGGATAGTTTTAGTTTGGATTATTTTGGATTTCCATAAAAGGACAACCCGTAGCTCGGGCGACAACCCGTCGTATCCGGCAAGGCCGCGAGACTTGAACCCACAACTGAAGGGCGACAAGGGTGTATCGCCTACCACTGACCCACGTGATGTCCTAGATGAAATAATGTCGTTTTTTATGGTTCTTCTAGATTAATTATAAATTCATTTTTTAACCCTATACGAATAGGATAAATTGAATAATATTTTTAAGTTCTATTATCTTTTTGAGTGAAAGATGAGTCTATGGTAGAAATTTGTTAAAGGATGGAACTCTACTTTTCAAGAATATATTTTTCTTTTTCTCTTATTCTATGAAGAAATTAATTCTTATACTTTATTTAAGGAATCCTAAAACCAAAAATGTGTTATCCTAATACCCTATATTAAATACTGAAAGGGTAGGTGCAAAACATGGTCTAATACAATTTTGTCATGAACAAACCCGAGTCGAACCTTAACCGGTCACCTGAGATGGTATGAAGCATGGCCCAAAGGGAGTTCTCGTTCCCCATCGGTTGGCTCGTGGAGGCGGGCATCAAAAAAAGCAATTATAAAAGCAAATCTGAAAAAAATAGAATACAGATAAACATAAATAATCCAGAAAAAATAGCGAAACACTAACAGAGGAAAATAAAATATTGATAACCACATATACATACCACTAAGTGACCCCATGGGTCACCACCAAACATAGAACCACAGTCACCCCATGGGAGATCAAACTAGATTAACCTAAAAATGAAAAATAAATTAGTCCTTAGAACTGAGATTTTCATTATGAATGAAAAATAGAAAAGAAAACTTATGCACTTTCCATTAAAAAGAAACTCAATCATGACAGTTTGAAAATAAAATATTAAAATAACATTTTAATTATTTATGAAATAAAGTCAAATGATTATATTTTTTAGGAATGCATTTATATTCCACAATAATTTCAAAACAAATCCCAAGAATGCATTATCATTTCTAAATGAAAAGAATGAAATTTAGGATAAAATGTCATGTTTTCACAAATTATACATCATGTATGAAACAACTAAAATGAATATAACATCACATGAATAATTTATAGATATAGAATAATGGGAAATGCAAATAGAGAAAAGTCACATGTGGGACCCTAGATACCTCGTACCTCAGTGAAAAATTGAATTGTAGCCACACTGAACATTGTTCTCATTCATAAGCCATTAATAGGGAACACAACCATATCCTAGTGGTCTCCAATCAACTTATTGATATTTTTGTATTATAATATTCAATCCTGACAAATCAAATAAGTAGGAACCACTTATTTATCATCTAGAATACTAGCTCAAGTTATCCTACCTCAAATCCTAGGGCTTCCCATGAACTCTATTTCAATTGGTGGTGTGTTTTTATAAAACTAACCAACATGAAAATATCATTCTCTTGGTTAAAAATCAAATTCATCCTCCCAACACCAATCTATCTCAGTGAGCACATCCCCCATTTTTTTGTCAACTAAAATGCTCAAAACTCCATACAAGGAACATATCACAGTCGGCACATTCAACATTCATATCATCTTCATAAACAAGGCGACATGTCTCAAGAGGGGTTTTCCATTTTCACAGAATATTCTTAAATTTCCAAAAAAAAATTATTATTAACAATGAATAATTTAAATTTTAGAAAAATATACACCCAACTTTATTATGATTCCAAAATAGTTTGAAATCTTAACAAAAAAATAATGGTGCTACATATTTAGTAAAGGCTAAAAGCACACATAAAACTGAAAAATTTATTTTTTAAAAATAATACTACATTTTACCATTGAGTTGACCCCAAATTTTTTTTGGAAATGACTTTAAAACTTTTTTTGGAAAAAAATCATCTCATTTCACTTTTACAACAAAATTAGAATAAAGACCACAGTCTTTTGGATATAACCAATTTGTGTTCAAAATATCAAATAAATCACTTTTCAAGAATCAAAAAATTTTACATACATATATATATTATCAATTTCATGTAGAATTAGAAAATGAATTTTGAATATAATGCCAAGCTATTATGTAAATTCTAATTAATGTTCGTGGAATAGAGAACCTACATCTAGGTGGAACCAAGTTGTCCACATATGCTCTTGGTGCTTTCAAACTAAATGTGGATTCTCCCCCACTGTGCATATACATCATCACATACATGTAAGGACCCCTAACCACTATTTAAACCTCCAAATGGCCATGAACATGTGAAAGAAGATGATTGAATATATGATTACATTCATATACTACTCTCCACTTCCGTACGTGTTCATTTTCATATATATACATGGGAACACCTATCCCCATACATGTATATTAACTACCATGGATGATTATATATATAACAGAGAACCCCCCCCCATATATATATATATATATATATATATATATATATGTACCTATAAACAAACATGAGAGTCACCTTAGACCTAGAAACAAGAAAATAGAAATTAGGTACTACACACAACAGAAATAATTTGATGAATAATTAGAATTTTTTTTTCAACATTTAATAATTAGAACCATAAATATTTACACAAAAAAACACTGATTATACCCAAACGGACACCAAAACTCTTTCCCAGATAAATTCAAACCACTTTAGTAATTAAATAATCCATTTCCACCAATAAATAAACCATTTTCTCAATTTAATAAATAGTAAAAAAATTAACAATAAATTTCCAGAAACACCACATTGATTAGATCATAAAAACTTGCTCAAATATTATTTTATAACAAAATTCACACCCAAACCACATCAAAACACAATTTCAACCACATAAACAGTTGAATTGATTAATTATATAATTCATAAAACACCATTAAATAACACAATATGGGTTTTCGTAAAAAATAAACCCAATTATATGCTAACATTTTAAAAAATATCAAACACATACTAACTTTCTTTTAAATCTAATTTCCCACCCAATTAATTAATGATAGAACACACCAAAATTATTTAATCAAGTAAAATAATTCATCAAATAGACATATTTCTCACCCAATAAATTAATTCAAGAACATGCTAAATTAATTACCCCAGATAATTAGTTCAATATTCAATGTTTGTACATGAAAATACATATCTCGGTTTAGAAACTCCAAAATATTTTTTGATACTAAATTCACACCCAATATGCACCTCAAACAAACACAATTGGACCCCAAAACTCGAGTTCATACCAAAAAAACATAAAAATTGGACCTCGAACAAACAAAAACATAAATATAACAACTACAAGGAGGAATAAAATATTACTTTAGGAGCAGTCACCGAAGGCAGAGGACTCAAATGAGATCGCGGTCATTGGAGGATGGAGTTTGTAGGGTTCGTTGTGTTAGATGCGGGTCACATGAGGGGGTGGGGGTGGGGTTCTCCAAACCAATGAAACATGGTTTGTGATCCATGCAAGGAAGGATGTAGGTTGTAACACCTTGAACCCAGTTAAACAGAGTGGGTGAATTATTTTATTACATTGTCATAATTACAAGGAATCATGTCCCGAAGGACTAATCAGTTTAGAAGTCTTTAAAAATAGATTACAAACATGAATGATACATTACACTTTATAACAAGCAAAAGAAATCCACCACGAAAGCCATTATTCCCTTGACATAACCCTGTATATCAATCACAAAACACTTCTTGGAATCCTGGAAAAAATATAACATAGAAATGGGTGAGCTCAGATGCTCAGTAAGGACAAAAATATAGCGGAAACATTTATAAATAAGCATAAACATTTAAGGCAATGTATAACTAAAACAAATGCCTTTTAAACATGAACTTTAGAATAATATGGAAAAAATTAAATTAAGTAATGTCATTTACTTATTCACTTGTATATTATACTAGTCGAATAATCACAAGAAATATTACTAACCACTTTCATAATTATTGAATTCATAATGCCAGACTATCATAACCATATAGTCAAGGCCCTGTGCCAAGACAACAAATATGATTTTTCATGGTCTTGTGCCAAGACACTAATTTGTCTCATGGGACCTACTGATGCATCTAGGAGCTATAATTGGCTCCACACATCACTTACTAAGTCCAATTCTTTCCTAATATTAATAGGATTAAAAATAACACAAACATTTGTATTAAAACTAGCAGAAAAAATGTCAATACTTTCTCCATAAACCATGAATGGTATAAAAATAACACATCCACAATCAAACATATCACAAAACCATCAATATAGTATGGAAGTTTTGTATCATAATAATTCAACTTCAAATAAGCATAAAATCCATCAATGAATGTTTAAAATATGAAATCAAAACTATTTGCGAGAAATATCTATTTTTTTGAAATCATTGAAAAGTAAATAATTTATAAAGGAAGTAATTTAAAAGATATTTTTGAATAAAAGTGTCCCATACAACTTTGAAACTTTTGAAAATAAATATCATTTCAAAACATTCAGGTCGATATAAATAAATTCTTAAATTTATTTTGAAAACATTTACATCAATGAAAAAGATTTAGAAAGATAAATGTTTAAAACATTTAAAATTCCGATCTTGATAAAGAGTACCTTTCACAAATTCATTATATATTTATTTTGAAATAATTTAAAAGTCACATAATTATAAAATAAAACATTTAATTACAAATAATTCTTATAATCTTGTAATGGATGCTTCAAATATTTTATAACGGCAGAAAATAGCTGCACCCGCCGTATATGTTAAAAAACATTCTTATCTTAAATTTGTCGAAAAGGTCAAAAAGTACCTTGTTTCGAAAATGACGGAAATAATCCTTTCAAAACACATAAAGGGACAAATGAATATAACCCATTATATAGTAAATAGTAAAAATGTTTTGAAATATATTTTTAAGAAACATGGATGTGGATGATAAAGGGGGTCCCGGCAGATAATTATGTATAAACAACCTCGGATAATGAAGAGATTGTGAAATAAACCCTTACCAAATTGGTAACTTACGCAACATACACCCCATTAAAAGAGGTATCATACAATGAATATGTAAATACACATAACATAAAGTGTATTACACAAAGAATACAATTATGGGAAGGACATACACCACAAAAAAGGTAATAGTGGCAATATGGCATGAATCTCACGAGAATAAAGAGTGAGATGAAAACCCCTTACCTTGAAAATTCTTTTAGTCAAGGGTGTGTTTAACTTCTTGTATGAAGACCTTAGTATGTTATTAAATTATACCGGAACCATATTATATTTAAGGTATCATACATTATTCATTTATGTCTTTTTACTTCCCATTTAATAAAAATTTCCATGTTAAATTAACATTTCGAGTAATAATCTCTTTCTTTACCGTACGTGTTTTTACAAGCTAATCTAGATTGTATCACATAGATCACGATTTACATAATTATAGAATACAAAACATTTTTTATATATCATATATATTTAGAATATAATTATGTAAAATTGATATATAAGAGAAATGGGAAACACAATTTATGGAGATGGTAGTTCGTACGTATGCATAAACGTTGTTTCCGTTTTCATAGCATATTGAACGGAACTAAGTGAATAAAATATATGTAAGTATATATATATATTTATATCTCAAGTAGAATTATTATGTCATATATTACAAACATATTAGTAATATATATTTTTATAATTTTTGATGAATGGTGAATGTGGAAATGAATCTCATCGTGTCGTGGAGACGGTAATCCGTATGTACGCACGAGCGACAAAATCATTTCCATAATGGTGTGGAATTGGATCGAATATTAATTTTATAGAGACATTATCATGTAATTTTAATTATTTATATACATAGTACTCAAAATTATATCAATCCAAATAACATAGTGTTGAATAACAAATTACACCACGGGGTGGAGAAAGTAATCCGTACTTACGCATGCATGGTGACATTATCATTCGTAATATGCATAGAATACTGAATATAGTTGTGAAATATTTATAATAACATCCCTGTATATAGAAGATACCGGAGTTATCATTTTATAATGGAAATAACAAATAAGCAAGAAGTGGGAGAAGAAATGAACTTGAAAGAGGGTGCTAAAAACATTATCTCTTCTTCGGGTTCTTCCTTTTGATTTGATCAAAAGGGCTCATTAGGTTGGCTTTATGATCAAAATAAGGCCTATAGGATGAATTTATGGAAGTTGAGAGAATATTTGGGTAGTGGTAGGCTGAGCCAAATGGCTTTGAAGGTGTGAATTAGAGGGAAGGGAATGTGCCCTTTTATAAGAGGGCTGAGGGGCACCTTAGGAAATGCAAGAAATATTATTTTATAACAAATTAATATTCGTTTTTTAATGCAACCAAAGTGGATTTTTAATGTTTATGTTGGGGATAGGTTGAAAACCACTCAAACAATAGTTTGTAGACAGGTTTGTGACACTATATTAACTTTATTTTTTTGATTTAACTCTAAGTTAAATTGTTTGATATTTCCCATGTGTCTTTCTATTTTTATATTATATAGTCAATAAACAAATAGTAAACATAAAAGCTACCCACACGTGGTCCATTAATAATACACCTATAATTATATAAGTCCTTTGGTCGATCCTTACATTTTTTGGAATAGAAAATCAATTAGTTATGTAATATTTGTTTTAAAAACTCCTTTATGTCAATTATGACACTATTTAATAATTGATTTTTGATAAAGACTTAACAACATTATTAATCAAAAAAATTCATTTATGAAATCCTAACATCTCATATTAACCAATAAATTTTTTGGATGTCATCAAAACATTCATGTTATATTTATTTTATCATTTATAATACTAATTATTTGATTCTTTAATTAATAAGGAAAATATTGTATCATTATTGTGTCAAAAATAAATTTACTTATTTAATTTCTAAAAATTATAAATAAAATAACATTATTTAGGAAATAATTTCATATTTATAATTAATATTTATAGTCGAAAATATAACATATATTACCCTATGTAAAAATTTATTTTCTAAAAGATATATGCTTATGTCATTTTTGTATTTAATTTAACTTAATTAATATAAAATGTCATTATCACTTACAAGTGGATCCATGGGGTGTCAAAATCGACCCAAAGATGTCCATGGTCAGAAAGTTATCAACAAATAGGTCTAGGAAACGTTTTAGGGTAATTTAGTATTATTATAATATTATTTTTTACCCTTGTTTACCGGATTTACCCTTTAACCTTGGTTAATAAAATATTTACCAAAGTAATTATTCCAATTTTCTAAAAATAAAATTTACCTATTTACGCAATTTGGACTTACTAATTCAAAATAATAAATCCATTTTTATTAATTCAAATAACAGAAGTGGCAGAAATTAATTTAAAATTAATTCTTGTTGTTTAAATTAAAAGCGTGTTTTTAAGAAAAAATAACTATCAAAAGATATGCATTTGCTTATGTCCAGTTTAAATGTGAAATTATGTCTAACAAATAACATTGGATTAAATGGTTAAAATATAATCTAAATATACTCTAAAATCACTGAAATCCATAATTTATCACCCTTAAGTATTTCGATTAAAATAAGTTGTTTTTAATTAAAATATAGTAATTTTCACTATTCATCAAAATATGAAATTTATCCAAAAAGTACCAAAAATTCACCCTAAGCTAATTTCAATATTCCAAATCCAAAAATGAATCCCATTTTGAATGATAAAATGTATAAAATTTCAAAAAATTGTGTTTTACAATTCATAACAGATAGTTTGATTGGTTGTGGTGTGTGTTAGAACTCGAAATTACATACAACACACACTACTACATTATTTAAAGAGAAGCGTAACATGGAATCATGGGGTGTTACATTATTCCCTCTATCAAGAAATTATGTCCTCACAATTTGAAATTAATTTTCAAAAATAAAGGGTTGAAAATAGAAAATACCTTTGGGAAACCCACATCGGAAACTAGGTTAATAAAATTTAGTCCTAATAAGAGGAAAAGGGAAATGAAACGGTCAACACCAAATTATAATCTATATTTGGAGAACATTGGTGGATATTAGAGAAATATAATTAGAGTAAAAATCTATATATTTATATGTAGTTATTGAGGTCATCAATCACAAACAAGTGTAAAATTGAGGGCCTTAAATTCATCAATTTATGATGATTTAAAATACTATTTGTTCAACAAAACATATGGTATTAGAAGTATAATTTTTTTGGGTTTAAGATCACTTCAGTAAAGTATAAGAATTAATTTATTCATAGAATAATAGAAGAAGAAAAATATATACTTGACAAGTTGAGTCCCATCCGATAACTAATTTTTACCATAAACTCATCTTTCACTCTAAAAGATAATACAACATAAAAATAATATTCATTTTTTCCAATTCGTATAGGTTTCAAAAAAATGAATTTAAAACTCATCTACCATAATTTTTTTAAAAAAGACTACATTATTCAATCGATGGCATCACATGGGCCAGTGGTAGGTGATACACCCTTTTCTCCCTTCGGATTCAGGTTCGAGTCTAGGGGCCTTTTCAAATGCGACAGATTGCCGCCCGACCTCCGGGTTGACCTTCTATGGAAATCCAAAAATAATATCAAACTATAATTATCCAAAATATGTCTGTACAAACTCACAGTACAAAATTTATAAGTAAGGTAAACTAAATGAAGATCTTTTTTTCGCTTAATAACATGTGAACACCTTCATCATGTATTCTTTTAAAACACTGCAACATCCTGAATTACTATAAGACCTTATTGATTACATTCATGATACCTTATTCCTTATAGAATACTGGATATACTCCTTCTACCAAATAATTTTGTAAACACCAACAATGATGATTATACAAATCATTAATCAGTTTCAAGGTAGTCAATAATATACAGTATAATTTATCCAAACCAATCATGTATTATTCCAAAATCACTAGCTCAATATCATAACCATATTATGGTTTATCATTATCTAAACCATATATTTTCCAAAAAAAATTAACCTGCTATTTGAGTAGCTTTTCATGGTTCCACACAATATCGAGTCCTTAATGAAATAGTACTGTAGTATAGTCATTATATACTCCATAATTATTTTAACTAGTACATTGTTGATACAACCCTCAAATGAAATAATTCTCTAGTAACAACATAAGAACTCTAATCATTACTCCTCATCTGCGGTAGTATCATAACTTGATTATTATTCAATAGAATCATTTTGGGCATACTCTGATTATTTGGACATTGGTTCAGGTAGTGTCCCAACTCCTTGTAGATGAAGCATTGTACATTTGATACCTTTTTCTTACCCTTGCAATCACGTACATGGTTTCCTTTTTCTCCACACATATAACAAAATCACATTCCCTTCAGGCAATTTCTTAGGTGTTTCTTCCCACAGTTATCAAATATGATAAAATTCTACTTTTCCCTCTTCCCTTTTTTCCATCTTTCTCTTTTCTATACTTTTCTTCTCTTGCTTCCCTTCAATGCCATAGGACTCAGATAATTATTTACTTATCTTATTAACACATGATACTATTTCTTCATATGTTGAGAATACACGGGAGATAATTTCCCTTCTAAATGATCGTTTAATACCGTGAAAGATATGACCCTTCTTACTCTTTAGATTATACATATTGCTGGAGTTCACATTCATTCTACCTGGTGCCATTTCTATACAATAGCATAAACTATGTCAGTTTATGAATTCCAATGAATAATTTCAAACATGTAAAATACCTAACCTAAATTGAACAGTTTATGGATATAATCCATAATCATAAATATGTTTTCATTGGAGAATTATATACTCATAAACCCTTCATTATGATTTGTAATGAAAATGAGAATAATCCTAAGCATATCCCCCGTGAGTGTCATAACGAAGTGTGCAACAAGGCCCATTTTCGTGCACTAGTTCCCATTCGAGTCTAGCTCAAAGTGGTGTTTTCAAGTTTTACCCCTACGTACATCTATGCCAGAGCTACCTCTACCTACTCGTATCCATACAGGGATGTATTTTCTTGTAAAACTCACAAAATATCTACATTAAAAAAATTCTAGGCATTTTTTCTTCACTAATCCTCAATATATATCTTAGGTCTATGTTCTCTAATCAGAGTTTATCTAAATCTGGCTTCCAAGGTTATTTCTATACTTCCTCCAATACCAACTGTAACGCCCAAACCCTAATTACCCAGAGTAGGTTCATTATTTTAATACATTGTCATGATTACTAGGAATCATGTCCCTAAGGACCGATCGGTTTAGAATTATTGAAAAATACATTACATACATGAATGATACATTACAGTTCATAACATATAAAACAACAGAAATAATCCTTCGTGAATTCCATTATTCCCTTGGCTTAACCATGCATATCAACTACAATACAATTGTTGGAATCCTGGGGAAAATAAAACATAGAAAGGGGTGATCTCATATGCGCAGTAAGAATAAAAATACAACAGAAACTTTCATAGATAAGCATAAACATTTAAGGCAATGTATAACTCAATCAAAAGCCTTTAAAACATGAACATCAATATAATATGGAAAAAATAAAATGAATTAATTACATTTACATAATCACATGGAAATTATAATAGTCGAATAATCACATTCAATATCCCAAACCACATTCATAATGATGGATTGCATAATTTCAGACTTTCATAACCACATAGTCAATGCCTTGTTCCAATACAACAAATAAGATTTTGTCAAGGCCTTGTCCCAAGACACTAGTTTGTCTCATGAGACCTACCTATGCATTGAGAATCTATAGCGTGCTCCACCAATCACTTACTTTGTCCAATGCATTCCTCATACGAAAAGGTTTAAACATTACATCAACATTCATATTAAAACATGCATATGAAATGTCAGTACTTTCTCCATAAACCATGAATGGTATAAAAATAACACATCCACAGTCAAACATATCACAAAACCTTCAATACAATATAAGAGTTTTTTATCATAATAAATCGACATAAAAAAGCTTAAAATCCATCAAAGGATGTTGAAATAGATGAAATCAAAACTATTTGAGAGAAATATTTCTTTTTTTGAAATCATTTAAAAGTCACACATTTATAAAAGATGTAATTTAAAAGATATTTTCGAATCAAAGTGTCCCATACCACTTTGAATATTTTTAAAAATATTATCATTTAAAAAATTTCATGTCCATATAAATAAATCCTTGAAATTATTTTGAAAACATTGACATTAATTGAAAATATTTAGAAAGATAAATCTTTAAAACATTTAAAATTCTGATCTTGATAAAGAGTACCATTAAAAAAAATTTAAAATATTTATTTTGAAATCATTTAAAAGTCAATTAATTATAAAATAAATAATTTAATTTGAAAAATATTCTTATAATCTTCTAAGGAAATCTTTGATGATTTTATAATTTCGGAAAATAGCCACACCCGCCATATACGTTAAAAAAACATTCTTACCTTAAATTTGTTGAAAAAGACATAAAGTAACTTGTTTTGAAAAGGATGGAAATACTCATTTAAAAACAAATAAGGGTATAAATGACTTTAACCCATTATCTAGTAAAATGTAAAAATGTTTTGAAATATATTTTTATCATACATTAATGTGGATGATAAAGGGGGTCCTAGTAGATAATTGCGTATAAGCAATATCAGATAATGAAGAGATTGTGAAATAAACCCTTACCAATTTGGTAACATACGAAATATAAATCCCATGAAAAGAGGTATCATACAATTAATATGTAAATACACATAAATTAAAGTGTATTACACAAAGAATAAAATTATGTGTAGTACATAAACCACACAAAAGGTAATAGTCACAATATGGCATGAATCTCACGGGAATAAGGAGTGAGATGAAAACCCCTTACCTTGCTCTTTCCTTTAGTCGAGGGTACGTTTAACCTCATATATGAAGACTTTAGTATGTTATTAAATTATACCAGAACCATATTAATATTTATGATATCATACATTATTAATTTATGACTTCTTACTACCCATTTAATAATAATTTCCATGCTAAATTAAAATTTTGGGTAATAATTGCTTTCTTAATCGTATGTGTTTTAACATGTTACTCATGATTGTATCACTTAGATCATGATTTAAATACTGAAATAATATAAAATATTATTTATATATATTATATATTTAGAATATAATTATTTATAATAGATATATATGTGAAATAAAAAACAGCGTTTATGGAGACGATAGTCCGTACGTACTCATAAACGCTATTTCCGTTTTCATAACGCATTAAAAGGAACTAAGTGAATAACATATAGGTAAGTAAATATATATATATATCCAGTATCATTATTAGGTCATATATTACAAACATTTTTGTAATATATATTTTTATAATCATCGATTAATGGTGAATGTGGAAATGAATCTCATCACGTCGTGGAGACGGTAATTCGTACGTACGCACGAGTGACAATATCATTTCTTTAATGGAGTGGAATTGGATGGTATATTAATTTTACAAATACATAATCATGTTATTATCATTATTTATATACATATTACACATCATTATATCCATCCAAATAACCTATTGTTGAATAAAAAATTACACCATGGTGTGGAGACGGTAAGCCATACGTACTCACACATGGTGACATTATCATTCAATAGATGGATATAATAATAAATATAGTTGTGAAATATTTATAATAACATCAAAGTATATATAAGATACTAGATTTATTATTTTAGAATGGAAATAACAAATAAAGAAGCAGTGGAAGAAGAAAGGAACTTGAAAGAGGGTGGTGAAAACATTACCTGTTCTTCGGGTTCTTCCATTTTATATGATCATAGGGGCACCATTGGATGGATTTATGATCAATCTATGCACTCTAGGTTTAAGTGAGGGAAGTTTAGGGAATATTTGTGCTGGGGTTGTCTAAGCCCAAAGGCATTGAAGGTGTGAATTAGAGGGAAGGGGAAGTGTCCTTTAATAAGAGGGATGAGGGGCAACATAGGAAAAGCTAGAAATATTATTTTATAACAAATTAATATTCAGTTTCTAATGGCTCCAAAGTGGATTATTTAAAGGTTAATTTGGATATAGGTCAAAAACCTCTCAACCAATAGGTTTTAGATGGGTTTGGGTAACTATATTAATTTAATTTGTTTTTATTTAACTCTTAGTTAAATAGTTTGACATTTCTCATGTCTCTTTGTATTTTTATATTATATAGTCAATAAACGTACATTAAACTTCCAAGGGACCCAAAAGTGGTCCATTAATAATACAACTATCATTATATAACTCTTTTGGCCGAACCATAGATTTTTAGGAATAAAATATCAATTAATAGTATAATATTTGTTTTAAAAACCTATTTAGGTCAATTTTGACAGTATTTAATAATTAATTTTTGTTAAATTTCTACAAACATTATTAATTCAAAAAAAAATTCATTAAGGAAATAATAACATGTCATATTAACCAAAAAAAGTTTTGTAAATCATCAAAACATTCAAATTATATTTATTTTAACATTTATAATACTACTTATTTGATTCTTTCATTAACAAGGAAAATACTGCATCATTATTATGTCATAAATAAATTTAATTATTAAATTTCTAAAAATTATTAATAAAATACAATTATGTAGTAAATCTTGTTATATTTCAAATGAATATTTAATGTCGAAAATATAACATATATAACCCTATGTAAAAATTGTTTTTCTAAATGATATATGCTTTTGTAATTTTTTTATTTACTTTAAATTAAATAATTTAATGTGACATTATCTCTAAAAAGTGGATCCATGGGGTCCCAAAATCGACCCAATGATTCCCCCGGTCGGAAATGTATCAAAAAATAGGTCTAGGACACGTTTTAGGGTGATTTAGTTTTATTGTATAATTATTTTTTACCCTTATTTACTGGATTTACTCATTAACCATTGTAAATAAAATATTTATCGAAGTAATTATTCAAAATGTATAAAAATAAAAGTTACCGATTTACGCAATTTGGATAACTTGATTATAAATATGGAATCCATTTTTCTATATTCAAAACATAGAAGTGGTAGAAATTAATTTAAAATTAATTCCGGTTGTTAAAATAAAAAGCGTGTTCTTAATAGAAAATAACTATCAAAAGATTAGCATTTTCTTATGTCCAGTTTAAATGTGAAATTATGTCAAATGGATAAAATTGGATTAAATTGTAAAAATATAACCTAATTATACCCTAAAATCACTCAAATTCATAATTTATCTCTATTAATTATATCAATTTAAAAAAGATGTTTTTAATTTAAATCTAGTAATTATCAATATTGATCAAAATATGAAAGTTATCCGAAATGTACCAAAAATTTACCCTAAGATAATTTTGATATTCCGAATTCAAAAATTAAGTCTATTTTGAAATAAAAAATGTATTAAATATATAAAAGTGGGTATTACTATTCCTAATGGCTAGTTTGATTTGTTGTGGTGTGTGTTAGAACTCAAAGTTGCGTACAAAACACGCTACTGTATTATTCAAAGAGAAGCGTACCGTGGAAGCATGGAGTGTTACATAGGTGGTTGGTGGGCTGCACACATGGGAGAAGGGCATGAAGGGGCGTGGTATCAATGAGTAGGATTGCTGGAAGGAGAGAGGGGATAGTTGAAGAAGGGAATCCATCCATGGTAATAGGGAAGAACACATGCACAAGGGATGAGAGGTGCGATGTGAGGGAGGATAGCTATAAGAGTGGAGTAAAAAAATAGAACAGAAGAGAATGAAAAAATATATATAATATGAAAATAAAAAAATAGAACCCTACAAAAAACTCAATAAAAACTCAAAAATAATAATAATAATTAGCGATAATGATAAGAATAATAATAACATAGTTAAAATTTTAACAATAATAATAATTATATTAATAATATTAATAATAAAGATATCTTAATAATTATTTTTTTCATTAATAATAATTATATTTTTATTTTTATTTAATAATATTTATATTATTATTATATTGATAATTCTTAATTAATTTGTATTTCCCATATTATTAACTAAATAATTTATTATTATTATTTTGATTGTTGGGTAGGCCAAGCGGGGAACTAGGAGAAGCCACATAGTCTCGATCGATCTATTCCCGTGCGACAAACACTATCAATCCGAAAACATACAATAATCTGCCAAAACACCAAATTCAAACCAGGACAAGGACGCATCATTGAAAAATGTATTCTAACATATATAAATTATTAAAATAACATTGTTTAGGGATTAGTGTGTGACAAGATAAGACTATGCCTCATTATGAATAGAAAATTACTCAACGTATTCAATTTTCTCCTATGGTTGTTATAGTTTTAGGATTAGAGAAATATTTATTTGATATCTTTATTTGATCTAAAATATGATCATATTATTTCATATTGTAGCTCAATTATTTTGAATACGTGATGGATAATGATTTGATAAATGATTTGGATGTTGAAGGTATGTCTTTGTTGAATGAGGTTACTCTAACTCCCAATGGTATTGTCATTACTCTATATAATGATAAGTGGAATAATGATGTGTACTGTAGTGGATCTCAATAGAAAATAGTATCCAAACAATCTATGGTGTCTAGAAGAGGCACATTGACATTCTTTTAGTGTGGAATGTTTAGGAATTCATATTTTCATTGTACTAAGGAACTGAATCTTTGTGTTCTGTGTGGTTTTTATGCCACATGTAATAGTTCAATCATATAATTTTGACTATTCATAGTGGACCATGGTCCTCAGACCCTAATTGAAATATGTTTCATTTAGATGAATTAGAACTAAGGGATTGTAGAATTAGGTATCTAGAATAAAAAATCACTATGAAGTTGTAGATTCTACCAAGGAAGCATATGCAGGTCATGTGATTGTTAGAGGTACCATCCTAATAACATTTTATTTTTTGTAATATATAATTTATAATAGTTTTTATCTTTCATTCTTATTGAATTTTATTTTTAATATGATCATTTTTGTGCATTTCATATTTCTCAGGTGATATATATTGTTACACCAGACAAAATGGAAAGAGAGTAGGGTATTTGATAAACCACTTATGCACTATCGTTATTGGAGATGGAGGCTAAATAGTATATTCTAGTTATATACATGAATCAATTTGTTATCATTCCAAGGATACAATGTCCAATATTCCATTATGGCTATATTTATTGACACCTTAAATGGTTTTCCTTTACATCCCCTGATCGTTTATTTTGCATTTTCCTGAGATAATGGAACCCAAGGTCGAGCATGGCCTGAAAACCATTTCCAATCAAGAGTATGGTAATATATATTGTTTATTATTATAGTTAGATAGAGTATTTGATCATTTATATTCCACCAATAGTCATCATGTTTCCTGACATGTTTTTATTTGACTACTATTCCATCCCATCGATGATGGAGATAATGTTTTGTATTTACATAGTACCAAGAAATTATCAAATGTTTATTCATTATTAAATTATGGAACCATATGGGATCATTGACTAGAATATTGAGTAACATGACTTATTGGATAAAGAATAATTTTTACAATTGTGTCACTTTTGGTAATGTTTGTTTTTTAAGGGATTTAGGAAGGGAATTTATTGGGAGACATGGTTTAATATCAAGTAATATCAGTCAATCCATAGAAAGTGAATGAAATTATGATATAGTATTATTCACAAATTGTAATATAGATTTTATTTATTGTGGTTTTGGAGAGGTACTGCTCCAAACTTTATAAATTATTTCTCAATGTTTAAATTTATAATGATTTCCCTTATTTATAATAGAGTATTTTTATTCTGGGATATGAAATGTTAGAAATTTATAATTGATTTAAAAACATATTGGAATGTTACTAAATTTATTCTCATTTAGAATCTCCAAATGGAAATGTCATTTTTGGGATGCATCAGGTTAGTGTTTTTGTTATGTTCTCAAGCAGGGTTATTGTGTGGTGTACTACAACTCTCGATAAATTTTGCTGAGTTAGAATAATTATCATAATATTGAAAATAAAATAAAATAAATTTATTATATTTTTATTCAATGGATTTATGGTATTAAATATAACATTAACATTTATTATTATCAAAATAAAATGAGATAAATATTCTCTTTAAATGACATGATTTTTTTCCAGAGGTGATGGGTGGAGAACTAGAAATGTTTTAACATCGCCATTTCTAATATCCTTGGTAAGTGTAATTCCATTTCTAATGTGTTGAAATGAATATTTACATATTAAATTATGAAAAATTTATAGTTATGGAATTTTATGTACACCTTTGGTGACAGGCATTTTAGAATTTATAAGGACAAGATATATACTGCTTTGACAAGTGTTTAGTTGACCTCCTCTCTTATCAATTTGATTCCTCATGAGTATCAAAATGAAGATGAGTACCATGAACATAGAAACTTATGTTATAGTAGAGAGACCATTTATGAGGGTTATTTTTCTATTTATTATATAAAATTATTTCATAACTTGTATATTTTATCATTTTTCCTAAGAAAATATGTTATAGGGTATTTCATAAATTCCCTGTGGGCCATAGAAAATAGAAACATAAATATTTTCTATGATACAAGGAAATTATTATAATATAGAGTTATGATAGATCTAATTTTTGGTTATTATTCTTATTCTAAAACTTATTAGTAGTTCAAGTCCATGCCCCAATATCTATTTGGTTTTTTGAACACCTTCCACTTCCAATAATGAAGTGGGATGAGATTTCAATGGAATATTTAGTTTGTTTACCATGTATACCTTGAAGGAATAAATTGATTTTATTTTTTATCAATAAAAACCCCAAATATGACAAAATTTTCCTCATTTATTATACATATGATTTTAAGAACTCATGATGTCTGTACATGCAAGAGATTATTAGATTTTATGAAGTTCCATCTATTAAAATTTCTTATTGGGATCCTGATTTTACTAATTGATTTTGGATATTCCACTTGGATGGAATGTGATCTTATGTAATTTTGAAAATGGCATATCATTAACAGATATGTGTAGTGAATGAATGATATATACCTATTCATAAAGACGTATTTTGCTTATTTGTTTAAAATTTGGACATATCATGGGATTAAAACAAGGGGCTGGATGAGATTACCTATAACAATAGTTACCCGTGGTCATCTAGATTCCACATTTATATGTTTTGTGTGGATATCCATGAAAATATATGTTTTTTTGGTTTCATATGGGTAAAAATTCCATTGTTTTCCTAGTTTCATCTATGATAAACCAACAATGATTTCGATTATTAGTTAATGGTTTATGATATATCAATGGTTGTATAAATAACATGTTGATATCGATTGATTCTGATTATAATATCAGTTTGTGACCCTTTTTTAGTAAATGATTCACCTTTATTGGATCACTAACTATTAGAAACATGTGAACAATTAGTAATGTGATATATCAAACTGTTTGAGGTTTCTGAAAAAAATCAGCATGGTGGAATAATTTTTATCCATAAATTCCCATTTTATGTACTTTAATAATGTGTTTTATATGTCACAACTCATAAAGTATCTCCCCATCACCTATAATGTTTTTATTTATGAGTAACTTGATGTGTAAACTGATCTTTTAGTAATTGAGCATCGAGTTCAATTAATTTATTTTGAGATAATAGTTATTTTTTAAATATAAGGACATAGTATTGAAAAATTTGGTTCAATTGTTATTCTTATCTTGATAAATGTAACACCCCATGATATTATGAGATTTATTCTCTTTAATTTCATGGGTGTATTATGTTGTTCACTACACCATGATTATCTTGTGCTATATGAAAGACTGTATTTACTTGTCGAATACGCAACACAATTCTTGGCCTGTGTTACACACAATTTCATGTTATTTTGATAGAATTAATTTCCCACAACACTGAGTATATATATATTTTCAATATACAGAGAACCATGTTCTAATTATGTTTTATGCAACACCAAATGATTGTTTCACTAAATTCAACACTAACTTGTCTTGCGTTACATGCAAGAGAGACCTTCCTCAATGGCGTGTGTAATATGTAATACTGTGTTTCACTAAACAATGATATTTTTTTGAAATATTATTATATAGGGTATTAACTAGATGGTATGAAAAATATCAACTGAATTATGAATATATGGTTTACAAATGTTTAAATAATTAATCATTTCATAAAAAAATTTATTATTAATGGAAGTAAAATCTAATTGAATATAAAGGATGTGTTTTTTTTAAAACAAATTTAAAAAGTGAATTAATGTGTTTATACAATAATATCACTAAATATTATTTTTTATGAAAAATATAGTTTATATGTTCAATTAAATGTTTTAAATTCAACTTATATGTTTTCTATATATGATATATAACAAATTCAATTATTTGGATAAAGGAATTATTTTTCTAAAAACATATCTTTACCGACTTATTATGGAAAACAATATTTAAATTTATTTTATTTACACCCTAATATTATCTATTTGAAAAAATATACTTTTTTTAGAAGTGGGATATCAAAATTTAATTTGGTTGAACTTTTTATATTTATTTTTAATTATCATTAATTTTATGAATAACAAAAATATGATGTGTTTTAATTGAAAACAAAATTTTCCATCAAAATAATTTATACAGTTAAATAATACTAATTGATGGTTTTAAACTATAAATGGAATATATTTTTTATAATTTAATCCAATTTTAGTCATTTTATGTAATTTAACATTTAAATTGTACATAAACACATGAAAATCTTTTGATAGTTTTTATTTTTTTTAAACCTGCTTTCTAGGTTTAACAATGAGAATTATTTTTCAAATAATTTCTTCCAAATTAGTGTTCTGAATTTATAAAAATGGATTCCATTTTTTTAATAAGTGGGTCCAATTTATGTTGTTTGGTTACTTTTATTTTTTGTTTTTAATTATATTAAATAATATAACTTTTATTTAATGTGGTTAATGTTAAATTAGATAAATTAGTGTAACGAGTAATATTATTATGAGAATAAAATGGTTCCAATACCAAAAAAAATTCTTTTTGATGAATAAAATTATACACTTAACTTATTAGGTTCGGAACATATTCATTTAAGGGCCACGTGACAACAAAAATGACCTAGATATTAATGAAACAAATAAAAATAACAAAATGTCAATCTCATATTTCTTATAAGTATAATAATTTTAATATAGTCCCATCCATGTGATATCTTAGAAAATATATAGTCCATGGAAATAGAAAATAATTACTTACATCATGGTAATATACTTTTAATTTTTTTGAAATTACTAATTTTCTTAATGTCTTGTACATTGATGATGTAAAAAGTAATTAATTGGTGACATATAGATAAAAAAAATTTATTAAAAAAATAATTACCATGGAAAGTCCTAAAAACAAGACCAAATCATATCAGTCGAGTATATATCATTCATAATCATCCTTGTGATGATAAAGTGACTATTTGAAGATATTTATATGAGATTGTGAAATTTATTTTATTTTATTTATAGTGATTTTAAAGTTAACACAATCATAATTTGGAAGGGATAAAACATTTAATGTTGGAGTTTAAATAATATAAATTAGACTTAATATATTATTATAAAATCAATTAAATTTAATTTCATCAAAGTATTTTATTTCAAAAATTTATTCCATGATAAGTATATTAAAGTATTACACAATATTGATGTAGTGATTATTTTAATAATAGAGATATCAAATAAATGTTATTAACAATATTTAAATAAATATAATATGGGATAATTAATTTTTCCATTGAATTATAAAGATTACCATGAACCAATTATGGATATAATAAAATAAGTTTTTCGAGGATAACAATGTATATCGATATTTTTAAAAACCCTATAAAAGTATAGTGTCTAAATTAACAGAATTGATATTTTGTTAAAATAATGGATTATAAAATTATTTAAAAATCAAAAACCAATTTTAAAAATATATTATAATTATTAAATGGTCTAAAATTTGCTAATTTAACAAATTATGACATAATTTAAATCCAACAACTAAATATTTTACCGTTTTAATATTGAAACATTTGATATGTAAAATTAAAATTAAATAGAATAATTAATTGTTAATTAAATTGATAATTTTTATATATACATCAAAACGTGTCTATATTACATTTTAATATGATACATAATTTTTATCATATCTTATCTTATAATATATCAGATTTTGAGTTATTTTTATTCATTTTAAAATGGTTATAATTTAATAGTTTCGAAATTTCCAAAAGTGTCCCTCACCACAATTTTAAAAGGACACATCCTCCCTCCCTTAAAATAATTAATTAATCCTTAGTGTTCATATATACCCTTCCCATTCATATTCTTAACATTACTAGAATCATTATAGATCTCATAGTCTTCTTAAATGACCATCTCTAGTGTTCTATGATGAGATTTAGAGGAGACACGTCGAAGAAGAGGTAATATCATTTATCAATTCATTCAAACTTATTTCTTCTTCCACTTAATATTCATGAGTTGTTCCATTATAATGTAATAACCCAAGTTATTCTTATTTACAAATATTTTATTATTATTATGAAACAATTATAGTCCACATTCTTCCCCTATTGTAAAAAATAAATTAACCACGCATGTGTATGTACGACATACCGTCTCCACGGCGTTGTGTACTATGTTTTTCACCACCACCACAATTTGATGGGTGTAATGATATAAGTAATAAATATATATTATTATAATAACATTATATTGATTATGAAATTTTATACAACATCCACTTCAAAACCATTCAACAAGAAACCGAATGAGATCGGCGCTCGTGCGTACATACGACCTACCGTCTCCACGATACGATGTCATTCATACTACTTGATTGTCAAAAAAGAATGATTATATAAAATTAATAAATTTATAAAAAATAGTATATAATTTGTAAATATCATTTTATAATCATATAAATATTACCTAAAAAATAGAACAATCATGTATTCAAAAAAACATTCATAAGAACATAAAGCAATTAACACCCCCATAATGACTAAAAATGAAATGATACTCAAATACAGTGATAATATGATCATATAAGATATCATAAAAATTAATATATTTCTAAAAGAATTACATTAAATTTTTTGAATCATTATACAAGAGTCCTATATATACATAAAGCATATTGGACCTAAGGTAAGGGATTATTTTGTATTACATTTATTTCCGTGGGACATAGGCCTTATAAACCATCTAATTATTTGGTAGATATTAATGTTACCCATGAATGTTTATTATTATTATATATTTAATGATATTTAAATATGAATATAATTATCTTTATTTTATGAGGCATTGGATTCGACTGATTATAAAATGGTATGTGATAATTTTGCAATCTCAATTTTATCTGAGATTATTTATACGTAAGTATTTACTTGGGATATATTTGTCATACATGACCATGTTTTTTGAAAATGTTTGCATAATATTTTTACTATTATTATATGTCTGTTTAAATTTATTTTTAACCATTTTTAAATTTACTACATGCTATGGAAGGAATATTTCATTTATATTCCATACGAGGTACTTTTTTTCTTTTATGAAAAAAGCACGAGGAAAATGATTTTTTAACATACGCGTCATGAATGGATTTTTTCATCAACATAACGCCTTTTTACATGAAGCTTACAATACATGTTTTCAATTATATTTTCAACTAAATTATATTATTTTAAAATTTCACAGCATTTTGAGAAAAGAAAAGATTTTTAATTAAGAAAAAATATTTTCTATAGGAATTAAGTTCAAGTGTTTTATCAAAATTATTTTCAATCTATGATGACATAAGGATATGTTTCTATCATTATTATTATTGTGATTTCATTGTGTTTATGATGAAATTATTTTTATAAAATAAAATTTATCTATATGGATTATTTTGTTATAGAATGATGCTTAAGAAACCCATTTTATTTCATGATTTATTCTATGATGAATGATTTATGTTTTTTGTGGAACATATAATAATGATTCCATTATGAGATGGGTGGGACATATATCTCTCTCCAATAAATTGGGTAATGATATTTACGTCATGATATAGACACGATTGGAATGGATAGTAAATTTGGTTCGGTAATAAAGGGAAGGAACGACAAGTAAATCCAGTTCTATAATACATGGATGGAATGACAAGAAAATTCAGTTTACTTTTAGAAATTTTCTACAATGAAGGTATTGGAAAAAATCCTTGGATAATATATAAATAATATTATGTTTATAATTTTTTAATATAATTCCATGTTTTATGACAATGTTATTTTATGAATGAATAGACCAAAGGACTACTTTTTTATTGATTTTCTTATAACCCCCCTTCCAAGGGATGATGGGGAACCCATACAAGGCCCGTATGATTAGGTATTGCATTTCCCATAATCTTGGAGACATTACATGACCCGTTGGTCTTATAAATCATACAAACTAGGACTACTTGAAACTACTCCTCCCCAGCATCTACATCCTGATCAGTTCTCCACCTTTGCATGACTGTTCGGCCATCATGTCCATGTGTAGGGGGAAAGGCATGGTACCGATGCAAATTTCATACCCTCCCATTATTCCAAAGTCCATTTAGACCAGATTTGGTTGATGTACCCTTCTATATCCACTCTGAACTGGTTCCTTGTAGAATCTATCTGTGAAACAGAAAATCAGGTGGCCTTGAGGGCCTTGAGGCGGCACGTATGCCATGATTGGTTCCCTACAATACACAGGTGTTAGATACACTGATGAGAGTTCAATGGCCTCGTCTCATTGATATTAAATATTTATAATAGTCATTATGGGGGGAAACATTACATGATGTGGGACTATAAAATCATGTTTCTAGTTATTAAGCAATTCATAAACATTTTTTCATCATCCATTTTATGGATATATTTTTGAGACATTTTCCTTTACATGTATAATATTTTAATGTTTTGAGGCTAGTCATGGTTGGAACATGTTTAGAGAAATACATGCGGTTTATTCCTTCAAATCACGTTCCATGTGTTTTTGTGTGAATGTAGAATATTATAGGTTCATGATTTTTCAAAACCATCTGTCCTCTAATAAAAACTCTATGGCCTTTGGATTGAGGGTTGGCATGGTCAGTGCATAGTTATTCAAACAATGCCTCCAAACTATACACACTTTTACGAATTATCGTAAGGGGATAAAGGTAGGAACATTTACAGTACTAAACAAGAATTCATAATAAGTAAACCATGATAATTTTTTTTAACCCCCATATACAATAATTCCAATAAAAAAATACAAATTATGAAAAAATATATCAAACTATTGGACCCTAATCTGATGTATTTTATTTTGGTGGCCCCAAAGTGGTGATTTCACTCCTCTAACAGCTCATCATAAATAATCTAATAGTTGGTAGATATTTTAGATCACCCTCATGGATTTTTGTTACACCCCACGACTTCATAGTACGTTTTCTCTTCAATGTAATTCAATAACTTATGTTACATGCACTAACGAATATTTGAAACTTTTATATATTTAATTTAATGAAATTAAATTATTCATTTGAATTGGGACATAATAATTTATTTTAGATAAATTTTTGGTATGTTTCTGATAACTTACATATTTTCATGAATAGTGAAAATTACTAATTTTTTTTTGAAAACAAATTTTTAAAATGAAATAATTTATAGTGTTAAATTTTACATTTGTGTGGTTTTAAAAAATAATTAGATTATATTTTAATCAATTTATATAATTTAGGTCATTTGATGTATTTTCACATTTAAACTGGACATAAACAAGTCTCAATCTTTTGATAGTTAATATTTCTTAAAAACACATTTTTTTGATAATATGAATTAATTTTAAATTAATCTATTCCACTTAGTTTTTTTTAATTTAAAAAAATGTATTCCATATTTGGAATTTGGTGGTATAAATTGTGTAAATATTTTACTTTTATTTTTAGACATTATGAATATTTACTTTAGTATATATTTTATTTACCATGGTTAAAGTGTAAATCTGGTAAATAAGGGCAATCAAATATTGTTATAATAATATTAAATTACCCGATCATGTTTCTTATTTATATTGGATGATATATGGCCTACCATGGGCATCCTCGAGACTATTTTGGGACCCCATATAGCCACTTGAGAGTTGTAATGACACTTTATATTCATTAATTTAATGTAAATACAAAAATGACATAAACATATATCGTTTAGTAAAATATTTTTTACATTGGGTTATATAAGTTTTATTTATTAGAATAAATATTCATTAGAATAATAACAAAATTTATGACATCATGGTATTTTTTATAATTTTTTATACATAAAATATATAAAATTATTTATGACACGATATTTATTCATTGTTTACCTCATTGATAAATTATTTTAATAAATAACATTATAAAAATTAAAACAATATCCGAAAACCATTCCAATTCTTAGTGGATTATTTTATTTCTAACATGAGTCATCATATCTCCGACTTTAATGAGATTTGGACATTTAGAAACCGAAAATAATTATATAATAAAATAAAATTTTTAAACAATCCTAAATAGCCCCTAAACCCCCTTATAAAAATCTATCACCTCTAACCAATTTCCCACACCTCTCAAGACCCATGGCTAATCCTATATCTTCATAATTAATCACCATTCATCCTTGTATTCCTCTTTTAATCCTTACCATAGGATGAAGGTACATCAAGGATGCGTTTTGGTTCAGACCAAATGGAGTTACCCGATTTAATGGTAACATTTCCTTTTATGTTTTTTTCTATTATTTTACTTCTCCAACCCCCTAAAATTTCATATTTCATTATTTTATAACAAAAATGTTAATGAATATTATAGTTTGTTTTTATGATAAGTATTTTTACTACACATACACACACTTCCATCTAATGGGTATAGATCTTAATGTTTCTGTGGACAGCAGATTACTGCCTCAAGAAATGACGACTGTTCAATCTTATACTACAAACTCGTATGGGGCACATTATGATGGAACTGTAATTATATATGATATTAATGATATTTATTTTATCTATAAGCTTTCTTAATTCTATTTTATATATTACCTTAATTGTTTTCATGTGGTATATATACAGTAATTTAATTTGAGGAAGTACCGACTACTGCCCCCTCAAAGTGATATGAGTTGTTCATACCACACATGAAACTTATAAAGGATGATATTAATGAACATATGAAACATATATAAAATATTATATTATACTTTAATAATAATATACCAATGAATCATTTTATTAACGTTCATTTTGAAATACAAAAAATGAAAAAGAAGTAGCGTTCGTGTGTACGTACGGATTACCATCTCCAAAAATTCGAGGATATTCATTACCCATCATAACCATTCAAGAATAATTTTCATTTGATTATTGAAAATAATATTTAAGTTCATAATATTATTATGTATATGAAACAAATACATCCTATTCATAACAAACATGTCATTCGTAACAAAACATATATTGGAAAAAGAAGCAATTAACACCCGAAACAATGGTACTACTAAAATATTATTAACAAATAAATATTATAAGATAATATATCATATCATATTTATGCATGTAGTTCTTGTATAATTTAACAGCAATGATTTAACAATTATACAGGAGGTTAACATACACTTGACCAAAGGAACGTACAAGGTAAGCATTATTTCCTCAATCACATTATTATCTGAGATTTTTTATGGGTAAGTTTTTTCTAGGAAATAAATATTATCCATTTCCATGATTCATAAAATAGTTTTCAAAAAGATTTTATAAGGTAATCATTAACTAAAAATCAATATAAATTTTCTAATTATTTATTGTTTTAATTATTTATCATTAATTTTTGTGTTTTCAAAATGGTTTTGAGGATTTATTTATATGTACATGAATGTTTTAAAATGATAATTCCATTAAAAAGTATCAAAGTGGTCTGGGAAAATTTGATTCAAGAATATATTTTAAATGTCATAATTTATAAATTTTGTGACATTAAAACGATTTCACGAAAAAGTGGTATTTCACTCAGATGGGTTAATTGATCATTCTCAACTATATCATCACCCTTTTCTAGATATTATTTTCTATTGAGGTTGACTTATTATAATAAAATATTCTATATTTATTTAATGTGTTATGATATGTTTTAGTATGGATGTACTATTTATATACCATTCATGGTTTTGACTAAAGTGTAACGCCCCAACCCCAGTTATCCCGAGTGGGTGCATTTTTACATAACAATGGCATGAGTACAAGGAAATCATGTGACGAAAGACCGATCGGTTTAGTATTATTGGAAACAAGATTCATACATATGTTAATTTTAACATCATGAAGAGAAATTCAACACATATATATTTCATTATGAACATCCATGCCTCCTAGATTATGTCTGCAGGTCACTCATAACTAACTTATTCATATCCTAAGAAAAAATAAAACATTGAAAGGGGTGAGATCAAACGCTCAGTAAGGGTAAGTAATAAAGCGGAAAATGACATAAATATTAATCATGGAAAATAATTGAAACCACATGCCCTTACCAATAATATACATGAATACTTCTATGGCAAGAACATGAGATGATTAAATAATGCAATAATAAAACATAATCATGGGTATTCTACTAGTCGAATGAAAATATGAACCATCAATATTATTTCCATAATGAGGGAATGTATAATGCCGGACATTCTGAAACATTTTGTCAAGGCCTCGTCCAAGATGTCTAAAATGATTAAGGCCTTGGCCAAAAACAAAAATCAAATTGGGAAAGGGCCTCGGCCAATTCCACGTCTAGTTGTCTCATGAGACCTACCAATGCATTGATGAGCTATAGCTGGCTCCACCCGTCACTTACTAAGTCCAATACCGTCCTCATATGAAAAGGTTTAAAAATATTATAAACATTCGTATTAAAACAAGCATACAAAATGTCAATACGTTAAGCATAAGCAATGAATGGTATAAAAATATCACATACACAGTAAAACATATCACAAAAACTTCAATAAAATATGGATGTTTTGCATCATAATAAATCAACTTCAAATAAACTTAAAATCCATAAATGGATGTTGACTTAGATGAAATAAAAACCTTTTTTATAGAGATAACTATTGATATTTTTAAATCATTTAAGAGTCACATAAATAAAATATTTATTTTGAATATATTCTTAAAATCTTGTAAGGGAAGCTTTGACGATCTTATAATGGCGTAAAATAGCCGCACCCACCGTATATGTTAAAAAATCATTCTAACATTAATTTTTTCGAAAAGGATAAAAAGGAACTTGTTTTGAAAACGATGGAAATATTCCTTTATAAACATCTTATAAAAGTCAAACAAGGGTATCAATGACTTTAACCCATATTCTCTAAAATAGTAAGAAATTTTTGAAATTCATTTTTAAGAAACATGGATGTGGATGATAAAGAGGCCCTAGTGGATATTTACATATAAACAACCTCGAATAATGGAGAGATTGTGAAATAACCTTTACCTTGTACTTTTCCTTGGATGATGGTAGGTTAACTATTTGTATAATGGTGAAATAATTTTCATTAAATTATACATGAATCATATACATTAATATGGTATCATATATTATCTTTTAACATTTATTTGTTAATAATATCATAGTATTATCATCGTTTTGGGTGATAAATTACTCATTTTCTTTTACATGTTTTGTTACATAAACCATGTTTGTTATGGATATGTTGTATCTTATTCATATCCCTAATTATATCAAGTCCATAAAAATTATTTTTAATCAGCAAATGAGAATTATACTTCAATGGATACGATGGGGAATGAATCTGATCGCATTCGTGGAGACTGTAGTCCGTACGTACGCACGAGCGACAATATATTTCTTTTGATATTAAAATAATATATGATTGGATGTTATAACATATATACAGAATCATTATCATGTTATATTTATTATTTACATAAATTACACATCATTATTATACCCATCCAAATAATAATGTTTTGAATAACAATTAAACCACGACATTGAGACAGTAAGCCATACGTATGCACGTATGGTTACATGTCATTCATAGGATGGATAGAATAATGGATATGGATGTACCATATAACATCTAAGTATATAGAAGATACTGGAGTTTTTATTCTAGAATGGGAATAAAAAAGAAAGAAGAAGTTGAAGAAGAAATGAACTTGAAAAGGGTGGTGAAAACATTACCTCTTCTTCGGGTTCTTCCTTTTTATTTGATCAAAAGGGATCTTTAGGTTGGCTTCCTGATCAAACTATTGCCTTTATGTTGATTTTAAGGAAGTTTAGAGAGTATTTTTTCATAGGTTGGCCGAACGAAAAGGATTTGAAGGTGTGGAGAATTTGATAGAAGTGGTGTCTTTTTATAAGTGGGAGGAGGGGCACCTTTGGAAAATCTAGAAATATTATTTTATTATAAATTAATATTCGGTTTCTAATGGCTCCAAAGTAGATTATTTAAAGTTTAATGTGGGGATTGGTAGAAAAACACCCAACCAATATAATTTATATAGATTTGTTTCATTATATTATCCTTATCTTTTAGTTTTGACTCTTAGTTAATTAGTTTGAAACTTATCATGTCACTTTGTATTTTTATATTATATAGTTTATAAATTTACTATATACATCAAGAGACCCCCAAGTGGTACTTTAATGATACAAATATCATGATATAAGTCTCATGTACGATCCTTGAATTTTTAGGAATTGAATATCAATTAATAATATAATATTTGTTTTAAAAACTATTATATGTCAATTTTGACACTATTGGGTATTTTGTTTTTGATAAATTTATAACAGCATTATTACTTAGAAAAAAATTTATATTAATAATTATAATATTTCATATTAACCGAGAAAATTACTGTAATTTATAAAAAGTCTCAAATTACATTTATTTGGGTATTTATAATATCAATTATCTTAATCATTCATTAATACTGTAATTAATGAAACATAATTGTGTCATAAATAAATTACATTATTTAATGTTTAAAAATTATAAGTAAAATACCAATATGTAGGAAATTTTTTTATCTTTTTAATGAATATTTATAGTCTAAATTTAAAAATATATAACACTATGTCAAATGTTTTTTTCTAAAAGAAAAATGCTTATATCTTTTTTTTTGTATTTATTTTAACTTAATTAATATAAAGAGCTCTTATCAACATCAAGTGGCTCCATGGGGTCCCCAAATCTACCCCAAGATTACCATGATCGGATATTTATCCACCAATAAGGTTAGGATACGTTTTAGGGTAATTTATTATTATTATTATATTATTTTTTACCCTTATTTACAGGATTTACCCTTTAACCATGGTAAATAAAATTTACCGAAGTAATTATTCAAAATGTCTAAAAATAAAAGTTACCTATTTACATAAATTGGACTTAATTATTCCAAATATGGAATCCATTTTTTCAAATTCAAAACACAAAAGTGTCAGAAATTAATTTAAAATTAATTCCCACTGTCAAAACAAATAGCGTGTTTTTATGATATAATAATTATCAAAAGATTGACAATTGTTTATGTCTGGTTTAACTATGAAATTATGTCCAATTAAAAACATTGTATTTAATGGTAAAAATATATTATAAATATACTTTAAAAACACTAAAATTAATAATGTATCACTATTAATTATTTTGATTAAAAAAGTTGTTTTTAATTAAAATTTAGTAATTTTCACTTTTCATCAAAATATAAAAGTTATCCAAAATGTACCAAAATTATCCTAGGATAATTTCGATATTTCAAATCCAAAAATGAACTCCATTTTGAACGTTAAAATGTATAAAATTTCCTAAAGTGGGTATTACTATTCATAACCGCTACTTTGATTGATCGCAGTGTGTTAGAATCTCAAAGTTGCGTACAATGCAAGCTATTGCATTACTGAAAGAGAAACATACCATAGATGATTGGGGTGTTGCATTCTCCTCACCTTAAAATAATTTCATCATTGAAATTTCTAAAAAATTACTGTATAAAAAGTCTCGGGTGGTTCTTCATCATAAGTTTCTCGGGATCCCACGTTTCCTCTTCCTTCTTGTGGTTTCTCCAAAAAACATTTACCAGATGAGTCTTCCGGTTTTTCATCACTTTTTCTCTTGTATCAAGAATTACGGTGGGCTCTTCCCAATAAGATAGATCGGGTTCCAGTTCAAATTCCTTATAGGTGAGTACATGTGTTGGGTCAGGCATGTATTTTCTCAACAGTGATATGTGGAACACATCGTGAACCTTGGAGAGACTAGGCGGCATTGCCAATCGGTAAGCTATAACCCCAATTCGTTCTAGAATTTAGAATGGTCCGATGTACCTGGGACTCAATATACCTTCATTACCGAAACGTATAACTCCCTTCCATGGAGATACCTTCATGAAAAAATGATCTCCTACATGAAATTCCAAATCCTTCCGTCGATTATTGGCATAGCTCTTCTACAAACATTGAGATGCTTTGATGTGGTTTTGGATTACCTTTACCTTTTCTATTGTTTCCTCCACTAGTTCTAGGCCAACAAGTTTTCTTTCACCAACATCATCCTAACAAGTTGGTGTGTGACATCTCTTTCCGTACAACGCTTCATATGGTGCCATCTGAATACATGAATGGAAGATATTGTTATAAGATAATTCCACCAGAGGTAAATATTGATCCCACATACCCTGAAAGTCAAGTGAGCATGATCTCAACATGTCTTCTAAGGTTTGAATAGTCCGTTCTGATTGTCCATCTGTTTGAGGGTGGTAAGCAGTGCTCAAACGGAGTTCAGTATCCCAGGCCTTCTGAATAATTTTCCAAAATCTTACTGTAAAACGGGGATCACGATCCGAGACAATCGATAGGGGTACTCCATGAAGTCTCACAACATTATTAATATATAATCTCGCTAGACGTTCAGGTGGTAAATCATCCCTTATAGCAAGGAAATGTGCTGTCATTGTAAGACGATCAACAATGACCCATATTGCATCGTTCCTTCTAGGAGTCTTTTGTAGCCCCTTGACGAAGTCCATCGTAATATTATCCAATTTCCACTCAGGTATGGGAAAAGGATTCATGAATCCTCTAGGATGTTGCTTTCTAGCACTCACATGCTGAAAAACCATTCATCTTGACACAAAACTAGCAATCTACCACATCGTGTTGTCCCACCAAAAATGTTCCTATAAATCTCTATACATTTTGGTTCTCCTCAGGTGTATAGAGAAATTGGAACAATGAGCATCATCCAACAATTCCCTTTTTAGATTAGGTATATTGGGAATACAAAGTCTCTTCCCAAACTTCAAAAGTTCATCTTCATACACAATGTCATTCCATCTCATATCATTAAAAACTTTATTCTTCTTTTAAAACTCTTAATTCAATTGTCTGAGAACTCTATATCCTTTCTAGTAAAGATTATTTGGCAACCAATTGAAAAAGTATTGATGATTCAACTTCCATGGTGATTCCCATATCCATTTTTACTAGATCCATGTATATAGGCTCCTTTTCTACACTCATCTTGTTCAAAATTCCATGATCCACTCTAATTAAAGCATCTTCCACCTTATTTGTTTTCCCTGGGTGGTAGTGTATGGTGAAATCATAATCTTTGAGTTGTTAAAGTCATCTCCTTTGCCTCTTGTTGAGCTATTTCTGTGAGAAAATATATTTCATACTCTTGTGATCAGTATAGATCTCACATTTTTCACCATAGAGACAGTGTCTCCAAATCTTCAAAGAAAATATTACAGAATCTAACTCAAGATCATGAGTATTATAGTTTTGCTCATGAATTTTCAGTTGTCGTGATGCATAGGAAATAACTCTATCATTATTTATAAGGACACTACCAAGACCTTTCTTTGATGCATCACTATAAATAACGAACCCATCATTACCCGATGGTAGATTCAATATATGAGCATTGAATAATCTTCTCTTTAGTCCTTCAAAACATTATTCACACTATTTTGTGCAGACAAATTTAACCCCTTTACGTGTGAGCTTTGTTAATATGTTAGCCAACCGGGCAATGTTCTGGATGAAACATCGATAATAACCAGCTAAAATAATAAAACTGTGTACCTCAGTTATACTCATTGTTGCTGGCCATTCTTGGATTGCCTTGGCCTTAGAAGGATCACCAGAGATTCTATCCTTAGAGACAATATGTCCAAGAAAAGAAATCTCCTGAATCTAGAATTCACACTTTCTAAACATCCCATATAATTCATCTCTTCTCATAGTCTTCAATATAATATGAATGTTATTTTCATGATATTTTTAGATTTTGGATTATACCAAAATATCATTAATAAATACCACTACAAAGTCCTCAAGATATTCCATGACAACTCTATTCATTAGATTCATGAATACAGAGGGTGCATTAGTCATCTCAAAAGGCATTAATGTAAACTCGTAATTCCCGTACCTAGTTTGAAATGCTGTATTCAGAATTTCTTCTTTCTTCACACACAACTGATGGTATCCAGATCGAAGGTCAATCTTTGAAATGTATTGATCTCCATGCATTTGGTCTAATAAATCATCAATGCAAGGTAGGTGACATTGTTCTTTTTTGTTATAGCATTGATCTCCCTGTAGTCAATTCACAACCTCATAGATCCATTTTTTTCTTAACAAAAATGATAGGGGCTCCCCATGGAGAAACAATAGGGGGAATAAATCCCTTATTACTCAATTACTCTAGTTATTTCTTTAGTTCAACTAATTCCATAGTGGCCATTCTATAAGTGGTGTTCGTTATAGGCCTTGATCCATGAATTAAATCAATGGAAAACTAAACATCTTGTTCTGGTATATGTCCACGTAAATATACCGGAATGACATCTACATATTCATTCACAATAGGTACATCCTCTATTTGAACACTCCTTTCCTCACCCATAGTTATTTCATTCTCATCATCCACAATAATTGAATTTAGTTGAGCTACTGGGGGTGGATCTAGATAAGAATTAGGTGGTGACAATTCTGCTCTAAAGATTTGTCTTTCCTTATCATCATCATCAAGAATCGTAACCTCCTTGTTCTTAAAATAAATATTTGCATCATGGTATGAAATCCAATCCATACCGAAGATTATATCAAATTAAATCATAGGTATGCCGATGAGATCAGTGGATAGAGAACATTTATGTTCTCCAATGGGGATTGATTCACAAAACATCGATGCAATGATACATCCCTTAGGAGTTTTAACTGACAACTCCCTTGATAAATCAAATTGGAAATATCTAATTTTCTCAGAAAACTGGGATGATATGAAGTAATGTGATGATCCAGAATAAAATAATGCATTTTATAAACTTGAGGAAACAATTAAATTACCTGCCACCATGTCTTTCTGGGCTTCAACCTCAGCAGTAGTGATTGCATAAGCTTGGCCTTGATCATTTGACCTTTTCTGAGGTAAGATTCATTGATGCTTAGAAAATTCATTGAATAATGTCCCATCTATCTACAATTGTAGAATTGAACATTGTTAATGTCTTTCTTTCCATTACAATCACCTGCCAGATGGCCTTTATGTCCACATTTGTAGCAAACATCTTTTCCTTTTAGACAAGCACCAGTGTTCTTCCTTCCACAATTATCACAGGGTGGAAATTAAATTCTACCCTTCTTCCCTGTTTCCTTATTTCCTTTCACATAGTGTTCAGAAGGTACCTTCTTCTCTTGCTTTGATTTAAAGTCATAAGACTTAGAGAATTCATTTTCTATCTTGATAGCACATGAGACAATATCTTTGTATGATGAGAAGGTTTGCGAGACTAATTATCGATGAAGAAATTATTTTAACCCATCAAATAAATGATCAATATTACTCGTTGGGTTACATATATAATCAGCAGCATTCCTCGCTAAGCTTTTCATGTTAGCCTCATACTTTCCGACATTATCACCCTCTTTCTTCCTCAGACTCAGAAATTGCCTTTCTATATCTACTCGATGGTCTTGAGGAATGTAGTTTTCTAATAAGGTCTCTTTAAACTCCATCAATTCCATATCCAATATTTCATCATATTCTTTCATGTTATGTATCAATGACCACCATTGATAAGCTTCTCCAGTGAGGTGATAAACTACCATGATAACTTTTTCCCTTTCACTACTCCCAAAGGCATGGAATATTTTCTCTAAAGAATTTATCCATTTCTTAACTACAATGGGGTTTGTACTCCCATTAAATGTCGGTGGTTGTTTCCTCATGAAGTGATCTAACATTGATCCTCCATGCTGTGGATCCGGGTTCTCCATATGGGCAAGGTTATTATTCATAAGTTGAGTGAGTTTTCCCAGTATGGCGATATGCTGATCAGCACCATTTACATCACTCGCTCCACTATAATTATCTTGAGCAGGAGGGAAATCCTTACATGGAGTGCGTGCATTGATACGGTTTCCATTCCTTCCACTGGGCGCCCTTTCTAAAAAATGGAATAAACTAGACTACTTTATGAATTGAAATATATAATTCCAAACTTCTAAAACACTTAACATAAATTCATCAGTTTATGCATATAATCCATAATCATAAAAAAGTTTTCTTTGAGAAGTATATACTCATAACCCTTCAAAATGGTTTGTAATAAAAATGAGAATTATCCTATGCATATCCCCCGGGAGTGTTGTAACCAAGAGTGCAGTAAGGCCCGTTGTCGTGCACCAGTTCCCGTTTGAGTCTAGATCAAAGCAGGTTTTTTAGGTTTTACCTCTAGGTAAATCTGTGCTAGAGCCGCCTCTACCTTCTCGTATCCAGAAAGTGATGTATTTCTTAGAAAACTCAAAAAATCTCTACAATACCAAAATTCTATGAAGTTATTCTATAATAATACTCAAATTCTATCTTAGGGCTACGGTCTCTAATAAGAGTTTATCTTAATCGAGATTCGAAGGATTGTACTAAACATACCTCTGATACCAACTATAAAGCGTCGACCCCAGTTACCCAGAGTCGGTGCATTATTACATAACATTGGCATGATTACAAAGAAAACATGTCTTGAAAAACCTATCTGTTTAGTATTATTGGAAACATGACTCTTACATATGCTCAAATTTACATCTTGAAGAGAAATAAAAAACAAATATATTTCATTAGGAACATCCAATCCTCGTAGATTATGCTTGTAGGTCACTCATAACTGACTTCTTCATATCCTAGGTAAAAGTAAAACATTGAAAGGGGTGAGCTCAAACACTCAGTAAGGGTATGTAATACAGCGGAAAATGACATAAATATTAAGCATGGTAAATAATTGAAACCACATGCCTTTACCAATAATATACATGAATACTTTTATAGCAAGAACATCGGATTATTTAATAATGATATAATACAACATAATCATGGGTATTATACTAGTCTAATGACCACATGAACCATCAATATTATTTCCATAATGAGGGAATGTATAATGATGGATATTCTAAAACATTTTATCAAGGTCTCTGCCAAGACGTCTAAAATGATTATGGCCTCGGCCAAAACCATAAATCAGATTGGGAAAGGGTCTCGTCCAATTCCAAGTATAGTTTTCTAATGATACCTACCGATGCATCAAGGAGTTATAGCGGGCTCCACCCATCACTCACTAAGTCCAATAAATTCATCATATGAAAAGGTATAAACATTTCATAAACATTCATATTAAAAATAACATACCAAATGTCAATACATTAACCATAAGCAATGAATGGTATAAAAATAGCACATCCAGAGTCAAACATTTCACAAAAACTACAAAACAATATAGCAGTTTTTTATCATAATAAATCAACATCAAATAAAATTAAAATCCATCAAAGGATGTTGACATAGATGAAATCAAAACCTTTTTTAGAGAGACTTTACTCTTTATATATTGAAATCATTTGAGAGTCAATAAAGAAAATATTTATTTTGAAAATATTATTATAAGCTTGTAAGGGACACTTTGACGATCTTATAACTGCTGAAAATAGCTGCACCCTCCGTATAAGTTAAAAAAACATTCTTACCTTAATTTTGTAGAAAAGGTTAAAAAGGACCTTGTTCGGAAAACGACAGAAAGATTCCATTATAAACTTCTTATAAAATTCAAACAAGGGTATAAATGACTAAAACCCACATTCTGTAAAATAGTATGAATGTTTTTAAATTTATTTTTTAGAAACATTGATGTGGATGATAAAGAGGTCCCAGTGGAAATTTACGTATAAACAACCTCAAATAATGAAAAGATTGTGAAATAAAACATACCTGTACTTTTCCTTGGTTGATGGTAGGTTAACCTCTTTTATAATGGTGAAATAATTTTTATTAAATTATAAAATAATCATATACATTAATATGATATCATATAGGATCTTTTAACATTTTTTTGTTAATAATATCTTAGTATTATCGTCGTTTCGGGTGTTAACTTACTAGTTATATTTTGCATGTTTTGTTACATAGGCCATGTTTTTTATGGATAGTTTGTGTATTATTCATATCTAGAATTATATCAAGTCCTTAAACAGTATTTTTAATCATCAAATGATAATTATACTAGAATGGATACGATGGGGAATGAATCTCATCGCGTTCGTGGAGACGGTAGTCTGTACGTAAGCACGAGCGACAATATCATTCTTTTGATATTAAAATAATATATGATTGGATGGTATATCATATATACAGAATCAATATCATGTTATATTTATTATTAACATGAATTAAACATCATTATTATAGCCATCCATATAATAATGTTTTGAATAAGAATTATACCACGACGTGGAGACGGTTAGCTGTACGTACGCACGTATGGTGATATGTCATTCATAGGATGGATAGAATACTGAATATGGATGTACCATATAACATCTCAGTATATAGAAGATACTGGAGTTATTATTTTAGAATGGTAATAAGCAAGAAAGAAGAAGTTGAAGAAGAAATGAACTTGAAAAAGGGTGGTGAAAACATTACCTCTTCTTCGGGTTCTTCCTTTTGATTTGATCCAAAGAGCTCTTTAGGTTGGCTTTCTGATAAAACTATGGCCTTTATTTTGATGTTAGTAAAGTTGAGAATGTATTTGGGTAGGGGTTGGACGAACCAAAAGGCTTTGATGGTGTAGAGAATTGGTTTGAAGTGGTGTCCTCTTATAAGGGGGAGGAGGCGAACCATAGGAAAATCTAGAAATATTATTTTATAATAAATTCATATTCATTTTATAATGGATCCAAATTGTATTATTTAAATTATATGGTGGGTATTGGTATAAAACCACTCAACCAATGAAATATATATAGGTTTGGATAATTATATTAACCTTATCATTTAGTTTTGACTCCTAGTTAATTAGTTTGACCTTTACCATTCACATTGTATTTTTATATTATATAGTTAATAAACTTATTATATACCTCCATACGACCCCCAAGTGGTCCATTGATGATACAAATATCATTATATAAGTCTCTTGGTGAACATTATATTTTTATGAATCGAATATCAATTAATAATATAATATTTGTTTTAGAAACACTATTATGTCTATTTTGACACTATTGGGTATTTTGTTTTTGATAAATTCATAACAGCATTATTACTTTGAAAAAAATTCATATAAACAATCCTTATATGTCATATTAACCTAGAAACTTATTGGAATTTATAAAATGTCTCAAATTACATTTATTTGGGTATTTATAATATCAATTATCTTAATCTTTCATTAATATGATAATTAATGAAACATCATTGTGTCATAAATAAATTAAATTATTTAATGTCTAAAAATTATAAGTAAATTACCATTATGTAGGAAATATTTTTATCTTTATAATGAATTTTTATAGTCTAAATTTCAACATATATAACCCTATGTAAAAATTGTTTTGCTAAAAGATATATGCTTATGTCTTTTTTTATTTATTTTAACTTAATTAATATAAAGTGTCCTTATCACCATAAAGTTGCTCCATGGGGTCCCAAAATCAACCCAAAGATGCCAATGGTCAGATATGTTTCCACCAATAAGGTTATAACACGTTTTACATTAATTTATTACTATTATAATATTATTTATTTACCCTTATTTACCGGATTTACCCTTTAACCATGGTAAATAAAATATTTACCGATGTAATTATTCAAAATGTCTAAAAATATAATTTAACTATTTGCATAATTTGGAAATCCTGATTCCAAATTTGGAATCCATTTTTCCAAATTCATAACATAGAAGTGGCAGAAATTAATTTAAAATTAATTCCTGCTGTCAAAAAAAAAATCGTGTTTTTATGATATAATAACTATCAAAAGATTGACACTTGTTTATGTCTGGTTTAATTGTGAAATTATATCCAATTACCAACATTGTATTAAATGATAAAAATATATTCTAAATATACTTTAAAACCACCCAAATTAATAATTTATCACTATTAATTATTTTGATTAAAAATGTTTTTTTAATTAAAATTTATTCATTTTCACTATTCATACACATATAAAAGTTATCCAAAAAGTACCAAAATTTCACCCTAGGATAATTTCGATAATTCGAATCCAAAAATGAAGTCAATTTTGAAAGACAAAATGTATAAAATTTTAAAAATTGTGCATTACTATTCAAAACTGCTACTTTGATTGATCGTGGTGTGTTATAATTTCGAAGTTGCATACAATGCAAGCTATTGCATTACTCAAAGGGAAACGTACTGTGGAATCTTGGGGTGTTACATAAATTATTGACATTTTTATGCTATTATTAATACGAATGTTGATGTTATGTTTCAAAAATATCATACGATAAATGAAATGGACATAGTATGTGATGGGTGGGTCCCACTATAGCTCCTCAATGCATCATTATGTCTAATGAGACAAATTAGTGTGTTGGAACAAGGCCTTGACAAAATTTTTATTTTTACTCTAGGCATGAGGCCTTGACTATTTAGTAATGATGTACGACATTTGGAATTCTGTCATTATGAAATTTAATATTCCATGTCATTATCCGACTAACAGAATATCCATGTTCATGTTTATATGGTAATATTTGATTTATTTTCTCCATATTATTTTCATGTTTATTTTTAAATAGATTTTGTTTTTATTACACATCTTTCCATAAAAGATTATAGCTTCCACTAAATTATTTACCCTTACTGAGCATCTCAGGTCACCCCTTTCTAATGTTTTGTTTTCCCAAAATTCCAAGAAGTGTATTATGTTAGATCTTCAGGGTTAAGGTAGGGTAATAATGGTGTTCACAATGGATTATTTATGTATTGTTTTATTTTTGAATGTGTAATGTAATGTTCATGTTTCATATCTATTTTCCAAGATAGCTAAACTGTTCGGTATTTCGGGAATTGATTCCTTATAATCATGCCAATGTATTAAAAAAATGCACCGGCTCTGGACTTCTAGGGTTGGGGCATTACAGTTGGTATCATAGGATGTTTTTCAATAATCATGAAAACTTGATTTAGAAAAACTCTGATTATAGAAGATTACCCTAAGATAGACTTTTAGTATTAGTATCCATGAAAGTCCTATAAATTTTCTATTATATATATTTTTTGAATTTTCAAAGAAATGAATCCCTTTATATATTCGAGTAGGATGAGGCGGCTTTCGGACATATATTCTTAGGAATGAAAACTCAGACAAGGAGTTTTCATCTTGACTAGAGGTATCATGGTACATGAAAATGGGACTTGGTGCACTCCTGGTTATGACACTCATGAGGTGTATGCTTAGGATAATTCAAATATTCATTATAATCCATTATGAAGGATTTATGATTATATAATTTCTCAAAGAAATCATTTTTTTTAGGATTTGGGTTTGTATTCATAAATAGTTCAATTTATGTTATGTATTTTATTAGTTTGGAATTATGCAATGTGATTCATAAAATGACCTAGTTTATGCCATTTTTTAGAAATGGTTCCTAGTCGAAGCAGTGAGATCTCCCATAATATACATGATCCAAAGAGTAAGAAGGATCATATCATTCATGGTATTAAGCCTAATTTAAAAGGTAAATAGTCTCCCATATATAAATATCATATAAATAAATTGTATCATGTGATAATAAGATATGTAAATAATTTTTTGAGTCATATGAATTTAAAGGATGTTAGAGAAAATAGGATCGTAGATATAAAGATGGATAAAGGGAAGAATAGAATGAAATATTTTCCCATATGTGTAAATATGGAAAGAATCAACCTAGGAAGTGCTTGAATGGAATGGGAGTTTGTTATATGTGTGGAGAAAAAGGACACCGAGTTCTTGATTGGAAGTGTATGAAAAAGGTTTCAAATGTAGAATTCTGTATCTACAAGGAGTTGAGTCTCTACGTGAATCAATGTCCCAATAATCAGAGTATACCATAAAAGATACTATTGGATAATAATCAAGTTATTATAATACCTTAGATTAAGTTGAATGATTAGTGTTTTTTACGTTAAAATTATATAAGTGTGTCATATGTTTATTGTATTAATGATGTACAGGTTATGATAATTATAAATTATATAAGGATTCTGTTGTAGTATTTTCTCATTAAGGATTTGAGATTTTATGGTACTAAGTTAAGTGAAATAGTATCAAGTTAAACATTTTGGAAAATATATGGTTAAGAGAATTATAAAATTTAATATGATCATAATACTAAGCTAGTGATTTTAGAATACTAGAAAATTGAGTTATATAAAGTATATAGGGTAGTACTGACATCCGTGGAACTAATTAATAGTTTTTTTATTCCTTCATTGATTGATTATTAAAATATTTTGGATTTAAAGAGTATATATAGTATTTTATAAGGAACAAGGGAGAATGAATGTATTCAATATGATTTTAGGGTAATTTGGGGTGTCACCATGTTTTTAAAGAATACATGAGGAAGGTATTCACATGTTATTATGTGGAAAAATGAAACCTTCATTATGCTTACCTTCATTATAAATTTTCGACTATGAGATTGGACTGAAGTATTTTGGATAAGTATAATGGTTATAATTAATTAAGTTGGAAATTGGATAATATTTTTATGGTTAAAAAAATTCTTAATATTATTTTTGGATTGTTATAAAATCAACAACACGGAGGTCAGGTGAAAACCTGTCGCGTCCGTCAAGGCCGCGAGACTTGAACCAGCAACCGAAGGGAGACAAGGGTAAATCACCTACCACTAGCCTATGTTATGTCATAGTTTGTATAATATAGTTTTTTTAAATATTCTTAAATATTATTTATTAATTCATAATTTCTGTAACCCTATACAATAATGATAAATATATTATTTTTTAATTCTATTATCTATTGGTGTTAATGAAGATATTGTGGAATAAATTAGTTGATGGATGAAACTCTAGTTATCAAGTATATTTTTTCCTCTTATTCTATTAATAAATTAATTATTAAACATTATGGAATGGAACATAAAACAAAAAATGTGTTATCCTAATACCTTATGTTTTTTGGAACTGATGATATTTTAAATCATCCTAGATTGATGGCTTTGGGGCCGTCAATTTTACATTTGTTTGTGATTTATGACCTCAGTCACTCCCTATAAATATTTAAATTTTTACCATAATTAGGTGTCACTAATTTCCAACAATGTTCTCCTAATGAAGATCATAATTTGGTGGTGAATTTTTCATTTCTCTCTCCATCTTATTAAGAATAAATTTCATTTACCAAATTTCTGATGCGGGTTTTAAAAATTGGTATTTTTTAATTTTTATCAATTTATTTTCGATGAAAAATTTCAAATTTATAGGAAAAAATATATTTCAGGAGGAGAGAATGTTACACCCCACTATTTCATAGTACGTTATCTCTTCAATGTAATTTAATAACTTGTGCTACATGCAACACCGAGTTTAAGCACACCATGGCTTACAAAACTAGCCATTCAAAAAAGAGGTTCTGAATAGTGTTAACATAATTTTTACTTTTATATACTCCATATAATTTTAGAATCTATATTATTTTATTCATAGATATAATATGTGACCAAATTTATTTCTTTCTAATAAAAGAAGTATTTTTCAAAAAATGCGATTTTACGACCTTTTAATAGAGAATTTTTTTTAAAACCAATATTTGAAATTTTAATATTTTCAATTTAATGATATTAAAAAAAATTAGAATAAGGGCATAAAAATTTAAATTGGATAAATTTTTGGTACTTTAATGATAACTTTAATATATTGATGATTAGTGAAAAATACTAAATTTTAATTTAAAACAAAATTTTTAATCGAAACAATTTATAGTAGTAAACTATAAATTTGGGAATTTTTAAATATACATTAGACTATATTTTTTTTCATTTATTATAATTTATGTCATTGAATGTAAGTTCACATTTAAACTGGACATAAACAAGTGTCAATCTTTGGAAAGTTATTTTTCTTTAAAACAAGCTTTTTGTTTTTACAACTAGAATTTATTTTAAATTAATTTCTTCACTTCTATGTATTGTATTTGGAAAAATTGATTCCATATTTGGAATGAGGAGGTCCAAAATTGTGTAAATAGGTAAATTTTATTTGTAGACATTATGATTATTTACTTCATTAAATATTTTATTTACCATGGTTGAAGGTTAAATCTGGTAAATAAGGGTAAACAAATATTATTATAATAATATTAAATTACCCTAACATGTTTCATATACATATTTTGTGATACATGTACTACCATGGGTATTCGTGGGTCGATTTTTGTACCCCATGGATCAGCTTGAGAGTGATAATGACACTTTAAATTAATTAATTTAAAGTATAGAAAAAATGAAATAAAAAATATCTTTTAGTAAAACAATTTTTACATGGGGTTATATATGTTATATATTAGACTGTAAATATTCATATGAAATCTAACAAGATTTCATATATATTTTTATTTTGTTTTATAATTTTTATACTTCAAATAAATAATATTATTAATCACACTATAATTATGCAATGTTTCTCTGAATAAAAAATTATTTAACTAAATAAGATTATAAAATTTTAAAAAATATCCAAAACCAGTCTAATTATTATTGGATGATTTTATTTCAAACATGAGTCATCATATCTTTGTCTTTAATGAGATTTGGACCTTTATAAATAGGAAATAATTATATAATAAAATAATAGTTTCAAAAATTCTTAAAGAGACCCTTCTCCCCCTTATAAAAAGCCCTCACCTCTAACCCATTTCTCACAACTCTAATTCCCCTTGGCTCACCAAAAATCTACCCAATTAATCTTGTCATGTCTTGTCCCCCAGGTCCCATATCGTGACTACAACAAGCCCGCCTTCCATAGGCCTAGGGCTGGTGACTACCACCAAAGGCGTAAATCCCAAAAATGGGAAGACATTGACTTTATAATTGTAAACAGACACATCAGAGTACACAAATGGAAGCCAAACACTAAGTAAAACTATATAAAAAAGATGTACTGAAATGTAAAAGGGGCCAGAAATACAAGCCCAACAGGAAAGTACAAGTACAATTGAAATCAAGTACAACTGAAGAAAAGTAAAGCAGCTACTGGGTTGTTCTCTGGGGTTCTTACCTGAATGGTAGGCTTAGATGTCCTCCTCAGAACTCCACGTTCGTCCGTCCGCTGCATGTACCATCACCCCGAGTGGTATACCTCTGGGTACCATTCAGTCCTGCTACTCCCTACCCCATTAAGCATTGTCCATCATCTGCAACCAACACAATTAGGTGAGGGAATAGCCCATGCATGGGTGAGTATGACGATACTCAGTAGGGACCCCGAGACCCTCAAGGTCTCAAAAAATTTGATAAGGATAAACCACAAAGTATTTAATCAATAGATAACCATTACTTAGGTATATGCCTATACATATACCTAATTTATCTAGTAGCCCATCTCAATCATTAGTAAAACACAAAAGTCATTGACTCAGTTCAAACTATGATTTCATTCTAGGGGGTAGTATCAAGTAACAACCCCAGTCAAACTGTCGGAACATCGGATAATGGTGACTCAACTATCTAGTTTAGTGGGCCTAGCATTACACATAGACCTGCTTCCCACTATCCTTCGACTACTGAGGTAATCATCCTGTCAAGTGTCGTGGGTCTGCTGTGTCATACAGAGGCGATCCCCACCACGGGTCTGCCACGCTCACACAGAGGTGCTCCCCCTCGTAGCCTGATGAGGTACTCCTCCTATTGAGTACCATGGGTCTATCGCGCTCACACAGAGGCGCTCCCCACCGTGGGTCTACCGCATTACACAGAGGCTCTTCCCACTAGGCCATTCGATTTACTCTGAGTTGAATCGGTCAAGCAGTCGTCCAGTCACAGCCAGCTAATAGGTCTCTGTACTCCGTCTTCTCCCTCAAGAAGGATCTTCTCCATGAGCTACTGGTCGATACTCCAACTGTCATAATGTCCCATGTAGAAATATCTCAAAGGCCCACCTCGTTATAGAGAATCAACGCAATAGAATACATTTCAATTGGACTCCATGTCTTTGAGTTATTGGCGTTTCTGTCCCGGGGCCCCGATTGGATTTTATGTTCAAAAAAATACGATCATACTCCAACAGTGTCCAAACCTCTAGTGGGGTATCCCAATTGTATCGTCTCGTTCTAATCATTCTGTTGCCGGAGATGGTTTATCGATCGGACATCCGTAGCCCATGTTATGGGAAAAAGGTGAAAGAAGTCCATATCGGGTCTGAGTCCGGTCCGACCTAGTGGGACCGACTTGGGCTGACCCGGTTCGGACTGGGGTCCGACCTGGTCCGCGGGTCCGAACTGGTACGTGATTCCGACCCCTCCCGAGGGGGCGGCCCGACCAAAGTGGGCGGCCCAGCCCAAGTGGGTGGCCCGGCCCGAGGGCATCCCAGGGCGAGGGGGCGGCCAGGCCAGAGTGGGAGGCCTGGCATAAGGGGGCGGCCCAGCCCCGCGACACGGCGGCCCGACTGCCCGGTTGCTCGACGGCATGGTGTCCCGTTGGCCAGGAGGACAGGTGGCTCACATGGTCCCCCTAATCCGCGTCCAGGGGGAAGCGGGCACCCCTGGACTCCCGAATGATTCAACTTTTCATGTGGGGACCGAAAACGGCGCTAGGTGATGCTGGTCCCGCTCACGCTGGACCCAACGGGGTCCTGCTCCTCCCGGCTGGCCGAGTGGCTGGACGATCCGCAGCGCCGGTGGCCGGCCTGACGTTGACCACCCTGACCCCTCCGTCGCGGCCCGCCCTTGCCGCGGTCCTACTCTTCCGCACGACGCGATGGCCCCAGGACCTTCCACTGCTTCCCTCCTTGGCTGTGACTTACCTTCCACGAGGCACATCGATGCAGAACCCTTTTCGCGACCCGGAGGCCTTGCGTTGTCGGTTTCTTCATGGCCGGCCAATCACCGGCCGTCGTTGCTCCGCTACGGTCCACTATTCTGGCGACACCATTGCTCCACCGTCGTCATCAACAAACAAGGAGAAACAAAGGGGGAGGGTCGGTCCATGTTTGTGCGGTCAGATCCCTCCACATTACAGTGTAAACATTTGTCAAAAACATTAACCGTGATTGAACGACATGGAACAAAACAATTTCAAACTCAAATCAGAAAACAACCCATACCTCGTATTGTTGTTCATTGTTGAAGTTGCAGAAAGTGAATTTCGATTCGTCGTTTATTGCGTTCATCACGCACTCCCAATTACATGCTCGTGCATTGTAAAGTGACCGAGGTAGAAGACTGAGGAAGAAGCATCATCAGTATTCTTCGCGTTCTTCATTGGGAGAATAATTCCCCAAGGGTTCTCCCAATCCTCCTCTCCTCTACCAATTCACTTCTCGTGAGGGTTTTGGTGCCAAAATTAATATAATAGAGGTTATTAACATAACACATAAAGTTGTAACATTAATTATTTTGGAGTTGGCACAATTAATTATGCTAGATTTGGCACATGTAATTTTAGAGGAGAGAAACTGAGGGTCATCTCACATTCAAGAGGGAGATCAAGGTTTTATAAGTCGGGTGGTCCCCACCTCATTAATTGACAAGAGGCATTTAATCCTCGGGTTGGACCCACCACCATAACCACTCATGGAAGGTTATGGTGTGGTGCCCCCACCCCTAACCTCCTCTTGGAGGTTTTAACCACCAAAAATAAAAATAAGATAAAACTTTTTTTATAATCCCAAAAACCAACATCAATTCTCAACTAACTACCATTGAGGTGAAAGACTTCTTTAGTGAATACTGGAACTATGAGTTCAACAATACACTCAGATTTAAATTCCGAGCACCAGTTAAAAATATTTAAAATCCTGCTTGTGTGTTTACTAAATGTGTTCGAACAAAACGCCATTAATTGATTATGGGCACACCGGGCCTTTGAATCAAGGGCCGTAAATTTTCGCGGACTCGTAAAATTCTAATGTGTTAGAAAAAAGATTCCATGAAATTTTTGGGTCTTTATATTCTCCCCACCTCAGTACTTTATGTCCCCGTAAACTACAGCTCCAACTAAGGGAATAAATTGGGGTACTGAGTAGGCATTCGAGCCGACCGCTCCCATGTGTTCTCCTAAAGGTTCATGTGCTGCCTGCGAACGTGCACCAGAGGTATCGACCGTCCACGTAGGACCCGCTCCTATTGATCCTCAATCTCTACTGGAACCTCTATGAATTTCTCCCCATCATCGATGTCCTGCTCTCCATGGTCAATGATGTGGGATGGGTCGTGCACGTATCTCCTCAGCTGGGATATGTGGATTACGTCGTGTACCCAATGCAACTTAGGTCGAAGATCCAGGTGGTCAGCCACCTCGCATACTCTACTGAGGTCCAGGAATGGCCCAATAAATCACCGAGACAACTTTCCGCCTTGGACAGATCTTCGTAGGCCTCATCAAGGTGAGACCTGTAGGAAGACGTTGTCACAATTCTCAATCTTCAGAGGCCTCCATCTCATGTCAGCATATGACGTCAGCCTGATCAATGTAGTCTTCATCCGCTCCTGGATGATCTTAACCTTCTCTGTAGTATCCTGTTTCATCACTGGTCCATCTAGTGCTAACTCCCATTGGTCTGTCGAGAACATTGGTGATCTGTAAGGTCGACCATACATGGCCTCAAAAGGATGAATCCCGAAGGTGGTGTGATTACTATTGTTTTCTGAAAAAACCACCAAAGGAAAGTGATCTTCCCAGCTGCGACTGATGTTGAGGAAACCTACACGGAGCATGTCCTTGAGGGTCTGAATGGTCCGCTTAGTCTGACCACCTTTCGGAGGATGGAAGGTAGTGCTCATGCGAAGATGTGTCCCGAAATCCTCCTGCAACCCCTTCCATAGCTGGTAAGTAAACCGTGTGTCACGATCAAAGAAAATAGATGTAATTTATCCATGTAAACTCACAATATCCTGAACATAGGGTCATCCCAAACTCTCTATGGATCCCTGGTCTCTGATCGGTAAAAAAGTGGACCGACTTGGTGAGTCGGTCGACGATAACCCAAATCGAGTCTCGACACCTGGATGTACATGGAAGATCCATCAAGAAGTCCAGGGATATCCCTTCCCACATCCACTCTGGGACCTCTAAGGGATGAACCAAGCCTACTAGTTCATAGTGGTCTTCCTTCACTTGCTAACAAAGTGTGGCACTGTGAGATAAACTCTACTAATTCCTTCTTCATACCTGGCCACCAATGTTGTTTTCGAAGGTCAATGTACATCTTCACCACTCCTGGTTTCACTGTTAGATGGAATGTGTGGAACTCCCTAAAACGTCCTCCTGAAGTGACAATCGTACCATAGTACATCCTCTGAAGAGGATGACATGTTCCCCACCTTCAGAATATCCATCAGGTTTCTGTCCTACCAATATCTGAGCACGTCGGGTCTCAAAGTCAGTGTCTCCATGTTGTGCCTCCCGGACTCACTGAAGAAGTGGTGGAGTGACTTTGAGAGACAGAAGGAAAGCTGCTCGAACTTGGTCACATAATAAATATGTAAAGAATCCAACTGCTATATGCCTCTCCAAGTCGATGTATACCAAATCTCCTATTGAGTGCATCCACAACAACATTCCCCTTCCCTGAAGTATAGACTATATCAATGTCATAGTCCTAGAGGTACTCAAGCCAATGATGCTGTCTCAGGTTCATGTCCCTTTGGGAGAAGTTATACCTGAGACTCTAGTGATCAGGGTATACTGTGAAACGCTCGCCCATCAGATAGTTTCTCCACATCTTCAAGGAGAAGACCACTACTTCTAACTCCAGGTCATGGGTATCATAGTTATGCTCATCCTGCCTCAGCTACCGAGAACAATACATGATCATAGCTCGCCCTAGAATCAGGACACACCTATGTCCATTCCCTGATGCGTCACAGTAGGCTACGTACCATACACCTTCCTCTAGAAGCCTCAAGATGGGGGCACTAGTCGACATCTACCTCAGCTCTTGAAATATCTTCTGGCCTCTCTCCAACCACACGAACGGTTTCCCATTCTTCGTCAAGGCAGATAGTGGTGATGAAACTCTAGAAATTTTTTGAACGAATCTATGGTAGTATCCAGCCAAGCCCAAGGAACTCCGTACCTTCGTCGCACTCCTGGGTGGCTCCCAAGCAAGTACCACCTCAATCTTCGGAAGATCGAATAAAACTCCAGCCTCCGAGTTGACATGTTCCACGAAGTGAAAATCTCAAATCCAAAACTGGCACTTCGAGAGCTTATCATAAATCTGGTTCTCTTGAAGTGTGTCTAGTACAACCTGAAAATGGTAGGCATGATCCTCTTCAGTAGTCAAGTAGTTCATAATGTCATTGATGAAGACCACGAAAAATTGATCGAGGTAATGCAAGAAGATCCTATTCATAAGACTAAAGAACATTGTTGGAGCATTGGTAACATAGAAGGGAATATCCAAGAACTCATAGTGGCCGTACCGACACCTAAAGGTCGTCTTCTGCACATCATCATCTCAAACTCTAAGCTGGTGATAGCTTGATCTGAGGTATATCTTCCAGAACCACCACACTCCCTTAAACTGGTGAAAGAGGTCGTCAATCCTTGGGAGAGGTTACATGTTCTTTATGGTAACCAGGTTCAGGTGATGGTATTCTACATAGAGCCTCAATCTCCCATATGACTTCACGGCAAATAGAATCGGGGCTTCCAAGGGAAAAACACTGGGCATGATGAATCCCTTTCCCAACAAGTCCTCTACCTGTACACGCTACTCGCGATGCTCAGCGGGAGCCATCCGATATAATGGAGTAGATATCGGTGTTGTCCTGGTGTATAAGGCAATGTAAAAGTCCACCTCTCTGTGAGGTGGTAGTCCTGAAACGTAGTTAGGGAAAACATCTACGTACTGGTCCAACACTAAAGGATAGCTCAGACTCTCTACAACAACTGTTTGAGGGTAACGCATGCCAACTGATGAGTGTTCGGGTGCACCCTCCTTCGAGTAAGTGCGTCCTGCGCTGAAAAGGTCCCCTTCTCACTGGTGAAGGTAAACCCAGTTCTATCCATGCAGACACACCACACATTTCGCCTAATATAGTCAATCTAAGCATGAACTGTAGATAACCATTTAATAACCAAGATGACATTGTAAGGAATCGACTCTGCTACAATGAGATCCCGGATGAAGCTCTCGCCTCCTATAGTAAGCTCACACTGTCGACACCAATGTGTAATCGTCAAGTATTCTCCCGTCGGAGTCTCTAGTCATAAGGATCGAGCCGTCGGTTTCGTCAAAATCTCCGAGCTCAGAACGAGGGCAGTGGAAATGATATAATGACTAGAACCTGGGTCTTTAAGAACAGTAGCTACGGTGGAGTAGACACAGATCGCACCTCGAATCATCTCCAGAGCGCCATGGTCGTATGCCTCAACTGCCTGAAGCTGATATCTCCCATGTCCACCTGCCTCTCGTAGTCGGGGTGGTCCTCCAAGTGGTGGTGGTGGTGGTAGCACCTCGTAACATCATCCACCGCCAGCTGCTCAAACAACTCCTTTTCCACATCCTCCTACGCACTACTGACTGCCTTGATCGAACCTTTGCCTCGGCCGGGGAGGTCCCTCAACTGTCTTCTGATCTTATGAATGGCGGGTTGGACAGTCACGAGAAATATGACCTTGGCCGCCAAATGAGTAACTCTGCCTGGTTCTGGAAGGTAATTCATTGCCACGGGTGCCCCGCATGATAGATCATGAGTCCTTCGGTCGTCCACTAATTGGTCTAGTTATCTTGGACATCTGAATCACATGTCTACTACCAACTACAGAAGACTCCGCTGCATGTCGACTAGTAGTGTATCTCACTACTGGTGAATACTCTACAAGGAAACTCACTTTTAGGGGGGCTCTCTATAACACCCCCTGCATCAGGATACTGAGGGAGATCATCGATGCCACTATATCTCTTCTGATCCCCTGCTTGAAGGTATGGTCCCTAATGAATGGGTCTCGTACGACATTTGTGGAGTATCGCGAGCTGTCGGTGAACCTCACAGAGTACTGTACCATTGTTATGATACCCTACTACAGATGAAGTAACTCCTGTATCTGTACCACTCGTAGGGTCTCTGGAACAAAAACCACCCAGAAAAGGCTCTCGAAGTCTTCCGAGAGAAGATCTGCCTTGTCATGCACCTAGAGCATCAGGCTCCACCATCTCCCTACTGCTGCCAGAATGAGGCTGGAAGCATGGATCACCATGAAGTTTGCTGGTGTCCCAACTATCCTGAAGACTCTCTCCACACCCTCCATCCAATGCTCATCCTCCTGTGGGTCCCTCTCTCCCCGAAACTAGGGTGTCCTCTGGCGCTGGAACTCATGAAACGCGCTCAAGCGTCGTGCATCGTCTGCTTTTGGGGATAGTTGAATCAGTGGCCCAATAGGAAGTGGTGCTGCTAGTGCCTCCGCTAGAAAGGGGACCTACACTGAGGTCTCATCTCTTAGTGGGCTATCAGAGCGTATGACTCTCAGGATCTACAGGGAGGCATCCTAAAAGAAATAGATGTGACATGGGAAAAAGATTATACCTGTTGAGATGACAAGGTTGAGATGACTTAAGAAAATATTTAAAGACACGCACACAAATAGTGTTTTTGAGCACTAAGTTGAAAATGAGTAGTCAAGGTCCTAGTGTATGGATACGTCGGCCGCCCACACCAACACTGGACTCCCTGATCAGAAAACCACACTTATTACCCTTAACACTATTGCTTCACTGAAAATAATGATCATATTTCTATGTTCTGCAGTAGAACTGACTTCACTGATACCAATACGTCACGGCGCATCCCCCAGGGCCCGTAGTGTGACAACCCCAATCCCGCCTTCCATTTCTAGGGTCTGGTGAGTAGCACCAATTGCTTAAATCTCTAATCATGGATGGAATTGCATTTATAATTGTAAAAAACCCATAAGAGTACATAACTAGAAGAAAAACACAAAATAAAATTGTATACAAAAGAAGTGCTGGAAAGTAAATGGGCCCTGAAATACATGCGCAATAGGAAAGTACAAGTTCAACTGAAAGAAAGTAAAACTGAAGAAATTTAAAGAAGCTATTAGGTCGTCCTCCATGGTTCCTACCTAAAGGGTTGGTACAGATGGCCTCCTCAGCACTGCACGTTCGTTCTTCCGCTTCATGTACAGTCACTCTGAGTTGTCTACCTCCAGGTACTATCCAGTCCCGCTACTCCCTGCCTCATTAAGTGTTGTCTATCATCTGCAACCAACACAACGAGGTGTGGGCATAACCCATGCAGTGGTGAGTATGACGATAGTCAGTAGGGACCTCGAGTCCCTCAAAGTCACACAAAATTCGACATGTATAAACCATAAAGTATGGTATCAGAGGATAACCATTAATTAGGTATATTACTATACATATACCTATGTTATATAGTAACCAATATCAGTCATGAGGAAAACCAAAAATTCATTTACTTAGCTCAAACCATTATTTCATTCTAGGCGGTAGTATCATGTAACAACCCCAATCACACAGTGGGAACCTCGACTGATGGTGTACTTATCCTCTATTGAGTACAATGGGCCTTCTATGTCACACCAAGGCACATCCCACTAACCATGGACTGCTAAGGTACTCCTCCTGTCGAGTTCCGTGGTTCTGCAGCGTCACACAGAGGCGCTCCCCACCACGGTTCTGCTGCGCTCACACATAGGCGCTCCCCCTCACAACGTACTGAGGTACTCCTCCTTTCGAATACCATGGGTCTTCCATGATAACATAGAGTCACTCCCCCCATGGGTCTGCAACGTCACACAGAGGCGCTTACCACTGGGCTAGTCGAGTCACATCGAGTCGAATCGGTCATGCAGTAATCAGGTTTTAGACTACTACTAGGTCTCTATACACCAACTACTCACCTCTAGAAATATCCACTCTACGATCTACTGGTCGATACTCAAACTATCACTAAGTCTCATTTATAAGTATCTCAATGGTCTGCCTCATCATTGGTTTCTCAATGCAACAGACGGTGCATCAATCAGTCACCCGGTTTGGGAGTTATTGGCATTTCCGTCCCAAGGGCCCGGTTGGATTTTAAGTTCAAACCAATCTAACTGTACCCCAACTATGTCCAAACCTCAAGTGGGGTATGAAAAATGTACCATCTTGTTCTATGTTTTCCGTCACCCCAGATGGTTCATCGATCCATCACATGTAGCCCATGTTATGGGTGAAATGGTGAAAACGAGCCAAAGAGGGTCTGGGACCAGTTCGCAGGTCTGACCTGGTCCGTGTGTCTGACTTGGCCTGATGTTCGCCTAACCCAAGGGCGTCCTGACTCAAGGGCGGCCCAGCCCGGTGTCCTGGTGTCCCGGCGACACGGCGGCTCGCGGGGTCAGCCTAAGCCGCGTCCAGGGGAAGCACGCACCCCCAGGACTCCCCAACGGTTGAACCATTCAGGTGGGGACCCAAAACAAGGCTAGGTGAAACCAGTCCGGCTCATGCGAGACCCAGCAGGGTCCCACTCCTCCCGGATCGGGGAGTGGCGAGCCACGCCGCACTGCTGGTGGCTGGCCATACACCGGCTGCCTCAGCTCCTCCGTCGTGGCCCGCCCTGGCCGCAGTCTTGCACTTCTGCGTGTTGCGATGATGCCACACTCGTCCTCCACACCCGTTTCCACTACGGCCCACCCTGACCACAACTCTCCTTCCACACGGAATGGCTATTCCATACCCTTTAGGCAGCCCAGTGTCCTTGACCCATGGTTTTATTCGCGACCGGCCCATCGCCGGCCGACGTTTCTCCTCTGTGGTCCACTCTTCCGGCGGCACCATTGTGGTGGACTCGTCATCAACAAATGAGGAGAAACGAAGGGGGACGGTCGAGCCATGTTCGTGCGGTACAAGCCCTCCATGTTATGGTGTTATCAATTGAAAAAACCCCATGAGTGAATGATGTAGAACCGAACAATTTGGAACTCAAATCACAAAAAAACCCATGCCTCATATTGTTGATCATTGACAATGTTGCGGAAAGTGAATGTCAATTCGTCGTTCGACATGTTTTTCATGTACTCCCAATTTAAAGCTCGTGCATCGGAATGTGACCGGGGTAGAAGACCGAGTAAGAAGCGTCGTCGGCGTTCATCGCGTTCTTCATTGGGAGGATAATTCTCCAAGGGTTATCCCAAGCCTCCTATGCTTTTCCATTTCTCTTCCAGTGAGGGTTGAAGTTCCAAATTAATATAATTGATTTTATTAACTTAACTCATAAAGTTGTCACATTTATTATGTTGGAGTGGGTACAATTAATTATGATGGAGTTGGAACAATTAATTTGGGAGGAGAGAAACCAATGGTCATCTCACATTCATGAGGGAGCTCTAGGTTTTAGAAGTCTGATGATCCCCACCTCATTAATTTCCAATTGGTGTTTAATCCTTAGGTGGGACCCACTACCATAACCTTTCATGGGAGGTTATGGTGTGGTGGCCCCCACCCCTAACCTTCTCTTAGTGGTTTTAACCACCATAAATAAAAATAAGTTAACACTTTATTTTTATTTTCTAAAAAACCTAAAAACTAACTTAAATTCTCGACCAACTGTCATTGAGGTGAAAGTCATCATTAGCGAATACCGGCACTGTGAGTTCACTGGTGACCTCATATTTCAATTTTGAGCACTAGTTCAAAAGATATAAAATCTCACTAAAATGTTTACTGATCATACCCGAACAGAACATCAGAAATTGATTCTGGCCACACCGAGCTCCAGAATCAAGCGCCGTAAATTTTCACGGACTCGTAAAATTCCCATGTATTTAAAAAAAAATCCCACAAAATTTCCAGGTCTTTAAAAAGATCCCTTTATAACTCTCTTCATCTTAGAAGCCTTACCTTATCCATAAAGAACTTAATGGAATCCTTTTGATTCAAACCAAAGGGAGTTACCCAATTTAAAGGTAACATCTCATTTTAAGTTCATTTATTTTATTATACTTCTCGAACCCCTATACTCTCTTTATTCCTTTAATTTATAAAAAAACTCGTATGATCAATAAAATAAGTTGTTTTTATGGGAACAATATTAACCGCACTTACACACACCTCCATATAATGGGTTTGGAACATTATATTTATGTGGACGGCGAACTACTTCCTCATAAAACGATGATTGTTCAAACCTCTACAACCACCTCTTATATTGGCCATTATAATGACACTGCAATTATATATCATATTAATGGTATTTATATTATCTATACGATAATGTAATCCTATTTTATATCATACCTTTGTTCTAATCATGTTATATATATATGATAATTTCATTTGAGGATGTGCGGACTACGACCCACTCAAAGTTATATGTTTCATTCATACCATATATAGAACATATAAATGATGGGTTTAATGAACTTATGTATCAAATATAAAATATTATATTATACTAGAATAATAATATAACTATGTATCAATTGTTTTTATTTCCTTTAAAAAAATTAAAATAGAAGTTGTGTTCATGCGTACGTACAGATTACCGTCTCCATGAACGTGATGACATTCATTCCCCATTACAATAATTCATGAATAATTTTCATTTTATTAATAAAAATAATATGAATGAACATAATATTGTTTTGTATATGAATCAAATAATTCCTATCCATAATAAAAAAAATTACGTAACAAAACATATAAAGGAAAATGATTCAGTTAACACCTGAATCAATGATACTACAAAAATATTATTAAAAATAAATATTATAAGATCATATATGAAATAATATTATAGTATTTGTTTCGTGTATAATTTAATTAAAATGTGTTAACTATTATAAACTAGATTAATATACCCTCGACCAAGAAAAAGTACAAGGAAGTGTTATTTCCTCAATCTCATTATAATTTAATAAAAATTATTCAATTATTGTGGTTCATTTTGATGATATTACTATTACAATGTAAATATTATAGATACATTTTCATTAAGATATTGGGTTTTTGAAAATGTTCATATAAGTATTTTTTGATATATCTAACATCATCATGGTTTGAATGCATGTTTGGATTGAAATTATAGATATAATTTTCCATTCATCATCATTATTTAAATTGAAGCATTGATGGTATGTTTTTATTATAAAACCTTATGGATAATTTTTTCATATATTAATTCATTATTTTACTCACTCCATACCTATTAATTCAAGAATTTTTAGATTCTATTATTCCATGTCTAGGAAAAGACAATGAACCACAAAAAGGTGTTGGGTGTTCCTCATTCATGTGACCTTTATTGGTGATGTGACTATAGGACCTAAAATACCTTCATCTTATAGGGATTATGAATATTTATATTTATTTATGTCATTTATTTTTTGGATTCATGTTTTACATTGATATATCTTTTTTAATTTTGTGGTATTTATATCCTTTATGATTTTGGCATAACAAATATTCGTTGTTTGATACTTCACTGATATATATTAATTCCACGTCTATCGGGATAAGTTGTTAATTATAAAAATTATAGATGTCCTAACTAAATTTTCTTGCCTATTGGGAGCTGGAAAACCCTTTCGGTCTTGTTGAGTCAGTTCAGGCACTAGTGTACCAAGGTACTAGAGCCAGTTCATTAAATTGGTAGAATAATTGAAAAAAATAAATTAATAATAATAATTTTTATATCACAAATAATGATACATAAAATATTCATATTAATAAAATTCTATATGAATCAGTTTTTTGTGAATTCATGAGTCATTAAATATTCTCCATGATAGAATAACATAGTCATAAGTATAAGTTTAAAACAATGGAACAAATATATTCTAAGAATAAAATTGTTAAAAAATCCACATATGTCAACACATTAGGTTATTATGAAACCAATGTTTTTCCAGATTTTTAGTTTCAAAAAATATAATAAATGAAAATTCATCATTATTTAATGACACATGAATCCTTAACTAAATAATGGGAGAGAGAAATAAGATCCCACTATTCATTATAAATACTAAGGTGTTCCAAATAAAATCAATCATCATAATTTTTTAAAGAACACATTATATGATAATGGGACTCATTATCACATCATAGGGAACACATGGAATGAATATGGGATTCATGTTCATTCAAATGTATATACATAAGGAAATAATTTACCATTTCTTCAATAATCATATCATGGTAATCCAATGGACTAAAATTTTATCTATATATATTCAGTAACAATATATATAAATATACATAAGTAGATATAATAAATATGTTGTTGTTTTCACTCTATAGAAAATGGATATATAGTTTATTCAATAATCACCATAATCATACTATGTATAGAATCTGGATAGACACTTCTCAATCAATGGAATCCAAAATAGGGTATTCACATAATAAATTAATTCAATAAACATTATGGTTATAAAATAAAGATAATTGGTCTATATAAAGGCATAAATAGGTCATTTCTCTAATATATATATATTGTTTCTTATTTTGGAGGATAACAAAAAAAATTATTTAGTATGTGAAGAATTATTTTCAAATAAAAATATAATTTTATTTAGAAATTCTTGAGGAAGAGAACCATTTCCCAATGAAAATAATTTTTTTAAAATCATATAATAATATTACAATAATTTCATTTCTAAAAATAAAATACATATAAATTAATATTTAATATTATTAAAAATACATTCATGTGAATAAAATTTAAATAAAATGAAATTTTATTTTTTTTTTTGAAAAAACTATGAATTATAATGTAACCTATTTCATTTGAAAATAAATCTAAAATAATAATAGAATGAAACGTTTTCAGATATATGGAAACATCACTTCACATGAAATTTATAAATATGTAGTGTTGAAAAGGGAATAGAGGTTTCACAGATAAAATAGAGTAGAATATAATAAATATATCCATGATATATATAAACATTCAATATTTTGAAGAACATTTAATGAAATCGGACATAATAAACTGGGAAAAAAATCTCAATTTGATATTTTTTTATGATAAGTAAGATTAACACGAGAATTATTCAATATTTTAGTTCTAAAAATGATATGAAAAATCTACCATTATGTAAAACATATAAAGGTTATAATTTATTGATTCACGAATAATATTTAATACAATAAAGGCTCTAATAGTATTTTTAAAAAAAAATTATCAATGATAATTTTTTTATGTTTTTTACATAGAATGAGAGTAAATAAAAGATATAATTTGGGAATGATATGATCAAATGATGCTTGAAAACTACTTTTATGTTGAAAATATTATGACCCAATATATAATAAATTTAGTAGATGAAACCTTTCAATATTAGGACCATTCAAGTAAATCCACTCGATGGAGATGATTTTAATTAAATAATTAAATAACATGAAAATTTTAACATATGGATAGAGAATTTAAGTTGTTTTTTAATACTCAATTCCAATGAAAACATCACATATAATAAGAAATATTTATCCTGATGTTAAATTTGTTACATGAAATGCTTTACCAAATTCAAAATATTTACTAATGTTCTTGATTCACTAGGGTAAGATAAATAACAATCGAAATTACTAATGTAATAATAAATTTAATATTTATGACATTATAAAAATATTATTTACAATTATTTTCTAAATGTATATTAGTTAGTTATTATCTATTTTATATATTGGGCATGAGTTATCTTGATCATTTTGGCAGGTATCATAATAAAATAGTTATTAATCATTAATCTCAAAAATATCATCATTACTAGATAATATAATGTACACAAATATATAAAATATTTTAATTTAAAATTATATTATATTATTCAATTAATTTATACTTATTTTTCATGAAAATGGAATTGATGATGACTTATTTTTGTAATTTTTTCTATCGATGATGATATTTTAGTAATATAATAAATAAATATTATAATCATTAATGATCCAAAAAATATTTTTTAATATAATGATATAATAATATATTTTTTAATTTCCCATAGTCATCTATGATATAGTAAAAAATCATGCAGTTTGTATGACTACAAAAAACAAGAACATATTAGATTTTGATGGCTGTGTATGGTTATGAAACAGTTGATTTTGAAATACTTTCATTATAATATAATATTAATGGTTTTATAGATATTATTTATGTTTGAAAGTATTATTTTATAATTATTGGATAATGAATTACAATAAACATGAAACATGAACAAATTTACTTTATGGAGGCGGTAGTACAGAAAATATATCGTCATCATTTTTATTTCCCATTGAAAGAGATAAAATGACTGTAAATTCAGGTATGTATATTCATATATATAGTTTAAGAATAAATAATTTTTACTAAATTAATATAATAAATCATATTTATAATAATGATACTGATTTTATTATATTACTTTGGCTAGTACATATTTTGATGAGATATTTTACGAATAAAACTCCAAAAGAAAGTAATACATACATCCATCACTTGAAAACCATTTCAATGATATAAATAGAATCGAATGAATTAGGATTTAATATAATGAACTTTGACATCATAACAGTAATGTGAATTCTATGAGGGTAAATGTTTTATGGGTTTTATTATATTTTATTTGATATGTGAATAATTAATATGGGTGAAGTGATCCACATTTATACTTGAGGAAAAGTGAACCATTTTGAACACCTTTTCATTTCCACAATGTAATGAAACTATTGAGATTCAGTATTTCAAAAAGAGATAAATAATTTATTTTGGTTGATATAAAGGTGATAATATATGAACCAATAATTTCTACAGATTTTTAATATATATTTTAATTCATTTACTATTATAATCATACATTTAACATTATTTTATTTTTTTGATGTAACCTGTTTTTAGGAAATTAGAAATATTTTTACTAAAAATATATATAGAACGACTATTAATTTTTTTTGTGATAAACATAAAATTAAATTAAATATATTATTATTAGAATATAAATATGTTAAAAATATCTTTTATATTAATAATATATATATATGTTAAAATATTTATAGAAAAATATTGTTTTAAACATTATGTGTTCAAAATCATATTTATAATTTATAACTCAAAAAGTATTCCTTAATATAAATATATAAGGGTTTGAAAATATAAGTTTTTTCAGGATTTGAAATATATTATTTTGATTACAAATATTAAAAATTAGCTAATGTCAATAAAATAATTTTTTATAAATTAATATTTTCACAATTATTAAATTTATTATCTCTAATATTATTATTTTACTTGAGTGAATTTAAAAGATATTTAAATTATTAAATAACATAAAAATACTTATTAGATATATGAAATATAATTTATATGTTTTTTTTAAATTCTTGAAACTTATTTGGAATAAAATTTAGTAAAATCACTATTATGAGAAAAAAAATTCTATAGTTTCTCAAATATCTAAATATATATTTTCAGATAAAATTTTCATAAAAGCATATATTCCATTCATGTATATGTCATAAATGTAATAGTTTTAATAAAATTAGTTTTTTTACTAATCCCAAAAAATATTGTTCAATATTGAAAATTAATGAAGATTCATGAAAAGACATTTATAAAATGATGAAATCCACAATGGAGGAAACAATTTCAATATAGATTTATAATATTTAATTATTTAACATTTATAAAAAATTACAACGTTTAGAGGAATAGATTTATTAAAAAAATCCCTTTCAAGAATTATTTATTTTTAATCATATTATGAAATATTTATTAATATATCGTTATATTTTTCACTACAATACCTATTGTTTTTAAAATTTTATAATCAACCCAATCATCAAACAATGGGAAATGTGTTACAAAACATCAAGGTAATGTTTGATATATCTACTACATAGCTATGACATCTCTGATAGTACACACATGAACTCTAGGAGAAGGGTCATTGAAGTTAAGAGGACCTCATTATTCATTGTTGGCATTTGTTCACTATATCCTAATAGATTTTATTTTACGATTACAAATAAAACATTTTAGTTTTAACTGATAATTGCTCTATCCTGATTAATAACATGAATGGAACTAATTAAAGATGAATCATTTTTCTGTATCATAATAACCCTGTGAACTAGAATAAAGTTCTTATGAACCATGATTCCCTTGATATAATTTTATGGTGGCCCAACTATTTCATTTTGGATACCCAATACATTAAACCCATATCTATTTTATTTTGATTTATTCTTTTCTATTGAAATTTCATATATATCTTTTCTATTAATTAGGATGTGATTAGTAGTTTATATAGGGGTACATATTTTGAGAATGGTTTTTTAAATCTAGGTAGTCTTTCGTAGAAAACCGTGGTGTTTTTTGGATTGAGAGAGTTCGTGGAATATTGTTTGCAAATAGATAGATATATCTATGATACATTATCTAAGAAACTCTATCATGTAGAATAGAAAAAAACACCAGTAGATAAGGGTTTAGAAAACCATGCCACTAAACTTTGTAGATACCCTATCGAGGTATTGTCCCATGGATGGTTTATGAAAATTTTGGTAACATTCAACTGAACTATAAGAATTAAATCTATTAATACAGAATTTTTTATTTTATCCTAAAACCACACCAAAAACCTTAATGATTTAAAAAACTATGGCTATAAAATCAAGGTTCTCCAATGGTTGATCAATGATATTCTTCTCACATAAAAAAATGATTTTATAGTGGAACCTAAGGATTTTTCAATTAATAAATCAACTTAAAATGTTATTAGCCAATAATTCATTATGTTTATTGAATAAAAATATCAATATAATAGAGGAAATGATAGATCTATGAAATCATGGATAAAAAAATAAATAATTTTGTGATATAATGAAATATTCTTTATTCGCCTACAAATTGGAATCCAAAAAATAATAATTATTGTCTTCCCACAAATGATTGATGACCATTTAGAATTAGTGGTTCATATTAGGTAAAACTAATAAAATTCATCCCATTATCATGTAATTGTTATAGAATCATCATGTTCAAATACTAATGTGATGATTTAGATTTAATTATATTAATTATTATTATGGGGATTCGTTTGGGTGACAATTATTACTATTTTTCACTGATCCCACTTAGGTAGGGAGTATATACATTTTATGGATATTTATTATTTTATTTCTAGGACCAGTGACTTCATGTGTGGGTAGTGATGAGACCAGTGCTTCATAATACTCTCATTTGGTTGTATGTGTGCCTCTCTAAACCCTTTTTTTGTTGTTAATTGATTTGGGTGGTGTCTATCCAGTGAGACTATTCATTAAATATGATTCTTATTAGTTTCAATATTTTTTTATACATATACATGTACAGTGCCAATGTAAATGGTTTCTCAACTATTTCACTTATAACAGGGTCTGTACAATCATTGTGATTGGATATTTGTGATTTAACAATTGAACATGATTTGAGAAATATGAATTCCCCCTATATGAATATTGTGTTGAAATTTTTGGAATATAATTCTCACAGGCACTAGATATTGGATTAAAATATTTGAAATATGGATTAACCTCTATCGGTATATTGGGTGGAAATTTATAAATTTGGATTTCCCAGGAGAAAGGAATTAGTTCAAATCAATGATCCCTTCAAACTAAATATTTCATTAGAAATGGAGATAGATAATTTCCATAATGTCCAACCTCCAGTTAGCCCCAGGCTGGTGACTGACAGTGAGGTTATACAAATATCACACTATGGGATACGATACCTTATAAAAATGAAACTTGATTGCGAGATATTATATAATCACTAAAAACCCTCAGAAGAATATATAATGATAAATAAAAAACCGACCCAAAATACCTGAATAAATTAAACTAATAAATACAAAATATCTTAAATAAATACCAAAATGATAGTTCTATAGTATTTACTCAACAGAAACTCCAACATAGCTAGTAATGTCCATAATGGCCTCCCATTTCCTCCTAGAAATCCAAAATTAGTTTATATACATTTTGTGATCATAATATTTATAATTAGTAGGGACCCAACAAAAGACTCATACAGGCATGTGAAAAGAGCATCATAATGTGATACTCGACAAATAGGAAAAACAACAAGCACCTATACCTAAAATCTAACATAACCCATCCTAACAATGGATGACTTTCCAAATCACCAATCCAATATATTAATATAATATTGAGATCATAAGAAATAAAGAATCCCCATCGTCTTTTCCAAACTCTTTTTATGACCTCATTCCCTAACATCGAATGCCCAATTCTCTCAACACATCCAAAAATATCAGTCACATACTTCCCCATGAACCATTAGACACACATTACATCACATCATAAAGACACATTAATCAACACATAAAAACTCATCTTGAAGAAACTTGCGACCAAAAATCACATATCGACCTAGTGACACCTAGGACGACACATTATAGCTCATTCCAATGAAACAAGGGGATACAATTCATAGCTCAAGGAAGAGTAGGGAAGAGGGGGTAGCCAGCCATAAATATTTACACCATCCTAGATTCTAAGAAAAATCCTCGAACATAAATCATCTAGTATTTGGTAAGGTTATCCAACTATGGTGGGACACATATAAAATAACATAAACATACAAATACATAGATATCATAAAATACCTATCATATTGTTTGACATCACCATGAATATCTCACTCTAAATTACCATCAAACAAAACAAATCAACCAACCCAACTACAACAAAAAATATATTCCAAAAACCACACTACGGAAACACAATTCAGAAAACATTTTCTACTTTTAACATACAATTTTATCTACATTTATTTATTATACTATTTATTTCAAATTAAAAAAAATCATTCATTAAATTACATCTAACAATTTATCACATATCAATTAAACTAATTAAATTCAATTACCAATTTATTCATTTAATTTAATATCATAATTAATTCCACTATTATCTAACCAACTAAAATAATTACACCACACAACCACTATTGTACACATCAACTTACAAAGTACCCAAAATTAATCATCTTTTTCCCATCACATATTCCAATACATATCACCACACAAAAAACATAAATCTCATTTTCTACAAATGAAAACTACTAAACATAAAAACAACTACACCACCACTACTATTCCATATCCACCACACAACTACCATAGTGCCAGAACCACTATAAAACAACCTTTGTACCACAACCACTATGTTACATTGAAAAACTTCCTAAAATATAAATTTTCTCATAGAAAATATATTATAAAAAACGAATACATCAATTTACCACACAATAAAAAAATACATTCACTTCTCTTACAAAACATCAACCAATAAACAAAATAAGAACCAAAACTAGTACAATTACATAGAAAAAAAACACATACAAACATCACAATTATTCTGGTGATTTATTGCATTACTTTTTTTATAATATCATCGATATCATCTCACATACCAGATATCCATGGGAAACTAAATATTAGACAAATATATGGTCCTTTACATTTAATTCTAGTGTAACAAAAAAATGTAAAGGGTCACAAATTTCATTCCAATTTTTACATCGATTTTGTTTATATGTTCTTCTCAATTAATGAAAAAATTTCATTACAATGAATCGGTCACCATAACATAACTACTAAAATTAAATCTAAGAATCAAAGTAATAGTATTTTAATAATTATATATAGGAATGCATAATAACATAAAAAACTAATAAAAAATAGAAAATCATGAAATAACACCCAATTACCTTCAATTTTAAACATTCTAACTAATTATATCATTATGATAACTCATACTATCCATCAACAGAAACAAAAAATAATTAAATTCCAAACCATGTCATGTATAAATCATGAAAATGAGGATATAAGACCAAAATGAGGATTTTTGAACTTATTGCATATTGTTGGGTGAAGAAGAAAATACCTAGGAACAACCAAAACGCTAGTAACATTGTGTTCAACCTACACCGATTCTAAAGAACATAAAAAACCGGACATGTCACATAAACCAAACTAAACATCACCACCATATAAAACTATGAATATTAACATAGGGAAATGATAGATAATGAGATGATAACTCACCAATGTTCAAATAATGGATGAAAATATTCTAATATGGGAAGCTAGATACAAATATTCAATTATGGAATCCAAAAAAAAGATAGGATAGTAGGAATCCTGTAATAATAGTGATATTAATAGTTTTGAGGAAAACATGACTGCTATATACCCATATAATCAAAATTCATATGGGAATTACTTTTTGTGTAATCCCCTTCAATGTATTTTAATCCCTAGGTTTTGATCTCTCAAATAAAAATAATATCCATTTTTATATTTAACCCCTATAATTTATGCATCATTAACCGAATTTGTACAAGTTATGAAATAAACATTGTAACAACCTGAAAATTCATTAATGAAAATTCTTCTTGGTCTAGTTAAATTTCTTCCTACGGTTAGGTTAAACACATGCACTTATTTGGTTTTATGTTTTGGATTTTAATATAACTTTAAGAATAGTTACTGTTTCTAATATAGTAGTAGAGTAGTGATCACATGATTAGTATAAATATAAGGTGTTAACAAATCCAATTTTCTCAGACAAAGGAAATGATGGCCTCATCCAGTATACCTTCCCCGTATGAAGCCCAAATGTCCGAGCTCGGAAAGGAGGTTTCATATTTGGGCTTCCATCTTGACCAATCCCAAGACAAGCATGAATACATTAAGCTCGAGCAGGACTCCCTATGAGAGAAGTAGATGTTGATAAAGTTTCAACTCGAGAAATGTTATCTGAGCCACCCCAAGAGGCTGTCACCATCACGCACCTTACCCTAGGATGTTATTTAGGTGTTTTAAGGGGTTATTTAACAAGACCACATTATTATGATTATGTACATTATTTTTTTATATAATAATGAATACATATTCATTTTTTTATTGTTACTTCATAAATTGTTTTTAATGATCAAAGAGTATTTTTAGTTAATAATCATCAATGAAATCTATTTATATGAATTAATGGAGTTTTTAATTTAATAATATTTCAAATAAGATATTATAATTAATTTTTTTATTTAACATAAATTATCTTATAATTTTATGAATGTCATTGTAAATTCTATTTAGGTTTGAAAGCCATTTTTGTCAAATTAAGGAATTTTTGATAAATAATAGTTTTCTTTAAAGTGAAAATTAAAATATTTATAAAATTATTTTGAAAAAATGGATATTATTTCTGGTACCAGGACGTTGAAATTATCGAATGGTGAAAATATCAATTTTTTTGAGACAATCGAATTTCTAGGTGAAAATTAAATATCGCTTAAATATATAACCTCATCAATGACATCATAATTACCCAATAGAGATTTAATAAAATTGAATAAACATTATGTTCGGAGAATACATGTTTTAAAATTAAAATAATTCTATTTTGTATTTTTTTGATTTCTTTTACCAAGCATTAGTGGATCCTTCAAGACTTATAAATCATTTTTTCTTTCTAAATTTCTTTCCTTGAGAGTGTGACTCTACTCCACATAAGAAATAGTATTATTTTTAATATTATTTTCTATTGGACATAATTTTTTTTCCACTACCCATTAGAAAAAACAATTTTAAAAAACCATGCACTGGTTTGTGGTTTTGATTAGTTTATTGGGTGGTGTCACAAACGTAAATAATAAAGAATTCCCTCTCCTTTCTTATATAATGCAACCAATGAAACCACTTCATATTCACTCAAATACTTTGGATTTTGACCAAACCATACCCTCTCCTCTATAGATTCCTCCCAAGGTTCCCCAAGTACCAGAGAATCCACTCTGAAGCCTCTCCCATGCCTTTGGGATCACACTTCCATGTAAGGGATTTTTTCGTTTCTAATTTTTAACTGAATTTCATTAAGTTGTTATGCCCTTTGTATTCAATTATAAATATAGGGGTATGATTTCTAACATTCCCCATATATCCCTATTTATTTTTTGATGATTTGAGACCCTTTTTCACTCATTAATTCCTCCCATGTACACACGTTACCATGCTGAAACTCCATGAGAGATTACTCTTTCTACTTTTACGTCCAAGTAATTATTTTTTATTTTTCATCTAAATTCCATTACATTTTTTTGTTACATGTATCTATATGACCCCCATACTATCCATTTAATGTACATATTATGAGATATCATTTTCTATTTCATCAACCATTTTCATTAATCTCTATGTCACACTATTATGCTGCTAAAAATGTACCACGTTTTTTCCAAACAAAGATCATTGTGTATTGAGTACCATACCCATGTCTCTATCGATGATATTCACCTTTAATAACATATACATATTTAATTGTACTTTCATGTATTAATTCAAAATTACTTAATTTTTGAATAAATTATGATGTTTATTGATTCCATGTTATATGATCCATGTGTCATACTTATGCATGAAATAAAATGTTTAAGAAGGGTGCGTCCTGATAGAGCTCCAATGCATTGGGTAAAGTATAGTATCATGAAACATTATGTTCAATGACGGTTGACTCATGCTAATTCAATTGCAATGATGGTTTACTCATGCATCACGTGCAATGAGGGTTTACACATGGTCCATGTGCAATGAGCCTTGGCTCATGCAAATTCCATGTTATGTGTTGATTACACATTTCAATGTTATAATTTTCATGCTAATGCCTTTAGAATTAGGTTTCTCTTGTGATGCATTGATATGCCTATTTACGAACATTTATTTTATTCCTCATGTTATTCCATGTTTATTCTTTTATTGGACATTATATCTCCCCTTTTTCGAATGCATGTCCCCAGGTTATCTCATTCAATGTTATGTATGAGGAAATGTAGTTGTCATGTAAAAAACGTTTTCAATAATGATAGTGTGTCTTTTATTCTCTAAACTGTTACGTAATGTTCCTAAGCCCTAAATACCATAGACCTCTCGATATTATATGTTGTATGAAGTGAATAGTTTATGTAATTAATTACGTTTAAGTTTGTAATAAATATCAGGGTTGTTATAGTTGGTATCAGAGGATATATTTAGTTATTTTTTGGATTACGATTATAAAACCCTAGTGAATCCTTAGAGACAAAAATAATTATTATAAAAACATCCCTATGTTTTGGTGAGTATTGAGTAAATGTTTTTTCATGAAAATACATCCCTTTTTGGATACGAGCATATAGAGGCGGCACTGGAACATATGTATCATAGGGGTAAAACTCGAAAACACCACTTTGAACTAGACTCGAACAGGAACTGGTCCACAACAAAGGGACTTGCTGCATTATTGGGTATGACAATTCTGGGGAATATGCTTTGGTAAATTTACAAGCATAGTATAATCCATTATTAAGGGACTTAAAAAAATTTCCAACAAAATATATGTTAGGAAGTAGACCATAGATAACATATACTTAAGCCCATAGATTCATAAGTTATTGAAATAAAATCTATTTATAAGTCATCTGTTTTTTTATTTGGATTACCCTTTATGTGTTACCCATAACATTCCTCTTATTCTATCCAATTGATGGTAATAGGAGGACTCAAGCTAACAACCGATTAAAGATCAATGCAATGATTTTTCTAATGAGATCCCCAATCCGATGGGAGCAAGAATCACGAGATTTGTCACGTTACCCTCTCAATAAACTCATGACTTTAATAGAAATATGTTTCATGAGGAATGATCGTCCCCCCCCCCTCCCGAAGAAATAATATGTCACAATTGAGAGCATCATGAGACAAAGGCCTCCCTCTTTTAATGGCTCATATGATCCCTCAATCACTGAACAATGAATCAAATCCATTGAAAAGATCTTCTCCATCCTTCAGTGTTCCGAAAAAGAGAAGATTCTATGGGTAGATTATCGTATGGAGTTCGAAGCTAGTCAATGGAGGAAATTAATAAAAAATACGATGCCTGAGGAGGATATTGAGGCGTTGGAATGGAAGGATTTACAGAAGAGGTTTTTTGATAAATATTTTCTGTTCCACCTCTGATATATTATGGAATGGGAATTCTATGCACTTAATAAAAATGATGAAAAATCTATCGGGTCATACGAGTCAAACATAAAAAGGCTTTCACGATATGCATCCAGCGTTTTCATTACCCCAGAATGCAAGGATGACTGCTTCTTTGGTGGGATGAAACCTAGTTGGTGGAAAGACTTGGAGATCTGTGACTTCGACAGCAATGAGGAAATTGTCCAATGTTCCCTCAGGATTAAAATGGAGATCGAGGAATATCAGGGGTATCATGGGGATAATAATAGGAAGGGGGACTTCCATTCTCACGGTCCGATGGAAAAATCCAACAGTGCTAAGAAGATCCAGCACCCCAGCTACCATAGGTGCGGAAAGAAGAAACTGGGAAATTTACTAAAGGGGATGAGGAAATGCTTTAGGTGTGGAAGTGAAGGGAACCTACCTGTTAATGACAGGAAAGAAAAACCATCAACTAAAATAGAGGAGAGGAATGCTCCGTTAAAACATTAACGTGTTGTTCAATGATATAACTTCAAAGAACTATGGCCTCTTGAACAGCAGTGCCGTAAGCCAAGGGTTTTCGGAGGAAACTAAAAACATTCAACATATCGAGGGAGAGCCTTTTTCATCACTACTGCCGAAGTGAACCCTGAAAATGAAGTGGTGACATATACGCTTTTATTCATTCATGAATAGGGATCATAATTTTTGATTCAGGTTCTACGTATTCTTTTATATCTCCAATGTTTTGTAGAACAATACCAACATGACAAAAAATCATGGAAGTGAAGATGTCATTGGGTACATCAAAAGGGGAAATCATTTCCTCTCATGAATATAACTCCACCCCTTTCATAATCTGTGGATTGATAATCCTAGTGAACCAAATCATACATTATATGATGTAATATGATAAAATTCTTGGCACGTATTTGATTTTATTATATAGATCCATCATAAATTGTTGTGAGAGAGAAATCACTATCCATGAAGATAATCAACCCACGATTTTGTACACATGCAAGGATGAAGATGATTCATGTTTATCTCCATCATCTAAAGCGTGGATATTACTACCCAATGAGCATGCATTTCTAGCTCAAATTATTTTTTCTAAGGAGGATAGCATCCTTAAAGACATGCCTATTATGAGGGAATTCATGGAAGTGGTTCCTAATGAATTTCCTAGTCTTTGTCCTAGAAGAGATGTTGAATTCTCAAGAGATCTTATAACTGGGGTGTTGCCAATATACAAGACATCATATAGAATGAATGTTGTAGAGTTTTATGAGCTAAATAAAAAACTACAGGAGAATATGGATAAACAGTTTATACGCCCATGTTCTCCACCATGGGGTGCACCAGTCCTCTTCATCAAGAAGAAGGATGGGTCAATATTCTTTGAATCGATTATCGTGAGCTTAACAAAATAACGATAAATAACAACTATCATATCCCATGAATTTATGACTTGTTCAATTAGCTTCATGGATCAAAATACTTATCCAATGTAGATTTGTAGTCGGGATATTATAAAGTGAGGGTGAAGAAGGAAGATATCCCCAAGACTTCTTTTCGTACAAGATACGAGCACTATGAATTAATAGTAATGCCTTTAAGACTCACTAATTCTCTATCAATCTTCATCGAAATGATGAATAGTGTCATGAAATATTACCTTGAAAATTTTGTTGTATTCTTTAGAGATGATATTCTAATAGACACCAAAACCAAGGAGTAATATGAGGATCATCGAAGAACTGAACTAAAGACCTTGAGAAAGAATAATCTCTATGAAAAATAGATCAAGTGTGAGTTCATGTTAAAGGAAATCTCATTCATGGGACATATCATCACAAGTAATGGCATATCTATGGATCCCTTCATGATAGCTGCAATTTAGGGATGGACAAGGCCAACATTGGTAACAGATATCTGTAGATTCTTGGTGTTAGTTGGATATATTAATTGATTTGTGAGAAATTTCTCACGATGGTCCAACCCTTTTTCCAAGCTAACTCGAAAAGAGGTATTGTTTGCATTGAGTGATTAATGTGAAGAAATATTCAAGGAGTTGAAAAGTAGGCTTATCACTGTGCCCGTGATCATTTTACGCACTAGTGGAGAAAATTTTCTGGTATTTAGTGATGCTTTGAAGAAGGGAACGGGTTGTATGTTGATGGAAAATAAAAAATTCATTGACTTTGATTCAAAGAAATCGACTGTTCGTGAGAGGAATTATCCAAAAAATGATTTTGAGTTGGCTGGGGTGATCATATCTTTAAAATTTAGAGGCATTATCTATTTGGGGAGAAGTGTGAAATATATACGGACCCTAGAAGCCTCAAGTATATATTCACACAGATAGTGTTGAAAATACACCAATGAAGATGGTTTGAGCTAAACAAAGACAATGACTTCTCAATACACTACCACCCTGGGAAAGCGAACAAGGTGGTGGATTGACTTAGTAGAAAGGACGCATCGATTTTATCACTGATGATAATTGAGTTGGATCCAACCTACTTATAAATGACGAAGAAGGACATGGGAATCATAAAAAATGGAACATCATCAATCCTTTGACAAATTATTGCTCAACCGAATATTTTGGAAATGATATAGGATGATCAAAAGGATGATGTGGGAAGTCAGAAGAATGGTGATGCTATCAAGAAAGGGAAATCCTCGGTGTTCAATGTTAATGAAGAATGAATTTTGAGATTTGGGAATAGACAATGTGTTTCATCATGTCCGGAGTTGATGAAGGAACTTTTTGATGAAGCACATAGTTAAAATTTCTCTATTAACCCATGAAACAAAACGATGTATTGAGATATACAAGAGAATTATTAGTTGTATTATATAAGGGAAGAGATTGCTGAGTATACATCAATGTTATTGTTTTTCAGAATTTGATATAAGTGATGCATATGTATATGGGGATGATGCAACCATTTCCCATACCAGCTTGGAAATGGGAGAACAACACCATGGACTTTTTCACAGGACTTCTAAAGACATCAAATGGAAACTATGCAATTTGGGTTGTTGTGGATCTTCTTACAAAGTCTGCACACTTCATCACAATTCAGGAAGATTTATAAATGGATCAACATGCATAGATAAATATCTGGGATGTGGTTATGTATCATACATTACCACTATCAATTAAATATGATCGAGATCCAAGATTAACCTCTATGTTTTGGAAGTGTCTTCAATGTGCTCTAGATACTGAGCTAAACTTCTGTACAATTTATCATCCTCAAACTGATATCCAATCTGAGCGGACTATCCAAATACATAGGGAAATGTGGAGAGTGTGCTCAATGAACCTGAAAGGACAATGGGATAAAAATATTCCAGTGGTTGAGTTCTCTTATAACAACTGTTTCCACTCAAGAATCCAAATGAAACCATATGAAGCCATGTATAGGAAGAGGTGTATAAAACCATCATATTTGTATGAAGTCAGTGAGAATAAGTTGATAGGACCAGAAATTTTCGAAGAAATTGGTGAGAAGGTGAAACCCATTTAGCAGCATATCAAGGTAGCCCAGAGTAGAATGAAGTGTTTTGTAGATAACCATTGACGAGACCTTGAGTTTAAAGTTGGAGACACTGTATTTCAATGCATATCTCCATAGATGAAGTTCATGCAATTTGGAATGAAAGGGATGTTAAGTCCTAAGTACATCGGGAACTTCAAGATTATTGACCGTGTTGGGGATGTGTCCTATCAACTATTACTTCCACATACCATGGCCAAAGTTCATGATTTCATTCATGCATCCCTCTTAAGGGAGTACATAAAAAACCCTTCACATGTACTCTATTTAGTGGTAGTATAGTTAGAGGATGATATTTTCCAAGGAAGAGAAACTAGTGATGATATTAGATCATAGTGAAATGACATTGAAATAATACAATACCTCTCATGAAGGTGTTGTGGCGTAACTACATGTTTGAAGAACCGACATTAGAATTAGAGGAAGTAATGAACTTAAGTTACCCAAATCTATTTTAGTGTAGTAAAAGGAAATTTTTAGGGGGACATTATTATAAGGGGGGAAGATTGTAACAACCCAAAAACTAATTAATGAAATTTCCTCTTAATATATTTAAATGTATTCTTATGGTTATGTAAAACGTATGCAATTATTTTTTTTATGTATTGGATTTTAAAATACCATTAAGAATTGTGACTGTTGCTAAATATAGGGCTTTAAAAAATCCATTTTACTCAGAAAAAGGAAGTGATGGCCTCATCCAGTAGACTTTCCCAATACGAAGCCCATTTGTCGGGGCTCGGAAAGGAGTTTTCGTCTTTATTATTTTCTCATGACCAATCCCATGCCGATATATAATATTTTAGGCTCACGCGAAACCGCCTACGAGAGACGTGGAAGTTGATAGAGATTACCACTCAAGGAATGTTATCCGAGCCACCTCAACAGTTTGTCACCATCACACACCTTAGCCTAAGATCATAGGAAGGTGTTTAAAGGGGTTATGTAACATTACCCTATTACAATGATTATGTACATTATTTTCTGTATATAAAAAAGAATATAATTTCATTTTATTTTTGTAACATTGTAATTTTTTTTAAAATTGAAATAGTTGTTTTCGTTAATATAAAATTATGAAATATATTTTTTGGAATTAATGGATTTTTTAATTAAATAAAATTTAAAATAAACTATTATTATTAAATTACTTTTTATTAAATAATAATGATCATATAATTTTATGAATTCAACTAAAATTTTTATTAAGGTTTGAAAGCCATTTTTTGTCAAAACCCTTGAATTTATGATAAGTATTGGTTTGTATTATAAAGGTGAATATTAAAATATTTGTAATATTATTAGATAAAATGAATATTATTTCTTGAATTAGGACATCGATATTATCCATGGGTGATGTTTTCAAAATTTTCAGAGACATTTGAATTTTTGGGTAGAAATTAAATACCGTTTAAATATATAATGTGTTTATGACATCATAATGACCCAATAGTGATGTAATAAAATATAATAAACATTTGTTTCGGACTATGAATGTATTAAAATTAATATAAATTGATTTTTGGTTGGATTGATTCATTTTACCAAGTAACACAGGACCCTTCAAGACATAAAAAACATTATGTCTTTTTAAATTGTTTTCCTTGAGAGTGTGACTAAACATCACATAAGAAGCCCTATTATTTTATGAAGTTCATACATTGGATTATAAAATAATTTCCTCCACTCAACATTGGAAAAACACTTTGGCAAAAACCATGTTCTGGTTTTTAGATTTGATTAGATTAATCTGTGGTGTCCCAAACCTAAATAATAATGAATTCCATCTTCTTTCCTATATAAACCCACCCAAGATCCCACATCCTCTTTGCTCAATGACTTTGGAGTTAGACCAACCCCTTAATTTCCCTATATATAATACTTCCAAGGTGTCCCGAGCTAAAACTAAACCTCTCTAAAGCCTCTCCCAAGCCATTGGGATCACACATCCAAGTAAGGGATTTCATCATTCATCATTTTTGTCCAATTTTCATTAAGTTCTTATGCCCTTTTGTTTTAAATTAAAAATATTGGGTTATGATTTAAACCCTCATCCATACATCACTATTTATGTTTTTATAATTGGATACCCCTTTATATCCCATTATTGCTTCCCATGTACACCTGTTACCATGCTGAAATTCTGTGAGTGATTTGTCTCTCCTCTTTTACATCTATGAAATTTTTTGTATTGTGAAAATAAATTCCATTGCGTTTGTTGGGACATTTATCTATATTAACACATACAGTAAATTTAATGTACGTAAGATGATACACCCATATCTATCTCATCAACCATTTTCATGAATCATTATGTCACGCTGTTATGCTTCTGAAATTGCACCGCGTTTTTTCCATGCCAAGATTCTTGTGTAGTGAATTCCATACCCATGTTTCTATCATTGGTATTAACTTTTATGCACAAATACATATTGAAATTTAATTTAATGTATTTATTCCACATTAAATAATCATGGAATAACTTATGATGTTGATTCATTCACCATTATATGATTCATGTGGCACACTTATGCGGGAAATTAAATGTTTAATAAGGGTGTGTTCGGATAGGACTCCAATGAATTTTGTGAAGCATAGTATCCCGATACCCAATGTGCAATGAGTTTTGACTCATTCTAATTCAAGTGAAATGAGGTTTTACTCATGCTTCATGTGAAATGAGGGTTTACATATTCTCTATGGGCAATGAGCCTTGGCTCATGCTAATTCGATGTTAAGTGTTGTTGCCACATTTCTATGTTATGATTATCATGCATTATCATGCCTTTATATTTATGTTTCTCTTGTCCTACATTTATATGAATATTGACTAATATTTATTTTATTAATCATGTTATTCTATGTTTATTACCTTACTAGTATTTATAGATTCCCTTTTTCTAATGCATGTCCTCGGGTTTTCCCATGAAATGGTAAGTACAAGGGAATGTAGTGGTCATGTAAAGGAAGTTTTCAATAATGATTTTGTGTGTTTTATGTTATAAGATATTATGTAATGTTCATAAGCCCCAATTACACTTGACCTCTTGATCTTCTATGTTGTGTCAATGGATTATTTTTGGTAATAAATAATGTTTATGTGTGTAATTAAGAGTAGGGTTGTTATAAACCTTCCAATCATTTATAATTTACATGACATTTATTTCATCATATTTCTTATTTTAAAAGACAAACTACTCCATTACATAACTGAGTATCCAAAAATAACTTATAAAAAAACTAAAAATGTAACAGATTGATTGGACATGGTCTATCACAATCAACATGTGTACATAGTGACCTTATCACCCAAACATTATAAAAGTGTTAAATTTTATTTATTGTTGTGTTGGACATAAAACAACAAGTGTAGAAGTCAACATAACATCATGAGACATTAAAATATATTTAATATTTATATAAATAAAATTTGTGATATATCTTATTGTGCATGACACAACGAGTTAGATTGTGTTTCATACAACAACTTTAATGGATATCTTGTGTTAAATAGAAGAAATAGTTCTACCAAATACTATTAATATTATTATGTAAATGAAAATTATTTATCGTATTTTAAATTGGATGTAATTAATATGATAATGTAATATATAAAAATAAATTTTAAAAAAACATAACATGAATTCATTGGTTTCCACTTAAATTTAATGGAAAATAAAAACCAATGAAAGATAAATGAAATTTTTTTATTAAAAAGTTATCTTAGGATTACAAAGACATTTTATTCTAAATAAAAAAAATAATTATTATTATTTAATGATTTTAAGGATATATATATATATATATCATATATTCAATTAAATATCTTTTAAATTCATCTAGTAGATTTTATAGTCATAAGATAAGATCAAACCCAATTTCTACTAAATGATGAAATTTTCAAAGGTGTTTTCTATCTTTGAATGAAATGCATGTTTTTTAACTAAATTTGGGAAACATTATATTTTTTTTGAAAATAACATAATTATTTAATTCATAATTTCCAAATTATCTTATGGTGATTTTTTTACTAAGAAGTTTCTTTATTTGATGAATAGTGAAAAATATTAAATTTTAATTGAAAACAACATTTCATCTAAATAATTTATAATTTTATGTTATATATTAAATAGGTATTGATGTAAAATTATATAAATTAACCATATATGAATATTTTATATGTAATTCTAATATTTTTAATATTTAATTTAAATATTAAAACATGCTCAACTGTTGTTAATTTTTACATTAAAAAATCACTTTCTCGTCTTGTTTGTGAGATTAATATTAAATTAATTTTTTCCAGTACTACAAATATAATTTTTTAAAAAAAATAAAATTTTGAATTAGATTTATTTATAATTTATGAGGATGTAATCATAATTTTTTACCAATATTTTTAGTAAAAAATGTTAAAAATAATTACAAAAATTTGGGAAATAACGAGTTTAGTTAGTGATTTAATATAGAATAGATGGTTTAAAAAGGACGAAAAAACATCCTCCAACAACTTTATTTTTCATATTTATACTTTTATGTCCTTTTTATCAAATTATATTGTTATTTGGGACACAATTCAAAGAAATAGACCCATAAAATATGTTATGTACAGAAAAATGAAAAACAAGACTATTTTCATACATTTAACCTCTATAATTTTTTTTGAAAATGGGAAAAAACTACACAGGGAAAATAATAAATATTATTTTGATATAAAAATAATTTTTTTAAAAACCTAAAAATTTATTATTTATTTTCATAGATGAGGTAGTTTTTTAATATTCTTATGAAACACAAACTTATTACTTTTTTTGATAAAAAATAAATAAAATAATTGATTCTAAATATCATAAAAGTGAAGTATATTTAATGAATTATTATATTCCATTATGTTGGTAGATGAATATATCATATTAAAAATAATTAAAATTAATATATTTAGATTAAATAAATTAATTTATAATTATATATTGAAATTATTTTAATAATGCAGAAATTGACAGTATAGATATTTTATAATAAATGATATTTTAATAATTTATATAAAATTATTAAAATTCCTACATACTGTAAATTTACTTCTAAATTTAAATAAATATTAAATATGTTTCCTTAATGGATAAATTTAGTATTTATATAATCTATATCGATTATGTAATCATAATAACATGTTTAGCTTAAATACACTATAAGGGATGTCTTTGCATGTTTCATGTGCTTGGGTTAAAATTAATTTAAAACAAAAAATGTAATTTTATAAAATATTATATAAAATAGTATAGAATAATTTTATTTATATTTTATTATTAATACTAGTTTAATTTAATCTTTTGGATAAAATATATTAGTTAGAAAACCAATTAACATGATAAAAGAAGCAATAATTGAAAAATAAGTAATGTTATGAGTTAAAAAACAAAATGATTAAAAAATTGTCATATTTTATGTAATAGGTTTTTATTGCACAAATAATCCCTATACCCAATTATTTATAAATCTTGTAGTCACTTTAGGAAATAATTACCTCTTAATAGTGAATACCTTTTATTATTTACATTAACACAACTATTCATCAAATATAAAAAAGAACTCAGTCACCCCCCCCAAATTCAATGATATAAATCCATTTGGATCGAATAATATCTATCCAAAAAACTATAAATAATTATACATCACATTCTATATGAACAATTTTTGGATTAATTAAATCATATCATTGTTTAAGTGCAACCTTAAAGTGGAAAGGCAATAAATTTGAAATGTTTTTTTAAAAATGTTTTTATTTTCTTTCCTTCTACAACTCATAAATTATATATCATTAATTTATTATATATTATGATAAGAAACTTAAAATGATTATTTTTTTAATTTTATGTTTATGACTTAAAAATTCACTCACATCCATAAAAAAGTATACAAAATCATTTTTGGGGAGTAAGCTGTACTAAAGCCTCATGTACCAAGGTCATATTTTTCACAATAACCACCTTACATGGTTGGGAATAATGATAGAAATATATTTAATATATCAGTAATATTATATTTATGAAATATTTATGATTCTAAAATTATTATTTAACAAAAATTGTCATGATTTTTATATTGTTCAAATACGATAACGTCTTTCATGTGTACGACTGAATAATTTCCCATGACATGATGTGATTCATTAAACCGCTGAAAGAAACATATTAATGATAGGTTTAATAAAAACCCGATAAATTTGGAATAATAATTATTATTTAATGATAATAAAAATATATTATTTAATTTTCCTTCATTCAATATGACAAGAAAATTGAAACAATGTTTAGACGTACATTGGGCATACTGTATCTATGAACGATGTTCTCCATTTTATAATAGTAATAATATGGACTAATATAAATAAATAAAATATATATATGATATTAATTTAATTTAATACATTCTGTAGTAGAATAAATGTTGATAGATGTATGAGGAATATAAAATAACATGTCAAATCATACTTGAAAACAAGGAAATTAACATTTGAAACAATGAAAATGATAATTTATTATTCATAAAAAATATTATTATATGATTTTAAAATAATAATTTATGATTTAATAAATGTTAATATGTTTCTTTTATAATTTTAATAACAAGTTTAGAAACACTAAACATGATTATAAATCACGTATGACCAATAGGAAAGAACAAATTAAGGGATTTCATTCCAATTACATTTCTTTGATACATATTATAATGTTATGAACATAATTACATTCACATAGAGTTTATAAAATCCATAAAATTTATTATAATGAAAAATTAATTATTCAAAATATTATTTTATTCTATTTGAAAAATATTTTATAGAGGTATTTCAATTAAGATCAACCAAGTTGTAAAGATTTTCATTACTCAACTTCTTTTTATTGGGTTATAGGACTTCCTCATTATCATTATTATTATATGATTTTGTATTTAATGAACTCTTAAGATATAATTTTTTTATTTAGGCATGTTTTTAGTGGATTTAAATTTTATATACATATGTTATTTTTCGGTTTCTTTTCACTTCAAATGTTATGATATTTTTAAGGGTTTACTCGACATTTACATTTTATTAAAGATTTTTTACACATGAATTTATATTGATGTAGATTATTTGATCATCATTTATTATACACAATTATTTTTTATACTTTTTTTATTGAAAAATAATATTACAATTTTCCACATATTGTTACAAACAATATTTGAGAAAATCTTTTTAATAAAACATGACTTAATTTATATCTTTGGTTGGAATATATATATATTTTTTAAACCAAATTTTCTAAAATGGTTATCAAACATTTTTTTTACTTTTAAAAAAATATCAATTAAAGTCATTTTTTCCAATTTTTTATTTCAACCAAATTTTATGAAAGTAATATTCTTTTAATTTTTCAAATAAGGAATTTCTCTATCATTTTTAAAATTTATGAGAATGTTAATTTTTTCATTGTACTGATTATACAAGATTAACCATCACATTTTATTTGAAGATCCCAATTCATTTATACAAGTCTATATTTAAATAATTTTTTAAAAAATAAATTCAAATTCAATGAAAATAAAATTAAAAGAAATAAAAATGAAAATTATATTTTCCAAAATAATGTTTTTAAAGAACATAATTATTTTATCAACGACAACAACCCTTATACCTACTGCAATGGGTATAAATTTAATTGATACCATCCTTATTCATTCAATATATGGCTTATGATTATATTGAACAATTAGAACATTGAATTTGACTTCCTTGAATAATTTATATAGTCATTTACATTCCCTTGTGTTATTTACTTTCATGTGATAATTTAACATTAAATTTTCCATAAATATCTATATTATTTATTCTGAATATTATTATTTATTCTCATTTATAAAATATCTATATATGTTTTTTACAATTAAATTTACTATATTAATTATTAAAATATTTTTAAATATATACACTTTACTCAATAACATTATTTTATATGTCACCTTTATGAAATAAACTGATTGTTCGATATCTAAGGAATGCTTCAGACTATTATGAAAGGGTTTGTGAAATATTCAGTGCCAACCCATTGGTGCTTGAATTGTCTCAGGGGACCCTCAATTATCTATCCTTATCTAATTATTTTTCACCATAAAATGTTTTAAATTATCTTATGAAATTTCAATATTGTACATGTCATATGTGCCTAGGAATCATGGAATCCAATTAGTAAGCATCTTGTTCAATATGATTTAGTAATTATCATCCATTAGATTTTAACATTGTCAATAATTTATGGAGACATTTCATTCATATTTTATAGACAAAATAACATCATTTTTAGTTATCTTCCTTTTCATATTCATTAAGAGTTATCCATTTTTGAGGGTGTTGTTATTGTGAAAATGTATTGTTTTTATAGTTATGTATATATCCATAATCAGTATGCATTTACCTCTAATTATATTCATTATATGGTATATGTGTCCACATATTTACCTTTACATATTTATTATTATCATTGAATAAACTTTTTTCATTGAATTTAACCTCTACTAATCATTTGTGATCACCCTTATTTTAGATCAATTCCCAAGGATTCCTTAAATTTTACTAAAACAGATATGTAGTGATAAATTAGAAGGAAAAATAATATTAAAAGAAAAGAAATTATGTTTCATGTTCGATATTCTAATGAAATATAGGACTAATTTATGTATTTATCTTAACAAGACTAGTAAACTAATTTATCCATTGGGATTCAGTTCCTCGAATAGTAGGCCATTGTAATGGTTGTTGGCAAAATCATTAGGATGCTGGGGATGGCGACACTACATTTTTTTTTATCATGTGATGTTTAGTATTAAAATGATAATATGATATAGGATGGAATAAATTTAAAAAGATAACTTTGTTATATAAATTTAGGATAATAAAAAAGGATTATCATAAAAAATTGGGAAGATTGATATTAATCAATTATTTATTTCAATACATCTATGTCCGGATAATAAACATCAATGTGGTTATAACATAGAGGTACCTAGGGGTTATTTCAATAAAGAAGAAACATCATTCTTGACTCGAGCATTACCTGGTAAATGAAAATAGGCTATACTATATACACTATTTAAATCTATTGGTTAATATGTTTTGGATAATTCACATTTTCTTTATATATCATTATGCATGATTAAAATAGATAGTGAAAATTTATGGATTATGTTAACCCTATGTTTTACTTGTCTTAAAATAATATTTCATAGTTTATAAATACTATAAAATATTATATGGTTTTACCAATATGATTATTGATATTAAAAATATGCTTTGGTTTTATTCAATGGATGGATCTTGATGAAATCATAATAACATATAATATAAAGAACAATATTGTGGCTATAAGAGTAAAATATTATTAATACTAAATATAATGATGATATGATTATGCTTAATTGTTTTTTATAAATTATGACTCAATACATATACATTAAAAATCTTTAAGACTCACCTAATAAGAGAAGGATTGAATTCTCTTTGAATTTGAGTGAAAGAGACACTAAATGAATGAAAGCTCAATATCCACCATGTGATAAATGTGAAAAGAGATACATTTAAAAGATTCTGAAAAAATCATGAAATTGATTTTTTTTGTCGAAAATAAGGTCATAAAGTAAATATTTGTTGATATAAAATTATTTGTATGATAGGAAGGAATAAATCCCTCCATATGGATTAAAATATTGTTCATTGAACTAAATGTGGAGATCATGATTGTTATATAATTTAATTCCTTCTTATAAATGATAAAATATAGACTAATAAAGGTAATGTGAGGAAATATATTGGATTAAATGTCTTTCTATTAAAAAAATATTGAAAACATAAGGGAATTTTTTACTTAATGGATAGATTTCAACGATTTCCATCAAATTTGTTTTTGGAAAATACCTAAATATAGTTTTAGTACATAGAAATCATATATCCCTGGATACAAACCATCATGTCTGGTTAGTCCATGGGTATTGAATCCTTGATTTTAGGATAATAAGGGTTTAATTCCAACCAATGACCTACATGATGTGATATTTAATATATTATTTTTTAGTTAATGAATTTGAAAAATAAATATTTATAATGAACAGGTAGTATTAATTTATTTGTATAGAAATTAAGGTATTATCCATAATGTTTTATGAAAATATCTTATGCTGGAGTAAATGACTTTCCAAGAATTAATGTATCATATGTTTCATTACATGTTAATTTTATTACATCTATAATAAATATTTCAGTTTTGGATATTTATTTATTAGAGTAAGTGATAAAAGCACTAACTATGGATGACATATTTCTTATAAAAATGTATATTCTGTATAAAATAAAATATTTTCATATAAAATTTAATAAATAATAATATATAAGGAACATTTCTTAAAAAAATATCATATTACATGAATATATGATGAATAAGATGATCCATTTTATCATCACAGATTTATGGTTTAGAGGCGAATAACATTACATAGATCACTCAGTTCTTTTCTTTCAATGACTTCAATCATATTCTATAACTATTTACTTGTTTCCTATAATGGAAAATATTAACATTACACCAATGTTCTTCTATATAAAATCCTAGTTTTATTTTATTCCATATGATCATTTTACTAAATTTTCTATCTCTAATTAAGGGTTTATTTTATTATCTCTTTTCTAATGAATATTTATTAACCTTGGTATTTTTAAATTGTAATCAAATTATTTCCCTCATCATGTTCATCTTTCAATGATGTAATATATTTATGGTCGTGATAAGGTTAGAACCCAAAATTTTGAAGGATACACATTTTATTCAATATCATCATTAATATGAAATTCCAAGTGTAGTAAGAAATAAAAAATCCAAAAAATATATTTTATATTAATTATTTTAAAATTTTAAATTTATTATATATCTTTAAATTCATAAATTACATATTTTTTTGCATTACATGGAACAAAAAAATTCATCATTATCATTCATTACAGAGAAGAAAAAGTTTTATCAAACTATTAATATTATTATTTATATTCAGAATTTTTTACTTGAAGTTAATATGGAGGTTATTAATAGGATTATATAACATATAAGAGGATATGGATTAAAAAATAAACAAATAAAAAGATGTACTCTTCTAAATATTGTTTCCCAAACTTTTAATGGTGTACTTATTTAAAAAATAAATTTACATTTTTATAAATTTAGATTTAAAAACAATACAACTATATCGAATTAATAATTTCAATATTAGAACATGGGTATTTTTGAAAATATTCTTTGAAGTTTGGTTTTTTGATGAATACTGATAATACAGAATTTAAATTGAATAATAACATTTCATCGAAATAACATGATGATAATTTATATGGGATATATTTTTTAAAGTAAAATTATATCATTTATATATATATTTATATAATTTAGATGTTTCTAATAAATTTCAAATTGAATTAAGATATAAAAACATAGTTAACTCACGAGGAGTTTAAAATTTAAAACCAACTTTCTCATCCCATCTGTGGGATTAAATTTATATTAATTAATCCCAAATATTTTAATTGAATATGGAAAATTTATTTTTGTACCTATAATTCTAATATTTTATAATTTATAATTACATAAAATCAATATTGGTAAAACTTATTAGTGGAAACATGTAATATTAAATCTATTGATAAACGAGAAAATATGTTTAATTATTTATTAAACATACAATGTAAGGTGTAAAAATTTCACAAAATTTGTAAAACACTAATTTTAAAGACATATTTCGTCTCTTATTACATTAGGATCAAAATTTATTAGTTTTTTGGAATCATGTCCATGAGTGTGAACTATATAATGTGTTACCTATTGAAAAGTCAAAAAAGATAATTTTCATACATTTAATTTCAATAATTATTAGGGAAATGTTCGAAACCGATATACATGTGGTTATTCAAATTGTATGTAATATTAATAAATGTTTTAAATAATAATAATTTAAATTTAAATTTCATTAATAAATTTGGTTCTTAAAATTCTTTTGAAATACCATCAAAATTATTCTTTAGTTAATTATAAATAAAAATTAATAACACTAAAAATATAAGTGAATTAAATTGAATATAATATTTTGTTACATTATTTTTGAGATTAATATATAATTCTAAATGTAATGTCTCTTATATTATTTGAATAATATAATTACCTTCATACTTTTTAGTTAAAATTAAATTAATAATGTCCAAATTCACACTAATTCTATTTATAATAATTTATATTTTATTTATTTAATTAAAATTAATTAAAATAAATTATTCCATAATTTATTTGTAAATTTAATATATATATATATAATAAGTCATAAATGGGACAATTTTTAAACTATAATCAATATATTTTCTGTTAAATAGTAAAAAACTCAATTAGAACAATTGTTGCTAATAATGTGTTTCTTCATGTCACATATCTTATATTCAAATAAGTTTACAAAACAAAAAATTTTAGTATTATATAAATATTTAATTATTTATGAATATGTGGGTGAAAATTGAAAACAAATTAACATTAATTTAATTTTAATGTATACATTACATTGTATTGAAAACTAATGAACAGAAAGAGAAAACCAATATTGGTAAAATAAGAAATATTAGGGGTTAAAGAAAAAAAGATAATACATATATATATATAGTTTTTGTATGACCAAGTATCCATCCAAACAACTAATTACCAATCATTAATCCACTTCAGGTAATGATGATCTCTGAATATTGAAAAGGATCCAATATTTACAAGAATGGCAGTCCTCCTCAACCATGAAAAATCACTCACTCCCCCACTTCATCACACCTTTAATTCCATTAGGAATTAGAATTATATATAAAAATAAATCCCTATATTTGAATCCTATAATAAAATAGAACTTATATTTGGAAAAAAGAAAACTTTTTATGGTCTAAGTGGAATCCTATGAAGGAAACCCTTTGAAGAAATGATGATTTTCTAAAAATGTTTTTATTTTATTCCTTATCCAACTCCTTATTTTACTATTATTTTATTATGAAATAGTAAACTAATTTTCACCCATATATGGATATTAATTCATGTTATGGTTTTGACCTATAACTTTGAACAACTCAATTAAATGGGTTAGTAAATCAACATTCATGTGTACGATGAATTGACGCCTCATGAACTGATGTCGTTAATTTTTCCAATACAAAATTTCAAGGTAGGAATTGATTATTGAAATAATAATTATTTATTGATTATATGGTATTTATAAGGTATTTAATCTTCTATAATTATTATATAAATCATCCCTTCCAGTATTCCATTTTGTGAGAATGTAAAGACATGGTTTTATTGTACTTTAGACAACCGACTCGTGAATCGATGAGATTCATTCTCACATTACACGTTTCATATTGATTATGGATTTACAAATAATATTTCATATATGTGATATAAAAATGATACTATGATAATAATATATATATATAGTATATAATATTATTTTTTTATTTCAACAATAAAATAGAAACATTGTTTATTTGTATATATGACCTATTATCTCCATGAGTGGTGTATTACATTAGAAATAAATAAATATTATTAAATAATATAAATAAATATATAGTCAATATATTTGATATTTATATATTTTATTACATTTATTAGATTGTTAAATCATGAAATATGTACGGTGAACACAATGTAACAAGTGAATACATACTCAAAAAACAAGGAAATTATCACTCGAAACAATGAAAAAAATAAAGTATTATTAATAGAAGTATTATAATATGTTAAATATGAATAATATATGATATAATATATATTCAAATATTTATATAATTAGATAATAACATGATTAAAACCATTAAATTGGAGGTTAAATCATGTATAGACAAAATGAATGTGCAAGGTAAGGGATTTCGTCTAAATTTCATTTCACTAAGTTATACTGTAATGTTATTCACCAAATTATATTCATATGTTGTCTATATTTTCTATATATAAATGTCATATCTTGAATAAATAATTTTGGATATAATTTTATATTTCAACTTTATTTATTTTATATGAGTAATTTTAATTAAGAGTTACCATGTGGTAATTATTTCGTAAGAAAATTAATTTTAATATGATAATATTGCTTCAACGTTGTCGTCTATTCTAATTTTATGTATTTACTGAATGTTTTAATATATATTTTCTCAATTACTATATTTAATTTTTATTTTCATTGGATAATAATTTTTGACTAATTGGTTTATTTTCATTTCATCTTTATGATCTTTTCTAAGGTTTACTTCATAATCACATTTTAATCTAGAATTTCAACAATTGAATACACAATTATGGAAACTATTTCGTTATTTTTTAATAAAACATTTAATATTATTATCATCTTGTTAGTCATTATTTTTTTCATTTAATTTTAACATTTGTATATATTTTTCAATCAAAATAATTTGAAATTGTTTTTAAGAAAACCAAACATCATTTCACTCTTTGGTAAAAAACCATATTTTCTTTTAAAACCCATTTTTTAATAAATGTATTCTAAAATTTATTCATCCATTTCATCATGATTTATTAAATAAATTTTTAAAAAAAATCCATTTTTACCAAATGTATTGAAATTATACTTTTTATCATTATCTGAACATGTATATATTTTAACCTATTAAATTCTAAAATAATTGTTATTTTGAATTTTTAAAAAAATTTATGGAATTACCCATTTTCACTTCATCTAATAATTATTAAAATGTTTAATAGCCTATAGTTAATGGTTTTTTAAAAAAATGTTATTTTCAATGAAAAATATTCTAAAAATTATTTCAACATGAAAAGGATGATTTCATTAATAATGTTTTTAAATTTATTTTGTAAATCATCAAAAAAACAACCTTTTTTCTTACTCCAATTGTTATACATCACATTGATACCATAATTATTCTTCATATGTATGGATCATCATTACATTGACTAAGGATATTACTGATAATAACATCATTGAATCATATTAATATTCATTAACATCCCATTGATTTATTCAACTTCCAATGCATTTCGAAAATAAAATTTCTCCCAAAAATATAAACCGTTTTTCATGGTTATTATTATATCCTAACAAATACATCATTTTAATGCATGGATTTTAGTTAAAATATTATTTTTATGAACTTTGGAAATATGGATAAATCCATATCCTTTATTAAATAATTTTAATGTTTTAGAATCATTTTTATGAATCAAATCAATTATTTGATAAATGAAGAATGTTGTAACACTCGAATGAAACTAGTAGTGGACTGGTTATTGAAATCCCCTTGATACATCGATAGTTTGATGATATGAATTAGTTAGTAAGTCGTAGATAGTTGGTTTTCATCCAGTAAATTTTAAAATATCATTTTATATGTATGAGTTGCAAAGGATACATAATCCTAGGAAACATAGCGTCCAATATTTTAGCATTTGACCCATTGAGATTCATTTATTCACATCCCCTAAATATTCATTATGAAAACTATATGGATGAATTTAATTCACATTTAATTGATTAAATAGAATCATTTTTATTTATTTAAATTTCAAATATAATAATTTCTTATCCAGTAATATTAAATTATGTAATTGATTAAATGGACTCTCTTTTTATGTTCTCATCCATTTTCATTCTTGCTGACTGATTCTTTAATAGAGGTGGAAAGGAGGAGTGGTCATTCCTCTCCTTACTCCCCTTGTTACTACTATTAGTCCATGGACTAATTTCCTCTTCATATATACTCTAACAAGTTTCAACGGTTTCCTCCACCCGGACTCCATTTGATTATTCTGGGTCTTCATGGTCATTGTTTATACCATCTATAATAAGGAATTCAATGAAATTTTCCATCCGTATGGAGTATTGATTCCCTGAGGGAAGCTCCCCAATCATTACAAATGATATACGATCATCCTTATCCGTTGAAGACTTTAGATTTCCCTATTTCAGGATCCCACTACCCCTAACCACCTCAACATAGGGACCACCACTAAGATCCTCTTCCACACCTAACACATGAGTCACAGCAACATAGACAAAATCTTGTCTTCTATCACACAATGTAGCCTCATCCTGAACATACCTCCCATCATGAGAGTGTAATGACTCCCTAGAATATCTCATTCCCTTCTTCAAGCCCTTTCTACCCACACCAAGTACCTCAGCAGTGAAGTCCTCATCCTTGTCCGCCTTCTGTGGCATATTACCTCTATAAACTGCAACCTGATGGACTGAGTCTTTCACAGCTCTGGATGATTCGACCACATCCATTCTAGTAACAACATCCTCTCCCCAATCATATGTTTCCAAACCACCTTACCCCAATTCGAGGTAAAATCACAGATATAAACAATCTACTTGACCATATAAACACATTAAGAATGGTCCTCCTCCAATAGCAGTAACTTTAAATCACAACCTATACCTTCACCGAAAACCATTTATTTCAGTCCCACATCTAAATAGTCCTCTGGAGATATAACATTCATTCTAACCTCCTTACATTATGAAAACTGATCTCCCCGATGACGGACATCTATCAAACGAGGAGGGAGACCCTTATGGAAAACCTCTATAGTGTGACCCAACCAATTTCTTTTATGAAATGTGTGTTTAATTATTTACCTTTACATATTGACTATTGTCATTAATTATTATTTTTTATTTTATTCACCCTTTTTTAATCATTTGAGATCACCATGACTTTTTTCCATTCCAAGTGATTCTAGGAATTTTATTATGAAACATATGAATGGAAACACTAGAGGGGATAAGGATGTTTTCTAGAAAAAAATTATGTTTTAATTTTTATATTAAAATATAATCTAATAATTTTAAAAACCCGACCCCAGTTTCCCGGAGCTTTTTCATTATTAAATTATATTTTCATGATTACAAGAAATTCATATCCAGAAGGAATGAATAGTCTAGTAGAATTGGTAACAAGATACATATATAATATCATCATTACATCATGAAGTTAAAAAAATAGTCAATTATTCCATTAGATTCATCCTTGCCTCCTATATTATGAGATAAATTCACTCATAAATTACTTCATAATATCCTGGAAAATGAAACTCAAGAAATGGGTAAGCTCAAATACTATATAAGATTATGAAAAAAATAGGAAGACAATATAAACATAAAAATTAGGAATGTTGACTAACTAAAAACACTCGCCTTCACAAATAATAATCATGAACACATTATAGTTTGAATATGAGATTAGTAAAAATTTCCAAAATAAAACATAATCATTGTAATTATAGTAGTTGAATTACCAAATGAATATTAAATTACATAATTCAAAATTAGGGAAGTTCAAATTCTAGAAATTCTAATCCATACCACCGAGGTCTTGTCCAAGACGCCTAAAAATGATTATGGCCTCGGCCAAAACCATCACTCAAAATGGGAACGTCCTCAGCCAAGTCTATGTATATTTGTCTCTTGAGACTTAACGATACATTGAGGGGATATAGGGGGCACCTACCATGTCAAAATATGTCTAATTAATTCTTCATATTAATAAGGATAAAGATAAAAAATATATAGCATCATGTTTATACTACCATATGAAACGTAAATAACATTCCCAGAACAATAATCTTAAACACAAACCATTCGATGTAAATTTGGTGAATGGTTTTTGTATAGACAATACACATTGAAACTAATCATAATATATTAAATTATATATGGTGTTTAATATCATATGATATTATTCCCAAAAATATATATGGATCTACAAGAGTTGTGAAATATATGAAAACACGCTTATACAAAATCGATTAATTCTGGAAATAAATACTCCTTTACTTTGAAAAGGAGTGTTCTATTTGAAAAATATTTTTATAAATATATAATTTAATTAAGATAGTATATTCATAATAAAATGAGTGTCTTTAGAAAAAATTTTGGTTGGTAAAAATATATTATAGAGTGCCAATGAAAATATGTATGAAATTTAGAAATTCTGTTGACTTGGGATTATATTTAAGGAAGAAATTTTGAATAATCCATTTAAAACATATAAATCACCAAAAATAAAGGTATTATTATGGATGGAACAAATATATAGTGAATCCACATAGAAAATATGAGTAGTAAATATGAATAAAAATTAATTTAATTGAGTCAAGTAGATAATAAAAATTACCCCAATAAAAATGGATGTTTGGGGGAAAAAGCCTTAGCATAAGTACGAATTTGTTCTGATCTGGAAAAAAATGTCTTGGAATATGAAATAATAGTTATCAATAAATTAATTAAAATTTTATTAGATTTTTAATTAATTAATCATTATTTTATTAAGATCATAATGTCTTTATTTATTAGTTATAAGATTGAATTCCATCATTCTGGAGTGTTTGTTTTCTTGATTTTCATAACTGGTTCACTTATTTATATGTAATGGTGTTCAGGTGGAATGGATGTAAATATAAATAATTGAATTAACTTATTATTTATGAACATCCATATATATTAATGGTAATTTATATCATTTGGTTACATGGCATGATGAAAAATCATTATATGAAATATTAACGACAATCACGTAGATTATTGTAGTGGTATTTTGATTATTATGAAATAGTTTGGTCAAATGATTTAATATTATGTACATATACTAGTTCTTGAATATTATAAAGGTAATTATAAATATAGTATAGTCTATTTAAACAATCAAAAAGGTTTCATGACCAGTAATTATGTATAATTTGAAGAACGAAACATTGTCATCCCAGAAGGTTGTAAATTAAAACCGCACAACCGAGTATATCATTTATAAAATATAAGAGATAGAGTAGGAATATTGATTATGGATCTATATTTAACATGATATAAATGCAGTATATATATTATAGTGGGATTATAATTGTCATTTGGATAGAAGAGGGGAGGATAAGATAGAAATATAAAGGAACTCAAAATGAAAATGAAATAAATAAAATGTGAAGTTAACACTTGAATCCACCTCCTAGATAATCTCATTAAGGGAATGATTTTTGTACATTTTGAAATACCAATAGATTCTTATATATGGGGTGTGACTAGGGAAGGGAATTTTATCATAACTTTTATGACCTTTAATACTTAGAGTAGTAAAGAGAAGAGGGAGTCATGGTGGTTTTTTATAGTGGACAATATGATTGAATTATGAATATTTTACACAATATTTTATTATATCACTCAAGACAACCAACAGTGTTGTTTCATGGGACCCATAATATTAATAATTTCATGTGATATTGATCTATATTGTATTACATCACTCATTATTTCATAAATATGTTATTTAATGTATAATTTATATATATGGTATTTTACAATATTTCATTATTCATAAAAAATTCATGAATATCATAAAAATACCAAAAATTCACCCTAAAAATACTTATATGTGTAGAATTAAAATATGAAATTAATTTATTAAAAATAATGTTCTATATATGATTAATTTAATTTTAAATAAAATCATATATTATTCAGAAAATAACAAATTTAAAACTAAAATTCATTTTATAGAACATTGAAAAATTAATGAAGAAAGCATTATCCAGTATCCTTATCAAAGTAAAATATTATTACTATATACTATTCATAAGGTTCATATTACTATTCATATTAAAATTCATAAAGGTATCTTTCTATTCACAAAAAAAATCAAGTTGCTTCTATACGACTCCAAATGACATACTGATCGCAACTCCAGATGACTGGTTCTAGAACATTCAAATATATTATAGGCAATGTTTGGTTTAAAAGCTAGATTATAAAATCGGTTGTTTTATTGTTACTCATTATTTCACGCATTTAATATTTTTTTAAAATAGTGGGGTGCTACATTATCCCCTCCTTGACCAAGTTTCTTCCTCAGAATTCATAGAATGTTACCTCCCAAACTGATTTTGGATGGTCTTCCTCATAAGATCATTAGGCTCCCATGTTGCCTATTTGATTTTATGATTTCTCCAAAATAAAATTACTATATGCATCATCTAATGCCTCGAAACTTGTTCATTAGTGTCCAAAATCTATATAGGCTATTCACAGTAAGTTTTTTCAGGTTCCCACACTATACATTCATAAGTGAGGACATGCATTGGGTCTGGCATGTACATTCACAACAACGAGACATGGAACACATTGTGTACATTATACATGATAGGTGGCATAGAAAAACGATATGAAATACCTCTAATTCTCTTTAGAATTTCTAAATTTACTATGTACCTAGGGATCAATTTCCTTTTCTTTCCAAATCATATGATGCCCTTCCAAGGAGATACATTCAAGAAAATGTGACCTACTACTTGAAATTCAGGATCCTTCATTAGATTATTAGCATAAAACTTATGTCAGATTTGAGTTGGTTTTATATGACCTTGAATCGTCTTTACCTCCACTATTGTTTCATTTACAAGCAATTGACTGACAAGCTTGTTTTCTCCATCTTCTTCCCAACAAGATGGTGTATGACATCTCTTTTTGTACAATACATCATATGGTTCCATTTGAATACTTGAATGGAAAATATTATTGTAGGAAAACTCAACCAAAAGTAAATATTGATCTAACATACCATGAAAATCATGTGATAATGATATCAACGTATCTTTTAAAGATTGGATCCTTCTTTCATAATTCCCATCAATTTGATAGTGATAATCAATACTCAATCAAATATGATATCCAATGATATATGAATACTCTTCTAGAATTTCAATGTATACTACGGGTCACGATAGTAAAAAATTGAGATAGGTGCTCCATGAAGTCTCGCAACTTCATTGACATATATTCTTGCTAGGCGGTCTAGTGGAAAATCCTTCATTATAGTGAAAAAATGATCATATTTCATATTTCGGTCCATAATTACCCTTATTTAATAATTATTTCATAGAGATTTAGGTAATCCTGGGACAAAATAAAAGGTGATTTCATCCCCTTTCCTTGTATAAATAGTTAGATGTTGCATAACTACTCCAAGACATTGTAGTCCAGCCTTCAGTTGTTGACATGTTAATCAACATGATAAATAATCTTCAACTTCCATAATCATGATATACCTTTAGAAATGTACCTTAAAATATCAATACATGTTAGTACTACATGGATTCATATAAAAATTCAAAATATTAGAGTCTTCCAATAACTCACCTTTCGGGAATAGCAGGAATACAAATTATCTTCCAAAATTTCCGTAATCTATCTTCATATACAAAGTCAAAAAACATCCCCTCTTTGAAGACATTAATTTTATTTTGTAGGTCCTCATCATCGGGATAATAAATTTTAATCCTTTATAATAACAATTGCTGGGAAACAATATGAAAAAGTATTAATGTTTCACTTTCTTTGATAATTACTATATTAATCATCACTAGATCCATGCACAAAGTATCATTGTCAATCCTATCTTTGTAGAGAACTCAATGATCCTTCCAACTAAATGCATTTGATTCCTTGATTTCCTTTCTTGGGTTGTATTGTATAGAAAAATTGCAATACTTGAGTAGTTTGAGCCATCACCTTGGCATCTTGTTGTGTTATTTCTATGAGAAGATATACATCATGCACTTATGATCTGTATATATATCACATTTTTCCCATAGAGACAATGTCTTCATATCTTCAGAGAAAATATTACTGCATGTAACTCAAGATCAGGAGTGAGATAGTATTATTAATCAATTTTTAACTACATTGATTCATAAGAAATAAGTATATCATTCTGAAGGTCACAAGAAAGTCCTTTAATTGATGTGTTATTATATATCTCAAACCCATCATTCCCATATGCTAGTGTTAGTATCAAATCATTCACTAATCCTATATTCATTTTTTGAAACAGTATTCAAATTTCTTTGTCCATACGAACATAACCCCTTTACGTGTATGCTTGGTCACTGGGTTGTCTAAACATGCAATGTTCTGAATGAAATTCCAATAATAACCCTTTATACCAATATAAATACGTACCTCAGTTATGTTCATTAGATTAGGCCATTCATGAAAAATATTTTTCATCATAGGGTAAACATATATTTCATATTTAGAGGCAATGTGGTGCAAAAATATGTCTAATTGAATCCAAAATTCCCACTTTCTAAACATCTCATATAATTCATTTCTTCTAAGGGTCTTCAGAATAGTGTTCAAGTGATTTTCATGATCTTCATAGCATTTGGATTATTCAAAGATATCATCAATAAATACCATAAAAAATTCATCAATATATTCAATGGAATCTATTTTCATTAAATTCCTGAGAATATACGGTGCATTAGTCAGTCCAAAAGGTACTATTGTAAACACGAAAAGCCCATTCATGGTTTGAAATGCTGTTTATGGATTGTGTTCATTCCTCACATGAAAATTATGACATAAAGATCGATGGTAAATATTCGAAATATATTGAGCTCACTGATGTTGATCAGATAAATCATCAATGCGATGTATGGGATATTTTTTCTATTTGATTATGGCGTTGATCTCCCTATAGTCATTGCACAACCTCATAGATCAATCATTCTTCTTAAAAAAAAGAATAGGGTATCGCCATAGGGAAACAATAGGGGGAATAAATACATTATCAGTCAATTATTTTAGTGGTTTATTCCATTCCACTAACTTCATAGTGGTTATTCTATAAGGAGTCTTTGATTTATTCATTGAATAAAGAATTGAGTCAATGGAAAAAACAATTTCCCGCTATGGACAATGAACTGGTAAATCCTCTAGAATCACATCCACATATTCTGGAAAAAAAAATAAATCCTCTATTTGATCATTACCTTCATCACTAATAATTATTGAATTCCCTTCATCCCAATAATTTAATTTAGTATGGATACTATGGTTGGATATATTCTAGAATCAGAGTTTGGTGTTTCTTCCATAACAATATGGGATTCCAAGTAGTCCTTTAAAATTGTATCCTACATCCTCTTGAAATTAATTTTCACAACATACATAGAAATGAAATCCATACCAAGGATTATATCGAAGTCAATCAGGTGTATGAAAATAAAATCAAAAGATAAAAGAAGTTTATATTCCATAATGGGTACAACCTGACACATCTTTGTTGCAATGATACATCCCTTAAGTGTTTTGACCAAAAAATACTTTAACAAATAAAAATGGAAATATCAAATTTTCTTGGAATAATATAAATATATGAAAGAATTTGATTAACCAGAATCCAAAAAATCATTGGATATGTTTGAGGAAATTATTAACATTCCTGCAACCAGTAAGATGGTCTTTCTCTCAATATATGAAGCATAATATTTTTCTTTTCCAGTAATAACAAAGGTGTTTCCTCCCAAAAATATCATTGTGTTAACATCCAACACTTCTCTTATTCCTCATTTACATACATCTTATTCCATAGTTTTTAACAACCATCTTCTTCCCTTGCTTTCCATTAGGGTTGTAAGACTTCATTAATTTCAATTCGGTCATGATAAAAAATGAAATTGTTTCCTAATATGATAAAAAACATTGGGTGATCAGTGACCATTGGATGAATGACATTTGGCCATCAAAAAAATGGTTCAATTATTATACTTGGATTGCTTATGTATTCTATAGCATGAATTTCTTTCCGTGTAAAGTTAGCTTCATACATTGCAACATTAACATCTTTATATAGAATCAATATCAGAAAATTATTTTCCATATACACTCATGATTCATGATGAATGTATTTCTCTGTGAATATTTCAATAATGTCCCTCCATTCAATATCATCAATCTCTTACTACTCCTTTGTGTTTTGTATTAACAACCACCATAGATCTTCATCTCCCGATAGACTATAAACTTCTATGAAGACCTTCTCTCATTCATTACAACCCAAAGTGAGAAATATCTTCTCTATGGAACATATCCACTACCCAGCTAAAAATGGAACAATAGTTCAATTGAATGATGAAGGATGTTTTCCCATAAAGAAGTCTAACAAAGCTCATCCACATTGTGGATCCGGATGCTCCATACGAGTAAGGTGATTGTTCCTAACCTGAGTAAGTTTTCCCAGTATAGTTAAAAGTTGATCTGCACCAGTATCATCTCCCGATCCAACATCATTATATTGCATTGAAGGGAAATCCCTAAATGGTATATGGGTTTTCTTGCATTTTATATTTCATTCACTAGCACAATTTATAGATAATGAAATACACAAGATTAGTTTATGAATCATAATATATAATTGAAACAAGCATAAATAATTAGCACAAATTTAAATCAAACCCATATCTAACCCCATAATAACAGAAATGGTTTCTTGGAGGAAACATTTACATTAAAATCCTTAATAATGGATTGTATAAAAAATTTGAATTATCCTAAGAATATCTCCATGGTGTGTTAAACTAGGGGAAGAGTAAGGCCAATTGTCATGTACCAGTATATCCTAGATAATTCTTGAAACTCTTTGTTATAGTTTTCACAACTAAGTACATTTGTACCAGAACCATGTCCACTTGTTGTATACATAAAGGGTTGTATATTATAGAAAGATCCAATAATATATTCCATACCAAAATATGAATAATTTTCTCATATTTTTATCCTAAAATAATATGTATGTTATTAATTTCCTAATATATGTTTTCTAAATCTAGTTTCCATGTTTTCCACCTAACATTCTTTGACACGTACTATAAGACCGAACCATAGTTTACGGGAGCCAGTAACTTACTACATTATAATGGTATGATTAAAATAATTTTTTATCCAAATGTAATGAATATATTTTTATATATTGAAACAAGTTACATATATATGTTCAGCATGAAATCATGAAATGAAAAGAAACTCTAAATTATTCCATTACAAACATCCATTCCAATGAGATTATGTCTAGATGTAACTAAAAACATACATCTTCATATCCTAGGAAAATGAAATATAAGAAATGGGTTAGTTCATGTTCTCAGTAAGAATATGATATAAAATGGAAGATAACATAAATATTAACATTAGGCATGGTGACTATTTGAAAAACCATTACTTTTAAAATAATAAAATTTAACACATTATGACGAGAATATTAACCGACTAAATAATGTCATAATAAAACTTAATCATGGGTATTATACTAGTTGAATAACCACATGAAATTTCAATTACTAGTTTCTTATTGAAGGAAGTGAATACTCCAGACATTCTAAAACATACCATTATATACTCAGACAATATTTCTAAAAATGATTAAGGGCTAGACCAAAAAACTATCACAAAATGGGCAAAGACTCGACCATGTCCACATATATTTATCTCTTGAGACCGACTAATGCATCAGAGGGATACAACATTCCCCACCAAACACATAATAGTTATCATTAATTCATCATATGAACAGTTATAAACATAAACAACATATACCTTCATATTAAAACTAACATATGAAATGTAAATATCATTCCTTGAAAATTGACCTTAAACACTAACCATTCAGTGTATATTTGTTGAGTTGTTTAGGATACACAATCCAAAGTCAGACTAATAATAATATATTAAATTAAATATGGTGTATGATATCAGAATATATTAGTTCCAAAAAAATAATAATCACAATGAATGTTGCAATAGATTAAATCACTCTTATAAAACAATTGTGTAATTCTTGAGATAAATACTCATTTACTTTAAAAAGAATAGATAACTTCAAAAAATATTTGTACAAATATCGAACTGATGTAAGATAGTATTTCCAATATAAAATGAGTGATTTTTTAAAAATATTTTTCGCTAAAACAGATTATATGGTTCCAATGAAAATTGGAATGAATTTGAGAAATTCCTTTGAATCAGGATTGTATTTTGGAAAATATATTGAGAGATCCTATTGAAACATTTAAACCCCCATAAAAATGTATAACTCTAGTTGGAACATATATATAGAAAATTAAAATATAAATTATTAAGGGTAAATGTTAATGAATAGTATTATAATTGGGGTTTGTAGATAATAAATGCAACCTGAATGAAAATGGATGTTCCGGAGAAAAACCCATACATCAAGTCTGAATGTATTTTTTCCATGAACATAATGTCCGGGAATATGAATTGAAACTAATAAATAACATAACTAAGAACCTATTAGATATGTATTTATTTTATCGTGATTTTATTATATTTATTATTTCCTTAGTGATTAGTTATAAGATTGAATTCTATCATTTTGGAGTGTTTTTTTTTCTTGATCGTTATAATTAGTTCAATTGTTTTTATATATTGTTATTCATGTAGAATGGATGAAGACCTCCATAATAGAATTTAAATATTATTTACGAACTTACATATTATTTAATGGTCATTTATTTCATTAGGTTACATGGTACGAGGATGAATCATAAGATGAAATATTAATGACAATCACAAAGATTATTTTAGAAGTATTTTGATTATAATGAACTAGTTTTGTCATATGATTTAATATTATGTACATATAATGGTTCATGAATATTAAAAATTCTATAATAAATATATTATAGTCTGGTTCAACCAAAAAAATTGTTTCATGATGATTAATAAAGGATAAATCGAAGAACAATAACATCATCATCCATAAAAGATGTAAATTGGAACCTCACAGGCGATGATTTCATAATAATATAAAAGAGATAGAGTAAGAATATTGATGAAGGTAATTTCATTAACATGATATAATTCTAGTATATATATATGATAATGGATGTTTCAGGGTCATTTGGACCGAGGTGGTGTGGATACATAAGAATACAAAGAAACTCAAATTGAAAATGAATTAAATAAAATATGAATTTACCTCTTCAATCCACCTCCTTGAAAATCTTTTTAAGAGATGTGGTTTTGTAATTTTTTAAAGAAAAAGAGATAAATGTATATGGGGAGTGAATTTAGAAGGTTATTCAGATATAACTTTGATGTGCTTCATGGCATAGAAGAGTGAAGTGAATTGGGAGTGATTGTGTGTTTTTATAGTAGAACACAATTGTGAATTTTGAAAATTTTACTCATTATTTTTTTATTTCCCTCATGACCACCATGATTTTTTTCATGTGACACATAATAGTAATAAGTGAATGTGAGTTCTAATAATGGGGCCTTATATCAATCAGTATTTCATCTATAGTGTATTTAACTGATAATTTTTATATAAGGTATTTTACCATATTTAACTATTCATCAAAAAATCAAGAATTTTTGAAGAATCCCTAAAATTCACCTTATCATTTTATTAATATTTAGAATTAATAAATGATATTCATTTTTAAAATAAATGTTCTAAATAATATTAATTTTATTTTTAATAAAATCATAGTTTATTCGAATAATAAAAATTTTAAAATTATTATTCATTTTATATCACATTGAAAAAATAATCAAGATCTCATTGTATTGTAATATTAGGAAAATAAAATAATAATATTATTTAATGATCATAATGTTCATGTTACTGTTCATATTACAATTCATAAGGGTATGTTACTATTCAAAAATTAACAAGATGGTTTTACCATACTCAAAATGACTTACTGATCACAACTCTAGATGATTGTTTTTCAAATTTCATAACCTTGTAGATGAAAAGTTGTGTTTTAAAATAGATTATAAATTGTTTTCTTGTATCGGTACCCCTTTTTTCATGCATTTGATATTTATTTTCAAATCCTTGGGGGTTAGAGTACTCATGTATGTATATATTTGACAAAAAAATTCAAAACTAATTGTTTCATATGGATTTATTTCCTTTTATATTATGCAGATGTAATGGAAGTAGGAACCAGCTCTAGGAATTGGTGTTCAGGGTCTCTACAGACATATACATAATGGTAAGAAAATTAATTTTCTATAAATTATTTTGTTGTATTAGTATATTTGTACATGATTATGGAGATGAATTGTGGACCATGTGGGGTAAAAAAGGCATGAAATTATTTATTTTGATATTCCTTATGGAATTTTGATGAATTATGTTATGTTGTGATTTATAACATCTTTGAAATAATACTATGATACATAATATTGATTTTGTATTTACTCTTTGATCTTTATCTCTTCATAAGGAATTTTATATATTATATTCCTATTTTTGAATGGATTGATCGTTTCTAGATAGATTTACACTAACACCCTTACCAATAATTATGATGAAATTATAGAATTCATGTGGAGGGTTCCATATTAAGATATTTTACATGTTTTTAAGACAATACTAGGAGGATCATGGATGATGGAGGGGATTTGGAGAAAATCGGTAGAAATATTTCTTTTTTTTTGGTTTATTTCATTATCCATGTGACTTTAATTGAAATTAAACAATGGAACTATATAATTGTGTATTATTTGATATAGATAAAATATTTAATATAATGATAATTATTTTTTTGGGTGGTTAATTTTTATATTATTATGATTTTGGTGTATAAATATTATTGTTGATGTAATTTTATACCCATTGAATCATTCAGGCTTTCATTACAAGTTGGTAATATTTGTAGATGCACCCAAGGACATGTGGCACACCATCCTGATCCAGGAGATTTAGATATGGGAGGGATAAAAATGTATTAAAGACTTTTTAACAGTTATTTCATTATTCATTTTGTTAGGGCCTTTTTAGAATAGAGATTTTTGGTGTGGAACTTTGGTAGGTGAGTCAGATATGTTGTTTACCATCTCATGATTAACTTATAACCGAGTTCCTAGTGATTGGATTTATATTACTAATTATTCTATTACTATTGGTCTACATCATCTATAGTGATTCCCATAATATTTTTATTACAATTTATGGTATTTGGGTGGATTTCTGAAACATGAGTAGGAACAGTGGAAGACATATCATAAATGTAATTTCTTAGAGTAGATTTTTGTAAAGGTAAATGGGTTCTAATTAATGTTTTTCAATGGATATTCATGATATATTACTCATAATGATAATATATTTGAACATGATGCTAATATAATTTTATATAAGTATGTTGGGATATGATTAAGTTTCAAATATTGACAGAAAAATGTGATCCATCAATATGCATTAAGTAATATTTGAATATTTTTTCATTTTTGTATCTTTTTTTATTTTGTAACAAATAATCAATTTTAAATTATAATATTCATTTGTGATAAAAAATTGAATTGGTTTCAATGTCTTTTGATATATAAGTGATTATAAAACTACAATTTTTTATGGAAATTTTAAATAGATTATTTTTAAATGAAATCGATTTATAGTTGGATAAATAATTGGTCTACACTTATATTCTTAAAATAAAATGAAATTTGATTCTAAAAAAATTATACTTTTTAAATTTTATTCCCACGAATTATTAAGAATAAATATGTAGTTTTCAAAGGACACAAATGGTGATAATTCAGTTTATGTATTTAAAATTGTTTCAAGTGTATTGTATGTGTATTGGGTTAAATGTTTCGTTAGAAATGAGATTTCACTAAGAAAAAATGGTTTTCGATAATAATTAATAATTTTTGTCACACTATTTAGAACAATAGAACTCTGGTTTAATTATATAAATGTCTTTCCATCTAAAATTACACTTATTGATTTGATTTATATAAATTTTGTATGATGGGACTATTTAGTTTGTTTATTATTTTTCCATGTGGTGATGTTAAGAAATTATTTTTCAATTAAAATCATTCATTGTGTGATGAGATAATAATTTATTCATCATATTATGATATATCTTAATATATAATTCAATCAATTAAAGGGGTGATTAGTTTATGATGTTTCATAAGTAAACTATGAAACATAAAATATAGTTAGTATATTAGGATTATGGAATATATATTCCTATTTTTACTCCTAGTGTATTCTGATCACCTTCAGTGTTTATACACATGATTTTCTTCTGTAGAAGGAATGATATGGTTAGATTGGCTGATATGTGATATCAAAATGGATCATTCAGATGTGGATTTGGGTTTGATAGTGGAACAAGAAGAAATGTTTGGGTGATGGTTGTATTTTACAACCAATATCTCTATAATGGTTATAATGTTGATTAGGTTTCCCAAGACCTGGAAGTAACATAGATGTCTTCTCCTCTCAATGGTAGAAAACATTGCTATAATGGTGGTGTTAGATTTTTAGTAAATTTTTCTATTGCGTTGTGAGACCATTTCATGATAATTCTCAATAGTTATGGTAAAATTAAATTATAATATATTTTTTTTAATATTATTATATAACATGGGATCAATGAATGCATCATTTCATTGTGGGATCCTCAAATATTATGTTTTGTAATTGGATCGACTAGTAGTAAAAGAGATACTATCTGCTGTTTTTCACTATTATATCCAAGGAATAATGGAATGAAGGGGGTATTAATATATTATCAAGAATTAATTTAATGTTATTTAATCATTGAAACTTTTTTCGATCCTTGTCGTGAGATTGTATTGTTTGTTATTCCCTAGGATAGTTGAGACAAGATGATACATGGAAATGTCAAATCAAAAAAAATTATTATTTAATATGCATGATATAATTAATTTATAGTATGTGGATAAATAGTTTGAGGGACCATATGTTCATTAATGGTATATTTAGAAATGGATGTAATTTGAGTGGTAGACGTTAGAATTAAATACTATTATAGAGTATATTTGAAAACATTATTTGTGGTTGTATTATCTCTATTTGTAAGTGACATAATAAAACGCACTGGGAGAGAATTTATTGGGAGTCTCTTGAGATCATAATGATCTATTTTAAATATAAATGTAATGGAATTATATCTTGTTCCCATTTAACAAGTTCTAGGTTCATAAACTATTTGGTGAACCGTTATGTATTTCGATAATTATAAAATAGATATGTTGGGATTGATTGAATTATAATATTTTGTTGATAGATTTTGTAAATGATGTGGCACACTTTATGGATATGTGTCATTAATTGGTTATTGGTTATGGATTGTTTCATGGAAGACATTGATTAGGATGAGGATTAGACTCATTCATTCATTTCAGTCCAATTATAGATCTAATTTATTGGTACATAGAGAATGAATGTTATGATTGGGTTATTTTTATGTCCTTTTAATTTGGTTATATAGATGGGGGTTTTGTACCTTTAAATGTTTTATGAGTTTTTTAGTTTTAAAATATATTGAATTTAAAAATATTGTTTTGTTTGTTGTACCATAGGCGAAGTAAGACTCAGAATTGAGCACTATGTTTTGAGGATGACGAGTTACATGGCAATGAATTGTGAGTTGAACATCTTTAAACAACAAAAACGTAGTGGAATAGATAAAAAATGATAAATTTTGTTAATTAAGTGATAGTATTATGTCTATTCGATGATGATAATTATCGCAAAAAGGGTGGTTGTTGATGAGGTATTTTGTTAGAATGTTAACGGGTATATATGAGGATCATGTGATGATTAATTATTCCACGTTAGTTATCAAAACATCCATATTCGACTAGGTGAAATCTTATGGGGAGTCATATTTCTTGTTCATAGTGAGGATGATGCTTTTTTCAGTGAATAAAAGTGTTTAAGGATGGTCCCATAGAATGAGGAAATCCAGTCAACATTTATTGAATATTTATGGTTCTGTATTACATGGGGAGGTGATGATGAAATAATCTCATGATTCAATATTGATACTTCACCATGAATTTAATAGTATGTTCATGATATCAAACAGAGTTACTAGTGACAAGGTTTGATGAATGATGTTTCTAGACTATTCCCTTGTTGTGCTACCTACTAGATTATTATATACACAAATTCATATTACACCAACTGATTTCAATATCTGATTTAAATTAAATAAGTCAATGCATATGTAAAATTATCCCCACACAAAATCAATAATAGGTTTAAGAAAAATATATTTTGATAACAAATAAATATTTAGGTATGATCGCTAAAACCATTTCATTGAATTATAGAATGGGAAAGTATAAATAGATATATGAAAAATATATATAATTAAAATTAAGTCTTCTAATAATATAATATAAATTCAATTAGTTTACGTACAATAAAATATTTTACCATTTTTTATAGAATTAGATTTTAAAAAAATAAATTTTTAAAGACATTCATTTCTATAACAAGAAACATATGATTAATGATGATAAATTATAATTTATAATAACTATAGTAAAAATAACTTTAATTGTTAAATGATATGAAATAATATTTTTTAATTTTACTAAAAAAATTATATATAAATTTTAAAATTATATATTTTTAATAATAAAACTATATTTAAATTTTCATATCAAAATATATTTGTTTTGAATGAATTATATTTTTTTAAAAGGTTGGTTTTTATTTAAAAAATATTGCATTCTTGAAACATTGAATGTCATGGAATATCCATTATATAACTATTATATACCATTACATCCACTGACCCGAAAATTTTTAATTTGGATGAAACATGTCCATTATGAAACCTCAATCATGCATTTTCATATTCTATAGGGAGCTAACTAGCATCAGAGGTGTGATGAAATATAGTGGGGGAGATTATAACTATTAACACTAAATTACAATAAAAATACTAATTATATAATAACAAAAATCAGAGTAATGAAAATATAAAAAACAATAAAATAAATATGATAACCCAAATAATAAAGTCCAACTGAATAATCCAATAATTTTTAAGGAAAAATGTAAGGTTAGTATAAGCATTAACTAGATTTAATACTTTTTGTAATATAAAATTAATGAATATCAAAATAAAATATAGATTCAAAATTCCCCAGTCCCGATCCCCATGTTGGTCCAATATCCAAACCCCTACCCATACAAATAAAATAATCAATAATAAGGTCCCTTTTCCTTGTCCAAACCACCATACATTAAATCTGATCGAGTTAAAAAGGATGACAAAAATATTTTTTGAGTAAATTTTATTTGGATTAAACCACCTTGTATAATCAAAATATTTCTTATAATATGTGTATGAAATAAATATATAAACGTGTGTATATATTAATTAAATAATTATTATATTATAATTATCATCCTACATTGGCATTATTCAAAAATGGATTTGATAATTTAGAACAACCACGAAAACATAACCATATATCCAAATAACCTGCATCATCGCTACGATTGAATGTAGCCGAGGACATAGAATAACTATTTCTTCAAATACTATATATCCCTGGTATGAACAATGTCTCGGCCAACCCAATATAACATCATTGTATCATTTATCATAGAATATCCTGGTATATAATCATATCAACATGTCTCAAGGAATAGACTGGTATATAATAATTTCATCATATATTAGAGAATATCATAGTTTAATGCATTTTAGTATTTGTCAAAGAATGGCCCTCTATGTTGGCATTTAGTATTGGTATAAGGTCGAACTTGGTCAATATAATCAATACATCCCATAAACTAGCGCAACACACAATATAAAAATTTCCACATTCAAAATAATCCAACACCATATATAATCATTACAACATAAAAATAAATACAGATTTCCAAACAAAAAGGATTTGAAAATATCTCATTCGAATTACCAATAGTAAATAATTAAAATTACAATTTTTCATTCAATTAAAAATTATTTATATCACAAATGTTTAGTAGTCATATCAATAAGAAATAATTAAATTACCTAGTTATTGTATATCAATAATAAATTAAGGACTCATATCACATTAAAAAATATTAAAAGAGGAGTCATGTTCTATTGATTCATGGTTCACTCACACAATGGGTAGCAATAAGCTAGGTTTTTTAGAAATTTGAATCCAATCAGATGAAACCAAAATTAACATCTATGATTTACCATTTACCAAGGAATAAATTTATGATGTAGCCGTTTAATCCATATTATTCACAATATTGATTATACATCACAATTAAAAAATCAATAAAATTTTGTTTTAGACCCCCTACTTAGAAATGACGGTTAATATAGCACATCTAATAGGTAACCCCAACAATGATAATAGTGAAAAATAACATAAGAAGAACCTAAATCAACCAATATAAAGATAAAAATCAATAGTGGTCCAATGATTCCACCACCCTTATTGAGAATAATGAAATAGTAGGGGAAAATCTGATGTCATATTGGGGATAGAGCGCACAAACCATATGTTTGAAAAAGAGAAACGGCTTACAAAATCACATGTAATTCAACATCGGTTAATATGAGGAATGTTGAATGGAACAAGAATGAAAATTAAATTAAAAAGATATCCTTCAATATACTTTTCCAAATAAAAACACATCATGTAACCCTTTTCCACATCATGTATTTACCACTTTAGAGTTATATCCAAAATTACAACTCTATAAGTAAATTTTTATCACACTTGAATTTTACATAATGTGAATGTTTTACATGATGTATAACCACTCAACTCAATATATTGGTTCATGAAACATGTCTGGTGGTGATTATAGGTCATTAATTGTGTACACGGTGTGTAAATACACCCCAGAAGGTTTTCGGTCTTGATTATACAAAAAGGACATGAACCACCTCCAAATATTTTTAATGTATAAGAAACCCCCCATAAACCCTTTAAAGACATTTAAATCGAAACTCAATTAATTCATATAAACAATCATCCAGAATTATTATGTCATTTTCCCCAAATAAGATTCTACATATATGTAAAATATATGATCACAGTGTAATATGTACAATGGAAGCCCCATTGATATACAATAAATGAAAAAACTCAAAGAAATGCATATCGGTAAAAAGATGGAATAATACTACCTCTTTTCCAAAAAAATCATGTCGTAAATCTAATTTAATTATCACTATCTGATCATGGTGAATATGTATTTCAAATGTGATCACATATTAGAATACATATCCCATGTATCCTCATAAACACACCCATTATTCCACTTCACTCGAAACAATGAAATTATTCAACTTTTTAGATAATTATCACTATGGTCCACAAATAATATCAGATTCCCTTCAAAGGAACAACCATCAAAAAGATAAAAATCATTAATTCGTTCCACATTACAACGGTATGGAAAATTTATTTCATGTTTTGACTTGAGAAATATGTAATTCATGTAACTATAATGATATGGATGGTTTAATAAGAATTCCACTGAAATAAAATAATCCACTATCTCAAAAGGATTGAAAACCCTAGGTGTCATCATTACCTATTTTATAATATGGAATTTACTCAAACTAGGTGATACCATAAGGTAAATATTATTAAAACCTTAAAAATCTAGAGGTCATATATAATAGATTTAATATGCAATAACTCTTCTCTATGTAGTTACCATCCACATCCCGAACAGTGGAACCTACTCATAAATCTGTAGCATGACACTAGTCCAAAAAATCACAGACTTGTATACATCCAACAAAAATGACATTAATGTCATGGACTTATATATAAAGAAAAAAAATGTTCAACATGTATTGATGCATGGAAGATTTTATTATTTAAAATCTCTATGGGTTCCATATATTTCTCCTATAAACCACTTAAATATAGACAATAACATATATCATATCATTTAGAACCTGATTAGTATGCTAAGAATAATCTTCAATCTATGGATAATAGGTTTTGCCCCAAATAAAATGAAATCACAGTGCTGTATAAAGAACCTTCCCAATTTGTGGCATGAAATGGACATCTTAATCTGAAATGATATTGCTCATAAAATCATGAATCCAATCTACAAAAATACATAGAGACTATACATATAAAAAAATTTAATATCTAACTCATAGGTAATTTATTCCGTCAACAATAAACCATAAAGCATTATTGTAATGTATTTACCTCAGTAATCATGTCATACTATCGATAGGGACATAATCTCATTCCCAATAATGAACGGGAAGAGGTTGCAAAATATTAGCTAGCCTCTGATACTCCAATTTCACCTACTGGGAAGTGAAACATTTATCCATAACTCCTTTTCTGTCATTCATTATCCTTAAAAAATTGTTTTTTATATAAAGAACATGATAAATATTGTTCAAACCTTGATTTACCTTCCATATAGAAGCATGAAACTCTCTCCTCATCTCCTCATACAATCCCATATGAACCCATTCTCATCAAAAAAATAAGATATCATTAATACCACCAAAATTCATTCTTACTAGTGAATCCACACTATATTTGATATCTCTCAAATTGTATTCCTCTCGATGATAATACTCTGTTATCATTACCATGTCCAAAGGAACTAGTAAAAAAATGTTGAAGCTGTTTATACTCATCCCTATGACTCATAAACAAGTTGATGCATATCTCCAAATAGTTCCATCATCTGCAACTCATCAAAATACTAATTACCTACCTATTTTTTCAACTTATAAAAAAAGTAATTGAATTTTTTTTTCACTTTCATGGTTTATAATCCATCTCAATATAGAAATACTATAGATTATTAACCCACCACTTCTGATGATGATTTAGTTATCGTTAAAAAAATATGTACTTGAGGGTCATGTGTTCCATGTATATAACAATCCTCTCACACATAAGATATTTACTCAATAATCTCTAGGCATTTAAAAACCCTAATAACATCAGATCATGAGTTGGAAAATTCATTTCATGTGGTCCCAATGGTCTAGAGCTATAAGGAAACACCCAATACTCTCATATGATAACAAATCCATGTAAACATCGGATATATCAGAGAACAAAATATATTATTTATCAAGAATATGTAATGTGAGGATATGCATTAGTTTTTCCAACCTTTCAACTACTAACAATATATCTTCCATGTAGATAACAAAACAACATCACCCCTTTATTGTTCATCCCTAACAATCGTGGTGCAATGTGTGGATTCATGAATAAATCAGTGATAATAACATAGTAAATAAAATAAATCTCCCAATATCTATTAAAATATTGGGATACTGCCATGATACCACTACTATATATTCTCATGGCCTTCTATCATCCATGCATATGAGATGAAATAGGCCACTAAGTCCTCCACATCATTCCAAAAACAATATATTTTTATATTTTCATAAATAATATCCCCAATCAATATACATAGGATAATTACATGAAATTCAGTAAGATATTTTTTACTTATGAAGTACTCTAGGATTTCATCAATGAAAAACACAAAAAACCAACCTTGAGAAGGTTGAAAGATCTAAATAATCAAGGCCACTAACACTAAGAGTGATTATTTCAAATGAAAAAGGCATCAATGTGAACTCATACTGGCCATTAATTATCCTAAAAGTATTATGAGGAATTTTTAATGGTCTATATAACAACAAGTGGTATCCATATCTCATGTGGATTATGGAGAAGATATTATCCCCTATCAATTGTTTGGAAATATCATCAATTGATTGAAGGGGATATCAATTGTTAACCTTTATCGCGTCTAATCTCAAATAAGCAACACATACGAGAAAGGTAACATCATACATATTCTAAAATAGAAATTTGAACCCCTCGGAGACAGACTAGGTTGTATAAAACCATTTTCTTAACAATCATCCACCTAAAAATTAAAAAAAACAAAAAATAGTTTCATTTTATATTGTTTGATAGAAACTGAATTTTCTCCTATAGGAAACATGATCTGGAACTTGATCTCCCACATAGGATAGAATCCATAGCACTCATCATGAAACAAATAATGAAAATGGTCTACCACTGAATGAAGAGAATAATGATACATTCCAACATCATATATTGTAAGATAGACTATCTAAACAATGAGATAATCCAATATACACTAAATTGGTCCAACATGTCATTCCTAAATATCCCCCTAACCGTAGTGTGAAATTATGTTTACATCATTAGATAGAAAGATAAATCTCCTCTAGTAACAATTGATATGATTCTGATAATGAACAATAAAACCACACCAAGAATAAAATCATAATCTACGATCTACAGAATGGACAATTCACACAAAATTGGTAACCACAATTCTTTAGAGAACACATATGCAAATATTTGATACTCTCTGATCACATTACCAAGATTATTTCATTGGTCATAGAACCATACATTATTTACACATGTAATTCCCAAATTTTATTTTAGGAGATGATAAAAGGAATGTTAAACCCTTATATTGAAAAAATCATAAGAAATATTAGAATTGTTTTTTGAAATCATTCCTCTAATAGAAGAATATCTTGCATCTATGACAACGAGGGAATCTTTTATATCTTCTAGACGACTAGATACCCTATAATCCAATCTGAATTGCAGTTGTATTTTTTATTCCTTGTATATTTTTTCTAGAACTGGGTACCATACCCCTAACTTTATATCAAAATCATGCAGAAATCCAACTACGTATCTGGTGAGGACTAGTTTAGACCATCCAAGACTGCAGTATGAGTCATGATCCCCTTCCTCTGCATAGATGTTTCATTCCCTGACAAAACATCTTTAAGATTCCCATATAATCACAAGATCTACACTCCAAAGATATGTATGAACATTGAGGCCACTTTTCTACCTAATCGAATCATATATAGAATTACAATAGAACCAAATAATTATAATTTAATCCACCTCCCTAACATGTCTTCATTTTCTTACCTTGGTGAACATTTTCATAGAGATGATGCTATGAAATTAATGATGTTTTCTAGGATCACCCAACGAAGGAAATGCATGCGCTCTCAGGAGCTCCCTCTCAGGAGCGCCCTAGGGTTTCGATGGAGGCGAGATTCGTCCAGGATTCTCCTGTGCAGAGGAGTTTTGTTTAGGTGACGACACAGACAGCTCTATGGTGGCGAGTTTCTTGAAGGAGTCTCCAACGCGGCGGTGTTTTCTCGGCTCAGCTTGTATTCGTGGATCTGGAATACAGAGGTGGTAGGGGTCAGTGGCGATTTGGAGTCGACGATTCCTTTAGAGTTTTTCAAAGACTAGAAACCCTATTGTGCTTCAGCGGCGGATCTGGGTTTAACTCGTGGAGTTGGGGTTCTGAAGGATGGGTCAATGACGGTGTGTGTTTCCGCGGCAGTGAGGGTTTCAACGGCGGTGTGGTACTTGGTGTCGGCGATGGGACAATGATGGTTGTTGAAGCCCCTGGACGCTTCTTCCACTCTCTATCCTCGCTTTCCTTCGCACCTCTCAAGGTAGGATCTGGAGCAAAGGCTACTCCGTGGTTTTGGGATTTGTGGGTTGGTGGTCGAGTGGTTTCAATAACTCTCATGTCAGATTTTTCATGGTTTGTCTTCTGGTTCCAGTCCTGGAGATATTCCATTACAGAGGCATCAGATTCTCTTTTCACTGCCCTGACCCTAAAACCCTCTGCTCCTCTCCGAGTCGGTTCTGGAGAAACGTTTCATCAAGGTTCTAGGAGGTGGGTTTTGGGGGATGAAGATGGTTACTGCACGACATGATTTGGATCTGTATTATGAGGTTAGTATGGTCAGGTTTACGATCTATTCTCTGGAAAGGTTATGTTCTAGTTTTTTTATGGTGGTGGATGGTGGTTGTCCATAATGGTGGTGCTTTTATGCGGTTGGTCTATGATGGTATTCGGTGATTGACGTAGTGTTAGATGATGATGGAGGAGATGATGAAGTTTTTTTATCGGCGATGACGAACTCCAATGGAAGGTCTCGCCGATGGATTGGAAATGGATCAGGGATGATGACAGTGATGATGATGATGTGGAATCCTGTGAGAAGATGGAGAAGGTGTCTTGCCAGAGTTGTGATGATGTTCTGGACGTTCGACGCTATGGGTGTACGGATCGGGGAAGGCACATGACTCGAGATGACAGATGGGTGATGGTGAATTTTGAATTTAGAAATTCATGGACTCCCTGTTGTTTTTTGTTCAACACTTTTGAAATGTTTGGTTACCGCTAATCCTTAAAATGGCATTTTTGAAAATGAAAAAAAAATGGATTTGGTTCAGGATCACCCAACTCAAACAGTCTGGTCTAAAATCAGGGCCTTTCTAAATAACCCTTCCATGATGAGGACACTATTAATTACATCCGTAGAACTTAACATATGGATGATGTTCACCAGAAACATGATCTTATATTAAATTCCATCTTAAAATCTTCTTTCCATATAAATCTCATCAGCAGATAAATATGGATCAAAGTGTTTCAGGTGGATGAAACATTTGTCATAGTCCAACACATACATATCCTCCTCTATAATTTTATAATCACATTATGATAATCATCCCTCAAATTATAAGGATATAATAGGATTAATAACAACAATTCGAATTAATTCATTGAAATATATTCTTGAAAAGAATAATTATATATATTTTCCCAATATTTATTGGAAGGTTCATTGAGAATATATGCTCAAATACTCACCTCATATTTTTGGGTGTATCAATATTCTTAATTATTGTATGGAATGAATCGATCTAGAACTCATCTTCTTTGTGGATGGGGGATATATCTACTGAACAAATATGGATTTTATATCTCTAATTATCTCCTTAAATCAGATATCAATGTAATAACATCAAAAAACATAAATTCGAAGGATCAAAAGACCCTCCATAAATCATCATGATGCTGATGATCCATCTAATCCTTAAGAAATATATGATGCTTTTGTTCAACTCTGTTAGGGGCATGCTGATTTACACTCCACTGAAACTCTACATGAAAATTACGAGGACACATTTTATCTCTAATATAAATAGATTCATTATAAAATTGGATTAAAATGTCATTCTCAATAAGTGAAAAAATAGAAAACCACATATCCTAGTCAGTATAAATAAGGATTATTTTTTTCTATAATTAGATATCATTCAATGAAATTTCTACTCTCATAAGTATTAAATAAATCAAGTCACATTTCATGTAGAAATGAATATTATAATGGAAATAAATATATCCCAATCGTCAATAATTCATTTCATTATACATCCCTACATAATGGATATGATACATGAATACTGATCTCATTTCATACATGAACACATGTTGAAATCACAATAAATGGTAACATCACAAAAAATTTTAATTACCCAAGGTGAAAAAAATTTGTGACATACAAATAGTATAAACAATTGATACATCCCAAGGAATGTAAATTGTACCTCATACATGCGATAACTAGTTACATTAAAAAAATATTTACCATGTGTTTAAAAATATTAGTATCCTTTTTAACATTCCAAAATAGCATTTCTCATGGAATATCCTGGTATATAATCATTTCAACATGTCTCAAGGAATAGATTGGTATATAATAATTTCATCATATATTAGAGAATATCCTAGTTGTAAGAATTTTAGTATTTGTCCAAGAATAGCCCTCTATGTAAGCATTTCATAATGTTACATGGTCGAACATGGTCAATATAGTCAACACATCCCATAAAATAGCACAACACACAATATAATAATTTTAAAAATCAATATATTCCAAAACAATATAAAATCCTTACAACAAACAAATAATAACTGATTTCATAACAAAAAGGATTTAAAAATATCTCATTTGAATTATCAATAGTAAATAACTAAAATTACAATTTTTGCATTCAATTAAACATTCATTTATATCTCAAATTATTAGAAGTCATATCAATAAAAAATAAATAAATTATATAGATATTATATATCAAAAATCACATAAGGACTTGTGTCACGTTAAAAAATATTAAAAGAGGAGTCATATTCTAATGATTCATGGTTCACTCAAACAGTAGGTAGCCATAAGCTAGGTTTTATATAAATTTTAATACAATCAGATGAAACCAAAATTAAAATATATGATTTACCATTTACCAAAGAATAAATTGATTATATATCCTTATATTCCATATTATTAAAAAAATTAATTATACCTCGAAGTTAAAAAATCAAAAATATTTTGTTTTATACCCCCTACATAGAATAGACGGTTAACATATCACATCCAATGGGTAACCCCAACAATGATAAATGTGAAAAAGATCATAAGAAGAACAAAAATCAACCAATGTAAGGATAAAAACAAATTTGGTCCAACAATTCCTCCACTCTTATTGAGAATAATGAAATTGGAGGGGAAAACAAAATCTGATGTCATATTGGGGATCGAGCGTGCAAACCATATATTTGAAAAGGATAAAAGGATTCCAAATTCACAAGTAATTCATCATAGGTTATGATGAAGCATATTGAATGGAACAAAAATGAAAATTAAATCAATACGATACCCTTCAATATAGTTTTATAAATAAAAACACATAATTTCATCTCCGATCACATCATGTATTTCACACTTTAGAGTTTCGTCCAAAATAACATCTCCAAAATTTCATTTTTATCACAAATGACTTTTACATAATGTTAATATTTCACATGATGTATAACCACTCGACTCCCTACACAGGTTCATGAAACCTGTCTGGTGGTGATTATATGTCATGTGTCATGTACACGGTGTGTAAATACACCCCCACAATGTTTTTGGTCTAGTTTGCATACAAAGGACATGAACCGCCACCAAATCATTTCAATGTATAAGAAACCCCTATAATCCCATTAAAGGCATTTAAATCAAAACTCAATTATTTCATATAAACAAACATCTAGAATTACAATGTCATTTTCCACAAATAAGGTTCTATATATATGAAAAATATATGATCACGATGGAATATGTACTATGAAAACCCCAATGATATTAATTTAATGAAAAAACTCAATGAAATGCAGATCGAATAAAAGATGGAATAATACTACCTATGTACCAAATAAAATCATGCCGTAATGGTAATCTAATTATCAATATGTGATTGTGGTGAACATTTATTTCAAATGTGAACGCATATTAGACTTCATATCCCATGTATCCTCCTAAACACACCCGTTCTACAACTTCACTCAAAACAATAGAATCCTCCAACTTTGGAGATAATTATCACTATGGTCCACAAATAATACCAGATTACCTTCAAAGAAAACACTATAAAAAAAGATAAAAATCTATAATTTCATCCACATGAGAATGGTATGGATAATATATTTAATGTTTTGACTTGAGAAATATGGCCTTCCTGTCACTATAATGATAAAGGAGGGGCTAATAAGAATTCCATTAAACTAATCTAATCCACTATCTCAAAAGGATTGAAACCCCTAGGTATTATCATTACCTATTTTCTAATATGTAATTTAATCAAACTAAGTGACACCATAAGGTAACCATGCTGAAAAACCTGACACTCTAGAGGTCATATCTAATAATTATCATAGGATATAATTCTTCTCTATCCAGATACCATCTGCATCCTGAACAACGGAACCTACTCAGACATCTCTAGCATGATGCAAGTCCAAAAAATATCCGACTTTTATACCTCAAACAAAAATGACAGGAATATCATTGACTTACATACAAATATCATCAAAATGTTCTACACGTATTGATTCTTGGAATATTTTATTATATAAAATCTCCCTGGGTTCCATATATTACACCTATGAACCTCTTAAATGTGGACAATAACTTATATCACATCATTTAGAAACTTATTATTATGATAAGAATAATCGTTAGTCTAAGGATGATAGGTTTCGGAAAAAATAAAATGAAATCTCAGTGTTGTATGAAGTTCCTTCACAATTATTGACATGAAATGGACATCTCAATCTAAAATGTCACTCCTCCTAAAATCATGAATCAAAACTACCAAAATGAATATATACTACACATATAATAAACTATGAATATTTAACTCATAGGTAACTTATTCCATCAACAATAACATAGATAGAATTATTCTGATGTATTTTACTGGGTAATCATTTCATACAATCTATAGGGACATCATGAAATTCCCATTAATGAATGGAAACAGGGAGCGAAATATTAGCTGGCCTCTAATGCTCAAATTTCACATACTGGGATGTGAAACATTTATCCATAAATCCTGTTATTTCATTCATCATCCTTTGAAAATTGTTTTTTATATAAAGAACATGATACATATTGTTTAAACCAGGATGTACCTCTAATCTAGAAGCATGAAACTCTCACATCAACTCCTCATACAAACCCATAGGAACCATTCTAATCAAAAAATATGATATCATTAATACAACCAATATTAAATCATACTGTTGAATCCACACTATATTTGATGTCTATAAAATTGTATTCCTCTCGATGTAATAATTCGTTATCTTGACTTGGTCCAAATGATCTACTGAAATAGATGTTGAAGCTGTAGCTACTCATACCTAAGACTCCAAAACAAATTTATGTATATCTAAAAAGAGTTCAATGATCTAAAAATCATTAAAATACTATTTACCTACCCCTTTTTTCAACTTATTTCTCAAGTAATTGATATTTTTCCCTTTCATGGTTTATAATCCATCTCAATGTTGAAATACTGATTATTATTAACCCACCACATTTAATGATGTTTTAGTTATCTTTGAAAAAATATGTACCTGAGGCTCTTGTGTTCCATGTATATCACAATCCTCTCAGACATAGGATATTTACTCAATAATCTCTAGGAATTTAAAAATCTTAATAACATCAAATCATGATTATGACATTTCATCTCATGTGGTCCAAATTTTATAGAGATATAAGGAAACACTCAATCCTCTTATATTAGAACAAATCCATGCATAACATTGGATATATAACAGTACAAAATATATTAATTATCAAGAATAGGTAAAGTGAGGATATGTATTGATTTTTTTCAAACTTTCAACTACTAATAATATATCTTCCATGTAGCTAACAAAGAAACATCACCCCTTTAATGGTCATCACTAACAACGATGATACAATGTGTGCATTCAGGGATAAATCAGCGATAATAACTTAGTAAATAAAAAAATCTCAAAATATAAATTAAAATATCGAGATACTCCAAAGGGACCACTACTATATATTTTTTGGGTAACTATCATCCATGCCTATGAGGTGAAACAGACCATTACGTGATCAACATCAATCCAAAAACTATATATTGTTATATTTTCATAAATAAGATCTCCAATTAATATACTCATGATAATTACACGATATTCAGAAATATATTATGTAGTATTGAAATAATATAAGATTTCATCAATGAAAACCACAAAAAATCGACCTTAAGAAGGATTAAAGATCTAATTAATCAAGGCCACTAACACTACCAGTGATTTTTTTCAAACCAAAAGGCATTAATGCGAACTCATACATGCAATACATTATCATAAAATTAGTCCGAGGAATGTTTAATGGTCTATATTCCAACTAGTGGTATCCATATCTCATGTGGATGATTGATAAGATATTATAAAATATCAATTGATTGAAAATATAAAAAATTCATTGAAGGGGATATCAATTCTTAACCTTCATCAGGTCTAATCTTGAATAATAATCACATAAGATAAAGGTACCATCATCCATCTTCTAGAATCAAAATTTGAACCCCTAGGAGACTCACTAGGTTGAATAAAACCATTTTTTCCAATTCATCCAACTAATCATTAAAATAGCAAATAATATATAGTTACATTTTATATTGTTTGATAGAAACATAATTTTCTCCTTTAAGAAGATCAATCAAGAACTTGATATCTCACTAAGGATATAATCCATAGTACTCATTAGGAAACAAATGATTAAAATGGTCTACCACTAAATGAAGAGAATAATGCCACATTCCAACATCATATACAGTAAGATCGACTATATGAACAATGAGATAATAAAATATAAACTAAATTTGTCCAACATGACAAACCTCAAGATCCCACTCACCCTGGTGAGCAATGATTTTACACCAGGAGATCGAAAGATAAATCTCCTCTAGTAACAATTGATATGATTCTGATAAATAACAAGACAACCACACCAAGAATAAAATCATAACATATGATTTACATAATAGATAATTCACACAAAATTGGTTACCACAAATATTTTGAGAACACATATTCCATCCTTTGATAGTCTCTAATCACACTCCCAAGATTATATCATTGTTTATAGAACCACCCATGATTTACACATGTAATCCCAAACGTATTATTTGAGGAGAAGTTAAGATGAAATGTTAAAAACTTATATTGAAAAAAACATAATAAATGTTTGAATTTTTTTTGAAATCATAGCTCTAATAGAAGAATATATTGCATTTATGACAATGAGAGTAGATATTATATCTTGTAGATGACTAGCTACCCTATAATCCAATCTGAATCCCAGTTTTTATTTCCTATTCCTTGTATATTTTTTCATGAACCGGGTATTATACCCCTACCTTGATATCAAAATCATTCAGAAATCCAACTACATATCTGGTGAGGACTTGTTTAGACCTTCTAAGACTATAGTATGAGTCATGATCCCCTTCTGCTGCATAGATGTTTCATTCCCTGACAAAACATCTTTAAGATTACCATATGATCACAAGATCTACACTCCAAAGAGGGGAATGAACAATGAGGCCACTTTCCTCCACAATAAAATCATAGATAGAATTAAAATATAACTAGATAATTATAATTACTTGCACTTCCATAACATTTCATAATTTTTTTACCTTGGTGTATATTTTCATAGAGACGATTCTATGAAATTAATGATGTTTTCCAAGATCACCCAACTCAAACAGTCTAGTCGAAACATAGGGCCTCACTATTTTACCCTTCCTTGATGAGGGCATGATTAATTAAATCCCTATAACTTATCATATGGATGATGTTCACCTGAAACATGATCTTATACTGAAGACCATCTTGAAATACTCTTTCCATATAAATATCATCAGTTGATAAATATAGAACAAAGCGTAGTAGGTCGATGAAACATTTTTCATAGTCCAGCACTTACATATCCTCCTCTGTATGGTTTATAAACTCATTATCCTTTTCACACCAAAATTTATATAGATATAATAGAATCAATAACATCACATTTAATTCATTATTAAAAATACCTTCTTTATAAAAATAATTATATATAATTTCCCAACATTTATTGAATGGTTCATGGAGAATATTTTCCCAAATACTCACCTCATATTTTTGGGTGTATCAATATTATTAATGATTGTGTGGAATAAATTGATCTATAACTCATCTTATTTGTGGGTGGGGGGGGAATATATCTAGTGAACATATGTTGGTTTTATAGCTCTAATTATGTCATTAAATCAGATATCAATGTAATAACATAAGAAATTTTCCTTTAAAAGGATCAAAAGACCCTCCAGAAGTAACCATGATGCTGATGATCTTTCTAATCCTTAAGAAATATATGATGCCTTTGTTCAACACTGTTATGGGCATGCTGATTTTCACTCTGCTGAAACTCTACATGAAAGTGATGAGGACACATTTGATCTATAATATAAACTGAATATTTATAAAACTACATAAAAATGTCATTCTAAAGAAGTGAGAAACATAGAAAACCACATATCTTGGACACTCTAAATAGGGATTAATTTTTTCTATAAATACATTTCATTCAGTGAAATTTCTATTATTATAAGTATTAAATATATAAATTCACGGTTCATGTAGAAATATATATTATAATGGAAATAAATATATCACAATCATCAAAAATGCATTTAATTATACATCCCTACATAATGGTTATGATTCATGCATACTCATCTCATTTCATACATCAACAAATGTTGAAATCACAACAAATGATAACATCACAAAATTTTTGAATTACCCAAGGTGAAAATAATTATAACATACAAACACTATAAAAAAGTGATGCATCCCATGGAACATAAATTTTACCTCATAGATGGGATAACTAGTTACATTAAAAAACATATTACCATGTTTTTAAAAATATTAGTATCCATTTTTATCATTTAAAAATAGCATTTCTCATGGAATATCCTGGTATATAAAAATTTCTACATGTCTCAAGGAATAGACTGGTATATAATAATATCATCTTATACTAGGGAATGTCCTAGTTGTAAGAATTTTAGAATTTTTAATATCCATCTATATAAGCATTTCATAATGGTATTGGGTCGAACATGGACAATATAATCAATACATCACAAAAACTAGCACAACACACAATATAATAATTTCAACTTTCGAAATAGGCCAACATTATATAATATCATTAAAAATTAAAAATCAAAATAGTTGTCATAACAAAAAGGATTTCAAAATATCTCATTTGAATTATCAATAGTAAATAATGAAAAGTACCATTTTCCATTCAATTAAACATTCATTTATATATCAAATCGTTAGATGTCATATCAATAAGAAATAAATACATTGCCTATATATTTTATATAAAAAATTAATTAAGGACACATGTAACGTTAAAAAATATTAAACCAGGAGTCATGTTATAATGATTCAAGGTTCTTAACACAATGGGTAGCCATAAGCTAGGTTTTATAGAAATTTGGTTCCAATCAGATAAAACCAAAATTAAAATCAATTATTTACCATTTACTAAGTAATAAATTGATTATATAACCTTTTATGACATATTATTCACAATATTTATTATACCTTATAATAAAAAAATCAATAATATTTTATTTTAGACCCCCTACATAGAACAATCGGTTAAAATAGGACATGCAATGGGTAAAACTAAAAATCATGATGGTGAAAAAAATAATAATAAGAAAATAAATCAAACAATGTAAAGATGAAAACCAAAAGTGGTCCAATGATTGCACCAAACTTATTTAGAATAATGAAATAGGAGGGGAAAACAAAATCTGATGTAATATAGGGGATCGAGGGCCCAAACCATATTTTTGTAAAAGAACAAAGGAATCCAAATTCAAATGTAATTAATCATAGTTAAAGAAGAGGAATGATGAATGGAACAAGAATGAAAATAAAATAAATATGATAGCCTTCAATATACATTTCCAAATAAAAACTCATCATTTATCCTCAGATCACATCATATATTTCCCACTTTATAGTTACGTCCAAAATAACATCTCTAGAAGATAAATTTTATCCAACATAAGATTTTAATGATATGAATGTTCTAAATCATGTATAACCACTAAAATCCATATATTGGTTCATGAAACCCATATGGTGGTGATTATAGGTTATGTAACATGTAAACAGTGTTTAAATACACCACATAATTTTTTCAGTCTATTTTCCACACAATGTACATCAACCACCTCCAAATAATTTCAATATATAAGAAACCCACATAAATCAATTAAACACATTTAAATATAATCTCCACGAATTAATATAAACAAATATCCAGGATTTTTATGTTATTTTCCCCAAATAAGGTTCTCCATATGTGAAAAAGATTTTCTCACAATAAAATATGTACAACGGAAACCCTAATGATATACATTTTATGAAAAAAATCAATGAAATGTAGATCAGTAAAAAGATGGAATAATACTACCTCCTCACCAAATAAAATCATGTCGTAAGGAGAATCTAATAATCACCATGCGATCTTGGTGAACATGTCATTATAATGTGATAACATATTAGACTCCATACCCCATGTATCCTCCTAAACACACCCAATTTTCCACTTTACTAAGAACAATGTAATCCTTTAACTTTGGAGATACTTATCACTATGGTCCACAAATAATATTAGACTCCCTTTAGAGGAATCACCAAAAAAATATTAAAATCCTTAATATATTCCACATGAGAAGGGTATGGATTATATATATAATGTAGTAACTTGAGAAATATGGAATTCATGTCACTATAATGATATGGAGGGGCTAATTATAATTCCACTAAACTAAAGTAATCCACTATATCAAAAGGTTTGAAGACCCTAGGATTTATTGTTCCATATTTTCTAATATTTAATTTACTCAAACTATGAGACACCATAATGTAAATATGATGAAATCCCAAAAACTCTAGAGGACATATCTCATAGTTATCATATGAAATAATTCTTCTCAATGAAGTTACCATCCACCTCCTGAACAGCAGAACCGACTCAGAAATATCTAACATGTTTCTAGTCACACAAATCACTAACTTGTATGCCTCCAAAAAAATGACATGAATGTCATGGACTTCCATTCAAAGAATAAAAATGTTCCACATGTATAGATGGTTGGATTATTTTATTCTATAATTTCTCCCCGGGTTCCATATATTAGTCCTATAAAACACTTAAATACAGATAATAACTAATATCATATCCTTTAGAACCAGATTAGTATGCTAAGAATAATCTTCAGTCTACAGATGATAGGTTTTTTCCAAAATAAAATTAAATCCCAGTGCTCTATGAAGACCCTTCCCAAATTGTGACATGAAATTGACATCTCAATATACAATGATACTCCTTGTAAAATTATGAATCCAAACTATTATAATACATAGAGACTACACTTATAATAAACTACTAATATCTAACTTGTAGGTAATTAATTACATCAATAATATCACATATATCATTATTATTGTATATTTTATTGGGTAATCTTGTCATACAATCCACATGGAAATCATCTCATTCCCATTAATGAATGGGAAGTGGGTGAGAAAAATTATCTAGCCTATGATGCCCAAATTTCACCTACTGGGATGTGAACCATTTATCCATAAATCATTTTATGTCATTCATCATCATTGGGGAATTGTTTTTTATATAAACAACATGATACATATTGTTCAAACCATGATGTTCCTCCCATATAGAAGCTTGCAACTCTCTCATCAGCTCCTCATACAAACCCATAGGAACCCATTTTCATCAAGAAATTATGATATAATTAATTCCACCAAAATTCAATCTTACTAGTGAATCCACACTGAATTTGATTTCTCTCAAACCATATTCCTCTCGATGATAATACTACGTTATCTATACCAGGTCCAAATGAAAAAGTAAAATAGATGTTGAAGTTGTGGCTACTCATCCGTAAGACTCCTAAACAAATTGATTTATATCTGTAAAGTGTTTCATCATATGCAACTCATCAAAATACTATTTACCGACCTATTTTTTTCAACATATAACTAAATTAATTGATAATGTTTTTTCACATTCATGGTTTATAATCCAACTAAACGTTGAAATACTATAGATTATTAACCCACCACTTTTGATGATGTTTTAGTTATCATTGAAAAAATATGTACATGAGTTGTTTGTGGTCCGGGTATATCACAATCCTCTCACCCATAATATATTTACTCAATAATCTCTAGGCATTTAAAAAACCTAATATCATCAAATACTGAGTAGGACAATTCATCTCAGGTGGTCCCAATTTTCTAGTGCTTTTAAGAAAAAACTCAATCCTCCTACATGAGAATAACTCCATATCCAACATTAGATATATCATAGTACACAATATATTATTTTCCAAGAATATGTAATGTGAGGATTTGTATTGAGTTTTTCTAACCATTCAACTACTAAGAATATATCTTCCATGTAGCTGACAAAAAAACACCCCTCTATTGGTCATCCCTAACAATGGTGATGCAATGTGTGAATTCATGGATAAATAACCAATAACATCTTAGTAAATAAAATCACCAAATATCTATGAAAATATTGAGATACTCCCAAGAGTCTACTACTATATATTCTCTTGGTCTACTGTCATCCGTGCCTATGAGAAAAAAATGACCATGAAGTGCTCCAAATCAATCCAAAAATTATATATTGTTATATTTGCATAAATATGATCCACAATCAATATAATTAGGATAATTACAAGAATTTAAGAATAATATTATGTAGTCTTGATGTACTCTAAGATGTCATCAATGAAAAGTACAAAATACCAACTTCGAGAATGCTGAAAGATCTAATTAATCAAGGCCACTAACACTACCATTGATTTTTTTGAAACAAGAAGCCATAAATGTGAACTCATTAATGACATACATTATCATAAATGTAGTCTAAGGAATGTTTAAGGGTCTATATACCAACTAATGGTATCCATATATAATGTGGATGATAGATAAGATATTATCACCAATCAATTGTTTGAAAATATCTTCAATTAATAGAAGGGGATATCAATTCGTAACCTTCATCCGGTCTAATATCGAATAATCAACACATAAGAGAAAGGTAACATCCCCCATCTTATACAATCGAAATTTAAACCCCTAGGAGACACACTAGGTTGTATAAAACCATTTTATTCCAAATCATCCACCTAAACATTAAAATACCAAATAATGTATAGTTACATTTTATATTGATTGTTAGAAATTGACTTTTATCCTATTAGAAACTCGATCAAGAACATGGTCTCTCAATTAGGATGTAATCCATATAACTCATTAGGAAAAAATTCCTGAAAATGGTCAACCACTGAATTAATAGAATAATGCTACATTCCAACATCATATACAGTAAGATCGACTATCGGAACAATGAGACCATCCAATGTACACTAAATTGGTCAAACATGACCAACCTAAAGATCCCCCTCACCCCAGTGAGAAATTATTTTTACATCATGAGATAGAAAGGTAAATCTCCTCTAGTAAAAATTGATATGATTCTGATAATGAACACTACAACCACACCAAGATACAAATCACAACCTATGATTTATAGCATAGACAATTCACACAAACATGGAAACCACCAATCATTAGAGAACAGATATTCCAACATTTGATACTCTCTGATCACACTCCCATTATTATATCATTAGTCATAGAACCATCCATGATTTACCCATATAATCCCAAACCAGTTATTTGAGGATAATATAAAAACGTATGTTAAACTCGTATATTGACAAAAACATAATAAATGTTAGAATTTTTTTAAATCATGCCTCTAATAGAATAATATCTTACATCTATGACAACAGAGTAGATTGTATAGCTTTTAGATGACTATCTAACCTATAATCCAATTTGAATACCAGTTTCTATTTCCTATTCCTTGTATATTTTTTCCGAAACTGGGAACCATAACCCTACCTTGATATGAAAATCAATTGGAAATCCAACTACATATCTAGTGAGGACTTGTTTAGACCTTCGAAGACTGTAGTATGAGTCATGATCCCCTTCTGCTGCACAGATGTTGCATTCCCAGACAAAACATATTTAAGATTCCTATATGATCTCAAGATCTACAATCCAAAAGGTGTATGAACATCAAGGACACTTTTCTCATGATTCTAAACATATATAAAAGTACAATAGAACATGATAATTATAATTATTTCCACTTCCCTAAAATTTCTTCATGTTTTTACCATGGTGTAAATTTTCATAGAGACGATTTTATGAAATTAATGATGTTTTCCTATATCACCCAAATCAAACAGTCTGGTCGAAACTTAGGACCTCTCTAAATTTACCTTCCATGTTTAGGACATGATTAATTACATCCTTAGAACATATAATATGGTTGATGTTCACCTGAAACATGATCTTATACTGCAGACCATCTTCAAATCCTTTTTGCATATAAATCGCATCAGCTGTTAAATATGGATCAAAGCATTGTAGGTCGATGAAACATTTTATCACAGTCCAACACTTACATATCCTCCCATGTATGGTTTATAAACTCATTATCATTCTCATCCATCAATTTATATTTACAAAATATGATTAATAACATCACCTTGAATTCATTATTAGAAATATAATCTTGATAAAAAAATTATATATAATTTCCCATCATTTCATGGAAGGTTCTTGTAGAATATATGCCCAAATACTCACCACATATTTGAGGTTGTATCAATAGTCTTAATGATTTAGTGGAATTAATCGATCTATAACTCATCTTTGGGGGGGATCTTTCTAGTGAACATATGTGGATTTTCTGGCTCTAAATATCTCATTAAAGTAGATATCAATGTAATTACATAAAAAATCATACATTCAAAGGATCAAAAGACCCTTCATAAGTCATCATGATGCTGATAAACCATCTAATATTTAAGAAATATATGATTTTTTTATTCAACTCTATTAGGGGACTTCTGATTTTCCCTCCGTTGAAACTCTAAATGAAAACGACGAGGACACATTTTATCTATAATATAAATAGAGTCATTATAAAAATGGATAAAAATGACATTCTCAACAAGTGGAAAAAATAGAAAATCAAATGTCCTAGTCTCTCTAAATAAGGATTATTTTTTTCTATAATTAAATATCATTAAACGAAATTTCAATTAACATATGTATTAAATATATCATTTCTTAGTTCATGAAAGAATGTATATAACAATGGAAGTAAATGTATACCAATTATCAACAATTCATTTCATTATACATCCCAAAATAATGGTTATGATACATGGACACTCACCTCATTTCATACATACACATGTTGAAATCTAAATCAATGATAACATCAATAAAATTGCGAATTACCCAAGGTGATAAAAATTGTAACATACGAACACTAAAAACAAGTGATACATCCCAATGGAACGTAAATTTTACCTCAGACATGGGATAAATAGTTATATTAAAAATCTATTTACCATGTTTTTAAATATATTAGTATCCTTTTTACCCTTCCAAAATATTAATTAAATAGACAAAAAACCTATATTTGATACCACATTGTAAAGGGCAAGATACGAGACCTCATGGATTCAACCATATACACCAGCGTATACTAAGTTGATGTGGGGGTATGATAATGTATAATGTGTAGAATATAACCTCTACCAATGAGTTACAAAAAATCATATTAATCATATAATAATAAATATCTAAGTATTGAAAATAGAAAAAACTATACACTAGAATAGATAAACCAAATAATAATATAAGACTAAATAATCCAATAAATGGTAGATGGTAAATATAATGTCCTGATAAATGAAACTAAATGTCATGAAACATGTAATATAGAATAAAATACTTGAAGATTGAAATAAGAACTCAAATTATCCCAATCCTAAGCCCCATGTTGGTTATTTCATGAATCTCCACCCCATCCTGCAGGAAGAAAATCAATAGAATTCCCAATTTCCTTTGTTTATAACTACATTAAATAAGAATTATTGGGTACCAAAAGGAGGCTATAATATGGTGTGAGTAAAACCTAGTAAGTTGACACTACCATCTGAAAAAAGAACCATTCTGATAATAATTTTACTAAAAAAGGGATAACATGTTCATCAATTATTTAAAACATTTGTTTTATATAAAATGAACTATAATGGAACAATGCTTTAATATATCTAGTCCAGAATCACAACATTGAATGCGTTACCATATATCCATACAATATTCATCATCACCACGATAGAATGTATATTTGGACTTATCAAAACGTTTATATACAAAAATATATATCCATGTTGTGAATAATTACAGGGCCAAGCCAAATATATAACAATTTCATCATGTATTAGGAAAATCATTATATAAATAAAATTTAGCACAAATTTAGTCATTAACCAATATATATACATTCTATCATGTGTTAAGGCATATCATGGCATATAATAATTTCATTATGTGTCAGGCCAATGCCTGATATATAATAATATAACTATGTGTCAAGTCATAACCTTGTATATAATATTTTTTTCATGGGACTAGGCCGATCCCACTAAATATATGAATACATCTCATAAACTAGGGCAATGAACTATGTAATAATTCAAATAGTCATATTGTTCCAACACCGTATATATAAATTACAATATACAAATCACATCACATGTCATAGAAAGATAGATATCACAATATAACATCATAAAGATCAATGGTTAATAATTGAAATTACAAATTTTTATTCAATGACATAGTTTTTTATATATGAAATTATCAATATAAATATAAATATTAAATAAATAAATATCCTAGGGTGTATATTTCATTAAATCACATATGGTATCATGTCATGGTAATCACACATTAAACCATTATCCATGTTCTTTTATTGTAGATTAACATACCCAATGGGTATCCATAAGCCTGGTTTCCTTGACATTTGCATCTAAAGGTATCCAACATAAATTATAATCCATGATTTACCATTTAGAATAAAATAAAATAATTGCATCTCTCTTTATGTTAGTGAAATAAAAATATTGAATATATATAAAAAATAAATCGAACTTAAATTAGGTTTTCGAAACACTACCATTTACTGATGATTAACAAATTTCTACAAAAGTGTAACAGTATATAGGAAGATGGAATTTAAGATCATAAGAAGAACCTAATAATCCTAGAATAGATCAAAACCAAAAAAATCCAATGATTTAATTTCCTAATCGAAAAAAATTGATGAGGAGGGGGAATACATAGGCAAATACCTATTGAGGATCGACGGCACAAATGGGACGTATAGAAAAAATATATGCTTCCAAAATAAAATAGAATTCATCCTTGGGTAAGTTAAGGATGTATTCATGGAATAATAATGAAAACTACTTATATATTTAATCCATAAATTATATTCTATTGATAAGAACAATTTTTCATCATCTTTTAACTTAGTGTATTTCCCAATGATGAGTTACATTGTAGACCCCATAACCATATGTTAATATTTATCTATTTAGAAATTTTTCAAGTGGAAATTACACATTGCGTAACATGTATAAAATGGGAAAATTCATTTTAGAATTTAGTTTAGTCTAATTTCAACAAAAACAAACTTGAACCAGCACCAAATCATTCAAATATATAGAAAACATACATAAAATAATATATCAAATTTATATATAGAAAAAATTAAATACAATAAATTTACATCACAAACCATTAGATCATTTTCCCTTACAATGCCCCATTCATCACAAAGAAATCACCCAAAAAGGATTAATGATAATGAAAAAATTAATGATGCATAATGGAAGGATTCAAAGAGAAACATAACCGAAAAAATATAGGATCTTATATAATAAATAATAAAATCATGTGGGGATCATTTAAAATTTATAAGGTCATTCAGCACAACTATGATCTATATTACATTATTTAATCATTCATAAGAAAAACACAACGACTCTATGAATTTTTGTGATTGTTTTTCTATGGTATTTTTTTCGTATGCATCATGGATTAGATTAATCATCAATGGGAATGGATGTTGAACTATATTGTGTGTGAACAATAAAAAATTAAGAACAATCCAATGAATAACCTTGATCTTGTAGGGGATTCCCACAAACCCTATCTTTTATAAAAAATGAATTTTCTTTATGTATTTTCTTTGATTATTGGATCCCTTGAAGGATGTTCTCCCAAAACCCCCAATTTTAAAAAATCAATGAAGTTGAATTCTCGGTGATTTAGGGTCCCAATGAAGGTCAAAGATGATATGATAAGTGTACTTGCATAAGACATGTATGCAATATTTATTCAATGGGGGAAAACCATGGACATCCATAAACCTAAAATCCATGATTTTACATTTTTATGGAAATAGTAATTTGAAACAATTATCGATTAAAATGTCAATATTTCATATTATTTTTTCAATGTAAACATGATCAATCTTCACCCTGGAAGTTTTGGATCTTAAATTTCAAATTGGTTGTTCTTTTTATATCATAATGGTATATGATCATCAATATATTCAACAAAAGGAATTTTATTTATCATATTATAGTTAGTATTCACAGTTTGAGTAAAGGTTTTTATAAATTTAAAATTATCAATGATCTAGTTTCATGTATTGTTATTACATTCAAATTTAACCCTCAAAACCTAAATAGAGAGAGGGCCATTATAATATAAAATTTGTTGGTTCCAATATTGATTGAAAGATAGCGATGCTATCAATATCAATTCGAAAATTATAAATATTAAATAAATGTGGATTATTAATACACTCTTCCTTTCTATGATATTTATTAAATTATGGGGTAGTAAGTTTCCAATATATTTTTAATCTAGCATCTAGAGAAAATAGATTGGGAAGTCAATTAATGGAATGTATTTTATGGGAACCAAAAATGTATATACACTCTCAGAGAAGGCTGGTCCTGGTAAAGAAAACGACTCTAACAGATGGATGAGTGTTAATCAAGATATAATTTCTAATCAATTAAGTGTTATAATAAAATTTTAATATATGTTGACTACTGATGATGAAAGAGAGAGTAATACCTCTATTCATCATACAAAATTCTTCATTCACATTATTTCATTAAAAATTTATGTGTTTAATAATGATATATAAATAATTGATGATGAAAAATTTGTCCTTAATAATTATATGGACATATGGAATCATGATAGCTAAATTCATAATGAATATAATATTATATGATCAAACCCCAATAGGGATGATAAAATTATTCAAACCGGATGAATATATATCAATATAGTTCCTCCTAAATATTTTATGGTGGGTGACACTTCAAAAACACAATAAATTTTTAATAAATTAAGCTACAATGTATCAATTAAGTATATAGAATATAATAAGCATGAAAATAATGATGTTATTTATCTATATCATAGTTTTTAGATGAATACTGGATAATGGAAGAGTTTATGAAATTTATAATGACGAATAATGATCTTTAGTTGGAAAAAAGTCTTCCTAAAAGGAATTTGGGAAGTCCATTTATTTTTTAAATATCTCCAATGTGTCTAATAAGATACCCTTTATGGAAAAACAATATAGTAATACATAGGGTCCATAATTTCATTGTGTTCATGATGATTATAATATACCTAAGTTATATTTTTCTTCTTCAAAAATGAGTTAATATGTTGAAGAAATTACTTCATCTCTAGATGATGCTGGAATGTATAGTTGGGACACAACATCATGTATTGAGATTTGAGATATTAATGGTATGGTAGCTTATCTTATTAAAAAATGATTCAATTGGGAATTCATTGAGGTAAATGACTTCATATCCAAAAAGGTTATCCAACTCTATCACAAAAATTTTTAAAGGAAGGTTTAATCTTTCATATAAATTTATTCTATTTGATAGCTTATGGTTCACAGAACACTGATCATAAACCAACACCAAGAAAATAATATTTTAGTTAGACAGTTATAATGTATAAACTAATTTTTAAGGAATGAATATTATTACATACATTATAAAATATTTAATTTTACAACACATTTATAATTTAATAATTAATGATTTTTTAAAATTTGCAAAATTTTCTCTAAAGACATTTTGATCTTCCCCAATATTCATTCTCCAAAAATATTTTATATTAGTTTAATTGAGAAAACAATTATATTTAATTTTGTGAATAATTAGAAAATCTATTTGAAAAAAATATTCTTTATTTTTTGGAATTATCAAATAAAAAATATCATAGGGTAATTTAATGTAAATTTTCAAAAGAAGTTGATTTTGAGTTTAAATGATAAAATATGTTTTTTATGAAATACAATAAATATTATGAATTATTTATTATATGATCTTTATTTCTTGTTAATTGAACCATATAAGTGATCAAAATATATTTACTAAATTAAAAAACTCATATTTTATTTCATTTAGAATCAAATGCATATAAATTTCAAAAACTCATATTTAAACTTAAAATAACGCTTTTTAGGATATATATAGAAATCATATTTATGGTTGATTTTTATTAGTTTTATAAATTTATTAATGTAATATGGTTTATTTTTTTACATAAAATATTATGATATTTGGTTATAAGTTTATTTTCAATCTCAGGCATAAAATATTTATCATGGTAAAAAATACATTTACGTGCATTAAATGTGAAATAATGTATGTGATTCAATTTAAAATAAAAAATATTAAAATAATTAAAATATAGGACATTAAATGTGTGTCATATGTGTTTATAAACCATAACAATTATTTAAAACATTAAATAAAAACCAAATTCATTGTTATTGATGACCATGAATTTTGTTGGATTTAAATATAAATAATAATAATTTTTTCACTTAAATATACCCTTTTCATTTATAAATAACCATCCTACCCACCCCTTTTCTCCTCTGAAGGAATAAAGGTATGAAAAAACCATGTTCTTATGGTCACCCCCAATGATAATAACTAATTTCATTATTGGGTCGTTTAAGGATGTGATATTCAAGATGGAAGTTAGAGTATGAAAAACTTATAGGAAGTGTGAGGTAAGGGTTTATCATCTCAATTTTACATTTGTGAGATATAATACTTATTCAGAACATGAATTTTTTGGTGTTAATATACATCACATTGATATATCATATCATGAATCTCATTATCATCTTGTAATCCAGTATTCCATTTGTTAATGATTACTTTTATGGGGAATATGATTTGACTGATTAAAATGTGGTAAGGTAATTCCATGCTCAACGTTAATTCATGGGGATTAAACATAGATTCATTGATTATTTCATTCTAATGTTATGTATGAAACGCCTTTTAGTTATCTTATGATGTATTTACAATTATTCTATTTATAATTACAACTAATAGGACCCAAGAACTGAATTTGGTCCCTCCAAAAGTGGCACTATTAGAGCATAACATATAACTGATGCTCTATAATTGTACTTAGTACGATCTCAAGATGGGTGGCATGGTCGTGTCGAGTGTGAGAGTACCCCAAGATATCATCCATGAAGACTACCACAAAAGAATACAGATATGGGTGGAACACATGGTTAATCAGAACCATGAAATCTACTAGGGCATTTGTGAGTCTGAACGACATGACCAAATACTCGTATAGACCATATCAACTTTGAAATGTTTTAAGCGGTATGTATGATGTTCTAACATGCAACTCATGATAACCAATTCTAAATTCAATCTTAGAGAACACTCATGTGTCTCAAATTTGATTAAAAAAATCATTAATCCATTGTAACATATATCAGTTCTTGACCAATAACTAGTTAAACATCTGATAATCCACACAAAGTCTAAGGGAATCATCCACATTTTTCACAAACAGGATAGGTGAATCCCAAGGAGAAGTAATAGGTTAGATGAAACCATTTTTCTGCAACTTCTCCAACTACCTCTTGTTCTCCCGAAATTATGGTGTAGAAATCCTATATGGAGGAATGGACACCGGTTCTACTCCTGGAAAAATATCAATAGAGAAATCCACCTGTCGATACGGAGGTGGACATGAATAGTTTTCTAGGAAGACATCCCTGAAATGATCAACTACTTGAGGGAAATATTTCTGACATGTTTCCTCGTCATCCAGTTATAAACACGCAATCTGGACTGTCACTCCACCTCACCAAAGATTCTCGGGTCCTGCTCGGCTCACCTTGACATTGAATTCACCCTTGTATAGAAACCTTTCCCCTCCAGTGATGTGAAACTCACCCTGCAACGATAGAAATCTACAAAGGCTCGGAAGGATACCATCCAGTCCATTCTGAGAATGAAATCATAGCATGTCATCTCAAAGTCATAGTGGTCCCACATAAAGTGACACCCACCAACCACTAGGGGGTACTCATTGCACTGACACACACCGATTGTTATAATTTCCGAAAAAGTGTCTACAGTAATTATATCCAAAGAAGAAGAAACATAGATCCCAAGGCTCTCCACAATGGGAACATATATAAAGCTATGTGTAACACTAGTATAAAAATTTTAAGAAGATAAAACGGAAGCAACTAGAATCGTACAATTGATAGTGTAAGGTCTGAGATCCTATTCATGTTGGGTTTGATGCACTATATAGGTATTCCCAGTGTTTCCGCCCTACGGCATAGCCTGACTACAATGAGCTGACTCGCCCTGATGTCTCTTAGTTCCTGGTGTCTGGCTACCGTGGGCATGACCACCACCTCGGCCTGAACGTCATGATGTATTCCAATTCCATGACTAGTAAGACGATTTTGGCCCTGATCATGCACGAAAAGTCTTCACAGAACCAATATCACTAGTCACTAGCAAAAAATCCCTACAAAAACACTGAAGATGACCCATCATGCCACTATCTCGGCACTCCACTAGGTCACGTGAACACTGAGGTCACTTGTGCCCCTCTTTAACACACTAGTATCACGTTATCTGGCCACCTGAGAAATTATCCTAGCTAGTACTTCCACCATGAGAGAAATCCATCTGCCTCTTCCTCTTGCTGGTAGAAATAGTACCAAAGACCGGTGCCTAACCGCCCTGGTTTGCACCACTAGCTTCTCACAGGTTCCGCTTAGTAATCAATGTCAGGTACACAGTAGCTTGCACTGTAGGAAACCTAAAAAAGTTCACCAGCTCTCGGATTTCATATCAAAGACCATCCTCAAAGCGTATATCCCTCAACAACTCATCACCCACCAGAACATGTGAAAAATTTTGTATCTCAGTGAAGTAGGAAAATATCCCATCACTGACAAGGTTACCTACTACAGATTCATGAAATCTCAAGCTCTATCTATCCTTAGAATCTATGGAAAGAAAATATCATAGAATACTGCCTGAAAATTTTCCAACGCCATATCCTGATGTTGCTCAATTTGGGTGGTAAGATCCCACCATCTCTTGGAGAAATCATGCAACGTGTAACTAGCGAGCACTAACCTCCTCCTATGAGGCATCTCCAGATGCTCGAAGATAATCTGCATAGAATCTAGCCATGACATTACAGCCGGTGGTCGGTGACCCATGAAAATGTAGGTGGATAACATCGCCGGAATGTATGTGTCAGCTCTTCAAATGATGTGTCAACCTACGGTGGCCCTTGAATGGTCTACATGAACTACATGAAGCCATAACAGAACTGCACATTCGTGCCTGTGTCTGGTATAACGGCTAGCGCTGCATCTGGCGCTACTAGTGGATCCTTTGGTTGCACATGGCCTACCATCTATGGAGTATAACCATGACCACTTTCTTTGAGTGAAACTCGAGGTCGTTTCGGTGGCATGACTCTACAAGGTCAAATAATCACCGTAGATCCAGACTATCAAGGACTGTAATCTAGGAGACCAACACCGGGAACATGAGAAAGAAAGAAATCATGTTTTACAAAACATGACTACACGTTGTGTATAATTACTACACAGTGGGTTCCCATAAGACATTCACACTGGCGTGTACATCAGCTAGAACTGGTCTTGTAACACCCCAAATACATGCTGTTTTGTCTTAACACCCGACGTGAACTTGAATCTTCATTCCCTTCCCGAGCCCTTTTACACGGTTTATCCACTTGGCTCTCCTAAGACAAGACTACACAACATGTTAAAGGTAGACACGACCTGTACTAGAAAATCTTTACCGGCCCGTTTTACTAATGACACAACCTTTTTTCCTACTCTACACTACACGACCTTTCACAGACGAACACTGTGTGTACTATGAATCCCCAACTGACCTGTTTTGTTGGCTACATGGCCAGCCACTTGGGTCAGACTACACGGTGTGGTCAATCCTAAAACGGCTTGTATAACTTAAGGCTTACCCGTCTGTGTTGTTAGTTACATGGGCAGAAATAGGTTCATCCCTACACGGTGTTTACAAGAGGTACTCGATGTGTTTCCCCAAGAACATCCCTTTCCCATTTCTCTGCCCACGGGACCTATGACACGGTTAGAGACTACACAACATGTACATAAGTGTCATGACATGTACATAAGAAAAATATTTTCTTCCCGAAGTGAAGAACAAATGTCATGTAGTCAAAACAACACGGCATGTATTCTAGTTTTTTCCTAAAAATAAGCCCTAGAAACTACTCCTGAGTCTAGAAAAACATAAAAATGTACACCAATGTTCCAAATTCCGATATGTGAGGGAACATACTCCCCACTAACCATAGCTTTTCATCCTTATAAATGTTATAACATGGTAAACTAGTTGTTGATACATGAAATTACGGTTGATGAGGGACCATACTTCATCAAGAACCAAAGTTTGGAGTGAATTCACAAACCCCTATATAATAATATCCTATCAAATACCAGTTATTTTATGAAGTCATGTATCATAACAAAATGCATTTTTTAGCACAACATCTATCACACCAACATGCAATTTATAATGCACCTATATGGCAAGGAAACTATGCATTACATGTGATTCTAAAATGTGCATAAATGATGTTTGTGATGGAATACCCTCATCTCATCAGGTTGCAACTAAGTAGAACTCAAGTATAAAATATAAATAGCACACCACAAGTGCGTCACCCAACGGTGATAATCAAATCAACTATAAAATTGTAAAACCTGAAAATTTGAAATTAAATGAGGTAGATTGGCTTCTCCTTGTACAGGAGTTAGTTACTCTCAGGCACAACATATTAACAAATACCAATTGCATCCTATCACAAACTATAGGCTCCAAATACTATTTCATTGAAATGAAACCTCCTCTAATACCATTTTGTAACATCGTGGATCAGAGTACCACTCAACAGATGCCTAGAACCTGGTTGGTCACAAGACCTTAAGCACATTTCCCCTAACTCCAAAGGCTGCCAACTAGTAGTGAGGGCCTAGAACTTATAGTGGGGAATCTATAACCTCTTGTGTCAAAGTGTTTCATAGCAGAATAAATATAAAAACATAAAGTAGATGAAAAAAAATAAACCTGAAATGGACAATGGAACTGAATTAATAAATAACTAACAGTCATATATATAAGGATGAAATATGTATCTAATTCTACAAAAGTAGCAAAAACAAGATACACTGCAATCTGATACCATATAGTAGAAGGTACAAAGTACAGTAAAATAATACCAATGCAGTGCAGCAGGAAGGCACAAGAATCACAAGCCTTAGCTCGGTCCCATGCTCTTCTACTCCTTTGAAACAATCATGTACATGAGTAGGGACTCTTTCCCTTATCCACACCTGCAACAATAAAATATATTTGGGCCAATGACAATACCCAAATAGTGTTTTAGAAATAAACCCTAGTAGGAAACCACCAAATGATTATGCCCAAATGTCAATGAAAATGTAAAAAAATAGTGTGCAATAATGAAATGTAGTAAACTAGGAAGTACTCAAAAGTTACTATTCCTACAATATACATTGCATTTTAAAAATTATTTAACAATTCCAAGCCTATTATTTATCATGGCAGTTACAACATAAGAAATCACCATAGTGAATTATAAATGTAAATACTATCCTCTAACGTAAAAATCCTTACCCTCAGGCAAACAGAAATGAAACCCTCGGGTGACTGCCCACAAACATAATGAATATTTCCCTAAGGCATAATAACAATTTCTCTTAGGCAAAATAAATCCTTAATCTCATGTTGTATAGAACCTTTCCCTCATGTGTAACAGAGCCATGACTTTTGGGGAAACAGAACCTTGCCACCAGGCTAAATAAAACCATGGACTCTGGCTAAATAGAATCTTTCCCCCAAGTTAAAAAGACGAAAAGAAAGTAATTGGGAAAGCCCAAAAGCACAAGAATGAAATTTTTTTTATGTTTCCCCCTAGAAAAATCAAAACATGTTATAATAATGGCATACCCATGACTATCCTGGCCAAAGGTCTAAACAAAGGAAACACACCCTCGTGGTGGCCCTAGATCAAATCAACGATCCCATCAAACAGTTTATACATAATCATAAGATTAAAAATGGAATTATAGGTATCTAAACAGTCAAGGACTCAGTTACATGACACACCGAACATGGGCATGTGCCACAATGGTTCACAAAATCAACTCGATAGTTGGAATAAAACACAAGTCCACCTACATCGATCTTATTTAATTTATATAAACAAATGGTGCCTCCCGAAACAACCCAGACGATGTAGATCTGAGATAAATTATGTAACACCCCAAGAATTCATAGTGTGTTATTTCTTAAAAATAATTCAATAACTTGCACTACACGCAACAACGAGTTCAATTACACCATAACTTACCAAAAAAGCCTTTCAAAAGAGGTTATGAATAGTATTAACTAAATTTTAAACTTTATATAATCCTTATAATTTTAGAATCCATATTATGAGTTTCTTAGACATAATTTAAGAACAAATTCATTTTCAATATTGCACTTTTACCAACTTTTAATGGTGAACCATTTTTAAATAGAATATTTTAAAATTTTCGACTAAATGGGGACATCAAAAAAAATTTAAAATGAAACATCCCAGGCTTCCACTGTACGCTTTCCTTTGAATAATACAGTAGCGTGTGTTGTACGCAACTTCGAGTTCTAACACACACCACAACCAATGAAACTAGCCGTTATGAATAGTAATACCTACTTTTTTAAATTATATATATTTTATATTTCAAAATGGACTTCATTTTTGGATTCAGAATATTGAATTTAGCCTAAGGTGAAATTTTGGAACTTTTCGGATAACTTTAATATTTTGATGAATAGTAAAAATTACTAAATTTTAATTAAAAACAACTTTTTTAATCAAAATAATTAATAGTGATAAATTACGAATTTGAGTGGTTTTAAAGTATATTTAGAATATATTTTTACCATTTAATATAATTTTTGTCATTGGACATAATTTTACAATTAAACCGAACACAAACAACTGTCAATCTTCTGATAGTTATTATCTCTTAAAAACACGCTTTTTGTTTTGACAACGGGAACTAATTTTAAATTAATTTATGCCACTTCTATGTTTTGAATTTAGAAAAATGGATTACATATTTGGAATCAGGATTTTCAAATTGTGTAAATAGGTTACTTTTATTTTTAGTCATTTTGAATAATTACTGCGGTAAATATTTTATTTACTATTGTTAAGGGTAAATCCGGTAAATAAAGGTTAAAAATAATTTTATAATAATACTAAATTACCCTAAAACGTGTCCTAGTCTTATTGGTTGGTACATGTTCGGACATAGGAATATTTGGGTCGATTTTGGGACCCCATGGTGTCACTTTTAGGTGATAGGGACACTTTATTTTAATTAAGTTAAAATGAATACAAAAATGGCACAAGCATATATCTTTTAGAAAAACAATTATTACATAGGGTTATATATGTTGGATATTAGATTATAAATATTAATTAAAAAGATAAAAATATTTCCTAAATAATTATATTTTATTTATAATTTTTAGATATTAAATAAATTAATTTATTTATGACACAATGATGATGCAGTAATTACTATAATAGTGAAAAATCAATATAATTGATATTATAAATACCCAAATTAATATAATATAAAATTTTAATGAATTAAAATAATTTTCTAGGATAATATGATATATTAGGATTTATTTAATTGACATTTTTCGAAGTAATCAATCTGTTATGAGTTTCACAAAAATCAACTATTGAATAGATTCAAAATTGACACAAAAGAGTTCTTAAAACAAATATTATATTATTAATTGATATTAAATTCCTAAAAATATAATGTTGGGTAAAGAGACTTATATCATGATAGTTTCATCATTAATGGACCACTTGGTGGTCTCTTGGATGTATATAGTATGTTTATTAACCATATAATATAAAAATACAAAGTGATATTGTAAAAGTGAAACTAATTAACTTTGAGTTAATACTTAATGATAAGGTTAATATAAGTACCCAAACCTGTCTAAATTCTATTGGTTGAGTTGTTTTAGACCTATACCCACCTTAAACTTTGAATAATAAACTTTGGATCCATTAAAAAACGAATATGAATTTAATATAAACTAATTTTTCTAGCTTTTCCAATGGTGCCCCTCACCCCTCTTATAAAATGGCACTCTTCCTTCCCATTTCTTCACACCATAAAAGCCTTTTGGTTCGGCCAAACTCTTCCCAAATACTCTCCCAACATCCCTAAATACATCCTATAGGCCTTAGTTTGATCAGAAATCCATCCTAAGGAGCCCTTTTGATCAAATCAAAAGGAAGAACCTGTAGAAGAGGTAATGTTTTCACCACCCCTTTCCAAGTTCCTTTCTTCTTCCACTTCTTCTTTCTTTGTTATTACCATTCTAAAATATTAACTACAGTATCCTATATATATTGTGATGTTATTATAAATATGGTATGACCATATTCAGTATTCTATCCACCCTTTGAATAACATGTCACCATACGTGCGTACGTACGACTTACCGTCTCCACGTCGTTGTGTAATTGTTATTCAATATATTATTATTTGGATGGTATAATAATGATGTGTAACTCATGTAAATAATAAATATAACATTATAATGATTCTTTATATATGATATAACATCCATTTATATATTATTTTATTATCAAAAGAATGATATTGTCGCTCGTGCGTACGTACGGACTATCGTCTCCACGAACGCGATGAGATTCATTCTCCATCGTAACCATTAAAGTATAATTATCATTTTATGATTTAAAAATGATGTTTAAGGACTTGATATCATTATGGATATGAATAATATACAACCTATCGATAACAAACATGGCTTATGTAACAAAACATATAAAATAAAATGAGTAAGTTAACACACGAAACGACGATAATTAAAAGATATTATTAACAAATAAATGTTAAAGGATCATATATGATATCATATTAATATATATGATTCTTGAATAATTTAATAAAAATTATTTCACCATTATACAGGAGTTTAACCTACCCCAACCAAGGAAAAGTACAAGGTAAGGGGTTTTCATCTCACTCCTTATTCCCGTGAGATTCATGCCATATTGCCACCATCACCTTTTGTGTGGTGTATGTACTGCCCATAATTATATTCTTTGTGTAATACATTCTAATTTATGTGTATTTACATATTCATTGTATGATACCTCTTTCATGGGTTGTATGATTCATAAGTTACCAAATTGGTAAGGGTTATTTCACAATCTCTTCATTATCCGAGTTTTTTTATACGAAATAATCTACTTCGATCTCTTTATCATCCACATCCATGTTTCTTAAAAATGAATTCCAAAACATTTTTACTATTTACTAGAATATGGGTTAAACTCATTTATACCCCTGTTTGTCTTTTTATAAGAGTTTTATAAATGAATCTTTTCATCGTTTTCCAAATAAGGTGCTTTTTAACCTTTTCGACAAAATTAAGGTAAGAATGTTTTTTTAACTTATATGGAGGGTGTGGCTATTTTCCGCCTTTATAAAATCGTCGAAGCATCACGTAAAATCATATAAGAATATTTTCAAATTGAATGTATTATTTTATAATTATGTTACTTTTAAAATGATTTATAAGAAATAGATATTTTTCTAAAATAGTCTTTATTTCATCTATGTCAACATCCTTTGATGGATTTTAAGCTTATTTGAAGTTGATTTATTATGATACAAAACATCCATATTTTATTGAAGGTTTTGCGATATTTTTGACTGTGGTTAAGTTATTCTTATGTCACTCATGGTTTTTGTTTAGTATATTGACATTTCATAAGTTATTTGTAATCTGAATGTTTATGTTATATTTCAACCTTTCATTCAGATGAATGTGTTAGACAAGTATGTTCCGGGTTGGGGACCAGTAAAAGTAAGCCCTCCGATTTGGTCCCCGGTTATTAGATGAACTCCGGTTTGGTCTCCGGTTATTAGAGGAACTCCGGGTTGGTGTCTAGTTATTAGAGGCACTCGGGGTTGGTGTCCGGTTATTAGAGGCACTCCGGGTTGCGTTCCGGTTACAGTTAGCCCCTAGGTCTTGGGACAAGGCTTTGACAAAGAAATTAATGTTCAACATTATGCATTCCGACATTATGAAAGTGGTTATTGATTTTTCATGTGATTATTCGATTAGTAGAATATCCATGTGAATAAGTAAATGGTATTATTTCGTTTTATTTATGCCATACTATGTTGAAAGTTCAAGTTTGAAAGGCTTTTGTTTTAGTTATACATTTCCTTAAATGTTTATTCTTATTTTTGAATGTTTCGCTATATTTGTATCCTTACTGGGCATTTGAGCTCACCCCTTTTTTATGTTTTATTTTTCCCAGGATGTGAAGAAGTAAGTTATGAATGACCTGTAGGGATATTATGTGGGGATAATAGTGTGGACTATGGAGACATTATGTTGTCGTAGTAGTTTTTCAATTTATGATGTAATGTAAAACTTATGAATATATCTAGTGTTTCCAAGGCTACTCAACCAATTGGTCTTTTGATATTTGATCTTTCTTGTGATCATGCCAATGTTATGTAATAATTCACCGACTCTAGGTAATTAGGGTCGGGGCGTTACAAATTAATACCCATTCAAACCAAAATAACATCCCATAAGGAAATAATTGGAAGAAATGATTCAAGAAGTGGAAAGACCTTACCCAGACAGTTCAAGAGAGATTGTAAGTGGAAATATCAGAGACCTGATGTGCGCTCTTGATCTCCTCCAAGTCCTGACCACATCTCCTGCTGCTCTTGGTGATTTCTATGCCTCCTATGTCGAATGATGAGGCTACTGCCTATTTTTCACAAAAAATATAACTACACAACGTGTACATTAAAGAAAACGACATGTAATTTCTTTTTAACTAATCACTCGCAACTACTCTACAACGCCATATTTTTTGTCTGCCAACTGATTTCATGAAGTATTTTACAAAGTACATGACGTGTACCATCGTTCTGTAGGTGGCTACATCCACCGCCTTTCTATTCACTTGCATACTTATTACAACGCGTGTATTACTAAGTACACGATGTGTAGTTTTTTTATACCATTAATCATTGACATGCCTACATACCATGTATACTCATCCCACATAGCCAATTTACATGGAATGTGGAAAACGTACCCAGCGTGTACTAAACAATTTGCGGATATTTTCAACATTTCTGTTGTTTTCGCAAAATAACTTATGTAAAAGGAAAAGCGGATACTCGTACCTCAAAAATATGAACCGGGTTCTAACATTTATAGTCCTTTATATACTTTATAATTATATTTTAGGGAATTATGGATAATTTTATTTATTGGTAATTAATTTTTGGGACTAAGGTTATGAATTATAATTAGATTGAATCACAAAAAAAAAGTTTCAATTTTCCATATAAAATTGAAACCTATAATGTAAAAGTATTTACATATATTCATAGGTAGTAAAAGAGTTACCCAAAATTTATATAATGACAAGAAAATATAATTTTTTCACAGTACCTTAATTTCTATATAACATTATCTTTTTAAAATAATTTTATATTTATGGTTCTCAATCCCTCATATTTTGGTTGATCAATCAATTGATTTTGATTTATGAACTCATTCACTATCTATAAATATTTATTATTTTCCTCCAAATATATTTTTCTAAATTTTACTAATGATTTCCTACTTATAAACCTAGTTACATGGGTTTCCCTCTGACCTTTTTTACTTCTCATATCTTCTTTCTATAGGATGTTTTATTAAACCTTCTAATGATATGAGATTTATCAATAAGAAATTTAATAAAATATGTTCTCAAGCATAATTTTAAACTATGAAGACATATTTTAAATAAGGTGTGGGAGAATTCTATTCCTCAAAAATCTACATTATGTATTTGATAGAGTGTATGACATGTGACACCATGTGCATAAGGTAATAAAACATTTAGATACTTTATAATATATATAATATATAAAATATATTTTATATATTTTAATTTAGAAAAAAAGAATAATCAATAATTATACATAAGAAAGACACTCCTCAATATGTTAAGTTACATGCATGTGAGGCTTTACTCAATATATTATGTTACACAGAAGGCCGAGTTTCACTAAATAACATTGTGTGATTAAAATATTATTATTTCATATAATATGATATAACCTATCATTTATGTTACTAGTTAGGAATATAATTAACTAACTCATTAAAAATATATAGTTTATAGAAATATAAAAAATATTTAATGGGGTACAAATTATAGAAAAATTATAATAAATATCAATTGGATCTAAAAAAATATTATAATTTATATGCATCCTAATGAGTTTTGTCTTAATGAACAAAAGTAAATACAATTAGTTATATATTTTAATGAAATATATATTTAAATATCTCGACATTTTTTTTGATATTTATCATTTCAATTTTATATGCATACGAAAAGAAAGAACCATTTTTCACACATAAAACCCAATATTTTTATTGAGGCTTTTAACTGCCTTTTAATGGAGGACCCATATTAAAATTTTAGTTTTTGAAATTTAATTTATTTAAAAAGAAAAAATTAGCTTCATATTTGGAATATAATCATATGAATTTGGTTAGAGTTAAATGTATATATTTTTCATAAAGATTTAATTGTTTTATGAATAGTCCAAAATACATGATTTTAGTTTAAAACTGCATTTTTGTCTAATTTGTTTATAATGATAAATTATATTTTTAATTAGGGATTAATTTTTATTAGATATTCTATTTATCAATTAAAAAAATTTATGTAATTAAAATTAATTTCATCATAAATTTATTACAAAAATATAGCAATCTTTAAGACAATTTTACATTAAAAAATCCATTGTCTCTCCCCTAAGAGAGATGAATGTTAAATTACATTCTTTACATTCATGTTATAGTAATTTGGATAAATTGATTACATATTTTTATCCATAATAATTTATATTTCCTAATATGGCTTAATTTTTTAGCCTGTAATATTAGTGAATGTGATTAAAATTAATTAAAATTATTAAATTAAAATCAAGCATAATAAAGGAACAATCCATGATCTTAGGGGGCCAAATGAATTATTGACATTCCCGAAAATGATTTGTCGTCCCTTATTATTAAATTATCTTTCAATTCTTTAGGTTATTTTTATTTTTATGAGTTATTTTATGAAATAACATGAGTACACCTAAATGTCTAGAAATATTCAAAGTGAGTCATTTCGATTATCTATAAAATGCCACCACCTCTCCCATTTCCTCACACCTATCATGAAAATCTTTTTCGACCCATATATTCACTAATCAATCCTCAAAACACTCCCCAATTGTATAATCCTCCCCTTGGTCATGAAGTAATATAAGTATGACTTTGGTGAAAATCAAAAGGAGTTTCTTGATTAAGAGGTAACTGTCATTTTTAAACTTTTTAGTTTTATTTCCATTCTCCAACTGCTCAAGAAATATTATTATATTCATGTATAAAAACACCAGTATCATAAATATAGTAGTATTTTTATGATACCTTTTTCCAACACTTACACAAACATCTATGAAATGGTGAACGAACATATTGTTTATGTGTGCTATGAACTACTGCCTCACGAATGACTGATTGTTAATTTTTTATTTACCACTACTAATTATTTACATTATGATGTAAAATAGAATTATATATGATTTTTATGATATTTTTTATTTATTTATAATTTTAATCCATTAATTACACATACAATTAAGTCTTTCCATTGTATTTCAATACAATAACATCGATTGTGGAAGTGTGGACTACAGCCCACTCGAAGCGATGTGATTCGTTCACACAAAACATGGAACATGTAAAGGATGGTTTAGATTGAAATTATGTTACATAAAAAACCATTACAATAGATTCATTACCAATAACTGATATATATGTTATCTATTTATTTTCATTGTTTTCCATTATTTTATTATGTTTTTTTCATTATATTATTCAATTTATTTCTAATATATAATCATTGTATAATATTTACTCCAAGGCTTCCCCATGTTTATGGATATTTTAGATCACCCCTTCATATACATCTGTTTCCCAATATTATGAGGAATATTAAAGTACATGAAATGACTAATATGATAGATTCTATGGAAACTTTGTGAGGTATGTTCAATATATATTTTCGATTAGACAGATTAATATAAAGAAAAAAACATATTACTTGTAAATGTTATGGGTTTTAATATAATCTGTTTTCCAAATTTTATAATTCTATCTTAATAAATGGTATTGGGACTGTAGCTTATGAAAAAATTAATTATGTTATTTAAATATCATATAGTTATATTCAACAATTTATTGTTGGTTACAAATAAATTAGGTAATGTATGTGTTTATGAGTGACATATCTGTGAGTCATGATTTGGGAAATTAGAATAAAATACTAGGTTTTTTTCGTGATACTCTTATTATGGTAGTGTGGAAAAGGGATTCAATGAAAAATGATATTATAATAAATATTTTCTATACCTAAAGAGGTGGATCTGTATTATTGGATATAGATGTTTGACTGAAGAAGGTGGTATATTTCATGAATATATGAGATAAGTATTTTATTGATGTGTTAATAATTATCCATGTGTGGGAGATTGTAGTAATGTATTGAGTGCACTTAGGTATACTATATTGCAAGGAAAAACATTTAATATCATGGATTTTGATGGAATTAAAAAAGTGGAGGGGATTCAGTATAATATATGCAGAACATATTATCCAAAGACTTATGGGATGTGAGAGGGGGTGATCTGGACATTGGATGACATAAATTAGGCTTTTGTCAACGAATTTAGTGGAGCATGGGGTGATCATCTATAATTGGTTGTGGTTCATACCACAGAAACTAACTATATTTGATTCACTTTTCCCCATTAAAGTTTCATTATAATCATCCATGAAATTCATAATATGTTGGAATGACAAAGTTGAGGTTGATATTATCTATCCATTAATTATAATGGATAGCTATGACTTAGACCAGTTGAATAATATATGGTTGGAGAAAACTAAGAGTACAGAATACTAATATACATTCCATAATCGATAAAAACATATTTTGGTTTTTGGAAATTAGGATTTATTTGGGGTTGTCACATTAGGCAGGGAATAATATTTATTAGAAACCCAGGTAGTTTGTATGATGATTCATAGGTACATTCAATATTTTGGAGGGTAAATGAACAATATACTACTGATTGGACCTCAAACCATTGAATCAAGGTAATATTAATGTGATCAATGTGTACCATCTTCAGTTGTATGATCCTAAACTAGTGCATGTGATTGATAGAGAGGACATGGAGTTTCAACCTGAAACATTATTTATGGAGTGACCAAAATGATTTGTGAACAAGAGTGATAAGGTGTTAATGGGGGTGATGATAACTTATTTTCATGTTCTATTGCATCATAATTCAATTCAAACATAAACATGGGAGAATGAATTTGATGTATAGGTCGAATGACATGTTTTATTTGATATGTAACTCTATAGACATGTCACAAGGATAATAGGTTCTAATATGTGTATATAATATCATCCAAAACATTTAGATTACATTATAAAGATATATTAGATATTCTATCAGTGTTTTTCGAGTTATGTTTTCAAGGGTTAAATGTTGGGAATCTTCGAGATCATTTTACATGATTTTAGATGCATTTAAAGAGTGTATGGTTTATGATAATCATATAATTATTACTAGGAAAATATAAATATTTTTTCGAGAGGGTTAGCAAATAGAGAATTAATTGTTCACAATAAGTAAAAATATTGTGAAATTCATCATCAATCCCAATGATTCAAAAAATAGGAAAATAATAGTGGAAAAATAGTTGACCAAACCATAAGACCAAATCAGGAAATTTACCTAACGTGGTATTGATCCTAACCTAGTTTTTGGATGTTTTAAAAACCATGATTCAAAACCAATCTTGGTATATTAATGAATCCATAAATTAATATTTTAAATTGATAACTCCATGAATCACTTTATTTATCAACTAAACGCTAATGATCATAATTCTAGGAACACAATTGGAATATATTGGGGATTCACCTCCATTCAAACTCTAATTACATGGGATCTTATATATTTTACCAATGAGAATACAACACAAGAGGTCATTGTTCCTATATAATTCACATTTCAACTATACATCATGTCATTGATTTAGAATGAATCTACAATCATTGATTTAATGGATTGATACCTGAATTATATTATGTTATAATATAGTATTATTGATATATTAATGGATATTATTCTAGATTAATTGATTTTGAATCATCTCATGATAAATTATAGATTTGATAGAGGATGTTGTTCTCATTGGGTAAGCCAAATCAAATTCAATATCATATCAGTATCCTCTTCATGGATCATGAATCCAAAATAATCATGTGATTAATTATGTATTGTTCTAGGAATTATTGTTGTGCGATCATGGTCTAGGTGTGAATCCATGGTTTTGGAATCAATATATTAACGGTATGAATTTGTTACCATTTGATAGCAATTATATATTAATTGAAATCTATGATCTGATTGTCTATTTGTGTGTGTGTATGCATGTGTCATATATATCATTTGATTATCTACTATGTTTGAGTTTCCTTTGAGATCCTTGATTTAATAGATATGTATGTTTGTGTGTGTCCCCAATGAGATATTGTTTGTTAGGACTTTCTTTTTAATGAATTTATTAAATTATGTATATGGACCCATGTATAGTTCCACTATTATTGGATATAATGTACCAATTCTTTCGAACTAAACTAGTTAACCCCCTAGAGTTATAATTTCATTTCTATGAATGGAATGTTGTAATTTCACCTTTATAGATGTCATGCTGAATGTGGATTTACATGGTGCTAGAAAACAGGTAGGCATGTGTGGAATGTGTCTTACCCTAGACATGGATATTTGGGTTTTCTTGTGTAGAATTTATATTTACATATAGAAGGATATTGATCCACCATGTTTTAACATGTCTTTAACATTTGACATGAATTAGGACAACATATATACATAAAGACATTACCTTAAAGAAACAAATGGATTTTTTCTTCAATTTTAAATCTGTGTACATAATATTTTATTGTTGAGACAATGTTTGGATCTCATGGAATGATCAAAATCATGTCATATTATCGTTTAAAATTAAATCAAAAATGCTACTTTATTGGAATATTATGTTTTCCATGATGTTTAGATAGAACACAAAGACTCCAATCTTGGGGTTTATTATAGTTTTACTGTACTATGAAATATTGTTTAGAAATAATTGGTTGAGTCGAAAACATTTGTATGAGGATTTGAAAATGAGTTCACGTGGTACTCCAACATAGACTGAGTGATTTTATTCAAAGAATTACACATGATCCCTCTGTGAATTCCAAGACTCATATGACACTCAATTGGTGCCAAGTTCTTGGTGGACCCATGGCCTCAAGCACATCTTCCCGAATTCCAGATGCTACAGACGTGCAGTGTGGGCCTAGGGTGTTCCCATGGGGAGACTATGACCTCATTACCAATGTGTAGTGTAGTGGGTGAATGTAAACATAGTTAAATAGTGTAAATTATATAAGTAACAAGATGTTACTACATAAAATAGAGACAACAGTAACTATAACAGAAACAAATGGAATAACATTCAATAACTGATGATATGTTATGTCACTAGAAAACCTAAAAAAATGTATACATGAAAACATATATATAACATGTTCCAAAATGTTTAAAAGAAAATAAAATACTATCCCATGAAAACTATGTTCCATCTCAGTCCTCCGCTATAATGATCTATACTAAATGACATGCATTCATGTGTTCAAAGTTACGTGATTCACTTGGTCTACACGTGAAACCACATAATTTACTCCAGGATCCAAATGATGCGCAGAGAGGGTGTGAGAGAAATCTTAGTGGGCCACCACCAACAGTGTTTATATCACCAATCCTGTGTACTGAAAAATATAATCGTATGAAATCATATATATAAATATATAGAGTAAAGCATTACAATTTATCTAAATAACCCATTTTTCGATTCATCATTCTGTTTGTGTCTGAACATGTTCAAAATTAATTATCTGATTATTACAAGATTATAAATAAGTAACATGTTATCATTTTTAATGTTTCCAAGTTGTAATAGGGGAACCCGTAATGATATCTAGTTGTAAAGTCCCAAGGTAATAACCAAGGACACGTAGACCTCAAGGGTTGCAAAATCAGTAATAAATACATCATGGAAAGGGTAAGAGTAAAATCCAAGGAGAATATTCAAAGGAATTCCAAAATAAGATGTTTACCAAATCCAATGTGATATTCCAGGGAAAAATGAGGCTATGTTGAGATGGTTCCCTTTGAGCAGAAACTATGACACCTACATATGAATTCTATTTCCAAAGTGTGTATCCAAGTAATCCTATAATGATATAGAAGATAACCCACAATTTAATACTAGGAATTTAGAGAAAACACAAGTATTGAGATCAAGGTGAGTCTCATCCGAAGAATGTTATATCCTCGAATTGGAATGGGTTTCTATAGTGCTCATAGAATTCCCAAACTTGAGTCCATAGAGATATTATGTCAGGAAATTACTATTTATATATAATGTCAATTAATATTTCATTTGGTTCAATCCATGACAATCATTACTATGATATGTTCATGTACCATGATTCATTTTAATCAAGTCATTTTATTCAATCCATTCCTTTTATTAGTGTGAAAATACCAAGTAGAATGAAACCTTTATTAATTCCATTAATGGAATATTCAATATGTAAGGTTCATTACTCTACATTTCATTAATATCCAAAGGGTATATATACAAATGAAACCTATTAATCATTCACATTTAATTTGGTCAAGTCATACTGTTTGTATACATTCAAATTTACATTAAAAATTTAATTATCTATAACAAGAACTTACCTTAGGTGCGTCAAGTGGTAAACCTACATGTTACTTTCCATTGGGAAATTCACAATTTAAATCAAGAAATTTAATATATGAAATCTTACCCATAGAAAGTCCAATCAATGTCACACCTGAATGGTGGCTCAAACACATCAATTACTAAAAAAAATTATGGAATAACACCCTACAAGGTGTGAATTTAGTTGTGGGAGTGACCATAAAAAATTAATAAAAAATATCAAAAAATAATTACCATACTATTATAAGGATTATAATAATGGAATATAAATTTTATAAACGGATCCTGATAAAATTTGTGGGCCCTACGAGACAATTACAAAATCTACAAACATGCATGATGAATTATAGACCACACACATTATGCTTGTATGAATCTCGTTCTTCAGTATTCTCCATTTATTTGGATTAGATCATACTAGATCTATGAAAAATATAAAAATGCTCAGACTATGATAACTAGGTCAAGAGAACGAGAGTGTTGGAACCAAGGCTATTCTTTAATAGAATGGGAGTATCATTTGTGCATGATATCAATCCACTCATGGATGATCAAGGAGATTACAAGTATAGAGATCATATATTTCAATCCATATGTAGTATTTAAGGTTACATCATTTTCCAGTTTTTTCTAACTATTTGGGCTCCAAAATATGGAAAATAGAAAGCATTACGAAAAGTGTTTTTTCTTGATGGCCTTCCAAAAATATTTCAAATTATTTATTTCATAGAGTTGGGATTTTGGATTTGTTTTTTGAAAAGGATTAATGTATTGTGATGTTGTGATATGTGATTAAGAGGAATTGAGCTTCATGAATGATATGAATAATTGCAATTTGAGACAGTGTTAGTTTTAAATAATGAGAATTGGATATCTACAGTTGTGTTAAGGGTTTTCACTAAAATCTATGTGGTTATGATGCTCTTTTTTAGCAAATAATTTCCAAAGATCATTGAAAATGGTGGAGTTCCAAAGATTTGTTTTTAATGATTTAGAAAATGTGCGAGAGGTGGTGGATCACTTCGGTCAGCCAGTCCTATAAATATGGGGATCCCCATATTCATCGGAAACAAAAGTCTCCAAAAAACCCCATAATATATTTGATTTTTCGATGAATTGAGTGCATCATGTTACTGGTATTCTCTATTATCTTGAGTTTCACAAAAATATAGTCCATTTTTTGATAAATTTCAATACTTATATGCATTGAGTACATCATGAATATTGGACATTTCGTGTTGCATTAGTGAGATTCATGAAATAAGTTTGATCCCTGATGGAAAGGGAGCTTCGCCAAGGAAGTGTGTTCCATGAACGTAGGGGTTTATGCTGAATAAGAGAGCTTCATGAAGGTTCTTCATGAAGGATATGTATGAAAGACATTTTTTTAAAACTATGTTTAAGTGGACATGGATTCCAAAATTCATCTACTCAGGTCCATTATTCAATATCATACTGATGAAATATCAAGGACATATACTCAATAGATGAATCATTAAATCACCCTTTAAATTGATAAATTGATTTTAAATTATTTCAATGTAGTGAGCCAGCGGGGAGTTGATGGAAGTGATATGAGGGATACCATGTTTGTCCCTTAAAAAAATACAATGGAATTGTGGATTACATAGAGTAACTATGTTAAAAAAAATATCATTCACAACATGTGATGAATAATGGATTTTGGTATGACCAATAAACTATTGGCGTATGCTCCATGGATGTGTCCTTTAGTGGTGAACCAAGTAAAATCATTTTGTTGTCTATTTTCTAGTGAAATTTTTATTACTTTGTTTAACAAGTGACAACCAATGTGGGAACACTATCCATAATTAAAAAAAGAAAAAGTTGACACACAGATTGACCCCTACCCACTTTGGGAGTTCTGGGGTCCAACAAGTTGTATCAGAGGAATGTTGATTGTATCAATTCTGTCCATCCTTCTAATCATAGATAATATAGTGAATTTCAAGGGAGTTACCCTATTTGATTGACTAATCTTTTAGATATGGGGTAATTTGTTGAGATCTCATATAGTATTTGATAGAATATATATTGATTTTTCTACAGAAAATGTTATACAAACCACTGATACTCCATGGATTTCTATTACTGATTCAGACAGAAAAATGATGGATGCAAAGGGTAAAGTGAAAAATTCCTTCACTACTTCTCTTTCTAATTACTTCATTTAAATGCATATGAGTTTCCACTACAGAATGTCTATTTGGAAAAACATGAAATGATTTGTGATAGAGATAATAATGTGATGGAGATGGAACTCCAATTTTTTCAAAATAGGATTGATTATTTGAAGTTGGACTATAATGAAAATGATGATTCTATATTCAATAGAATGATGTATGAAGTTGGATAAATTCGAGGGCTTGGTGAAGAGATCAAAGACAGTAACAATATGATGATTTTTTTTAGATGGATTCAAGGTCTCTATAATAAAAAGTCCAGTCAGTTGGGGAAAGGGACTTCTCTAAACACTATATGGATGCTCATTTAAATATTCAAGTCATATATTAGATTACAGTCAAGAAAGATTATGTGATGACACATATCGACAAGGAAATGGAATTCAAAGACATAGAAAAACTCAAGATTTTATGTGGTAGTTTTAATGATGAAAATGAGGATGGAAAATTAATACCACTCATTTCTAAGAAGTTAAGTAGTGGAAAAGGTAGATTTTATGGAAATATACCATTTACATGTTTTCTATGTGGTATAGTTGGGAACATTTGTTCTCAATAATAATGATCTCGGTAATCTTTTGAATCAAAAAAATAGATTAAAAATGCAATGGATTTGTAGAAGAATCATCAAAATATGTTGATTAGATTTAGGAAAAAATTGAATGACTATAAATACCGAATGTACAGTAAAACCCCTTAAATGAACAACATATGTAGTGGAACCAATGATGAGAATTGAATAATAAGAAACAGACATCAATGACCACAACTTCCGACTAGATGAGTAGTCCGAGAACATTGAGGGTATTGAAAATATGTTGTCAGTCTTATGAGTAAGCTTGAATGTGAATCCATTTCAAATGAGAAAATATATGAAAATAATGTTTCAAAGTTCCTTAGATGAGGAGCTTCTAGAGAGAAAAAAATGTGCTTCTGATAGATTTAAATATGTTTTGAATGATCAAATACCTATATTCCTGGGAATCCATGCAATAAATTTTGATGTAGAAACATCAAATGCTACAAATAATGTTTTCCAAATAAATGATAAATGAATGTTATACTTGTTTAAAATTATCCTAATGCGATGAAAAAGAAACCCTCAATTGAAACGAAATGAATAACTAAAAACTATCCTTAGGTATCTAGAAATTATATGTCATCAACCAATTTCCCTAAAGGAGGAGGCACGTTGAGAAACTGAAATGAAAATAAATTTCAACTTATGAAGGGTAAATTATGTGGATATATATGTCATTCTATTTCATATTGCTATAATTCAAGGAGATATTTTAATGGGGAATATGTATGCGTTCCATGAATAAGAAAAAATTCATACCCAACATCATATAGATGAATTAATTTCAATGGAAATTTTTTTGTAGTTCAAACATTGGACATAAAGATATGTATTTCAGGAAGAGGCATGGTATGAGAAATTATTATAAACATCTTATATATATCAATATTCGCCAACAAGACAATATTGTTATGAAAAATAGGTTTTATGATTTTGAATAAGAGTATGAATATGAAGAACCCATGCATAAGGAAAATATATCTGAATGGCCATAAATATCCTCTAATTAATCTAATATTTTGTGTAAGGAAAAGATGAAAAATGAAAAATCTAATTTTGAAGTAGTATCACTAAAAGCCACAAAGCATTTTACCACATGGATTATTTATTGTGGGTGATCATCCCATATGACTGGAAATGAAGACCTATTAATTAATGTTTGGATATTGGATGATGGGATAATATGGTTTAGTAATGTTGGTGATTTGAAAATAATAGGTACTAGATATACATAGCTAGCTGATGGAGAGGTGAATAAAACTGAAGTTCTTTTTGTGGATAGACTATGTAATAATTTCCATAGTGTGATTCAACATTGTGAATGAGGGATTTTTGAGATGTTCAATCAAATGTGGTGCAATATAAAATTAATACATGGAATTCTCTCATGTATGGTTGTAGAATATATTAAAACATATATAAATTTTGCAAAAAAGAGAAAATTTTCTTTTGACATTTAAAGAAGAAAATATCCTCTGGAATCGAAGGATGTGGCAAATTAATCAAGAGTACATGGTAATGATATGAATACATAAAATAGTCATGGAAATACCCAATCTAAACCGTAAATGGGTAAATAATTGTGATTGTTGTGTACATGGGATGTTATTCAATATATCATTTCGATCGAAGAATAAAAGGGCATCAAATCATCTTGATCTCATCCATACAGATATATGTGAACCGATAAATGTTTCTAGATGACATGGAGAATGGAACATTATGTATTTAATTGGTGATTATAGTATAATTTCTTGTGTGATGGTTGTATAAAGGAAAACATGTTCTTTATTTCCTGAAAAAATATCACCAAGTCATCAAGAATGATATTGGATAGAAAATAAAAGTTCTGATATCTCAAAATATTGTAGAATACACATCCATTAAGTTTGATAATTACTTATGGAAAAAGAGAATACAAAAAAAGGTGGCTTCTATGATAACTATATAGTGAAATGTTGTTGTTGAGCGCATGAATCCATAGGATAACAATATGGCCAGAACAATTCTGATTGAGAGTCATATTCCTTAACATTACTGGAAAGAGGTCGTTGAAGCCATAGTGTATATTCAAAATCCAAGAGGGATTTATATGGGTGAAATAGTGACACTGTATGAGTTTTGTCATTAATGGAATTCATCATTAAATTAATCAATTTTATAAAAGTAATTTTTTTCTAAAATAAATAATTAAATCAAGGAATTTATGTTGATGAAGTAGAGAAGGTATATTCCTCAGATATTCAACGAATAGAAAATACTACAATACATAAATAATCCTATTGGAAAAAATGTGGTCAATAGTGATGTACATATCCTTTATGATAAAACATAAATTTATCAAGGTATTATTATGATGATGTGACAGATTATGTTGAATAATGTCAACATGAAACAAATCCAAATATAGAAGCAGTGAAAGAAGTAATAAACACATAAGATTAACATCATGATGTTGAATCTGAATAAGAATCTGATTTAAAACCATTACTAGAGATAATTGTACAGAATCTCATAGGAAAAATCAATGATCATAAATTGATCCATCCAATATCATCAGATATTGTACTATACCCAGACAAACAATGACACTGTGGAATAATTCAAAAAAATAATTCCATCTAGTTTTGGAACCATCCTCATTTGGTGAAGCTACAAAGGAGGTATCATGGGTTATAACCATTAATGAAGAGTTGGACAAGATTTACTAGAACCAAACATGTGATCTAGTCAAGTCACATGATGGAAATAGTGTGATTTGTTTAAAGTGGTTTTTCTGAATAAATAAGATGATCAATAAAATATAACCTAAACAACATGTGCTTGGTGTGCAATAGGAATTTACATATTGAAGGTGTTGATGTTGAAGATACATTTACTTTTTTCGCTACACTAGAGTGAACCTGAATTTTTCATGCATTAGAATTTCAAGTAGGATAAAAACTGTATCATATGGTTATAAAACCCACATTAAAAATGGTGTTCTTGAAGAAGATTTTTATATAGAAAACTCAGTGTATTTTATTGTTAGACATGATGGAATGAAGTGCTCCAGACAAAAGAAATATCTCAATGGATTGATGCAAGCACCAAGAACATGATACTCTCTTCTAGATTCTTATATCATAAATATTGGATTGCAAATAACAGGGGTTGATCATAATATATATGTATATAATTGTCAAAATTATTTGTTCATGGTTCTAGTTTTCAAGGAAGATATTATTTTATGTGGAAGAAGACTGATATCACTGTATGAATTTTCTAATAACAATAATTAGGAATTTGAAATGTCCATGATTGGTGAACTCATCAATTTATTAGGGTAATAAGTGATTAAGTTGATAAAATAAACTATTATCTATCAAGAAAAGTTTGAAAGATATTTTTTGAATAAATTATATATACATTACTCCAAATCAATGCTGACTCTGATTGTGGTTATAAATTAATTGGGAATTAACAATGATGGGACATCAATAGATCCCATAATGTATAGGATAATCATAGGAATCCTACTATAATTGATAGTGACATGGCTAGATATTTCCTTTGTGAAATTCATAGAGGCCCTCAGTCAATGTATTTAGAGAGAAGATTATATAGATGCTGTGATAAGAATAATGAGGAAAATTCAAGGAACATATAGTTATGGATTATACATTTCTGCTGTAAGAGATAGTGAGATTTCAAAATTTTCTAATGCTGACTTGTCTAGAGATATTGTTGATGGAAAATTAAAAATTGTTGGCATATTCATTATTGTAATGAAACGTGTGGGATGGTTGAGTAATAAATAGAAATTCTATTCTCTTAAAACATCTTAAACCGAGTATATTTCCCCTAAAAAGTCTTGTACTCATCTATCAGAGTTGAAGAAACAACTAACAGATATTAGAGACGACATAAAATAAGCAACGCCGATTCACTGTGATAAAATTCCTGCAATTGATCATATGAAGAAAAATGTTTATATTTTCTATACAAAACACATTAAAATAAGATATAACATCATTAATGAAAAATTTGAGCAAGGCATGATTAATGTTTCTCAAATTGGAAACAATCATCAACTGGTTAACAAACTAACCAAGACAATTTCATCACATGTTTTCAATAACCATCGATTGAATCTTAGTGTTCAGTGTACTCCCAGTCCATGAGGAGCATATGAACATCCCCTCTCCTGAAATGTTGTAATTCTTTTCATCTATTTATGGAAGTGATAAAGTTTTATGTGGGAGATGTGATCTAGAGGAGTATGATCTGAGCTCTACATTGTTCAATTATCAATATTTTTTTGCAATTCCAAATGGGGATAAATTGTTAATATCGAGGTGAAAATGTGGTGAATGAAATTCATTCCATATTTTCCTAACTATAATAGAGTAAATACTAGAGAAATACAAAGGGTGGTAATCTGAACGGAGAAAAAAATATGGTGTTCTATGGAAATAGTCTGGGAATTCAATTGAACACACAAGAATTCAATTCATTTCGTCCCTCTTGTTTTCTATACCGAGAATTTATCACAAAGACTTTGAGTGTTGGATAAGCTGATTCTTGTGTATCGTGTATCGGCAGAGTTTGGTGCTCTATATAATTTATCTCCAGGATTCCATCAAAACCAAAGGTGGCATGGATAGTTGGATCAAATGCTATTATTTACAATAAAGATATTATAGTTTTTGTTTTTGTTTTCAATCATCTCATATATATTCATGGAGATTTCATGGAAATGGATCACACTATTCAATATATTAGAAATATTGAATGTGATTTGATTTCCAAATTTTTTTCCAATTTGTTTGTGTAAAAAATTTGGATATTAGAAAGAATTGCAAAAGGGATTTTTTCTTGTTGTCCTTATGAAAACATGAAAAGGCATTATTTTCTATGATATGTGCTTCATTATTTGTGTTTCCTGAATTATTACTATAATTTCATGGTGTGTTATGTGATTACAAGAATTCAAGATTAATGAATGATATTAATCATTTTGATTTGAGATGGCTCATAATTATGTGAATTCGATATCTATGACAACAGAATGGGGTTTGAAAGACATATATTCCATTACAAAGTGATTTTTAAAAATTTAATTTAAATAGAGTATTAAGAATGTAGGAGCATGATGAATATGATTTTGACTGATCTAGAAAACTTCTTGGAGGTGGTGGAGCATTGAAATCAGGAGAGCCTATAAATAAGAGGCCACCAATTTTCATTTGAAATGAAATTTTAGATAAAATACTGAATCACACCACCTTAGAGAAGAATATAGTTCCTTGTGAAACTAGTATTTTATGCGAGCTTGAGATCCACAAATATATTATACTTGTGTTCACTGAAGTCAATTATTCTATGTAATTAGTGATTTGTGAAGATGAAAAGTTTCTCACTGTCTCAGTGAGAATAATGAAGGTAGGTTGTTACCTAATTTCAAGTGAGATTCATGAAGGTAGTCTTTTCCATGAAGGAAGAGTTTCTTTATGAAGAAGTGTGCTGCATGAAAGAGCATGATGAATGATTATGAAAGGTAGTTTAAAAAAATAATTTTTAAGAGGGAATTTCTTCAAAAGTGCATCAATTCAGGTCCACGGTGTGTAAATTTTCATGTGTTATGTTAGAGAAAAATGCATTAACGCCAAATAATTATTGCAACCTTCATGATAAAAATTTGAGTTATACATCTAACAGATCAGTGAGTCTGGGGGAGTCGATGGGATTATGATCAGGTACACATTATGATTTCCCTCAACCATTTTAACGGTAGTGTTCCTGACTCAATGTTACTATGTCAAAACTCATGTATTCCACAACTAGTAATGTTTCATTGGTTTTTGTATGAAAAAAATCCTATTGTCTTATTCTCTATGGATGCACCCATTAGTGGTGACCTATGTGAAGATGTTTTGGTGTATTTCTACATGGAATATTTTTATTGCATATCTAAACCGTCATATAGTTTTGCAAGTTCCTTCCAATGTTGAAAAATTTAGTTGAATCATTAAATGAAAAGGTTGACATCCAGATTCACCTCTCCCCAATATGGGTCTTCTTGTGTCCTACAACAAGAAGGTTGAAGATTTAAATAGACTTGAGTACTTACTATTGTGCATCCAACATGATGAAAAAAATTTCGAACAGATCCCAAAGGAAGTATATCATTTAATCCCTATCATATTCCTTAATAAATCTCAAAAATTATATCCATGGAGGTATGTCCTATATAACATCGAATTAGGAATCAAGAAGGGATCAAATTAGATGATTAAGGATAAATTTGTAAAATTACTGAAAAATAGCTTGTGAGTGGGTTTTACACACTATTTGAGAAATCGTGTGCAAACCATGCATTGATAATTCGGTAGAATGGTTACTTGAATAGTTAAGAATCAAAGTCCTGTGCCAACCATGTGAGGTTGATACATCAGACAAAACACCGTCCCCCAATTTAGGAATATTTTTTGCTGACAATGAAACTTGTCCAGTCTCCCACAAATTATATGGTCTGGGCTCTAAAAAATCCATGAACACCATTGGAACCATTAATGACAACAAATTCATCTGAAAAAAGGTTCAAGATAATGAATTAGAATGAAATTTAATGGAACAATTCATGAGGGAAATACTGGGTTCTTATAGTCTTCCCCCCATCAACAATCTTGTCCCTATGTTCACCTTCCAATGGTGTAGAAACGTTATTTGAGAAAAATTATGGACACTGAATACATACGTTAACTTCCCTATGCCAACTATAATCTTTTCCTCGATCATTATACCAAAACATTGATACTAGAGGGGACGACCAACCTCGCAGAGCCTTCATTCTCCAGCCAACGATGCATACTAGATACTCTTAAAAGGTAGCATCAATATCTAACCAAATTTCCTTAGGATAAAATCTATTATTTGGGGTGGAATGATACTAAAAAACCTATGATTTGTGGAACATTTCATCCATGGTATGGTATCTCTGAGGTAATATCAACCAATAGGATACCATTACTTTCAATAGAATCTATAACAGAACTACGTAACAAGGTGACATCATTACCTACATTCGTTACCATCTATGCCCTAGACCATGGGATACCTGGAGAAAAAAACAATCCATAAACATGAACTCTAGAGGTAATTGAGGGAAATAAAATTAAGATTTCTTTCATGATTGAGAAGTATCCATCTACTTTCGGATATGTTGGACCAACTCTAATGTCACCGGAACGAGACATGGATCTAGTAAGGTGACCTCACCCACCTCTTTCCAGAACATGGGGGAAAAACATGGCCTACCATATAAGGCATCAATTAGATTAATATTAAATGTCACCTGCAATATGTTATTGTAGATTACTTTTAAGATAGTGATATATTTTTTATATGAACCTATAAAATCAAGGAAAATGAGTGGAGCATATCCACTATAATTTTTATTGTTTAATCTATCCTTCCAATGACCTGTAGGTGAATTAATCTTCATAAAAACACCTATATGACCATAGCCTTCTACAAAACCTACCTGAACCAGGATATGAAACCAGAATACCAATCTAAAATTATAGAACGTGGACCCCATGTTGCCATATGAATTCATGATCAAGATTTTCCCACCTCATAAACTAATGAAGTCTCCCCTATGGGTACAATGTGGAATATTTTCATTATTAATTCATGACTAACCATATAACATCACTACCCCTTGGAGAACATAAAAAACTGACTACAAAATTCCATAGCAATGTCTTCCCATTTCTATTTTGGGACTGCTAGTGTTAGTAACAAGACGGTATGTCTTTGGTGCTCTAACATCACCTACTAACATGTGGAACACCTACTATTTAATCATTCTATATAACATTTCATTCCATGCTACCAATACAATTATCGCATGTCCTGATTCATCACTGAGATTCATGGATGAACTACCCACTAAGAGGAATGACACTCTCACATCAATTCCTCTCTTATATCTATAATAACCTAGTAATATATCTGTAGATGTAGGGAATCGTCTATTTCAATAGCCAAATCTGGAGGTTGGTTATCTCTTTATAGACTCTTAAAGAGAACCATTACTTTAGGATATGAAATGTGTCCTCCCTTCACATTACGATGGACGAAATATGTAACTACCATTGGTGAGAGAAAAGAAATCAGATGGCAATCATGAAACATATTATGTATCTCAGAAAAGTGGGTCATTAACTTCTACTCATCATTGGCATTATGTACATCATATTTTTGTGTTTTCCAAATCAACACATCTACAACCACGTTACCCTTCTCAGGAGTATATGTATGTCAAAAATTAAATTATTATAGATATCCAACCCATCCTTTCTATCTGAGGATCATGTCACCTTGTGAAAATAATTATTTTAGCCTCTTGGGGTCTTTTTACACCACAATGTTCTCACCCAAAAGATAGCTTCTCAAGCAACGTAAAGCTTGGAAATATACTTCTAGATTAAGGTCATGAGTCAAGTAGTTTCTCTTATGAGGCCTCAAAATAGGGTGATCCATACACACCAACTTTTTCCTCAAACATTAGTACTTATCCTAGGGAGATTCTTGATGCATCACAAAAGACGGTATGACATATACCTGGAACTAGAATAGTTTGAATAGGTTATGATACGAGAACCTGTTTTAGCACCAGAAAGTACTTCTCACATTATTATAACCATATGAACATTACAACCATCCTTGTAAGAACATAATGATGTTAAACAAGACTTTATTAGTCTTTTAATAAATTCTTTTAACACCTAGCCAATCCCAAGAAACACAATATATGATATCCACTTTTGATATTATAACAGTAAAGTATATAATTAATCACTTATGGGTTCATCAATACCCATGATTCTAAGATATTATGACATATAAAGTGAACTTTATCTATATATAAGTTTAACATATGAAGCTTGGCATAATGATGATGCTTTCATAGTGTACACAGAAAGATCTCAATATGTTTGGAATGGACTCTATTGGTGTGACAATACACCAAGACATCGTCTATAAAGAAAATACAAAAGGGTCCAAATAATGGTTGAACACCCTATTTATCAGATCAATTAAAATAGAAGGAACATTCAAAATAACAAATATTATAAAAGGTAGTCATATAGAACATACCTACTACAAAAAATTGTATGATGTATGTTTGATGGTTTTAATCATACATAATTATAACTGGATCTCTATTAATCATAGAGAATAGCTTCGCTCCACTAAGTGTGTCGAAGAGACCATCTATTCGAGTAAGTGGATATCTGTTCTTGACTTTATGCTGATTAAATATTCTAATATATATGAATATGTGTAAGGTTCCATATGAATTATTAGAAAAATAATGGGCAAACCCCAGAAGGATATATTGGGACATATAATACCATTGTACTCTAAATACTCTAACTACTACATGAGATCTTAAAGATCTTTATGTGGATTCCTATATCGAATAATAGACATTGAAGTGAATCTTGGATCAAGCTATATGGTAAAATCTACCTCCCTATGAGGAGGTAATCCATAAAAAATCATTCGGAAAAACATTCAAAACATGATCCACTACTATAGGGAAATCAACTTTTTGTAAACACTAATCACTCATGATGATATTCCCAGTATAGGTTTTTACTCCACCTTTCCCAAGATACTCTAGTAGAACTTTACTAGCCTATACAGCCCACTCTCCCTTATCATTATAAATACTTCCCTCAGGTGATGTTAAATATACCATTTGTTGATATCAGTCAACAAAAGCATGATACTGAACCCACCAATCTATCACGAGTATGACATAAAATCTCGTCATCTTGAGAAAGAATATGTTCCATAAGAAAGGGAAATTCTATAGATCAAGTGGACAGTCCCTACATTGATGTATGTCATGTGTTTGTACACCCAATGGTTTATATAGGGTAATAACTACTCTGTAATATTTTATCACTAGTCCAAGAAATTATAAAAAATATATAGTGATGAAAGCGTTTGACGAAACCTTATCAAATAAATCAGAAACTATAGTAGATGCCATAATAATAATACCTCACACTGTAGATGGTCCTATAGAACTATCAACGGTTATTGGTTGTAGTTCATGCAATGGACATGTTCCTTGTCCCCATGCAACATATGGACTACCATGATCATTACATCATTGCTTGAACTATTGGTGATCAGGGGTATGGCTACCATGGCCAAATTATTCTACTCGGTCAGACCATATAGTGCTATTGCATCTCCCCACCTGAAGCGACATAAAAGTACCCTCTCCTGGTGGTGGAGCTGGTGATGATCCTATCCCACTCAACGTTGGTTGAAAGTTCTTATAAGAATGTTTAATATGTCCTTTACGGTCGAAGTCCTGATACTCTAGTGGGTCTCTATCACAGTGAGGCTTTAAGTGACACCATAGTCCAAAGTGATGACACCCTTTGGTGAATACAGAACAAGCACTCTAATTTCAAACCCATGATGATAATCATCGAGAGAACATTTCTTGAATCAGATGAACTACGATAATAATGTGGAACTCATCCTTTATGCCTAGTAAAATTTCCATCCATCAATTTTCACTTATTTATAAGATACAAATTAAATATTGAAAAAATGTTATCTAGGAGAAATATCATTCAATTACATACATATGGATTATTGGAGCACATCCTCGAAATGTCTTGCATGCAGAAGCTCATCACATGAATGAAGTGATGAAAAGCATTATAACTCTGAGAAATAGGCTAAATATTCCATAACTGAAATGAAACCCTTCTTGAGATGAATTTACTCTCTATCAGTATCATCTATCTTGGTATGGGGAATGAACTTATCACAGAAGGTAGTCTAGAAATCTACCAATAACATGCCATAATGACGAACATCCTAGGTAATCATATTCCACCAACTCTTGGATGTTTCCAGAATGTATGTGAAAATCTTGACCCTCTTATCTATAGGTGACTCCATATTTGAGAATATATATTTTCTGGGTTACCGTGAAGTATCATCATCTTGTAGACCACAATCCTCAAAAAAATTATGTGGTTGTTGTTGCTGAAACTCACATGTCAAATCTGCCATTGTAGGTGAATGTTATGGAGCACCATGCTTCAACTATATCAAATATATGAAACTATCACAAACATGGTAATCAATTACCAGATATGGAACAATGTGTGGTTCTTCAAGTGGATCTCGTGAAGATAAGACTGCTAGCTCTAGGCCAAAAATGTCATGAGTATGGTAGTCACCACAATATGTGCCTATGATATGAGGATTTCATGGTGACCTTAGTCTAAAACTACCCAAAACATTCCTAACAGATTTATTAATTAAATATAATACATAAATAGCAGGACATGAATGTTTGGAAGCTTACTACCCAAGGCATACTACCAAAAATACCCGTATAGATAGCTATGAATCAGTAAGTGATCAAGTATATGTTTCTTTCATTTTTCATTTAATTATCATGATCAATAATTCACCATTCATTTAATTACTAGGTTTACTATTTTCCATTTTATATTCATTAAAAGGTAGGATACTGATTTTCAACAAATTCCTTTTAGATTCCATTATTTACTATATAATGGGTATTTTATTTCCAGTTAATCAGTTACAATACACATATCTCATGGAATGACACCCATTTGTTAATATAATAATATCTCAACATGGAAAATTACTCATCCCAATCCATGGGGGAACATAAAACCCCTGAATTAAGACATTAAATTACTCATTCACAACCAAAATTAATATATGTTATGGTTAATTATCACAACATCACTAAATAATCACAAGTATATCGAGCAATGAAACTGAGTGAAATTAACCTATAATGAATGGAATTATGCATGACATGTGAATAAACAACACATGGTGGTGGCTAGAAAACAAGATATAGCATTCCAAAATTGCACAGCTCTATAGAACTGGATCAACATTTCTAGAATTCCCCTTACAAAACATCATTCTGACCGCCATCATATCCTGGTCAATCTCACAAGAAAAGACTAGAAGCCTGCTTCTCCCTTATGATTTAACAACACATAGTCTTTATACCATTAATGTGTTAACGTTATTAAACACTGCTGGTCTTCTATATAACACTGCAAGGATGTTTTCCCTTCTACCAATAAATTAAAAAAAACTCAATCATATAATTAAAGGTTGTTGTTGCACTAAATCCAAACAAATTGATAGTGACATTTATCATTTGGAAGAAGAACTTAGAAAACATCAAAATCTTAATATTGGCTCCAATTTTATTCCTGATCCACTAGATGAAATTAACATTACTACAAAACCTTTTATTTGGTCAAAATTAATGATAACATGAGAAAACAAATTTTCCAAACAAAATGTCTCACAGATGGTTATAGAAACAATAAATTTTACAACTCCCTTCAATTAATTATGTATTCTAATAGACATATATCTTTCATAAGATATGGGGACAACCTCATTAATACTGAGAATATCATTGCCAACCATACTATCACTTATTTTGAAGATATCATCAATAGACCTTACAACAAAAAGGACCTTCTTCCTAATTTCATTCTAGTTGTTTTCAATGATGAGGATAATTCCTTTCTTACTATATTCCTAGTAGATCATGAGATCAGAGACATTGTATTTAGTATAAATCTAGACAGTTCTATGAGACCTATTGATTTCAATAGTGGCTTCTATTATCAAATTTGGTAGGTCATTCAAGATGATGATTGTAGGCTAGTTAGGAACATTAGCTATAGTGGTATGATACCTCATGGGTTGAATTCCTAGTTTATCTCCTTGATCCCCAATGTATATAATACTGCAAAACTCCACCAATTTTGACCCATCACATTAATAAACACACATTATAAAACTATCAACAAACTACATGCTAATATACATTCTTATATTATAAATAAAATAGTTTATTGAAACTAATTTGGATTTGATAAATGCATATTGATCCAAGATTGTATCTGTCTTTCCACTAAAAGATACTAAATTATTAAATATAACTAACTAGGGAGGAAATATTGCCACTAAACTTTATATCTGGACAGCCTTTTATACAATCGATTGGGTATTTATTTTCAAGGTCATTCAAAACATTGGTTTTAATGATTCCTTTATCAATATTATTAAAACTATTTTCAACTCATCCATCATATCCAACATTTTAATAGATCTCTTGGGGGTTATTTTAAATTCTCAAAAGGTGTCAGACAAGGTGGACCACTCTCTTCCAGTTTTTTTGCGATTGAAGAAAACTACCGAAGCAGATTAATAACTCGCAGAGTTGAGAAAAAAATCAAATCAATTAAGGTTTCAAGAAATTTGAATGTTCCCACACACCTTTTATATGTGGATGATATTATTCTTTTTTAACATGGGGATAAACCGAATATTAATAATCTCAAATGGGACCTATCACACTATGAAGTAATTTCTGGTCAAATAATTAATTGGATAAAATCCTATACATTTTTTGGAAAGAGGGTTTATGATAATAGTAAATAAAAAATTATTACTGATTTAGGTATTAAGGACAGATTTATTCCCATCAACTATCTTGTTGTTCCCATTTTCTAGGGTATACTGAATCCTTGATTCTTCTTTAAATATATTGATCAAATTATCCACCAACATTCATTAGGGTATGTGAAACCCATCTCTATGGCTGGCATGGTTTTTCTTGTTAAATTTACAATTGTTTCAAAAATGGTCTACTCCTTAATTATTTATAAATGTATCTCTGGTCTTCTTAAATGAATTAATGTATTTATCAAAAACTTCTTTTGGTGCTGAACTATCCTTGAAATGAAATGGGTGATTGTCCCCTAGGGAAATTGTTGCAAACATAAGAAGAAGGGTGGTGTCAGTATAAAAATTATCAAACTATTTAATGATGGTTTACAAGCCACACTTAGTAGGAACCTTTTTTATAACATTGTTGAATCCATTACATTCCTTAAAATTAGATTTCATAACAAACTGATGAAGGGAAATTTGAACTACATGAGCTCTTTCATTTGGTATTTCATTACGAATTATTTTTCCAACATCATGTCTAACATCAGATGGATGGTGGACAGAGACTCTTCCATGATATTTTGGCTGGACCGATGGGCTAGGGCTCCTCTCATAACTATGATCTCTCCTAATAAACTTTATGATCACCCTAATTATACTATCATCATATTTTTTATCTGTCACAGGCTTAATTTTCTCGACAAAATCATTCATGTCATCGAAAACTACACATTTTCTAGCTCTGATTATTTTTTAATTTTGGAACCTTCTCATAATGGAATTCTAGACTAATTTTTTTTAAACCATGTCTTTGTTAATTCTATAATTACTTTTAGTTGGATAATATTTATTTATTAATTTATGCGTAAAACCATCACGATTAAGCCTGATATTGTGTATTGCCCACAAGAGGATTCCCACTAACAGTTGTCTTCAGCGTTTTGTGATCTATCTTTTCTCTTAAAGACATTTTTGTAATCAACATTGTGAAGATATTAACAATTATTTCCTTTCTTGTGTGACTGGTAATACTCTGTGGAATTAATTGATTGATCTTTTTGAGTGGAGATGGTTACATAATGACTCATCCAACTCTTGTATTCAATGTTTTGTGGATCTTCAAGCCTCTCAGCAAATAAAGAAAATTTTCATAACTACTATTCCAGAACATCATTATGTACTCTGGTATGATAAGAATACTGTTATTCCAAACAACTCCTCATTTCGGTTTTATGCTGGTCAGATGCGGATCCTCAAAGATATTTGGTAAGCTTCTTCGATACAAAAGGGATTTTTCAACAACATAGTGAATGAATTTTCGATTCAACATCGGAATGGGGTAAATGGTATTTATCCGCAACATATACACACTTTTGAAGTGTTCTAGAAAGCCCATCTCCAAGGCTGGATGAATGATATTGTCAACGGGGTTTTTAATTCAACATAGGTCATTCGGTTTGTGGTGCTATTTTTATAAATCACATCAGGCATGTTCTTGGATGTTTCAATGAATCATGTTGCATCTCTTCGACTATAGAGGCTAAAATGATAAGCGTGATTTATGCCATTTCCTTCGCCAAACAACATCATTGGAACAATATATTTATTCAAAGTGACTCGACTACCATCGTTCAAGCTATTTGGAATGGAGTGATACACGTCGTGTGGCCTCTTACAACACACTTGATGTATTGTCTACATTCACACATGGATTTCAAATACATTATTATTCATGAATTTCATGAAGAAAACACGGTGGCTGATGGTATTTCAATCATGGGAGTCAACCATTTCACAACATGGTCAGATGACATCTCTGTTGATTTACATCTGATTTATAATAGAGATTATAAAAGAATCCCCACTTTTAGACTCATGTAATTATATTTTTAATTATATATTGTGTGATTTTGTATTTTACCAAGGAACAACATTAAAAAAAATGCATGACATGTGATTTCTAGAAGCGTATAATGATGCATGTACTAATTCCCCTTTCCCTCACATAATCTGACCAATGATGAAACAATATCATCAATGGGATTAATAATACAAAACTCTAAAAATCATTTGTGGCACTCAACAGTAAAATAATATCAACTCAAACATGAAAATTATGAATAACAACTATAATTTCAGACAAATTGTTTTTTACCTTGAAAATGGGTTCACGATGCCTAAGCATGACTTATGACCAATTAAAAATAGTTCATAATCTCTAATATATTGTATCCAATATTTATGAAAGAAAATAAGATTCCCTCTAATAATAATTTTCGACATCCCATACTCAGATTCCACTCCATGGGTGTCTCTTGCCTAGTGGGACACATGGCCTCAAGCGCATCTCTTCGAATGCCAGAGTCTGCTGACTATCAGCGAAAGCCTATAGTGAAGCAACGAAGAGAGTATTCCCTCATTACCCAAGTGTAGAAAAGTTGGTGAATGAAATCCTATATAAATAGTATAATTAATATATGTATGAATAAGAAATAATAAAAATAGAGACAAATGTAATGATAATTGAACCTGCTGAAATAACATTATCCAACTAATGATGTGTCAATTCACTAGGAAACTGGAAAATCTGGATGAATGTTAGTAGACATAACATGTTCCACGTTGTTTAATAGAATTCAATGACTATACCAAGAAACCAAAATACCAACTCGGCTATATAATATTAATCTCCATAATAAATAGCATGAAATTGTGTGTTTGAAGCAGTATGATTCCCTTTGTCAACACAAGAAACAATTCAATCTTCTCCGAGTTCCAAATGACACCTAGAGAGGGTGTCAGGTAACTCTCAATGAGAGACCACCAACAGTGTTTATAGAATCCAGACCTTATAATAGAAATGTAACTGTTTGAAAGTAGGAAAATTTAGAATAAAGTAATATAATGTTACTAAATTCCTAGATAACTACTGCATCCCTTGGCTAGTTTCTAAACATATAAACAATTCATTATTTATTTTCGAAATGTTTATATTTAAGTCACATGTTATCAGTTACAAATTTTCAATGTTTTAACAAGGAAACCTATAAGGATATTTAATAGTGATGACCCCAAATAATAATCAAGGTTACACATACCTCAAGGGATGTCAACTCAGTAATAATTGTATCCTGTAAAGGGTATTAGTTTATTCCATGGGGCATACTCAAAGGTATCCCACAATATGATTCCTACGAAATTAAAGTTTATCATTCAAGGTAAAACTAGGATATGCTGATATAAGGCCCTATGGGCCATAACCATTCCACAAACATGTTAATTCTAGATCCAAGGTGTGTATCCTAGGCATCTTGCAATGATATTGAAGGGATCATACAATGTCATTCTGGGCATCCATATAAAATAAAGGATCATGATCTTTGTTGGTATTATCCTAAGAATGTCGTATCTTCAAATCAAAATGGGGTTACCAAGTGCTCGTGGAATACCTAATATGAATCCCAGGAGAACATGAGTCTGTAAATTCTTGTTAACTTATGATGTCTTGTAATCATTTATATAGTTCAAGATTTTCCTTTCATTAGTTTGATAATGTCATGCAACATGCATCATTTTAATAAATTCATTTTGTTAAAGTGTTTCCTTTCATTAGTGTTACATGGCCTTGTATTATGAAACCATTATTATTTCCATTTAAGTCATATTAAATAATTATATTTCATTATACTACATTCCATTAATGTGGAATGGGGTTCTATTGACATGAAACGTATTAATAATTCACATTTAATCAATTCAATTCTTATATTTATTATACATTTTAATTTTCAATTGACAAATATTTATCAATATCACGAACATTCCGTAGGTGATTGAAGTGGTAAAAATTCATGGTAATTTTCTTTATTCAATTCACAATTTAAACCATGCCATTTTAATATAGATAGGGTTACTCTTAGAAAGGTCAAGCCAAGTCACACCTGAATAGTTTCTCGAACACATCAAATACTAAATCCGAAATTATTTCATATCATCCTACCTGGGATGAATAAATTTAATGGAATAACAGAAAACCCTTAATCAAATATTAGGAAATATAATTATCATACCCTTAAAATTATTATAATCATGGAATATAAATTCTATACATGGAAATGGATCATGTCTGTTGGCCACACAGAAAAATTCCCAAAACAATGAACTTGATAGATGAGTTATAAATCACCCACCATAGGATGTACATCTATACTACTATAGTATTGGACCATTATTTAGCTCACCTATGAGTGTATATAAAAATATAATAATTCTAAAACCCCTATAACTATTATAAGAGAATGATAGAAGGGGAAAGGCTTAAACAGACTCGATTACTTATTTTTCTACCTACAACATGATGAAATAATGCTTGAATAGATCCTAGATGTAGGAGATAATTTCATACCAATATTTAGACATGAAAGAGATCCAAACTGAGATACAAGGAGGTAAATTTTACAAAGACTCGGATATGGGAATAACGAGGGATCTAATATGATGATTAAGGGAAATTTTGAAAAATTACTAAGAAAAAAATCATCTGTATGGTTTGTCATCATTGTTTGAAAAACCATGCGCAAAGCATGCACAATTACTTAGGTAGAAAGGGAATATAGACTATTAGTCTGCATAGTCGTGCACTAACTGTACATGGTGGCTCTATCTAGAAAACCACCATCCACAAGTTTAGTAAAACCTTGCTCCAACTATTCGACAACCATGTGACTTAGCGAGTCTCTGAAAGAATATTTTTTTTCAGGATTCGAACAACCCTTATCCATCTTTCGTAAAATTAACAACTAAAAATACATCCATTAGAGGTCCAATATGGGTTATTGGACCAAAATTTAAAGGATACATACATGATTGAAGAACCAGGTTCGTATAGCCTCGTAAACTCTATCTCAACCATGATATTTTGTACTAACATCTTAGGAATACATAAAAATACTTCTACAAGTGGTTTCCATTCCCATATAACCATCAAAAGAATCCCTTTCCAATTAATCATTTGTAATTAAAAAATTTCCAATATCACCATCACTAGAGGCTAGTTCAATTAGAATTATACCATTATAAAACATTTAGATGGTCCTTTTTTCTTTATAATATATCAAATAGTGGTAAAAAACAACCCCCTATGGAAATCATCATTACAATGATGTTTTTATCAGTGATTTATAATAGATGTAACACATTAATAAATAATGTGGAAACTATTTTTATAATATATTGAGCAAAATATATCATAATAATCTAGTGTCAACTTAATGTATACTTAATTCAATAATAAATCACGGTGGTTAAATATATCCTCTTATATTGAATTTTCTTTTTAATTGACCCCCCCAATAATTTAATATCATAGAAAATCATGGTTTCCATAGATTCAAATTGAGGTATATTAGATTAATATTACAATAATCATTATTGTTATTATGTTAATTTTGATCAGATATATGATACGAATCTTGTATTTATAGTTCAAATAGATTCAATGAAATCGATCTTATGATCAATGATCACTATATGTCATAAAAAGATATGATAATTTCAAAAAATAATTATTCCTTTAAGACACATCACTGACCCATAAAACCATATAAATCATAAATAAGTTGAACGTGGGAAGTGTTTTTACATTATATAATATTATTTGAAATTATAATACTCCAAATGATTAAATGATAACAATGTTTTATGTGATCGATGTTCTATTTTAATTATAATACAATATGGATAGTATGATCATTTATTAATATATACTCTTTAGTTGAATCCAGTAATGAAACATTGTTTCATACATGAATTTATTCACACAATTAAGATTAGTATCATTAATCAACTAATAGTATAATTGAATCAACAATATAAGAAGAAGTTTAATATCCAAAAAAACATGTCCCTACTATAATATTTTTAGAAAACAACATAGAGCATTAATCACCATTATGATTTATCTGATATTCGTTCCACTTTTTACAATTAATATTTTGTTAAAAAATTAAATGAATGAATATCATTGACAATTACACATATATGTTTTTCCAAACGCTACTACAAAAAAAGTTACATCCCAACCACATATGATTTTATCATAAAAAACATAATTTTATGAATTTTAGACTAATATATTCATTAACAGTTCCTCAATATTGTCTATATTAAGAATTGAATTCACCATTTGTACAATTTTAAAGTCTACACTATAATAAATTATATATTACCCTCTATAGTGATAAATATTATACCCAATATAGTGTCTCTACAGAACCCACTACAGTTTCTACTATAGTGTCACTACATTGACCAAGGAAATATTATCAGACATGGATGTAAAATTTTATTATTATTACGACTACTAAAATAATAACTACCAATGTATTATTTATGATGATTTATTCACATAGAATTTATCTTAACTCATTATGTTATAGGAACAAGTCTATCATGCCTTTGTAAGAGTATATAATTTAATATGTTTATTTGGTTTATATACCTTTAGAAAATATTTACTAAGGTATTTTGGGGGAATTAAAATAAAATGTTTATAACTCAAGACTCTAAACAACCATTAATTTTTTAAAATATATCATCTTTAATAGTTATAAAATAAAATGTGTTTTAATATAATAAATTTTTAATAAGATTTTATTTGAAACAACATTACTCTAGAAACTCATATGTAAAAATAATTTTATATTTCTTCCATAGAACATATTCTTTTTGAATTTCATTACCTAAAATGTTTTATTAATATTCATGTGTGTATAATTATTATTCATCTATTTATATCTAAGTTCTTTTAGAGATTGATGTTGAAAATTAATTAACTCCCAATAAATCATATAAATTATTTCTATTATTTTTCTGTTAATAATTATCATATATCAGCTACATGAAAACCCTCAATTTTATAAATAGACAAAATTAATATGTAAAACCCCATTATTTAGGATTAAATGAATGTTAAATATAAAAAATTATATTATATAAATGGTTATTTGTATATTGAAATGAGATAATTAGTCAAAATTTAAATAGATATAGATTTTTAGGGTTCCTTTTGTATGATTTATCCATGATTATCATGAAGTAAAAAATCAATTAAATATCATTTTATGACTAATAGAAAAAAAAAATAGAAAAAATCAAGATTAATTGCCTACATGGTTTTTAAAATATAATTTATGTACATATAAATACCCCATACACTTTTTGGAAATACATCTGGTAAAAATGTCCTTGGAATCTTGAGTAATAATTTATAAACTTGGATGAGATATTGGGATTATAATAAATTCATATGATCTCTTACATAAATATTCATATTATATTTATATTATAATTTTTATTGAAGCCATGTTACAATATATTACCATTTTGTATATGAATTACAAACCCCATGGTATTCAATATCCCAAATATACAAGTTAAAATTATTTCCTAATAATATATGATAATATTATTATATTTACAACGTAACCCTTGATAAGATCATTATAACAACCATAATGAGATCAATGTTCATTTTTTTATGAATCAAAAATTGGTTTCTAATGATAAAATAAAATAATGATAATTTCATTTATATATATCGAACAGTGACAAATATTTTCCCTACTATCTTCCCGGTTGTTCCCTAAATTATGTGAATGATGTCATGAAATTTGAACAAAATTAACCCCACCCAATCTATCAAACTACTAGAACATGAATATAGGTTAGATAAAATATTAATATCATAAATTAATTCAACCATTAAAAATGGAAATGGTTCAATAAAAAGATAATTAATGTCTATTAAATAGAATCGAAAAACAACTTAAATTAATTCCACCATTAATAATGGTAGGATGCTGATAATTTTATTAACCACAATAGGACAAAAATTCATTCGATTCACTAACACCAATCACATCAAAAACTAAAAATAGTTGTAGGAGTGAATTATGGGCAATAATTAGGGAGTTTGAAATTATATTTTATTACACAAGTTCCAAATGGTGTTATTATTATACATTAAAAAGTGTTTTATTATTCAATATTTCATGATGTTGTTACATATATTCAAATTATTTTTACTACACATCATTTTCTATAACAAAAATATTTTACTGAAATTTTTATTCAATGTTTGAAATTTGAAAAATTACTATTTAGACTACCCGCCAATATTTTTTGGGATGTTATACCATATGCCACCAATTTATATTTTAGATAATTAAAATGAGGGATATAAATCATTATCATTTGAGTTATATAAAAAAATCCAACAACTATGGTATATGATCATTGTTGTCCTCCATTATAGAATTTTTTTCCCAAAACAACCTCATATGAAATATATTTTATATATAAAATAGATTAATGGGAAATAATTCCCATTATATTTTCATTGTGAATTATGTCAACAATATTGAAATAGTAATTTTTATAATTATTCTTCTTAGTTGTTTGAGATATCATGGTATCATTTTGGTGGGTTTCGTAAGACTATCCTGAAACTGTATAATATCTAAATTTGTGGGTAGTTCTTCACTATGTGACACCTGTTTCATTCAATAAATAATATGAGCCAAAATTTTAGGACTCATTTACGTAGTGTTATATTGAGTAAACTGTATTTTCACAACATAAAAGTCATAATTGGTAGATTTTTTAAAAGATGAATGTGTGTTTCATTACCATAACTCCCCATCCATAACTCTCATTTCCATTTCTTGTTTATGGTATTTTGGCTTGAAAGATTTAAATATTATTAATTACTTGTCCAAAACTATTATCTATTCCTTATTGAAGTTGAAATTCATTGTAAAATATTAAATCATGTATATATGGGACATATTTCCATTAGATGTATTACATTTTCCACAATTTCCAAATACACATGATATAAAACCATATTTATTAAATTTAATGGTCAATTATAGGTACTCGAGAATACTTTTCCCATTAATGGGGTGGTTTATAGAAATTTAAATTTATCGTAACTAAAGTAAGGAAAACATACAAGTCTATAAACATGTATTGAATTGTATGCCTTTATTTTCATGATATTCTTTTTTTGTCACTATGATACCAATATTTTTGTTTTTTTATTTTGGGTATATTCTGTATAAGAGTAGTCAATCCCATAGAAAGTATTTGATTGTATTGTTCTTTGATTATTATTAACATGATCCTTTTGTTTGGGATTATTTTATGGTGACCTTATTTGGTTTTTAGGACTGGAAAGTGTAGTTTTTTCTAAAAAAAATCTAGACTATTATTCTGTAATGATGGAAATGTTATGGTATTGAGTCATGATAATAATTAGTGACATGATTTTAAAAAATGCGTTCTCTGAGGAAAACCCTAAGTTACTATATTTGGTATCATAGTGATTTAGATGACCACAATAAATTGGAAGGCTCTATTTTGGGGTGGATGGTTGATTTCCCTAATGATTGAATAGAGAAAATTATATTGACATTGGGTACTTAATTTTCATAATTTTGTTGTATTTTTATGCATGTCCTTGATTTATTATTTTTCATCAATGTGACCACCCATTAGTTTGTATAGATGGTAAAATTATATTAGATGTTCCATCTATATAGTATGTGGGTATGGGTCATCATTTCTTGATGTGACTACCATTGAGTATATAGAGATAGGCGAGTGTTGATGATGTGAACTAACTTGTGGGTTTATGTATGTGTTTTTATACATGATGAGAATTTGATAACGAGGGGTAGTTCGTTTTGGTGTCATTTATTTATACTCCATAGAGTGAGTAGGTATGGGTTATGTATTCTGGATGTGAAACCCCATGAGTATCAAGTTATATGGAAAGGTGAATTATGTGAACTATCTTCCATGTGTGTGGATGGGTCAGTGTATTTGATGTGTATTTCCGTGAGTTATAAAGCATAATCCATGTGTTGTGTGTCCTACAATGTATATAATAAAATTTCATTACAACTATTATCTAAAGTTTGTGGGGTTAGGGTTTCTGGTATCCGGGATGGTTTTTGTAGATACTATATGATGTGCCTAAACATATGTATTAAACTATCTCACTTGATAAAATTTTATATGCCTACAAATATTATGTTAATAAAATAATGGTTAGGTTTCACTATGTATATATTAACAATATAAACAAACATATTGACGTTCTGGATGCTATTTTGGTTTGGAATCCATGTAGGTGTTGGTGACCTTCTAAGTGCTGTTACATAAGAGGAGAACCTTTTTAATCATATGGAACTGTATAAATAAGGATATTTTTAGGATATTTCACTATTATTATGTTTACTTTTTATTAATAAAAATATATATCATAGTAATATATGGATCCCCATTTTATTAAATTAGTTAATAATTTTTTTATTTCTTGTGATGATGTTGATGTTGCTTCTAGTGTGTGATTATAACTTATTATTGGATATATATTGTTAATATTATTTTTTTCTTATACAAATATTTGATACTGATGGGAATATTTTACTTATATAACATTTTGTCCCTCACCACTAGTCTAAAACCTATTTCATATGGGGAGGAAAGCATAAGTCCACTTTTTACCTCTATCTAAACTAGAATATTTCCTTAACAGTGTCAGATGGCGGTGTATGAGTCCATTTTTACTAATATTCTATGTGAATATTTATATATATGTGATACGTAGTTGTTAGAAAATGGTAAAAAACGTGTACCATGGAAGAGACAACCCATGTATTACAAAATTACATGTTTTATGTGGTGGGATTTCTATTTTTGTGACTATTATTATAATAAACATATTTGAATTTGGGTGTTGCAGGTTATTTTTTGATTTCTGATTAGTGTAATTTTCACATTTTAATGTACGTTTTAGTGGGTTAGTATATCAACATTATTAGAAATATTGGTTTATATTTAATACAGATGAATTATTATGATATTTAGTGGTTTAAATTAAAGAAATTCAATCAATAATATATTCATTGTCTCTATAACACATTATTAGTGATAATTATTTTAAATAAAATGAGTTACTGGTTCTATTTATATATTTGATTATAAGTATCATAAATGTATAATGATGTGGACTTGATATTTGGGTATGAATTAAAGATAATGAATAATAAATAAATATGATCATCCCACAATGTGGGAAAACAACATGCATCATCAATGAAATGAAAATTCTATATATGTATCATAATAGATAATGGAAATTCATAAAGGGTTGTCATTTCTGAAAATAAATTTAAGAAGGATCCAAAATGAATTATATATTGATTTTTATTCCAAATTATAATGATCTTTTTAGAAATTAAAACAAAAAATCACAATCAATTATTCTCATAAGTCATGACATCTAAATAAAATTATATAAAGAGTCCAAAAAGATATATAATTAATGAAATAAGCACAATATTTTATTAAGTAACTAAAATACCATAAAAAATATAGAAAAATAGTTTATGAGTCCATAGTTCAGAAAATCCACTATTTGGTGGGAATGGGATTTCATAAGAGTATATGAGCCTTTACTTCAATGAATACCCCCTATAACATTAGATGAAATCAATTTTGGATTAATATAATTTTCTAAAAACTATTAATCATTTTTTGTATTCTTCATTACTAATTAATATATATATATATATAATTATTACCTTTTATTGAGTATATATATTTAATCCGTAAACAAACATTTAATAATTATTTTACATAGATAAAAAACATATACAATATGATTATCTATTGGTATAGTGTATTTATATGACTTGATTTATTTATAAGTCACTTGAAATATAAAAAAGCATCATTAGTTAAAACTCAACACAGTGATCATTATTCCATTACTTATTCAAAAATTACATAGTATTCCAAGGAAATAATACATAAGGAAAATGATGAGGAAAAAATAAAAAAAGGGAATAATAATTGCACTAATTCATATGATGAGATTCAAGAAAAATAATATTTTATAATTAAGAAAATAATACTATACATGAAAAAATGGAATAAGGAAATGAAATCATTAGTTCAGAGAATCATTGAATTTGTGGAAACAATATAAGGTGTGGAATCAATAACAAATTCCAGGGGACACTACAATGATTATCACCATAATGTGTAAAATTACCCATGAGGGATAATGTAAAATAACATGTACATTACATAACATATCATTATATATAATGTTTACCCAATTAATTAGATGGATATATAATAAAATTAACACCCATTACATGACCATAACTAAACATAAAAATTGAACACGAAGAATAGAAAACAATCAAAAATAATAATAATAATCATACTCAAAAGAAATAATTGGGTTTCATAATTTCATATCAAAGAATAAGAGAAGGGAAATAAATAAATGATTCCAAATAGAATCAGGAATTAAATAATTATAAACATTTATAATATTAAAATTGATATCGTTGTTTATCATGGAGTTCAATTGAATTAAATATATGAGATACTTCAAAATATTAAACAAAAAAAGAACAAACAAGGGTTGAGGTTTAGAAAATAACTAAATTATATATTAATAAAGTAAAGTCATTATTGATTTTCCATAAACAAACATTGATACAAGGCGTTCCACTGTTAAATAATGTGGTGTTTTAAATTCTATTAAGGGTTATAAAAAATATTTGTGGTTTTTTCATTATGTGAGATATTAAATAATAATGTTTTGTTAAATATTACCATGTTTTATGAAGTAATTTTGAATGGATATAAAAGCATGTATAACCACAAAAATGAATGTGACATTTAACTAGGTATATTTTGAAGGGATATATTTTTAAAATAGACTATTTTCATGAGAATAATATAGTATAAATGTAGAAAAAGAATGATAACATGCCAACAACTAGTAATAAGTGTGGTATGACTGATCCCTAACATATGGTCTTAATTTTATATTCACATGAAGATGAAATCATAAATAGTTAAATTAATATCATTAAGTACATAATTAATAACCTTATTCATATATGTTTTTTTGTTTTCAATTCATTATGTTTTGATATATTTTCATTCCTAATTACCCTTCTCACATATGATCATTAATGAATATATGTGAGACCATGAAAAAAAATTACAAAAATAAAATACATGTAAATCAAGGAAGACGTTAATTGTATAATAAATTATAATAAAATGAAATAAAAATAAAAAATAAGCATGAAAATATGATAATTTCTAGAAATAACCAATAACCAGTACTATAGAAACGTCCAATGTGTTGCTGATAGCTAATGGATGAAGCCAATTAGTTAACTATGTGTGGTCTGTGAATAATTACATATAAAGTCATCAACCAACCTTACTTTTAAAAAATATTTTGAATAATGTAATGTAATGTTAATAAAGAATAGAATTATATATCTGTTTGTGATTTTTCTAGGGTGTCCACCACCACATATTATTATGGTATGTTTCATAAAATATTTTGTAGAATGGATTATCAAGAATAAAATTTTGAAATACTATTATGAAAAAAATAAAAGTGACAACATGAATATGAAAAATGAGACATTGATGCAATTTTGATATTTTTGAACATCACATAGATAATATGGCTATAATATATAATAATAGTTAATAAAAGAAGTAAAAAATTACAATTATGGTGACCGGAAGTAATTTAATATAGTTGTGACAACTACAAGTGGCATGTAAACCCAGATATAATATAGGAAATAACATAAACCTGGAACCATTGGAAAAAAGATAAAACTAGAAATTAGTAACTAGAAAATGATTGAAACAGAATTATAGAACACAATACTAAAATAATTAAATTGAAATTTACAAAATGAATAACTGAAACAAAAAGTCTTAAAAATTAAATGAGGAAAAATAACGAAGATTTATGTGGCGGGATTCCTATAATCATGATGCATATTTATATATCTATTCCATTTAATAAAAGAATAAAAAACATAATTGTGATATTTAACTATATAAATCTTATAGGTTTTAATGAAATTTATCATTTAAACCCCATTCCTTAATGCTTTAATTCATTATCAATCTTATGTTAAATCACTCTATAAAATCATTAAAAAAACAAAAAAACAATTAAAATTTACAACATACACTCTCATAGATGAATGTAGTCTTGTCCTGCTAAATAATATGCCTCATAAATGTCCATAAATATAGCTTTATCATCCCATTAACCATTAGAGATAATCGTTCACTATTTAATTACATATATTATATAATATCATCAGATTTCATACAATATAATGATCTTTTTTAGTCAAATGTTTTTTTTCCAGAAAAATGTAAATACTCATTGATGTCATGGGTGTATCGAGGTGTTCATGGATTGTATGGAACTATACATTTTGGAAGAATCATGTAGGATTCACAAAAAATAGATACCATGTGGGAATGCATCATTTTATAACTAACCAAGTTAGACCAGGTCAATAAAAAATATGATCACTCGTGATTTACCAAATCATGCTGAAGGTGATCCTCATGAGAGAAACCTCTTTTTTTTCACAGATACAAAATGCATAGTTTGGTCATGGTTAGTCAAACTATGTGTAGTAACAATGTGAGGTGTCCCTCCTTACAATCGTGGGTGGACAGTTGGTGAATGGTTTGGAGAATCATACGACCAAACCATGGGACCTAGGAATTCCATGTGACATTTCCTTTTCCTTTAAAATTTTATTTAACATAAATTTTTTTTATTCATTTTCATTATTGTGATGATCCTATAGGGTAGATTCATTTTGAGGGAATTCATAACATTGGGTCCTATATCTATATCTGATCTTGGAGTCAAGAATCATTTTTCTCATTCGATACATGTTGAGGAGTATTTCCTTCTTTTTGATTCATTAATTTTGTATCTTTAGATCATTGATATTATATTAGAGCAACATAAAATTAATGAATTTTAGGTTTGTAGTCTATCCTGCAATTTTATTTGGATTTGTGTTGAATCTTAACATGTTACCATATGATCACCCTAATATAGACCGACATTAGGTGGTCAATACTATTAGTTACTGGTATGAGTCATTATAGAGACATTTTACATTCTTATTCCCATTATACTATTAGTTATGACCCCAAAATACACATGATTAATTTAAATAGATGAAATTATATATGTTAGGGATTCTATTTAGATCATTGAGTTTAAATAGAGGTTATTTCAAAAACATTGGCAACCCATGTGGGTATCCATTTCATATTCATATTGTTGAACCACTAGAGAGGTGAAATTTTTTGATTTTATTATTTGTATAAGATAGAATGAAATGAAATTAATTGAGTTCTATGATATGGAAAATACATCTACTTCCATTTGTCGAAATGATATTCAACACATTGATAGTTTAAATTATTTATATGTATTTGTTATATGAGTGGGTAAATGTAAAAAATGTGAGATGAGTGGGTAATATCAAGGTATGAATTGATATACGATTTTATCATCAAATGGTTATATTTGATTCCATATGTGTGTTATGCCATGGTTCATGGAAGTGGTAAAGATTTCCTTGGACCTGTTTTCTCTTATGGTTTAGATTCTATTGGATTCAATGGGTCTTTCAACCACTAGGTCTCGATTGTTTTTGGGATCATAGTGGACATGATTGGTAGAGTTACTCTTTGGACACTTTTCACATCTAAATAAAATTCCATAGAGATTATATAGGGAATCACCAAAGATATCTTGGTTCCCTAAATCATGGAACTGGAATCAATGTTTTTGACACACTGAATATATGGAATTGTAGTGGAAAATGTGAAATTATTTGTTGTATGTTGTGGTCATTGTTGGTGTGATTATTCTTGTTGTATAATTTCACCATGGTTGGATTGAGATACATGTTATATAGAAAGGTTGTGGTGTCCTGATATATAGTGTAGATTGGATGGCTATGGTATTTACCATTGTCTACATAATCGGTTTCTTATGATATGAGAATGAAACTTGTTTTTCTGGGATCCGTGTTTGTGCTGATAGTAAAATTATACTGCTTGATTTTTTCTAGGGGAACAACACATTTTTTAATTTCATGGTTTTTATATATAAAGATCCTTTCTTAGATTATATTTCACAGCTACAATTTGGTATAGAACATTTCACAGTTTCAAAATGCGATTGATTCTCACGCATTATTCATGACATTACTGTGTACATTTATAGACTATATCAATGAAGGTTGGGACTGGGGAATGCACCAATATTTTGATGCTCCACATTCTTCCATGCATCGGAGAATGTTAGCATGTGACCAAGATGTTTCTCGTGATGATACTTGGAGAAATTTCAAATTTTTATTTTTTGTATTTGTAGATATGTAATTTATACATTCAATGTATACCTATTTATGATGATTATTATATGCATGAAATGATCTTCATTTTATATTAGATTACTGCTATATGTATTTATAGATCCCATATTTTGGGTATTTATTTACTATCCAATTGATATACATCGTTTTAATTCCCTTATATTGTAATTCCATTGTGTTATACTTTGTTCATGAGGGCATAGAATCCCCACAGACACACCCCAGGCCCTCACTTCTATTCAGAGTCTCATGGAATTCTAGGAGATGCTCTGGAGGTCTTGGATCCAATCATTCTCAGTGCAATATTGAGTGGAATCAAGATCATCGACGTTAAAAAGTACTATGCTATGGATTTTCCTATCATCATTATTATGTGGAGAAATTAGGAAATTACTGGATGGTACTAAAATATGGTAATGAGATGTACCAGTGAATAGTAAACCCACATATAAGAAAAACCCATATTTCTTTAAATGAAATTGATATATTCTGGATTTTGGCTATTATAGTTGATTTGATTCAACTATTGGGTGAAGATATTGGATTGAGTTGTTATCATTAATATGATTGGGGGTCTAATTTTTTTCAACCTAATGAGATATGAGTATTCTATATTTTGAAATATTTTAGGCATTTTATAGGACTTAAATTCCATGCATCATTGCATTCTATATATGTTTAATACTTTTTTTCATGATGATGAGATATATGAATTGATTGATATTCCTAATTTTGTGATTGAATTTTGAGAATGTAATTCAAAAACGTGGTTGGTCCATATAGTGTTTTTCATAACCTATTTTTTCGATGATTTAGCCAAATTATATACCTTAAGAAAAAATTGAGGCATGCTGAGTGTTGTAAATTGAGTCACATAAACTATAATTTGATATTGTGTGGATTTGTTGGACACATTATTTTGGTTCATGAAGAGTATAGTCCATTAAGGATATAGAGTGGAAATACATTTATAAAAAATAATTTGAAATTAATTATAAATGAATATTTTAATAATAAGGAAAATGTATATGAAATACAAAACTCAAAGTAGGGCATGAATTTCAGTCGCCAAGAAGTAGTTTTTGAACTGACTTTTATGACTGTTTCTTTTTTCAAGTCCTTGATTTTGGAACATGCCTTATGGTATACATGGTTATATTATTATTTTTATTGTTTATACTATAGTATACCAATGAAATTGATATATCACTACTTTGAGGATTGAGATTGGAATTTTATAGACATTTTACTGTGACTACCTCCGATTATATGTTAGGAGAGTGGTGATGAACATGATCTTGAGGGGGTGGGCCATTCCCTACCAGTTGATCTTCATTTAGTACCATATCTAACAATAGCTATTTTACCAATGAGAGGTAAATATGTAAATATCTATGAGGGGTATTTCTACTTCATGCAGTATTTATATAGAGAATATAATACTTCATTTTATTTTGGTGAATTGACACGTTTGTCTCAACATTTTTGACCTCACATGTTTCCAAGCGATGGACTTCTATTAGTTGTTGAGCTATGTCATGTAATTTTTTTTTCAATATCCAAGCATCATGAGACATGTTCTAGGGGTATATTGAATCATGTGATGTATTTTCTCCATGGAGCAGCAAGGTCCTGGTAGGATGTTCTAAACTAGGCTGACAAGATGTGAGATATCGTTTCGGATGATTTCCAAACCAAATTATATTACTCTTTAACCATGAATGTATTAGGGAAGATAAGTCATGTGAGATATTGTGTATTTATTATGGAACATTTATTTTTACGAAATATTCATCATTATCTATATATATTTATCATTTTTTATTTATATATCTTGTTGATGAGATAGTAGATGCTATAAAATTCCTATAAGGCCTCAAACATGATGTTAGGAATCCTTTAACCGTGATTAGGTTAATGAATTATTTTGAGATGGGGAATTAGACACTAATTAATGAGAATAAAACTAGTGATTTTGTGGGTATGGTGTAATGTAGTGCAATTTATTGACATATTGGTTCAACATGATTTGGTTTGAAGCACCATTTTGAGGATTATTATGAGATGACTTCCATTCATGGTGTGGTTAACAATATCGTGGATTTTATTCACCAGTGTGGAAAGAATGGTAATGTGAGTAACTAAATTGGTCATGACCTAGTATATTTCCAAGAATTAGGAAATATGGGCCATGTATAATTTTTTATCGGTATATACACTCCAAAAGTGATTTCTAGGGGTCGAGATTAGACACTATGTTTTGGAGCAGGAATTTTATCTCTATGTCTGAAAGGGAGCTGGAGTATCAATGTTTTATCAATACATTGTTGTGGTTTTCATGGATGAGGAATCCATTATTTAGTTTTACATAGATATAAGAGAGTTCCTACTTTGGGTAGTGTGGTTCTGTACAATGTCACAATCCAACCCATATATATTGTGTACATCCCACACATGAGAAGAAATGTTTCAAGCCATCAATAGTTAGTGGTATTATCTTGGAACTTATACTCATGTATCAATGATTTTTGATACCCATGGATCACATATTTTTATATATTCACCAATGGTGGGTATCCATGGGAACATTATACTATTTTTTGTTGGCATCATGTCACTTGATGCTATGTTGGGCTCCGAATGAGATGTGTTCTCCATTTCAAGGTGTTCTTCCATTATGGTTTGTGGGTGTAACTTCATCTAGAATATATCTACCCCAAATATGATTCAGTGTTATGTCATAATAGTTAGGTAATTGATAGTGGAATATTGTGACTTCATTGATTTGTATCTTTGTATAGTGATGTAATCATCAAAAGAGGAATAGTTCACATTCCTAAGGGAAAATGTGATGTCCATGCATAATGAGGTGGACCAAATAATTATGGGTATGTTTGGATGACATCATAAATTTATAGTCATTATCATGATCATATGGATGAACAGTAGAAAAATATTCCTCTAGTGTTATATAATTTCATATATTTTTTCCCACATTACATTAGTTTTTTACATCCAGAGATATAGGTTCAATTTTCCATCGATATAGGTCTAGGATCTTCCCATGTATCCTTTTTTCCTGATAGGATTTCTACGATGGGGATGAATGAAATCAATATGAAACTATAGTATTTTGATTAAAAGGGGTATATTTGAACCAATAATTCTCAATGTGGTATTCCTGTCCATTTTGTGAAAAAGTATGATGGTGCCCCCAGGTCAAACATGCATTATCAGATGATGAACTAGTTAACGGTTATGAATTTGTATCCATTTCCATTGTTTGATAATCAATTTAACATACATTTAGGAGTTCATGTTTTCTGTAAAATTTCTTTGATATTTTTATATCATTATATGCATGTTTGTCCTGCATTAGTACCTTTTCAAAAATTTCATAGTGGGTATCATCTATACCAGTTTTTATTTACACCGTAGGGAATCATAAACATGTCATATGTTTTCATGCCGCTAATAAACCAAACATTCCATCCTTATATATATTTTTGTGTTCTTTATTGATGATATCATTATGTATTCTCACAATAGACATGGAAAATCACAACATTTATAGATCACATTGGAAACACAGAGAGAGAAATAGGTATTAGCTAGTCTCCCAATGTCCATCTTCATGATTGATCAGATTAAATTAATAGTTCAAATTATATTAGATTTAGGAGTATCAGTTGACATAGTTAAGGTGGGGGGTGTAGTTTCCATGGTGTTTCACAATAACATCTTTGACATACAATGTTTCATGGTCCGAACATGATACTACACTGATTTCATACATGAATTCTCACGCATATCAACACAATTGATATGATTGACTAATAAGAGTGTGATATACTTATGGTAGTATATCTATGACATAGTACATCCAGATATGAAAGAAATACTGACCATGGAGTTGGTCCTTATTCTAATATTAAAGGGAATAAGAAACATGAAGTAATGCAATTCATCAGGTTTCGAGATTCGATATATTCTTATATAGGTAGAAAGAGTTACCATGTATATATCTCAGTAGATGAAGACAAATTAGGGGAACAACCTACAGGAAATCATCAGTTAGTTGTAGTTCATCATTATTTTCATATTTTGAGACAATATTTAAATAGAGAATGATTTGTGGTATTCATTGGAAAAAACCCTTATGTACATATTTAAAAAGCGTGATACAAATTTGAGGTATAGGATGAGGTTTATGTAATAATCAGCCTTTATTTTAGATCATCCCTATATGAATGGGAAAGGAAATGTTGTGGTTGATGCAATGAGTAGAAGGACACAAGTACCAGAAGTACATTATGATAATTTTGAAACAAAACAAATGGGTCTGTTCTTTGAGATGTGCATAGAGGTGTAAGATGTTCATGGGTGGATTTTTATTTCATCAATTTATGTGACCTATACCCTAGCTGACATAGTGTGTATGAGAAATCTCTTAGAAATACAGTGTCTATTCATAGGTTAGAGTGTTTATGGTGAGGACCCAACTCCAAGTTGGACCATATGTGATGATGAAATATTGAGTATCCATGTTCTTGTTGGGAATATAGTTGACTTACGAGAGAAGTTGATGTTGTATATTTGTTCCATAGATTTGTTAGTGCATCTTGGAGTCACGAAAAAGTTCTGTGACTTACATTGTCTATATTGGAGGATTGGTATAAAGAGATGTATCAATGGTTTTGTTAAGAGGTGTTCCCCCTTTTAGTAAGTGATGGATGAACATTATAAACTGAAAAACCATTTATAGTATTTTCTTATTCCATTTTGGTGATGTGATTAAAATGAGATGGATTTCATGAAAGTATTTCAAAGTTCCCCTCAGGGTAGTGGATCATTATCGGTTATTGTTGACATGATCAAGAACATGTTTCTCATTTCCTACTAATAATGATGGATTTCAGATATGTTGATAATGGTAGGTTGTATATCAATGAGATAGTTCGACTTCATGGGGTCCCTTATTATATTTTTTCATACATGGATTCCCAGTTTACATTTCATTTATTGCATATTTTCCAGATGGAATTATGTGCAAAGGTAATTTTGATCATGGAATATGACCCTCATATTGATCTCCAGTTAGATCATACGATTCAGGTTGTTCATGAAATGTTTTGGGCATGAATTAGGGATTTTCGAGGCTCGTGGGAGAGGCATGTTCTGTTGTTTTACTCCCCCTACATTAACAGATATCATGATTCTATACATATGAAAACATATGAGGATTTTTATGGTAATCTATGCCGATCACTTCTATTCTTCTTATAGACAATTGGGGCATCATTACTAGGACCCCATCTGATGCAGGATATTATAGAGCAAGTATAACTAATTCAAAAATGGATAGCTATTGCACAATCTTCACAAAATTGTTATGTCCATATGAATAGAAAACCTCTAGAGGTCACGGTCATGTATTACATCTTTTTATATGTTTCACTGAGGCAGGATAATATATATTTAAATAGACAATGTAATATTTCACAATGATGTGACATGTTATTTGATATCGGGGATATAGTCGGAATAGTGTCCTATCTGTTATAGTTACATCAGAGGTACATATTCATTAATTAATTATTGAACCTATCTCAGATTCACCATTATGATTTTGAAATATCTCATTAATTTCACTGTGATGAGGTTGGGTTACAAAAAATTCAACCCTTGAGGAGAATATTATTATTAACATTGAAAGGAACATGATGGTTCTCTATGGATGGTTCTCAGCAGACAGTATTTCTTGGGCTGGTAGCTCGGATGACCCTATTATTCTCTTTGATCATGTTGGTTCTCTTCCCTCTGAATGTAGAATGGCTGTCCAAGGGGATACCCTTGGCCTTCATCACTACAGACCGCCTTCAGACTTCCTTGTGTTTGATGGTACTTTTCCCTCCTTTTAATAAAAATTTAATTTTCAGTCTAAAGATGTTCATTTCATCTAATACTGGTGACATAGAAGAATAATTATCTTCAAGATGATACATGGGTGTGTTAGGGTGATTTTCCTACTTATTAGATTGTGTTATTCATGTAAGACTATTTATCAACCTTTATAGTGTAATTCTAGGAGGAATTCTTTTAAAGGGTGAAGATTGTATGATCCCAGTTTTTCATACAAGGTACTAATCTTTCTTCATTCTAATGTTTTTTAAATAATATTATAAATTCCATTATATTTCATGGGGGAGTATGGGGTGTTCATGGATACATTATATCCTAGAGCCCATCATTTTTTAGTAATATGATTTACCGCATGGTTAGTATAACCTGTGTGGGGTGGGATGAATATATGAGTTACCATATGAGACCTAGAATGTGGTAAATGGGATATGATAGAGTTTTCTAAACTATGTTGAAGGAAGAACAAACACATGGGGTACCTTCACTTTTTTTAATAGTGCCCAAATTCATGGTTTTATGATGGTTACTCAAACATTTCACATTAAAAATGAATGTTGCTCGTCCTTATAGAAATGGGTACATAGTTTTCAGATGATTTGGATAAACATGTAGAAACCCCATGAGATCGATGAATTCCTTTGAAAATTAAATTTAATCTATTATATTCTATTTACCATATTTATGTTTTAAAAAATCTTCTTATTTGGAAAACAACTACATGAGTGCTCGATTTTGAGATAATTCTTATCATTACATCTCTCATATCCATTCGATATCAGAATCAAGTGAAGTTAGTGACATTGTATTTTCACTGCTTAGTACTCCATTACTTCTATGTTGTTATTGATTTTTCTTTGGGTCAAAGATGTTATTTGGGTGAAAGGAAATATTCATTATTTTTAGGTTCTTCATGTTTACTTTATTTTTTTACGATCAAAGTTCAATCAGGATATGATACTACATTAGATCAATACTATGGACCTACAGTAGGAGGTCTATAATTTTCCCTCATGGATTCATATATTATTGATGTAGCTACAATTGTGTATCCCACTGTAAAATTTAGAACGACCATGAAATTTAATTGATAAATTGAATTAAATGAAAGTGAACACATTAAAAATGTCGTTTAGTTCCTTCAGTTTTTTGAATGATATATCCCTATAAAAGTCCACCCCTGATGTCCCCTTTTCCCTTCTATATTATTCGACCATCAGAGGGTTTTGATTGTGATCTGTCATAATTAAATAAATCCAAAATGAAATGAAATTATTTTTTTATGTTTTTAGAGGTCAATATATCATTCTTTTCCATATGTTGTCATGATATTCCTTTCATGAATTGTTTAAATGGTTTATATGGATTTTGTATATGATAGTTTAAACACATTAAATGTAGATTTATGTAAATTATGATATGAGTGGGTAAACACATGGTATTAATTGGTATATGATTTCAATATTTAATGATAACATAGGAATCCATGTTTGTGTCAAACCATGGGTCATGAAAATGGTAGATAATTATGTCGAACACTTTTCTCCATGGATTGTAGTTCTATATGATTTCATTGGCCTTGATACCCCATTGGTCCAAATTTATTGGTCACATAGTGTACATGGTCAATATTCATGTTCATTGGATCATAATTTATTCCTATATGAGTTTCAATGAGATTCTCTATGGTCTTGTAGAGGATTCCATAATCCAATACACCATATAACTGGCCCCTATGGGTTTGGATAATTGATCATATAACATGGCAATCATAAATGTTATATGATTGGTTTTATGACCTGGTCAGGTAAAATGTTACATCCTTTTTGTTAGGCATGAACATGGTTTATTTGAGAAAAGGATTAAATGGAATGACCTTGGTGACATGATATATAGTATAAATAGCATGGATATGGTAGTTACTAATGTATATTTGGTTGATGCTTTATGATGGGATCCTGAATGTTGTTTCATTTGTGTATTTGTTCGGCTTCATTGTAATACATTGTAACATTAATTTCACCATGGGAATTTCTATTATAATACTTTAATATTTGTTATATATATGAAACAACGATTTGATTAAATTACATAGTCATGATTTATAATATTCCTTTGGCATGTTACCTACTAGTATTGAATCAAAAACCTAGGTCTAGCCACCATTGGGTATGTATAAGTAATCTATGGATGAGGGTAGGGATTTCGGAAAGCAGCCATAGTTTGATGCGTGATATTATTCCCTGAATTAGAGTAGGGGGGCAGAAGACCAATCTATGGATTATGATTCTTCATGGAGATAGTTATTTATGTCATTTTTGGTATTATATGATATGTAGTGTATAATTTCAATGTTTAATAGTCTTGGGTTCTTTGTAGATACATAACATGATCAAATTGAATATGATATTCCATTTATAATTGATAATATATTTAATATTCAGGATGATTATCTATTATCTGATTTTCTTACAATATACTCTATTGATTATTATTGTAATTCGGCTATTTTATACTCTATTAATGAGGGAATATGATTGATATTGATAATCCATATTCCCTCAGTTCTATTCATCAACCGATGTAATTTGGAAATATGCGCTTGAGGTCATGTAGCCAACTAAGATCGGGGCACTTTTGAATGGAATCCATGTCTAGAGATTTTCAGGTGATCTTAGATAAATAATAAATCTATTTCAATTTCTTTTTTCCAGATCATGAGAATGAGAGATCCAAGACACACTCTTATTGTATTAAAACTTCTTAATAGAAGAATTACTTTCCCAGTTGGAGGGTTCGACATAGTGTTATTTAGAGCTAGAAATTTATTTTTTCAGTTTTATTATATTGTATAACTAATGAAGCAGGAAATTACATATATTTCCATGCAATCCAATCAATGAAACAATGGGAATTTTAATTTATTTGGTAATGGGAGAATAACAACTAAATTCAAAAATAGAGAAAGAGGAATTGAATGTGTAAAAAAATTACAATAACCCAACAATGGAAATTTCTATTTTATAAATTAAAATTTATTATTTTTTAGAATATGATAATGAGAAAGAATAATAGTTATTAAAATGATAGATGAAATTAATTAACCACATGAGATCCATACTAAATCATACATAATAATTATTTGTATTATGTATAATGTGATTTTAGATGAGTTAATGGGGCCAATCTATGAAAACCAATAAGAGTTAGTATTAGAACACATTTTTACCAATAGATAATGAATCTATATTTGAGTAATTTTTTTAGAAAAATTATGAAAAAGTGGTTCAATTAAACAATAACTTATTTATGATGAAATATAAACAAGGAAATCTAAATCAATATGTATTTCGTCATTTCAATAAGAACATAATATAAATCCAAAACCACTGGTATGATATTTTAAATATTCATTTTAGGTATGATTATATCACAATAAGTCATTATATAAATAGAATTGGAATGAAGTAAACAAAATAATATTTTTAATAGTTTCATATTATGTAGATCTATCATATATTGGTCTATAACTGATGTTAATTGTGTAATTTATGTTTCTTGTATGGATCAAATCCTTATTGAACTAGAAAAAAATCCACGATTGGGTGGATGAGATTAAGTATCCCTTATATATATGAAGGGTTTATATGGGATGTATTATATTTTTTGTTGAGGGATATATTATTTCAATCCCTAATCACACATTGGTTAGTCCAATGATGGTGATCCCCAAGAATAGTGGATTCTCAGTTGTTACCAATTATTGGAATGACTATATATCCAATTAGTATTGAAAATAATTGGAGTGTATTCATATGTGATATGATACAATATATATAAAATAATAATAAACATTACAAATTCCTTTTCTATATCATCTACTTTATATTTTGGCTTTTAATGGGTAAATCTATATTCTTGATGGTTTCTGCAGATATAACTAGATTCCCAAAACTCTTTCTGAAAATGGGAGGAAAATTTTCACTTTTATATTTTGAACACTTTGGGTACTGGGGAACCCCATTTTTCTTATGGGGTTTTCCAAAAACATTTTATAGAAGCATAGTTTATATTTCATGTTATATGATTGAGAGGTTAATAGGTGTGGTCATGTATGGATAAATGTTGATTTTCGTAACATTGGTTTCTGTTTGAAAAATACGTAATCAAATTTTCAATGGTGTTAGGAAAACAACTTGTTCCAAAATGGGAACATTTTCAATTAATGGTTACATTAGGGACGGTTTTGGGTCACTTGATTTCCCAAATCTATTTTTAAATAGATAATTATAATAATTAGTTGAGACAAATGAAATCACCAAATGCAAGTATGAGGTGAATAAGAATATTTTATGTTCATTCCATTTTACATTGGATAATGATTAATGAAATTTATAAAATTACTAATCCATTTTGTTCACTACATATTATGGATACAACCATTTTCATTAATGGTAATTGTTTTTATTCATTTACGATACTTAATGATAATCATACATCTAAAAAATTTGTAATAATCCTTACTATAATATACCATTTTAGTATTTTTTTTGTTCTTAATGATTTTTATTTAGGTGTTGTGTTACAGAAATGAAAGGAAAAGCAGTTCCATGTTAATTATTATACATGTAAGTTGTTTGATGTCAATCAAAAGATTAAATCAACCATTGGAAATTAGGTTGATAGTAAATTGTTTTTTCTACAAAAACAAATATTGTATTTATATGGTTCCATGTTTATCATTTTCATTCACAATTCATTCTAAAAGTGAATTCCAAATAAGCAATACTCTTATTCATTTCCCATTATATAGAAACTCTAGAAGAAATGTTTTTGTATATAAATCAATAAACCCAGGGTAGGTGAATGTTTTCATTTACCACTTACATGGGATTCCAATTACCAAAACAATTAAAACAATTTAAATCCACACATCATTCTCAAATGTATAATTATTTACTTCTATAATGAGGAAATACACTTTTTGGTAAACTATGGTAATTTTTTTGCGTCATTCTTAATAATGTTTCATAGAAAAAGATGTATAAAATTATTTATATGTTAAAGTTAAATGTTTTGATAATCCCATAATGTTTTTAAAAATAAAAAATCTATTATTAATTAGAGGTTTAAGAATGTGTATCAAATGTTACCAATACATCAGAACAATAATTGTACTCCTTTAGGAGGACACTATGGAGGATAAAGAGCTACATAATATTTTTATTGGATAGTTTATACTAGAAAAAAATGACCATGTATTCTATAAGTTTTTTTTGCTGTGGGATTTTTTAATGGAGTTGAAATTTATGAATATGAGAGTTGATTCCAAAAAAGGTTATTCCTGAGGTAGATATATTTGATGTGTGAGGTATGTATTTCATGGACCCGATAATGTCTTCTTATGGATATGATTATTGGGTCATAAATATGTAATTTTTATCTAATTAGGTTAATGTATTGGTTATTTTAAATAATCATGATGATATTATTATACAATTAATTAAAAATAACTTATTTTCTTTGTTTAGTGCACTAAAAGAATTATTTATTGTAAATGGAACACAATTTAATAATATTATGTTCAAATAAATCATAGAGGACAATGGTTGCTATCATATAACTAAACCACATTCCTCCAAATGAAAATTATATAGACAAATATTTTAATTGAGATATCAGACATATTCTAAAAAATATAGTCTCACGTTGTGTGAATGACTATTGACCTATATTGCAAGAAGATTCCTAAACCTAAAATAATGTTTATAATACAAAAATATAGATGCACTCCAATAGACATATTTTTGGAAAGAAATGTTAATTTCCAATGTAATTTCATAAATTATAATTTTGGGAAGAGGAGGTTCTAAATATTGAAATCGTTCTTGTTGGTGAAAAAAAAAACGATTTTAGAGTTGAATAAAATGTAGGATGTTATGATGGAATCGAATGAAAATACTGAAATTTACAATGAAATATTAAAATAATTTTATGAATGAATCATTCATTATAATGATTTTCTACATGGTCAAATAATATTGCTATTCAATTAAAAACTAACAACTTATTTAGGAAAATTAAAAAACAAGTGGTTTGTACACCTCAATTTTAAACAAGTTTTTCATAATAGGGTTGTAGCAATATTTAGGGAAGAGAAATGAAAATTTTATGATAATGTATATAGAAGTAGAAAAATTATTTAATGGCAATCCAAATGAATCTACTAACAACTCCTCCAATGGAGGTGAGTATTTTTCATGTTTAATTTAATACTATAAACATAGAGAAATAGTGGAAGTAAATTTTTTTTCTTGTTTTATTATATTTACCATATTCAAAAGAGATAGTCCATTTTGTTGATTCCCTAGTTTTCAATCAATTTATATAATTCTCACAGTGATTAGCTTTTTACTACACCATGGATTTTACTATCTTCCATGTGGTATCATATGATAATACCATGTTGTTTTGGCATTGTTGAAGGTGCTACCATTGCATGATTTCCTAAAGAGTCCATTGTAAAAGGAAGAAAGACACTAAATAATAGGGGTAAAACATTCTATCCCCTATCATTAGTTGAAAATAATGTTGAAATTTACAATCTAAATTCTGATGTCTTTCTTTTTATCATTATAGGATATTTAAATTAATAAATTGAGTAATTATATTATTGATATACTTTTAAATAAGTATAAATGATCATAACTCTCATATTCAGAAATTTGAATTTTAATTACTCATTAAATTTAAAAATAGTAATCATTACATGAAGTAGATAATTAATTGAGAGGTAATCCCTATATTTGTGTAGAACCAAAAAATATAAATCTAATTTACTAGATTCATTGATAGGATTTTGATAACTAATGATTTGAAAATCGAATTGTGATATATTTCGTACTTATCATGAACCCTTTCATATTATTTTTGATTACACACTTTCCCCTATACATAAATGTCACCATGATATATTTTCAGTAAGATTATAAATTTTCCATTCAGGTATAAAAATTAAAATCATAATATCATATAAATATGTCTTCTATAGTCTATTTTAGTGTGAAAAAGACGTCATTGATCTTTTTAAACCATTTGATTATATTATTAAGTACTAAATTATGATTTTTTGATGAAAAATGTTATGTCTCCAGTGGATTAAATATTTGGTAAAATATTACACATTATTTTTTAGGGAAAGGGGGTTTTCAATAATCTATTATACTCATTAATTTAAAAAAAATAGCCAATAAAATGATTGGATTTTCTCATAATCATTAAAAAAATTTAGGACTCACATTTATGTTTCCTTTTATTTTGGATATTTTCATACTAGTGTTGACTGTTTCATTGATTCCTAGCATGATGTATTTTAATTAATGATGGGTGAGGTCATGCTCTTTTTTATGGAAGGTGGTTCAGAAACTGGGAATGTTAATGATATAGGATAAGATATTTTAGAATTAGGATTATTATTGGAAAAAAATATTTACCTATGTTCATAGGGGAAAACCATTTTTGAAACAAAACACATCAGGTGGAAAACTAAAATTCAAATCATATATGTAATTTTCATATTATATTAAATGAAAAAATTTAATTACATGGAGAATATAAGATACATTTAGTAAATGTAAATTGAATATTATATATTCAATTAGTGTATTTTAGAGTTGCATAAAAAATTTATGACTTTAAAAAATTTATTCAGATTCATCCAAAATAGATCATTAATATGAGGGTATTGTCGAACCAATATAAATAAAGCAAATTTTAATTAAAATTAAATAATTTTAGTTTTATCAATAGAGTAAAAATAGATTATTGATTATTAGAACCTATGTGAATTTGACAATTGATGGTTCTAAGGATAATGTTTTAATTATAGTAAAATTTAATTTTCCTACAATACATGTAATGGAAAATGAACTGGTATTTAATTAGTAATATAATTGATTTCATATAAGAGGCATGACATTTTATTAAATGAATGATTCCGTTCACTCATTATTTTTGGTTTATATTTTTGATTCTAGAAAGGATCTCATTGTAATAATTAATGAATTTTTAGATGATTGAACTGTATCAAAATCATGTTCATTATAAATAAATGATTCTTTAGGATACACAGATAAATTACATTTGATCATGAAATTTAATCAAAATTGGAAATTTAAGGTATTTTTTTGACGAAAAATAGTATTTTTGTGTGGGGGATCTTGATTTTGAATGTTTTTACACACTCCCCCACAAATTTTTTTGAAGAATATTTTTGTATTTGAGGTTATTAAATTATATAAATGTTGAATTTTTTTTTATAATTTAACATATTTTATTTAAATTTTTATTCCATGAAATATATTATTATAAATGTGTGTTTTAGTTTTTTAACTATTGAAATAATTTTGACTTATGATTTCATATTTTAGTAGAAAATTATTATTATTAAAAAATTATAATTCAATGAGAATAATGTGTTGAAATTTTCTAAATATTTTAGTTATTAGAAGAAACAAATTAGTTTATTAAATTCCATGTATTTAGGACATATGGATTATTGAAATATTTAATTCAATAATTAAAATATTTATTAGAAGAAATCACTTCTTATTTGAAATTAATTTTTTTTATAATTATACTATTTCTGCAAAAATATTATCAATTTATATAATATGAAAATCACATTCCATGCTACCGTGAGGACTATTCCCTAACCTTAAAGAAGGTAAAACATTTTCCTTTATGAAATTTAGATTCAATTACCAAAACATAACCTAGAATCATATTATTTTAAAAAAAATATCACATAAGGTGAAATAATTGATTTTTTCTACATTAAAATGTGATCGCCCAACTAGAAATTGGGTTATTCTTCCCCTAATGGCCATTCTAACACACTACCACCATTCACTCTCATTGAATTTGTTTCATTAAAGACAATCACCTTAGTACCCTTAAAACAAATAAAATATCAAAAAATTTCTACCACCCACCCTAGTCTACTATAGTGAAAATTTCTTTATCTGTTTGTTACAAATAACACTCTGACAATTTCATGACATTATACTATTCACAATACCTATAACAGATCCTCAGTTAGAGATGATTGAACTCCATTATATATCACCAAATTTGTCCCCATGAACCACACATTTCTACAGCCATGTGAGATCCTCTTATAACTATCAATCACCTTCCTATAATTCCTTCTACTATGCCACATGGTTCCCTCTCATGGATCCCTATCTAGAGTACCTCCATTCAATGAATCAGACCTACAAATCAATGTGAAATTTTCCATAGAAAGAAACAATAACTATAAATGAATCAAAATATTTTAATATAAGCTTCAATATAGAATAGTATGTTTTAGTGGATTATACAGTAAATATAATTCTATAATCATTTATATATGACCTAGATTCATATTTTTCTAATGGCTAATATATTTAAGAAACATTTACAATTTAATTAAATATTATATGGACATATATATTTTAATAAATTATGATTAATAAAAATGTGTCCAAAATAATCTCACTTGGATAACCAATTCAAGGTAATCACATGAAGATCATCATAGATGATGACTAAACAAAATATTGATGTGAGAAATAGGGATACCAGTGTTGTCGATGCGAGAACATAATTGATCTCACAACATGAAGATGAATTTAGTGACCAGTTCAGTATGAATTGATTTTTTGAAAAAAAAAATTGATTGTTTAATGAAAAAATAAACATTTTTGGAAGTTCTTTTAATTCTTTCTCAATTTTTAATATGAACTTTGACACTATGGTCCTCTACGAACTTGAATATTGTGTAATTTGGGTCAGATGTTGAGTAATGGTAATATATTTGATTAATTGCTCCATAATAAAATTTTAATCCTATCTAGAGTATAAAATTCCATGATTGATGACATAAAAATATAGTTGTGGATCCAATATAATGATGAGTATTAATAAATTAATTTCTGTTCAATCTTTTATTTTTTAAAGATTGATGTTTCTATATAATATTGGAGTTGTTGACTATTTTCGAATAAAATTAATCTATATAAGGCACTAGAACTGAGAATTACAAACCTAAAAAATTTGGATATAATTTTTTTAAGGAAACATTTTCATCTGTGATCCATATTGTATAGTTTGTTTTGAATATTAAGGTATAAAAAATAATGAATGAACAATAGTTTGAATAAAGGCATAGAAGTGGTTAATTTACAATTGATGTATATATATCTAATGGACATAAGTTTTTATAAATAATAGGATCTAATAACAATAAGATGTAATTGAAATTGACTTCATGATATTAATGGAGAAAATTAATTTTCACCAAAGGGGAGGGAATTATGATCTTTATTGGGGGTTATATGGAACAGAAATCGAAAAAAATTCATACATTGGTTATGTTATAAATTAATCATCCAATTTAATTTTATATAATAGAATCAGAAGAATCGCATTTGTTTGTTCATCATATCAATGATTGCTAAATATTTTCAATAATGATATCTTTTTCTACTCCAGTTATGGATATATCTAGAAAAAAATACTAATTTCTAAAATTTAGAGAATATAAATATAAGCTTATGGTCATGTATTTTCACTATATGTTTTTATATTTCTCATATTTTTTTGAATTTTATCCAAGATATATAATCATGAGTACATTTTATTTGGTTATAAAATATCTTGTTTAAAAATTATAATATATTCTATTGAATTTTTTTCTCTAGTTTCCTATTAGGATGATGTATATTAAAAAATATGTCACATGGAGGCCATGAATATAATTACATATTTGTTATTGTCATGTTATAATGGTTTTTGGTGAAATAATGTTCCATTTAGTTTCGTTGAAGAGTCTAGAGTACCCTAAAAATAATAAAAAATATAGAAAAAATCATCCTTGAAATGGGGATACAATACATGAAGTAAAACCTAGAAGAAGTTTGAGATACCAACTAGGAATGAATAACCTATCGTTTTTTATTCTTATAACTTGTTTTCAATGATTATTTTTTATTGATATTTATGAATATGCCAAATAGAATTATGATATTTGCATAAATACCTATTTTGGAATCATGTGTTTATATTGATTTATAATATAAAATTAATTCATCAATTTGATTGAACGATAACCTCATTTCATTGTTGATATTAGAATATCTAAAACATTGTGTCTTACTGAAAAGTGATCCTAATAAAAAATCATAATCAACATGGTAAACAATCTATGGACATAATTTATATATAAATAAATTGCATGATGTTATTTAATTATGAGTTAATTGAATATTTTTATCAGTTTCTTATCAAATTTTATAATTCTCCTTTAATTAGTTTATATAATTTCAGATAAAACTAATTCAACTTATTAAAGGAATATCACACTGAAAATTCGTAAGAAACATTGAACTAATTTTGGTGTTTTCATTGAAATCCATGTTTCAAGTAAAATATATATAAACCCATCTAATATAATTCACCAATTCCTAATTTATTTGTTCTCCTGAATATGTGATCTTATATTGTCTAGTCAAATGTCATTAATTCCATTATATTTCACTATTATCACATAAATCACCACTATTATGACATTCATATGTTTTCTTACTAATATATTAATTTAACTTCTTTTATGGTTAGAAAAATGGAAACCCTCATTTTTTATTAATTTATCTCTTCCCTTGAGTAAAATAGTATTGATTATAGTTATAAATAAATAACATTAACCCATAAAAATTATGGACCTAGGTTTGGTGTAGAGAAAAAGATAAAACCTAATATTAGAGTGATGTCCATTGAAAATAATAAATTTGTAATTATTTCTATCCATGACCTTACTTTGTATGAAAAATAGATGAAATCAATATGAATAAGTAAATTTGAAGAATTTTATAAATTCCTAAGTCAATATATTTTACTAAAATCAATTTGAAATCCTATGACATTTTTTTGAGAAAAAGGGAGAAAATAGGGATCAAATCCAGGAGTTATATGAGGTGAATGAGAATAGAAAGGGAGTGTGACGAGATTAATTTTTTGTATGGTAGTTTAGGAAATTAATGACATTAACCATTGGGATATATACCATAGTTTATCTGTATCTGTTAACCATTATTTCTCTATCCATGGGTTATACACAAAACACATGTCATCATGCCACATGGTTCCTCCACATTATTTTGAAAATAATGATCAAACCATCGAAATATATACTGATATAATAAAAATGTTTTTATATTTTGTTAAAATCTTAGAACTAGGAATTTTCCAATTATGTCATAATTACATTTTACTCTTTTTTTCAATGTTTAAAAGTAATGAGAGAAAAATGATATGTATGTTTTAAAATTAATAAATATTATATTATTTAAAAAAAATTAGGTTTCTTATTGGGGTAGGTTGTAAATTATAAAAACTATAATCACATTGAAAACCTTATAATACCCTCCTATGTGAAGTGAAATATCAATATTAAAATAAATAGAAGAAAATCAGTCACATTAAATGAATAGTTTCTTACACATTTTTTAAATAGCCATGGGGAATAAACATTTAGTGACCACTTACATTTAGTTAGAAATTTTATTAATGTTCCATTTGGGGAATTAACGTATACATCTAATAAAAAGTTACAAAATAAATTATGTAAATCTACTCATAGGATAATTATCATATAAAAAATTAAAAAAATAACCAAAAAATAATTTTTATAAGGAATATTCCATGATTTTTATTTTATAATAAAATGATTTTTATGGGGATAAATATAAATTTAAAACAAAAAACATGAGATAGAATTTTATATTTTAATTTTAGTGTTTGAATAAATAATTATTGATAATACCCCTTCTTCCAAATGGAAAAAAAGTGGCGTCAAGTATTTATAAGAATAGTAAATATATACATAATATAAAAAATTTACAATTTCACTGAACATGAAACAATAGTAGAATGAAATAAATTTAATTAACTATAAATGTTTATGTATAAAGTAACCTATAATGGATGATTCACTTCTGTAATGGCATGGACAATTACACATCAATAATGGTAGAAGATTCCATGGAAAAAAATTAATCCCTTAAATAAGAAACATCCACATGAAAATACAGGAAACATTAAACCCTAGCACTCCATGGTATTATATTCCCATGAGGAAAATAAAAAACGGTGAAGTGGGGACTATAGGTTTATAAAATCCTAACTCATGAAATTCTACTAAAACTGTTAAATATACTAAAGAAATTATGATGGTGGAAATGATAATTGATAGATGTAGGAACCATGTGAGGGAATATATAATTTAGAGTAGAATGGGGGATGTTGTTATTATATATAAAATATTATAAATTTGTAAATTAACATTTTTAACAATCCTAGGTCTATCATACAGTTGGCTCATGGTTGTCCAAATAGTGCACCAAATTTGCGACTCTCATTGGACCCATTTTTAACAAATCACATTCTTCGAAAACATGGGATTACATCAAATTTCATCAATATTGTGAGGCACAATAGAATCACCAGTGTTCTTCCATAGTTTTAGATATATTAATTTCTAAATCATTCAAAAATAATGCCAATTCATCTACAATTTATTGTTGGATTATCATAGTTAACCAATAATGATTACATTAACTATGGAATACCCATTTCAAATGATCTGACCCATATGTTACTATAAAATTCAAATAAAATAGACATAAAACACAAGTAAATGATTGATAATAATAATAGAAATAATTATTTTAGAAACATGTTATTATGTTTTGAGTGGAATACTCAGTGACCATTACCCATCATTTGTTAATTAGTATTATTCATTAAAGAAATACCCGTTAATGTCAAAGGAGTGATTTTTATTAATATTCATTTCTAAATGTGATTTTAAAAAATAAGGAAATTATTCTTCACATATATGTTTATTGAAAAAAGGTAATTAAATGCATGGATTATTAGTGATTAAGATTTATTTTCGAATATAAATATCTTAAATAAAATTTTATTAAATAATATTAACTAAAATATTATTTTGTTATATGTGTTATGTATTTTCATGAGGGTATGTAGAGTCCTATTTATAAAATATTAGATATTATATATTTATTCATTATTTTGAAATGATATTTAAATATTATACTCATTAATAAACAGAATATTTATGATAAAATTCTCATGAGATTTAAATAAAAACAATTATCAAGTATCTCATATGTTCGCAACTTTCAAACTCATAATGATATTATGTATATAACATTAAATAATCTTATAGAAATTATGTTATATATATTTTTTATTCATTTGAAATATTGAAATATATCATTTTATAAAATCAATGGGGATATTTATTACTCATAGGGTTATATAGTTTATACAAAAGGATTGGCTATTGTATGAAAAAATAGAGAATAATAGTAATTTACTTTTTTTGATGTCTATAACACCCTATGTTAGGGATTTAAATCTGTTGAATTTAATTAAATTTACATAAAACCCTTAATAAACACTGATAACTTCTAAATAAATATATTTAGTACAAAGGTTAAACTATCAGATTTAGGAAGTTCTATCATTCATTAATAATAATAATAATAATTAAATAATTATTTTGGAATAAAATAAATTATAATAAACTAATATTTTTCTTAAATTTGTATTTTAAAAAACAGAAATTGATAAAAGACAATATTATCATTGAAAATATTAATAAGTTCAACAAATTATAATTCCATTATCTCCTCCTAACATTTCATCAATTTTGAATCGTGGATCACATGGGGAAAAGTGTGATATATTTTATTTTTCAAAATATAAAAGATTATTTTCTACTTATCCACTTAAAAAATATATACTATAGAGTAAATAAATTCTATAATTTTCTCAATATGTAATCTATATATATAATCATTAATTTTTTCAATTAATGTATCTTTTTATATGATTTTGTAATGTTAACAATTTTTTTTCATATAAAATCATTTCGCTAAAAAAACTTCCATAAACATGATATCAATTACATGAATATGAATTTATATAATACACCATATTTGTAGCATACATAATTATATATTAAATGATTTAAATTATTTTTTTCATTTTTCATTATTATATACCATTTAACATCAGTGATAGTATAAAAATAATTTAAATCAAACGCCCTCTTTTCATGATATTTGAAAAAAACAACTCCAATTCTCTTCAATCCCCAATTGAAATTTCCAACATCCTTTAATATTTTCTCTTGTTGGAAAAAATTAATCCCATTGTCCAAACATGATAATTCAAACTATAATACCCTCGTGAGTCCTTACAAACACTGTTTAAATTAAACCATCAATAATTATGTTCTAGTGTCAAAATAATTTCATCACCCATTTACAAAAAAATGTATTTTTATACAAATTATCTTTGTTTCATTCTTTTCAATTATTTTAAATTTAATTTGTCCTATTTTTTAAAATTTATTCGAAAAAATAAAATTAATTTTTAAATCATAATGACAAAATTATATTGGAGTCAATTTTTTAGAATATTATGAAATGATAAATTTTTTAATGAATACATAAAAATACAGTTTTTTATTATGAATTATTATTACATATAACTAATTAAAATAAAAAAAATAAAAAAATACTTTTACAATTTTAATTACTTATTTCTATGTTAAATAATTTTTTTTTCATTCAAATAAATTTAAAACGAATTTATTATATAAATTTGTTTTAATTATTCTGAAAATTTCTCTTTGGAAGACATGTTTCTCATTAGCTCTCCATGATTAGTAATAGATTCATATTTTCCAATTCTAGGAATGGAATTTCAAACAATTGAATAAATAATTTCAATCATAATAAATTATATTATGTAATTATTTATACATTATTTTTTTCCTGTAATTAATAGAATAAAATGTAGAAATTAAATATGGTAGTTAAAGAAAAAAACAAGTTTACCAGGGGTAATTAAAAAGGTTAAGGGGTATAATGAGAATGAAACATCAGAAAACCCAATTTTAATGAAATATATATACCTAATAACATTTATTATTTTATAATTTTCCATTATATATCCATGAAACATTTAAAAAATGTAGTTAGGATTCTTTCATTTAAAAAATTATATGTTTTCAACTCACCAAACATATAAAATGGTACCTCCCTCCTCTTATGATCACAAAAAAACCTTTTTATTAGACGATTCCATAAATATATACCCCCATTATATATAAAATATCATCTTATATGTCTTATTTTGGTATAAAGTCAAAAATCTGAATTCCACTAGTGCAAACCAATATAATTTCGATGAAAAAGAGGTAGTGTCCTTAACCTAGGATTTTATCACATTTCTTCCTCTAAGTCCTCATATTATATTAAATAATACTGAAAATATAACCTAATTTTATTATATATTATGATAGTTTTTATATCATTGTAATGACCTACTACAATAACATTCAATATAAAATGGTAAATGAAATTCATGATCATATTAGTAGAGGCCCAAATCATGGCATACATGGACATTACATTAAATCTGTTGAATACTTAATAATAACAAAAACCAACACACAAGGACCGTAATAGATTAGTGTCTTTGGAAACCTGGAAGATAATCTTCTAATCGTGGTGTAAGATCTTCAACATATCCTATAAAGATATTCCCCTTTTTTTGTTACCTAAAACCTTTCATTATATCCTGGGGAAAATAAAAACTAAAAAGGGTGTGCTCAAATTCTCAGTAAGGGTAAACATAAAGAATATAAAACCATCCATAGACATTTGAATATAAAAACATGATCATAAAATCTAAACATCAAAATCTTGAGCAATGAAATTAAACATTGTAGTACATAAGGAATATATCATAAAAGGACATCAATACTGATACAATATCATGGGAATAAAACTTTTAATTGTGTAAAAACATTAATCAAATGATATGATTTCAATAGTAGCCAAGGCATTGCTGCCAAGACCATCTTAGTGGACAAAGTCCATTACTGGACCGGGTTTACTTGCCATTCCAGCCATATATTACTGAACCAGACTTAATTTCCATTATAGACATGTCTATATCAATAGATATGAATTATTACCCAATGCACTGGAGGGATATATAGGTCCAACCCATCTCATAATGATATCATTCTTAATTGTTCCACAACTTAAACATAAATCATTCATCATAACCCATTGAATAAAAATGGATTTCGTAAACATCATCCCATCATAACATAATCCATATAAAACAAATGGATATTATTTCATCATATGAAAAATGAAACCATGTAAATCATAGATATGTTATACTTGAATCATACACATATGAAATAATGTCATCATATATGGAAAAAGATTCTGATAAAACACATGAAAATAATTCATGAAAAAAATATCATTTCTTATTAAAAATCATTTTCTTTTCACAAAATTCCACTCAATTTTAAATGAAAATGAATTTATTTAAAATAAACATGAAATATTGTAGAGTATAATTCATGAAAATAAAGCGTTATGAAACTGTAAAAATCCATTCATGCCATATAAGTTAAAAAACATTCTTCTCGTACTTTTTCCGGAAAAGTAAAAAAAGTACATTGTAACGTAAACAAAATAAATATTTTTTATATACCATGTAGTAAATATCAAGAATGGGTAAAAATAAAATTAAACTTCAAATGATCCATTTTTAGAAAACAGGGACATGGATGATAAATTTAACCCCATTAAATACTTACGAATAAACAATCTCGGATAAAAAAATGAGATTGGGAAAGTTATCCTTTACCTTATGTCCGATATGCATTCTATGTATCCCAAACAACAGTATAATGATTTAAATAATGTCATTGACATATTACAGAATCATATTCATTGTTATTATATCATATATGGTTCACTGATGACTTTATATTACCCGTTCATTTGTAAATTCCATGTTAATGCAGTGTTTTGTGTAAAATCGTTTCATTTATCATACGTTTTTCGATATGTTGTTCTTGATATTATTACTTGTATCTTGATTTAATTAATTCCATAATGTAAAACATGATTTATATATAATATATATTAATCATATATATATATATATGATAGTTCGATAAATGGAATGAAATTCTCCGTTCATGGAGACGGTAGGCCGTACGTACGCAAGAATGCTGTTTTCGTTTCCTTATTGAATTAAATAGAATTAAGTAAATGAAACATATATGTAAATAAATACAGTATTAATATGTAATATCTTTAAAAAATATTTATTATATATACTTTATAATCATACATTAATGGTTAATCATGGAAAATGAATCTCATCGCGTTCATGGAGACAGTAGTCCGTATGTAGGCACGAGCGATGATATCATTTCCATGATCATGGAACTGTATTTAACTGTATGTATAACATTTCAGAATCAATATCACTTTACAATAAACCTATATAGTTATTTATTTACTCCATTATACGCATCCAAGTAAGGTGGTGGTGGAAAACGGAATACACCACGGAGTGGAGTCGGTATTTCGTATGTACGCACGTGCGGTGATTTCATTTTTTGTGGGATGGATAGAAGATGAAACAATGATGTTTCATATTTATAATAACATATAATTATATGAGTGATACGGATGTTACTAATTTATGATGAAACAAATAAATAAGATGAAGCAGAAGAAGAAATAAATTGGGATGAATCGGTAAAGGATATTACATCTTCTCTAACACACCTCTTATTAACCACCTCTTACGGCACTAGTGTTGTTCTTTTGGGTAGACTAGAACCTATATAATGTTTCTAGGGATGTTGATAAGGGATATGTTATGTATTTGGCCGAGCTTGAATTCCCAAAATTGTGTAAAGAGAGGAGGGAGGAGGTGCCCTTTTATAAGGGAGGAGAGGGGAACTTTAGGAAAAAAAATACAATATTATTTCATAATATAGTCACATTCGGTTTATAATTGCTCAAAATAGAGTTATTTCGTAGATAATGTGGTTATGGGTCTAAATTATCTCAACAAATAGGTTTTATAAATGTTTAGGAATCTATTTTAACCTTATCATTGATATTTAACTCAAAGTTAAATAATTTAACTTTTACAATGTCTTCTTGTATTTTTAAACAATATGGTTAATAAACATACTATAACAATCCAAAATAACCCCAAGTTTTTAATTATTAATATACATAACCTTATCTAATTCATTTCACTGATCCTCATATTTTTATGAATAAAATAACAATTAATAATATAATATTTATTTTAAAAACTATTTTATGTCAATTTTGACACTATTAGGTAATTTATTTTTGTAAAACTCATAACATCATGATTATTTCTAAAAATGTTATTTTAATGATTAATAACATTTAATGTAACCTATAAAATTATTGGAATTAATAAAAAGTCTCAAATTACATTTATTTGGGTATAAATAATATCAATTATGTTAATATTTCATTAATAAGGTAATTAATGCATCATCATTGTGTCATAAATAAATTAAATTATTTAATGTCTAAAAATGATAAATAAAATATAATTATGTATGAAATATTTTATCTTTCTAATGAATATTTATAGTCTAATTTACCTTATGTATTACCCAATATTAAAAATGTTATAGTTATTAAAAATGGATATTAACTATATTAGCTCTTCATTAAATAAAATAATAATAAAAGTCCTAATCAAATACAAGTGTACCTAAATGGTCATATTTTAATCTTAAGATTGTTTTTGGTCGAAATAAACTTATCCAATAGTATTAGGACATGTGTTAAGGTAATAATAATATCATTTTTACCCTTAATTGCACTATTTAATTTTAACTGTGATAAATAAAAGTAAAAAGTTACTTTTCACCAAAAATTATATTTATCCTATTGAACCACATTTTACTCTGTGATATTAATGGTGACTCTCATATTTTTTAAATTCCACTCAATGAAGAGGTAAGGTTATGTTTTATGTAAATTTTCAAATTCTCCTATAAGGTGTGTAAAAGACTGTGAAAAGTTTAATAAAATATTTATATAACTAAAATTATTATAAAATGACTTCAATAAATTACATTGAACTTATATAGGTATTATTAATTATTTTTGACCTAAAATAAATTTAAATAAATAAATTATTATATAAATAAAAATTCGGTTTTTAAATAGTAACCTAGTGTTTTCACTATTCATCAAAAATTGAATGTTTTCAGAAAAGTACCAAAAACACACCCTAGGATAATTTCGATATTCCGAATCCAAAAATGAAATATATTTTGAATGATTAAATTTATAAAATTTCAAAAAGTGTGTATTACTATTTATAATGGCTAGTTTATATAATATTTTAATAACATGTCGTTGTTTTGTGAAACTCTGAATTGCGTACAACACACGCTATCGTGGAAGGTCATGATTGCATGTAACGAAAGCCAATTTAGGGTTGTGTGCAGTGAAAGATTCCTTTTTTTGTGTATAACATAATCCAATCATATTTCATTTATACATTGAATATATAAATATATATATATATATACACTCAATGTGGGGTAGAATAACATTTATCAAACGAACTTGAAATTTTGTGTTACGCGCTACAAGAATAGTGTTGTGTATACTAGAACCTAATATGGTGTTTTTATAGCTTAAGAAAATATTGGTGTAGCATAAAACACAAGACATCAAATAAATTAAAAAGAATACTTCTCATAAAATCTCAGGGGGTTACATTCTATGTAACAGCCCAAGATTTTATAAAAAAATATTCTTTTTTATTTCACTAATGTCTTGTGTTGTACGCTACACCAAAAGGAGCTTGCACAACACGCATCCTTGACTTGCCTTGAATTATAATCAATCGCGACCTTCCTCAATAGCGTGTGTAGTACGCAATACTGAGATTCACGAAACAACGATATGCTATTAAAATATTATTAAAACTAGCCATTATGAATAGTAATAACCACTTTTTAAATTTTAGAAATTTTATCTCTCAAAATGGACTTCATTTTTGGATTCGGAGTATCAAATTTAGCCTAAGGTGAAATTTTGGTACATTTCGGATAACTTTCATATTCTGATGAATAGTGAAAATTACTAAATTTTAATTAAAAACAACTTTTTTAATCGAAATAATTAATAGTGATAAATTATTAATTTGAGTGGTTTTAAAGTATATTTAGAATATATTTTTACAATTTAATACAATGTTGGTCATTGGATGTAATTTCACATTTAAACCAGACATAATGAAGTGTCAATCTTTTGATAGATATTGTTTCTTAAAAACACGCTATTTGTTTTAATAGCGGGATTTAATTATAAAATTAATTAATGCAAATTCTATGATATTAATTTGGTAAAATAGACTTCATTTTTGAATTCGGAATATGAAATATAGCTTAGGATGAAATTTTGGCATTGTTCTGAAAAACATCAATTTTTGATGAATAGTGAAACTACTAAGTGGTAGTTAAAAAAATTAATTTCTTCATAAATCTTAATTTTACCGCTTCTGTGAATGGAATTTCAGAAATCCGAGAGACACGGTTGATGTCAGTAAGTAAAATGTGGTTCAATGAGATGAAAATAATTTTTGGTGAATAGTAACTTTTTAATTTTTTTTACCACGGTTAATAGTAAATAGGGTAACTAAGGGTAAATATGATATTACTATTACCCTAAAACATGTCCTAATTCTATTGGATAAGTGTAATTCGACCAAAAACAACCTTATGAATATAATATGACCATTTAGGTCCACTTGGATTAGATTATGACATTTAATATTATATTATTTAATGAATAGTTAAAATAGTTAAAATCAAAGTTTAATAACTAAAATATTTTTAATATGGGGTTATACATAAGATAAATTCGACTATAAATATTCATTAGAAAGCTAAAACGATTTCCTACATAATGATATTTTATTTATAATTTTTAGACTTTATATAAATTAATTTATTTATGACACAACGATGATGCAGTAATTACCCTTTTAAGGAAATATTAACATAATTGATGTTATAAATGCTCAAATTAATGTAATTTGAGACTTTTTATGACTTAAACTAATTTTCTAGGTTACTATGATATATTAGTGTTGATTTAGTCAACTTGGTTCGAACATATAATTCTGTTATGACTTTCACAAAAATCATATATCAAATAGTGTCAAAATTGACACAAAATAGTTTTTAAATCAAATATTATATTATTAATTGTTATTTTATTCCTAAAAATCTAGGGTTCGGCCAAATGACTTAGATAAGGATATATATATTAATAATAAACAATTTGGGGTTCGTTTGGCATGTTATAGTAAGGGTATTAGCCATATAGTGAAAGGAAACAAAAAGACACGGTAAAAGGTAAATTATTTAACTTAGAGTTAAATCTAATTGATAAGGTTAAAATAATACCCTAAACTTGTCTAAATTCTATTGGTTGATAGGATTTCGACCCATCCCCACTTTATCTTCGAAATAAGACCCTTTGGAACCATTATAAACCGATTTTGACTTTAATATAAAATAATATTTTGAGATATTCCTAAGGTGCCCCTCTCCTCCCTTATAAAAGGACACCTCCTCCCCCTCCTCCTCACACCAATTTGAGCACTCAAGCTCGGCCAACCCCTGCAAAAATCTCTTCTACACTTCCCTAGAAACATCCTAGAGGTTCTGGTCTTCCTAAAAGACCAATTTTAGTGCCCTAAGAGGAGGTCTCAAAAAGGCGCTTCAAAGAAGAGGTAATTACCGTTACCAATTCTTTCATCTTTATTTCTTCTTCCACTTCTTCTTCTTAGGTTGTTTCATTATGAAGTAATAACATCAGTATCACTCATATACCGATATGTTATTATAATTATGAAACAACCCTATTTCACCATCTATCCATCCTACGGAAAAAGAAATCACTGCGTGTGCGTACGTACGGAATACCGTCTCCACGCCGTGGTGTAATCTATTTTCCACCACCACCTTACATGGATGGGTATAATGGTGTAAAGAATAACTATAACTAGTTATTACAACATCATATTGATTCTGATATATTGTATAATCCACTCCGATTCAATTCAATATTTATGAAAATGATATCATCGCTCGTGCGTACGTACGGACTACCGTCTCCACGACGCGATGAGATTCATTCTCCATGTTAACCATTTAAGAATGATTATAAAGTATATATAAGAAATAATAATGAAATATATGACATTATAAAGCTACTGGATTATGTATATATATATATATGTATGTCATCTACTTACTTCCATTTCAAGACAATAAGGAATGGAAAACAGCGTTCATGCGTATGTACGGACTACCGTCTCCATGAACGGTGTTTTTCATTTTATTTATCTATCTATTATATATATATATATACTGAAAATATATGATATATAAATCAAATTTTATATTCTGGAAGTAAGTAAATCATGATATAAGTAATAATAATGTCAAGAACAACAAGTCAAAACACCTACGATAAATGAAACGATTTTACCCAAAACGCTTCTTTAACATGGAATTTACAAAAGAACGGGTAATATAATGTCATAAGTGAACCATATATGATATCATAACAATGAATATGATTCTATAATAAGTCAATGACATTATTCAAATCATTATACAGGAGGTTCGGACACATACGAAGCAAATCGGACCTAAGGTAAGGGAAATATCACAATCTCATTTTTATCCGAGATTGTTTATTCATAAGTATTTACTGGGGTGTATTTTATCATCCACATCCATGTTTCATCAATATGTAATATTATTTCCATCCACCTACAATTGTTTAAATCCATTTTTACCCTTCGGTGAGTTTTTAGTAAAGAATATGAAAGGAATCTTTTGTCGCTTTTTCGTACGAGGTGATTTTTTGACTTTTCCGACAAAAGTACGAAGAATGTTTTTTTTAACGTATACGGCATGAATGGATTTTTAAAACATTATTTCCAAGAATCTTACTTTAAAAGTTTTCAAGTTTATTTTTAATCAACTTCTTTTAGTTTAAAGTTTTATGACATGTTACGAAAGGAAAAATGTTTTTAAAGAAGAAAGGATATTTTCCTCAAGAATTCATTTCAAGTGTTTTTTTAAAACTATTTTTCCATCTAAGATGACGTTATTTGATATGTATGTTTCAAGTAAAATGTCTCTATGATTTAAATGGTTTCAGTTTTCTTATGATGAAATGATATCAACTGTTTATGGATTATGATGGCATGATGTTTAAGAATCCCATTTTATTACATGGGTTATGAAATGATGTATGATTTATGATTTTGTGGCACACATAAGAATGGTATCATTATGAGATGGGTGGGACCTATATCTCCCTCCAATGCATTGGGTAATGATTTTATATCTCATGAGATAGACATGGCTGGAATGGTAGGTTATACCGGTTCAGTGAAACAGGACTGAAACGAGGGTTACTCGATTCAGAAAGGGACTTTGTCCACTAAGATAGTCTTGGCAATGAGTCTTGACTAACAAGAAATGATTCTCTATGATTATGTGTGAATGCCACAAAGTTTCATGTTTTATGTTATGATTATTGTGATTACATTTCACTGCCATGATTTACCCCATGTTATGAAATTATGATCTCTTTTGCAGGTTAGGATTTCCAAAAGTTATGTGCTTATGTATATGATGTGATTGATATTTCTTCTGTTTACCCTTACTGAGCATTTGAGCTCACCCTTTTATGTTTTCTTTTCCCCAGGATATAAAGAACGGTTTTAGGTATAAAAAAAAGAAGATCTTTATGGGAGATGTTGAAGATCTTTCACCACGATTAGAAGATTATATTCCGAGTTTCCAAAGACACTAAACTATTACGGTCCTTGTGTGTGTGTTTTTGTTATGTACTAAGTATTCCGAAAATGTAATGTAATGTTCATGTAAGTCAGGCTTCGGGTCTCTACAGTTGGTATCAGAGGAAAGGTTTAGTCAACCTTTGGAAACTAGGATGCGAAAACATTAGTGAGATCCCTAGAGATATTTCTAAGGTATGTCTAGGGATGTCTCTAAGGTTAAGTATACATATAGGTTATAGTCCTAGAACTGCGCTAACGATCTTTGAATTTAACCTAAGATGTTAGATATTGAGGGTACTACCCCTTTATTATGTTGTTTTCCCTAGCATGATTTTTGCCTCTCATACTATTCTTTTGGGGTTTTAGACGATGGCTGGAACCCGAAGGAACCGTGTTAATGCGGAATGTGATGGGCAATGCAATGATTGTCCCCCTGAGCAACCAAACGATATGGGAGCCGGAATGCAAAATCTTGTAGCCATGCTCACACAACTTTCTCAAGCTATGAATCATGCAGGACTTCCAAACGAGCAAAGGAAGGAGCAACATTCTGTTGAATCCTTCATGAGGCAGCGTGCACCTTCTTTCAGTGGGTCTACAGATCCATTAGTTGCTGAACAATGGATTAGTACTACTGAAAAGATATTTTCAGTTCTTCAATGTTCTGAACATGATAAAGTCATCCTAGCAGTGTATCGTTTGGAAGGAGATGCTGATCAACGGTGGAATCTTATTAAGAATACGAGGCAAAGGGATGAAATTGAGTCTATGGAATGGGATGAGTTCAAGAACTTATTTTTCAATAAGTACTTCCCTCGTATTCTCCGAACAAAGATGGAGAAAGAGTTTCTTGAACTGAAGCAAAGGGATGATGAATCTGTTGGTACCTATGAAGCAAATTTTACAAGACTTGCAAGGTATGCTTCTGGTATTATCATCCAACCTGAATGTAATGTTGATCGATTTTTCAGTGGCTTAAAACCAAGTCTTCGAAGGGCATTAGCTATAAGAGACTTCAGTAGCTATGAAGAAATTGTGCGTTGTGCTATCAAGGTAGAAATGGAAGTTGGTGTTACATATCCATCTCATGGGTTTGACAAGAAACGAAAGATGGAGTTCAAGGAGAAAACTCAGAATAATGGTGAAAAGAAGATGAATATTTCCTTGTGCACAAAGTGTGGAAAGAATCATGGTGGAGATTGTCTTAAAGGGACTAGAAAATGTTTTAAGTGTGGAAAAGAAGGTCATCGAGCAGCTGAGTGTCGAAGTAATGGAAAATGGGATTCTAATGAAGTGAATAAAGCAAACAATGCAGAGAACGTACAACCAACACTTCAATGCTTCAAGTGCAAGGAAATGGGGAATTATGCTAATAAATACCCTAATCCAAGGGTTAGTGATGATCGACATGAGCAACCGCTTAAGGCAAAGGACAAAGGGAAGTCACATGCGATCACTATTGGCAATGTTGAATATGACAATGATGTGGTGGAATGATTAAGTGTTTATGTAATGGGATTCCAAAATAATGTTGTATCTTGGAATATTGGAATATTTATGTATTGGTCTAATGTGGTATTCAAAGTGATTGAGATATTATGCGCATAATGAAGGGAAAACGAGAAAATGAAATGTTTAACAGTATTCATGAGCTCATGATTGAAATAAGGACTAAGTTTGAGTATATAGAATTTTGAGGATTTTGGTATGTGAAAAGTGTTAACTTTTAACTGCATTCATGTTTTCACTAAGGTATTCAAGAGAATACACGATTAAGGACTTCAAATGTTTGGAATGTAACCAACAAGACATATCTTATGATATATGGGGATCAACGATGGTATTGAATCTCTGGTAATCGTTTTCACTATATTATGAGAGTCGACTGTAGTATTATGGATAAGCCTAAAAGATTGGAATGGATTATGTTGGACATAAGTTAGTATTGTTTGTTTTTTCGATATTATTGATGGGATGTTATATAGTTTTGGAAAAAGAACAACCTGCAGGACGGGCGACAACCCCTCGCTTCGGACAAGGCTGTGGGAATCAAACCCACAACCGAAGTGCGACTGGCCTTTATCGCCTACCACTGGCCTACAAGAAGTCCCTGTTTAGTAGAAACTAGTTTTATTATATTAAGCAGTATGATATATGAAGTATAAGTCCATTTTAGGAACCATATATGATTAATCTCACTATAGATCAACTTATGCATATAATTTTTGCTAACCTTTTGTTTGAGAGAGATGGAATGACTCGTCATTCTATCACATGATCTGCTAACACTTCATGAATAACAAATTCAACTTCATTTATTTAAGAGATGAAGTGGAAATTGTTCAAGGCACGAACAACAGTGAGATTGTACCAAAATAAAGTAATTATTTATTCTAATTCAAATTTTCAACTTTAGGGAAATGATCTTGAAAACCAAAAATGTTGTCCTAGTGATCTTATACCTGATGAATCAGATGGTACCTTATATCATCACAAATATATGGATTTGTGATTACTGGCTTTTCCATAGCCATGTTCTCTACCACTCTCCATCAGAACATGATGGTTAGATTTCTCTTCCATATCCATATTTTCACCTATGTGGAAACCCAATGATTAGTTTATTTGGGTAACCGTTACGTTTCATACTTTTGTTTTTAAAGATTGGTTTTTATATTCCTTTTTACGATGTGGGTTTCTATTAAAGAAACTTTCGAATAGTAAACCATTTATAACCCCGACGAATTTCGAGGGCGAAATTCATTTTAAGGGGGGTAGAATGTAACAGCCCAAGAATTTATAAAAAAATATTCTTTTTTATTTCACTAATGTCTTGTGTTGTACGCTACACCAAAAGGAGCTTGCACAACACGCATCCTTGACTTTCCTTGCATTATAAGCAATCGCGACCTTCCTCGATAGCATGTGTAGTACGCAATACTGAGTTTCACGAAACAACGATATGCTATTAAAATATTATTAAAACTAGCCGTTATGAATAGTAATAACCACTTTTTAAATTTTAGAAATTTTAGCTCTCAAAATGGACTTCATTTTTGGATTCGGAGTATCGAATTTAGCCTAAGGTGAAATTTTGGTACATTTCGGATAACTTTCATATTCTGAGGAATAGTGAAAATTACTAAATTTTAATTAAAAACAACTTTTTTAATCGAAATAATTAATAGTGATAAATTATTAATTTGAGTGGTTTTAAAGTATATTTAGAATATATTTTTACAATTTAATACAATGTTGGTCATTGGATGTAATTTCACATTTAAACCAGACATAATCAAGTGTCATTCTTTTGATAGATATTGTTTCTTAAAAACACGCTATTTGTTTTAACAACGGGATTTAATTATAAAATTAATTAATGCAAGTTCTATGATATGAATTTGGTAAAATAGACTTCATTTTTGAATTCGGAATATGAAATATAGCTTAGGATGAAATTTTGGCATTGTTCTGAAAAACATCAATTTTTGATGAATAGTGAAACTACTAAGTGGTAGTTAAAAAAATTAATTTCTTCATAAATCTTAATTTTACCGCTTCTGTGAATGAAATTTCAAAAATCCGAGAGACACGGTTGATTTCAGTAAGTAAAATGTTGTTCAATGAGATGAAAATAATTTTTGGTGAATAGTAACTTTTTACTTTTTTTTTACCACGGTTAATAGTAAATAGGGTAACTAAGGGTAAATATGATATTACTATTACCCTAACACATGTCCTATTTCTATTGGATAAGTGTAATTCGACCAAAAACAACCTTATGAATATAATATGACCATTTAGGTCCACTTGGATTAGATTATGACATTTAATATTATATTATTTAATGAATAGTTAAAATAGTTAAAATCAAAGTTTAATAACTAAAACATTTTTAATATGGGGTTATACATAATATAAATTCGACTATAAATATTCATTAGAAAGATAAAAAGATTTCCTACATAATTATATTTTATTTATAATTTTTAGACTTTAAATAAATTAATTTATTTATGACACAATGATGATGGAGTAATTACCCTTTTAAAGAAATATTAACATAATTGATGTTATAAATGCTCAAATGAATGTAATTTGAGACTTTTTATGACTTAAACTAATTTTCTAGGTTACTATGATATATTAGTGTTGATTTAATCAACTTGGTTCGAACATATAATTCTGTTATGACTTTCACAAAAATCATATATCAAATAGTTTTAAAATTGACACAAAATAGTTTTTAAATCAAATATTATATTATTAATTGTTATTTTATTCCTAAAAATCTAGGGTTCGGCCAAATGACTTAGATAAGGATATATGTATTAATAATAAACAATTTGGGGTTCGTTTGGCATGTTATAGTAAGTGTATTAACCATATAGTGAAAGGAAACAAAAAGACACGGTAAAAGTTAAATTATTTAACTTAGAGTTAAATCTAATTGATAAGGTTAAAATAATACCCTAAACTTGTCTAAATTCTATTGGTTGATAGTATTTCGACCCATCCCCACTTTATCTTCGAAATAAGACCCTTTGGAACCATTATAAACCGATTTTGACTTTAATATAAAATAATATTTTGAGATATTCCTAAGGTGCCCCTCTCCTCCCTTATAAAAGGACACCTCCTCCCCCTCCTCCTCACACCAATTTGAGCACTCAAGCTCGGCCAACCCCTGCCAAAATCTCTTCTCCACTTCCCTAGAAACATCTTAGAGGTTCTGGTCTTCCTCAAAGACCAATTTTAGTGCCCTAAGAGGAGGTCTCAAAAAGGCGCTTCAAAGAAGAGGTAATTACCGTTACCAATTCTTTCATCTTTATTTCTTCTTCCACTTATTCTTATTAGGTTGTTTCATTATGAAGTAATAACATAAGTATCACTCATATACTGATATGTTATTATAAGTATGAAAAAACCCTATTTCACCATCTATCCATCCTACGGAAAAAGAAATCACTGCGCGTGCGTACGTACGGAATACCGTCTCCACGCCGTGGTGTAATCTATTTTCCCCCACCACCTTACATGGATGGGTATAATGGTGTAATGAATAACTATACATAGTTATTACAACATCATATTGATTCTGATATATCGTATAATCCACTCCGATTCAATTCAATATTTATGAAAATGATATCATCGCTCGTGCGTACGTACGGACTACCGTCTCCACGACGCGACGAGATTCATTCTCCATGTTAACCATTTAAGAATGATTATAAAGTATATATAAGAAATAATAATGAAATATATGACATTATAAAGCTACTGGAGTATGTATATATATATATGTATGTCATCTACTTACTTCCATTTCAAGACAATAAGGAATGGAAAACAGCGTTCATGCGTACGTATGGACTACCGTCTCCATGAACGGTGTTTTTCATTTTATTTATCTATCTATTATATATATATATATATACTGAAAATATATGATATATAAATCAAATTTTATATTCTGTAAGTAATTAAATCATGATATAAGTAATAATAATGTCAAGAACAACAAGTCAAAACACCTACGATAAATGAAACGATTTTACCCAAAACGCTTCTTTAACATGGAATTTACAAAAGAACGGGTAATATAATGTCATAAGTGAACCATATATGATATCATAACAATGAATATGATTCTATAATAAGTCAATGACATTATTTAAATCATTATACAGGAGGTTCGGACACATACGAAGCAAATCGGACCTAAGGTAAGGGAAATATCACAATCTCATTTTTATCCGAGATTGTTTATTCGTAAGTATTTACTGGGGTGTATTTTATCATCCACATCCATGTTCCATCAATATTTAATATTATTTCCATCCACATACAATTGTTTAAAACCATTTTTACCCTTCGGTGAGTTTATAGTAAAGAATATGAAAGGGATCTTTTGTCGCTTTTTCGTACGAGGTGATTTTTTGACTTTTCCGACAAAAGTACGAAGAATGTTTTTTTAACGTATACGGCATGAATGGATTTTTAAAACATTATTTCCAAGAATCTTACATTACAAGTTTTCAAGTTTATTTTTAATCAACTTCTTTTAGTTTAAAGTTTTATGACATGTTAAGAAAGGAAAAATGTTTTTAAAGAAGAAAGGATATTTTCCTCAAGAATTCATTTCAAGTGTTTTTTTTTAAAATATTTTTCCATCTAAGATGATGTTATTTGATATGTATGTTTCAAGTAAAATGTCTCTATGATTTAAATGGTTTCATTTTTCTTATGATGAAATGATATCAATTGTTTATGGATTATGATGGCATGATGTTTAAGAATCCCATTTTATTACATGGGTTATGAAATGATGTATGATTTATGATTTTGTGGCACACATAAGAATGGTATCATTATGTGATGGGTGGGACCTATATCTCCCTCCAATGCATTGGTTAATGATTTTATATCTCATGAGATAGACATGGCTGGAATGGTAGGTTATACCGGTTCAGTGAAACAGGACTGAAACGAGGGTTACTCGATTCAGAAAGGGACTTTGTCCACTAAGATAGTCTTGGAAATGAGTCTTGACTAACAAGAAATGATTCTCTATGATTATGTGTGAATGCCACAAAGTTTCATGTTTTATGTTATGATTATTGTGATTACATTTCACTGCCATTATTTACCCCATGTTATGAAATTATGATCTCTTTTGCAGGTTAAGATTTCCAAAAGATATGTGCTTATGTATATGATGTGATTGATATTTCTTTTGTTTACCCTTACTGAGAATTTGAGCTCACCCTTTTATGTTTTCTTTTCCCCAGGATATAAAGAAAGGTTTTAGGTATATAAAAAAGAAGATCTTTATGGGAGATGTTGAAGATCTTTCACCACGATTAGAAGATTATATTCCGAGTTTCCAAAGACACTAAACTATTACGGTCCTTGTGTGTGTGTTTTTGTTATGTACTAAGTATTCCGCAAATGTAATGTAATGTTCATGTAAGTCAGGCTTCGGGTCTCTACATTCTACCCCACTTAAAATGAATTTCGCCGTCAAAATTCATCGGGGTTATAAATGGTTTACTACTTGAATGTTTCTTTAATAGAAACCCACTTTGTAAAAAGGAATACAAAATTTTATCTTTAAAAACTAAATTATAAAATGTAACAGTTCTCCAAATTAACTAATCAATGGGTTTCCACATAGGAGAACATAGTTGAAAATATGGATATGAAAGAGAAATCTATCCTTAATGTTCTGATGGATAGTGGTAGAGAACATGTCTATGAAAATGTCAACAGTCACAAAGCCATAAATTTTTTATGATCTAAGGTACCATCTGATTCATCGTATATGAGGACACTAGGACAACACTGTTGGTTTTCAAGATCATTTTTCTAAAGTCGAAGAATTTGAATTGGAATAAATACATAGTTTATTTTACTACAATCTCACCGTTGTTCGTGCCTTGAATAATTTCCACTTCATCTCTTAAAAAAACGAAGTTTAATTTTTCATTATTGAAGTGTTAGCAGATCATGTGATAGAATGATGGGTCATTCCATCTGTCTCAAACAAAACGATAACACAACTTGTTAAATATACATAAGTCTATCTATAGTGAGATTAATCATATATGGTTCCAAAAATGGACTTATACTTCATATATCACACCAGTTAATATAATAAAACTAGTTTCTACTAACCAGGGACTTCTTGTAGGGCAGTGGTTGGTGATAAAGGCATGTCGCACTTAGGTTGTGGGTTCGATTTCCATAGCCTTTTCTGACGCGACGGGTTGTCAACCATCCTTCAGGTTGTCCCGTTTCTAAAACTACATTATTATAACATTCCATCTATAATATCGAATAATGTTCTAGTATTAAACAATACTAACTTATGTCCAAAATTATACATTCCAATATTTAGGCTTATCCAAAATACTTTTGTCCATGGTCATAGTATAATGAAAATAATTACAAGAAATGACATCTTTTGAGCATGTGAATACCATCATTTATCCCCAACATATCATACGATATATCTTGTTGGTCAAATTAAAAACATGTTAATACCTTAAATCATGTATTCTCTTGAAAAATGAATACCCATAGAACCTTAGTGAAAACATGAATGCAGTCCAAATTTAACACTTTCCACATACCAAAATCCCAAAATTTCTATATACTCAAACCATGATATAACTTTGTCCTTATATCAGTCATGATATCATTTCATTTTTTTCTTTATCCATTCATTATACACATATCATCCTCTTTCCAAAAATATTCCAATCACTTTTCATGGTTACAGGTGTAACACCCCAAGCTTCTACAGTACACTTCTCTTTGAATAATGTGATAGCGTGTGTTGTACGCAACACCGAGTTCTAACACACCATAACCAATCAAACTAGCCGTTATGAATAGTAATAACTACTTTTTGAAATTATATATATTTTATATTTCAAAATGGAATTCATTTTTGGATTCGGAATATCAAATTTAGCATAAGGTGAAATTTTGGTACATTTCGGATAACTTTAATATTTTGATGAATAGAGAAAATTACTAAATTTTAATTAAAAATAACTTTTTTAATCAAAATAATTAATAGTGATAAATTATGAATTTGAGTGGTTTTAAAGTATATTTAGATTATATTTTTACCATTTAATATAATGTTGTTCATTGGACATAATTTTACAATTAAACCGAACATAAACAAGTGTCAATCTTTTGATAATTATTATCTCTTAAAAACAAGCTTTTTGTTTTGACAGCGGGAATTAATTTTAAATTAATTTCTTCCACTTCTGTGTTTTGAATTTAGAAAAATGGATTCAATATTTGGAATCAGGATGTTTAAATTGTGTAAATAGGTAACTTTTATTTTTAGACATTTTGAATAATTACTGCGGTAAATATTTAATTTACTATGGTTAAGGGTAAATCCGGTAAATAAGGGTTAAACAAATAATATTATAATATTAATAAATTACCCTAAAATGGGTCCTAGCCTTATTGGTTGATAAATGTTCGACCATAGGAATCATTGGGTCGATTTTGGGACCCCATGGTGCCACTTGTAGGTGATAGGGACATTTTAATTTAATTAGGTTAAAATGAATACAAAAATGACACAAGCATATATCTTTTAGAAAAAATTTTTTTACATAGGGTTATACATGTTGGATTTTATATTATAAATATTCATTAGAAAGATATAACGATTTCTTACATAATGATATTTTATTTATAATTTTTAGACATTAAATAATTTAATTTATTTGTGACACAATGATGATGAATTAATTACTATAATAGTGAAAAATTAAAATAATTGATATTATAAATACCCAAATAAATATAATATGAAACTTTTAATGAATTAAACTAATTTTATAGGATAATAAGATATATTAGGATTTATTTATTTGACTTTTTTCGAAGTAATCAATGTTTTATGAGTTTCACAAAAATCAACTATTGAATAGTGTCAAAATTGACATAAAAGAGTTCTTAAAACAAATATTATATTATAAATAGAGTTCATATTTTCACTATGAACTGGGGGCGAGAGGAATTTTTCTTTCTACGAGGTCTTGTGCATATGGAGTGATAAAAATACTAACTGCATTGATGGATGGAATAACTCATGTTTTTTCTGGCAGTACAAAATAATTATTTTTGGAAGAACTTATTATTTTGATAAATTGATGTGATCATGCTCATTCTCATAATGCATTCCTAACGAGTCCTAGATCCAATGATAGAACTCACGTCTTCCATCTAAGGGGTCATTGGATTTCAGGGAAACTTCCTCCTCATAGATATAATGTCAATGATGATGGGTTATGTGTGTCAGTTGTCGTGTGGGGTGGTGGAAATATCCACGATAAAAGAATATATTTGATTCCTGCCTTCATATATTCCTTCAGGAGTGGAAATTCACTCATGGTTGATTCTTATTCCACAATCAAATTTATCAAAATATGATACATGAATGGTATTGAGATGTATGTGTTTGAAACTAATTTTTAGGTTATTCAGTGGTCTATATTGGTATACTTATCCTATACATGGATTTTCCATTACCAAATTCATTGATGTAAGAAACTCTTCAATGATTGGATAATAATTATTCAAAAATGTCATGATGGAAACCAAGTATTCTATTTCCATTCATTAAGAACGCGCCATGATAAAGGTTTTCTCTCCTTCGACAGAATGGGATCACTTCTAAGTGAGTTTGAAAATATCATTATAGAGGATTCTCATAGCCCCAAATTTTTTAAACCCCTCCACCATGAACACTTTTTTATATTGTTTATATATGATGTTCTTGTATTGTACTTTTTAAAAAAAATTACAATGTTTGGACTCAAAAAAATATCACTAATGAAATAATATCTATGGATATTAGATTAGTGATGTATAATTTTTTCATTTTGTGTAATGTATTTCATCATTGTTTTGGATTATAAAATTATATGATCTCATATAGTGTATTCCATAGTATAGAAATGAAACTAAGAGGAACAAATGAGAACCACATTAACTCCAATAATCCAACAGAGTAATGATGATTATATATTTGATGAGCTTAATTAAAATTTTCAAAATGAACTAGCATCCCAACCATTCTCATCATATAAGGACATTTTATCATTTGATAAATATATTGAGAAGTATTTTTATAATGATTATGAATTTAAAAGAAATAATTTAAAAAGGTGTATGTAATGGAAAAATATGTATAGAAGTAACATGGGAATGAAGGATTTTCCCATTTGTGAAAATCATATAAATAATCACCCTGGAACCTTCTTAAAGTTAGTTACTATTTTCTATATGTTTAGAGATAAAATCCACCCTAAAAATGATTTCAAGGGATATAAAAATAAATTTAATGATCCCCATTTCAATTTTAATGAGATGGGATATGTTTCAATGAATTCCACATGAGTCATCTGAATACACCTCAAATGAATATGATGGATCAGGGTAAAAATTAGGTTATTGATATTACCAAATAGGGGTGATTAAAGGGATTTCATTGGTATAAAAATATATTTTATATAGTTATTTCATCAATGATATAATTTTTATAATAATATTAAAATGACTGAGGATTTTACTGTAGTACAATTTGTTAAACGATTTAACTATATATGAGGAAAAGTGTCGTTGAACGAAAAAAATTATTAATTTTGAAGTTAAACGTCTTGTAAAATAAATTATTATGGGATATATAATAGTTAATATGTTATTAATGTTGGGATACTGATTTTGTGATCCTAATTAGACTGACATGGATAAGATAAATTGGATAATTGTGACTACCTTGGGAAAGATCAATTATTTGTTGGCAACATCGTTAATATAATCACTGGTGGAGTTTTCAAAGTATTTATTTTTAATGAATATATCCAATAATATATTTATTTCAAAATTAATATGGAAGTATTAATTTTTTTTAAATAAGTATATATGATAATTCATTTTATTACCATGTTTCATGAAAATAAACGATTAAGGAATTCACATGTTTGGAATATATTGATTAAGAGATACATCATGCAGTTTTGGGATTGAAGATATCTTAATTTTTAAAATTTAGTTATGGTATTAATAATGATTTGGATATGAATATATTAATTGGGTTTTTATTTTGAATATTTATGAAATGTATTATGTTTAATTTTGGATATAAATTTCTTGTCTGAAGAGATAAATTAGAAATTCATTAAATAAAAAATGAAGGTTATTTTTTTATTTAACATAAATATATATATTATTTATAATTAATTATATTCTTATTAAATAAATTATTTCCTAGGTGTTGAGCATGTGTTGTTTTCAACAATACATATTTAATAGGCAGATTGTTGAGAACAATACTCTATCTCTTTATGATGATTTTGGTGTTCACAAATACCCATTAGTTGATTTCTAATTATTTTATTTTATGCATTTTTCAGGAATTATATATTTTATATATTTTCATTATTGTAAAAATATTCATGTGTTTACACTATGTGGAAGAATTTCTAAACCATTTGGGAATCAATTTAACGTATTCTGGAAACAATATTCATACCTTATGTTTGGAAAGCATAGAATAAAGAAAGAAAGGAATGTATAGTGTAAAGAAAGAAAGGAAAGAATAAAATAACGAAATAAAGGAAACTATTGTATAATCTTTACATATTATCAGAAAAGTATGGTTAAACAACCATGCTTTATTAGGAAAGTATGAATGAAAAACCATACGTAAAGAAAAACCTTACATGATGAAGAACCCTATGTTAAGAAGGAACCCTACATTTGGGATATTGAGAAATTATGGAAGAAGAAACATTATGTAAATCATTAATGTTTTGTTTGTTTCTAAAAAGTATGGTTAATCAACCTTACTTTTGTAAACAACCTTACATTTCATAAAATAGTATGGATCGTAAACCTTATGTTTAAATGCTTAGAAAAGAATGATATACATTTTGATATGGAAGAGAAAAGTATGGATGATCAACTCTACGATTGTGGTCATCCTTACGTTCGTCATCAACCTTACATGTGATGAATCTGACATCAAACCTACTTTAGAACTATGTTACGTTTCCGAGGATGCATGAAGTGCAAATCAACCTTACGTTTGGCGTCAGGAATTTGAAGTTGAATGTTTTGTTCAATGGTCTGTAAGCGATTGATCAAGCTAATTTTAAGCCGGACTAAATACTGATTTTGAATTTTGTCCTTGACAATTTCAGAGTCATTTTATGGATTGATTTAACTGGAGAATTTTAGGTGGAATATTATGGAGTATTATGACTGCTAATATTAATTCAAAAGTTTGAATATTTTGAGTCAAAGGGCGATATTTGCGGATCTGATTTTTCAGAGGAAGCACACGATATATCATTTTTCATTTTGAATTTCAAAATATATTACTCATCATTACAAAAAATAAGGGTGATATACGAAAAATTGTACATAGATTGATATAGAAATTATTTGAAATAAGAACACATAGTGATATACAACTCAAGTGTAGATACAATCCTTGTTTTCGAAAGAAAGATCTACTACACAGACTACTCTATTTCTGAAGAGTGAAAACAGAGACAAATCAATATACAAAGATCTATTGATTATGAAGAGTGACTACGATCTGTTTTTTTTTTGAAGAAGAAGGAACACATCAGATTATTCATCTATTTGTCAATGACAATATTTTGTGAATATGCTGCTGCATAAGTTGCGATTATTTTTTCATTATCTACTACAACCGGATCGTCTCAGAAATTCTTTGACTTGATAATCAATATTTTTGATGATGACGATCCATCATTTAAGGCCCCAGACTTAAACATTACTTAATCTTGATATATTTCAAGAATACAGATTGAGGATAATTTCATGTTTAGAGTTTTATAAAATTAGATCATAAAACATGCATTACATCCCACATTTAAACCAAGTGGTTACAATAAAAGATAGTATTCATTTTTCCCATAAACAGATACATATTTAAAATAAAACATGGATTCATTCTTAACATTTCATTTAAGCTATCATCATATCATGTACCATTCCATTGACCTGTGAAAAACATTTCAAAAACGAGGGACGAGCATAAAAAGCTCAGTAAGGGATATACAAATATGGAAAGGAAATCGGAGTACATGTATACATAAGAATCAATGAAATCATAATTTACACATAAAATATAAGAACATTAACATACCAGATCAATTCATGAATAAATCATAGAAATTATAAGATATAAAGGTAACTTGAGGAATTCATAACATTTTTACGTAGGGAGTAACCCTCTTGGTTATGTTTGGAATAACCATCACAGTATATTCCCTAAATCTCTTCTGATAAACCTTAAAATTTAACACTTTTGCATTACCAAATGCATTGGAGAGCTATATCGGGCTCACCCGCCCTTATTTTATCACGGAACCACCCATCTTCATAATCAATCCCCAAGAACCATAACATAATCGTATCACATGAAACATGTATAAAGGAAATAATAACATTTCCACATTTCAATCACAAGATATCAATACAACACATTGATATAATAAATACATTATGAAAACCATTTTTAATACCAAAATAATAGAAAATTAAAACGTGGTACTTATTTTTCATTTAAAAAAAGGGTATGGCTTTAAGAAGAATCCAAAACTCAAATAATGGTCATGGCGGTAGAGAAGTCGTCGTCGCCGCATACATACGAAAAAAAATTCCCTTTTGTCATTTAGTAAACGCTTAGTATAGAAAATATTTATTTTGAGTAAATGTAAAAGTCAAAGGGGTTTATACACTGTATAAAATAAATTTGTCTATAAGACAAAATATGCCTCAATGAAAGGAGATTGAGACGAAGTCCCATACCTTGTATCCGAATTGACTCGATCGTTCTTTAAACTCCTAAATAATAAACGTTAGTTAATTTCTACTTGCTTGAGAACCTTTTTAAAGTTCATTATTCCTTTTATATCACTTATTATCATGTTTCGAACACTATGTAATTATTTAAGTTAATAATGGTCGTTTTGTCGATCATTGGTACTTGAGTCAATAATATACTCTTTATAAGTACAAGTTGTTCATGCGGTAAAATATCAATTATATCACGAATTATATTCATTATTTAGATATCATATATATCATATATATCTAGTATATACATGCATTTATAGTATTACATAACATTTAGAGGTACAAAATGAAATGCATTGTTCATGGAGACGGTAAGTCATATGTATGCATGAACGCTACTTCTATTTCTATTTCATATTTAATGGAATTAAAAAATAATGATACATAATAGTATTATAATTAAACTATGGTATCATATATAATATCATTAAATCTATCCTTTATATGTACCACATATGGTATTAACGAATCAAATCAGTTTGAGGGGGCGGTAGTGCGCATTTCCTAAAATGAAGATATCGCATTTACCCATAATGGAAACCATAAAGGCATTCCATATATATAAAATAATGAAGCTTAAGTAAAACAGAAACATATTATATATCATATATAAATATAGTGACATCTTAATGTCCCATTTTTAAGGTGTTAAAAGAATATTGAACAATCATCGTTTCGTGAGGCAGAAATTCACCATCCACAGAAACAGTATGTTCTTAAACAATTAGATGTAGGTGTGTGTAAGTGTAGCTCGAATCCTTCTTATAACAACATCCTAGTATATTTAATATACTGTTGTTATTACAAAAGAAATTAATAAAAAGTGTTTAGGGGGTTGGAGAAACAAAATAAAACAAAAGAACACAAGTGAAGACATTACGTTTAAATCGGGTAACTCCCTTTGGTTTGAAGCAAAAGGGTTTATTGAAGAGTATCCTGCCTAAGGTAAGGCATATAGGATTAGTATAGGGATGTGTAGAGACAAAATAAGCAGATCTTGGCTGAGCCAAAGGCTTGAGAGGTGTGGGTAAAGAGGAAGAGGTGGGAACCTTTTATAAGAGGAGTGGAGGGGCACTCTTGGAAAGGTATAAAATGTTATTTTATTTTCAAATGAGTTTTGGATTTTAAAGGTCCTAAATTGATGTATTTCAGGGATAATTTGATAAGAGTTCAAAATCCAACCATACAATAGGTTTTTTACAAGTGTAGGTCTTAGAGTTTAAATTATATTTTTGTTGGTCGGAGTGGACACTCAAGAGGGGGGTGAATTGAGTTCCAATTAAAATTTCTGCTAAAAACAATTTTTATTAAAATCCCCCAATTTCAAAAACAGATTAAACTGTAGTGAATTTATACAGATTATAAAGGTTCAATTAGTTTCTCCAGGATTGATTAGTTCTCAGTTCAATTAATCTAATGATTAATTGAACTTTTGAAACTAACTTACTGGTTTACAATAAATATAAACACTTGCGAGTTTAACTATCAAAGTAGCTTTGAAGATAAATTATATTTCAAAGTAATAGCAGTGGAATATGAAATAAAATAATTGTATGGATATAAACTTTAACTAAAAACACAGAGGAGTTAACCAAGAGGTTCAGTCTCAATCCGAGACTTAGTCGTCTCAATAGTTTTATATAAGGATGATCCACACCCTAGATCGGGGTTCAACAGTTTACAACTGTCCAGGTCCAAGACCTCTACCACTGTTAGTCGTGGGAAACAAAACAACAGCAACCAGCTTTCCAGGTCACACATGACCTCTACCACTATCCACAGTGGGAAAAGGAATGAAAAGATAATGAGTGAGGATTTACAAATCCTCCAGTTATGGTTCAGGAGATAGTGTGTGTGTAAAATACAACAGATAATACACAATGCTCGTAATGTAAAAAGCAAATCACATAGATAAATATTTAGAGATTAGAAATGTCTCTAGTGATCTTTGTGTGGCTCTTGACTTCTTTTGTTGACTAGAATTCCTTCTGAGTCTTCTTCTGGTTTTTGTCTGGAAAACAGAGTATCATCTGTTTCCTTGACTTCGAGGTTCCGCTTGCTTATCGGCCCAAAATAATGATGAGTTTTGTGAGGTTCTTCTTTAACATAGATTGCTCGATGTATGCTCTATGTTCTGAAGGCTGGTAGTAGTAGTCTCATGAGTGCAAGTTCTCCAGATGATATTGGCACGTTTTGAGCTTGATCGCCAATGTGTTCTGTGTGCTTGATCTCTTTTTGTTTTCTTTTTCACACCTTTTTCACCACACCATTGATACATACATAATGTCCTCTTTATACCCTTTTTGTTTTTCTGACAAGAAGTAATGATTATGCTTTTTGATCGTACTTGGTACGGTTTCCTGAAATGGCAACATAAATCATTTAATAACATTAAATGCATCAAAAGTAACAAATTTAACCGTTAGTATAATAAACAAATAGTGTCGAGGATATAGGATTTGACTCCAAAGTTCATTATAGGTGACTGTTTGTTTGTAGACGTGTACAGTTGACTCGGTGTAGGAATCTTCCATCGGTAGCTCTTCAAATTGGTAGCTCTGTGTGCATTGGTAGCTCTATGTGCATCGGTATCTCTATGTGCATCGGTAGATCTGTGTGCATCGGTAGCTCTGGCCATCGGTAGCTCTGGCTATCGGTAGCTCTGGCTATCGGTAGCTCTGGCTATCTGTAGCTCTGGCTATCGGTAGCTCTGGCTCTCGGTAGCTCTAGCTATCGGTAGCTCTGGCTATCGGTAGCTCTGGCTATCGGTAGCTCTGGCTATCGGTAGCTCTGGCTATCGGTGGCTCTGGCTATCGGTGGCTCTGGCTATCGGTAGCTCTGGCTATCGGTAGCTCTGGCTATCCAAATCTGATTGACTTAGAATTGTTTCAAAGCTAAACAGGGACAATCGAGATTAACATAAATCAGAGATTATTTATACATTATTATTAACTTGATCAGCGATTTGAAAGAATTAAAATGTAGATCATCAATAATTGAGAGTAGCATAATATATGAACACATAATTTGGATTATCAAAACAGGTGAGGTCAACAATCCCCTCCTTTTTGATAATCACAACTTATGATATGACAGAAAAAAATGTATAAGAATAGGAGAAAAGGCTCAAAATTTATTCCCATGGATATTACCATTTCTCCCCTTGGATATTAACATTTCTCCCCTTGGATAGTACCCCCTTTCTCTCTATATTTTCGCCCCTTATAATTTTCTCCCCCTTTGTGATAATAAAAAAGTGGGAAAGCAGACAGAGAAAACTGAGAAACAGAGATAGTGTAATGAAAAGAATTTGTATTAGACCAGACAGAACTTACATAAACAAAATAGAAGAGAAAGAAGAAAAGAAAAACAATTCCTATCAAACAGCCTGGCCACTTCAGCAATCCGGATCTTCAACATGAGATTTTCCCTTCGGATCAGAAGAAGAGGTAGGTGGTGAGGATGTGAGTGAGGGATTTGGAATCCCAGAAATGATCACAGGAGGCTGAGCCACTGACACAGTGCCTGGCCTGTATTGGGAGGTTTGTTGAGTGATCATCGGTGTGAGGCATCAGATGGCCTGAGCATGAGTCATCTGGAGTGGAGACTCAGTAGAGGCAGAGGCAGGAAAGGCAGGATGGACAATAACAGGTCTGGCATCAACATGCAAGAAGGGCATCAACAGATTTCTGAAATCCATAATGATTCCTCCTCCTCTTTCCATAGCAGATATAAAATCATCTTTGTTCTCTATAAATTTTTCTAAGGCAGGAGTCAGCTCTCTTAGATTTCTCACTTGTTCTCGAAAGGCTTGAGTTACAGGGGGTAACTTCATGTTTTCCAACATTATTTTGAAATGGTGGGTGAGTTGTTTCTTGGTAAAAATCCTTTGAAAATAATAATCTACCTTGTTCTTGATTTCCTCTTGAGAGGCAGAGGCCTCTTTCATAGTGTCAAGGACAATTTTCATTATTTCCCTTACTGAATCTCTTGTAGAAAGCACTACCCGGCTTAGATCTGATGAGTCCCCAGAGCCACTGGTTGAAATAGAACCAAGCTCCTCCTTCATCATAGCTTGTATTTGATTCAAATCAAGTGCAGTTTTTGAAGCTAGAGGACCAACCGAGAAGGATACAGTTTCTTTGAAACTTTTGGTCAAGCCACTAATCAGAGTTTGCTGTTGAGAGTCCTGATTTTTAACATGATCTTTTATAGAATATTTGAAATCTTCAAATACTGAGACCATTTGTCTTACAACACTTTTTACATAGGCTAAATCCGTATCAGCTTTAGGCTTTGAGCTCATGTTAGAATCTAAAGCAGTAACAGACTTCTGTAATGCTTCATGATCTGCTTCTATTCTAGAAGATTGGGTCTGGAACTCTTTAACTGCTTCCATCAGCTCACCCATAAAAGTTGACAGATTGAAACCAAGAGAATGCTCAAAAGATTGTTCCAACAACTTCATTTCTTCACGAAAACAGTGCTTCAACTCAGTAACTGAGGCAGTGAAGGATTCTTTCAGCTCATGCTTCAGATATTCAAGGTCAGACTTTGTAACAAAATCAGTAGGTGAAACTGTAGTAGGTACTCGTGCAGAAGCTAAGCTGACTACTGAATCATTCATGACTGATTGAATCGAGGAAACTAAAAAGGATTCCATTGTCTTTAATTCTTCTACAAAACTGACTTTGAGATTTTCTTTCAGCACATCTAAATCATGTACTCGGACCACATCATCAGGAAATAACTCAGAATTGATGTCATAGCTGATCTTTGGTCTATTCAAGGATACTTCATTATCCGAATCAGGATAATCCAAACCACAGACTATAAAACCTGGGTCTTCTACCCAGTCTTCAATCTCAACTGTAACTGTAACATTTCCAAGATTGGAATGATGCTCCCCCTCAATGGGTGCATTCCTATGTACAACAACTACATTTTCTTCTGGTCTTTCTTCATCAGAGTCTTCCACAACAGCTTCTATCTCAGCAGTAGTAAGGAGATATTCTGAAACAGGTACAACTTCATCTCTTTCTTTTTCTACTTCATCAGTAGGCACAACTGAGTTTTCAATCAATGGAATCAGACTCAACCTAGCAGAGTCAGATGATTTAGATACATTCTCTTTTCCTCCTTCTTGCTGAGGAACTGGCTGGTCTTCCTCATGAGTAGATAACACTTCCTCTACCTTTCCTTTTCTTGAGTATACAAACTCAGTAACAGGACTTGGGGGCAAGTCTGGATCTCCTCTAATATCCATAGGAGTTTCTTCCTCTTCTTCTTCTTCTTCTTCTTCTTCTTCTTCGTCTGACTCATCACTGTACTCGGGTTCCTCTTCATCAGATCCTAAACCTGGATCTCTTTTATACTTTGGCCTTGAAGGATAATCCACAGGATTAAACTTATCATACATCCTCTGGTCATCACTGACCCATTCTCCTTTCCATGGGTTCCAATTGATTTCCATGTACTTACAAACTGTAGTAGTGATACAGATGTTATTCTTAACTACAACTGTCTCATCCGGAGACTCAGCTATCCCTTTCACTTTTATCATCACAAAGATCATTTTGGCATAGAATAAAGCATTAGTCTTGGATTTTGGCCTAATCATATCTTCCATTTGATTCAACAACAGTCTGCACAGATTAACTTTCACACCATGTCTTAACAGATGTAGAAGATAAATATCTTGATATCTCATATTAGAAAAATCTCCTCTCCTCGGTATCAAAACATGTTGAACAAATTTAAAAAGCAGTCTGTTCTCTCCATCCAATTCAGTAGAAACCACTTGCCTTTGACTTCCATTACCCGTTAGCTCTTTTAAAGCAGTCTCATAGTCAAAGATTTTGCTGGTAGGTGGAATTGCTCTTGAGACATACCCGGATACACCTTCATGTGGTACTTTGAGACATTCTTCCCACTCTATTGAAGAAAACGACATTTCTTTTCCATTTAAAAAAAGAACTTACCCGATTCTCATTTTCAGACTTCTCGAAGCTTACGAATTCTTAGAACTGTTTCACTAACTTCGGGTAGTAGGGACCATTGTTATTTGAAAAACAATCTACCCATCTCTGATTTTCCAGAATTGCAAGCACCAGCGAATTTCTTGGTAGCAACCAATCTACGCATAGCTCCTTTTCAATCACAATATCTCTATTCTGCAAATGAGGGTTTACTGGTCGCTTTCCCGACCTAGTTCTGACATTACTTCCACGAGCTTCTTGCTACACTTTCTGCTTCTTTGTTTTAGGCTCTACAATGTAATCTCTGCTGGCAGGAATCTTGGTTTTTTCCATCGCGGATTTAGGGTTCTCAGTCGATTAGAGAGCTAGGATTCAATGGTGAAAAGTTTTGGTTCTGGTGGAGTGAGAAGTGGTTTAGGCTTAGTTTTATCACGTAGGAATCATAAATAAATGAATAAAATAAAATAAAAAAAACAATTCATATTCTTGGCGGCAGGAAGAAGTTTTAAAAAATCATCGGTGAGAATTGATCATCGGTGAGAATTGATCATCGGTGAGAATTGATCACCGGTGAGAATTTCACATCGGTGAGAATTTCACATCGGTGAGAATTTCACATCGGTGAGAATTTCAACATCGGTGAGAATTTCACATCGTTGAGAATTTCAACATCGGTGAGAATTTCAACATTGGTGAGAATTTCAGCATCGGTGAGAATTTCAACATCGGTGATAATTTCAACATCGGTGAGAATTTCAACATCGGTGAGAATTTCACATCGGTGAGAATTTCAACATTGATGAGAATTGATCATCGCCAGCTCATGCCTAATGTAACTTATCCTATCAGAACTTAAAGGTTTAGTGAAAAAATCGTCCAATTGATGTTCAGTGCCAATAAATTCAAGAGTAATGTCACCTTTTTGATAATGATCTCTCAGAAAATGATGTCTTACATCTATGTTTTTGGTTCTAGAGTGATATACAGGGTTCTTAGATATGTTTATTGCACTAGTGTTGTCACAGTTGATTGATACATGTTTAAACTCAAATCCATAGTCCAATAAAGTGTGTTTCAACCACAGAATTTGTGCACAGCAACTACCAGCAGCTATATACTCTGCCTCAGTAGTAGACAATGCAACTGAGTTCTGTTTCTTATAACACCATGACACTAGGGATTTACCGAGTAAATGACATGTTCCAGATGTGCTCTTCCGTTCTAACTTACATCCCTCAAAGTCAGCATCTGAATAGCTAGTTAGGTCAAATGATTGTCCTTTTGGATAAAATAAACCTAAGTTTACAGTATGCTTAAGATATTTAAAAATCCTTTTAACAGCCAGTAAGTGCGATTCTTTAGGATTAGCTTGAAATCTATCACACATACATACACTGAACATAATGTCTGGTCGACTAGCAGTAAGATAAAGTAAACTACCAATCATACCTCTGTAATTGGTTTGATCCTCTGGTTTCCCAATTTCATCTGTATCCAATTTACAAATTGTACTCATAGGAGTTTCACTTTCCTTAATACTGTCCAAACCAAAACGTTTTAAAAGATATTTGGTATATTTACTTTGATTTAAAATAATTCCATCTCTAGTTTGATAAATTTGAAAACCATGAAAATACTTAAGCTCTCCCATTAAGCTCATTTCAAATTCATTTTGCATACTTTTTGAAAAATCAGTACATAGAGAGTGTTTAGAAGATCCAAATATAATATCATCTACATAGATTTGTACAACTAAAACATCTTTAGAAATTCTTTTAATAAAACGAGTTGGATCAGCGATCCCTTTAGTAAAACCTTTTGAAAAAAGAAAATTGCTGAGTCTATCATACCAAGCTCTTGGAGCTTGTTTTAAACCATATAAAGCTTTAGAAAGTCTAAAAACTTGATTTGGAAAATGAGGGTTTGTAAGTCCAGGTGGTTGTTACACAAAAACATCTTCAATTATAAAACCATTTAGAAATGCACTTTTGACATCCATTTGATATAACTTGAAATTCAAATGTGATGCATATGCAAGTAAGATCCTAATAGCTTCTAGTCGAGCTACAGGTGCAAAAGTTTCTCCATAGTCTATACCCTCTTCTTGACTATATCCCTGGGCAACTAGTCCAGCTTTGTTTCTAACTATGTTTCCTGATTCATCAACTTTATTTCTAAAAACCCATTTTGTGCCTATTGTCAAGGTGTCCTTGGGTCTGTCAACTAATTCCCAGACTTTGTTTCTTTCAAATTGATTCAACTCTTCTTGCATGGATATTACCCAGAATTTATCATTGATAGCATCATTGATATTTTTGGGTTCTAGCTGTGACAGAAAAGCTTGATGTTCAACCTGGTTCCTTAGAGAAGCTCTAGTTTGTGTTCCTCTATCAAAATTACCAACAACAGCATCTAAAGGATGATTCTTTAGAATCTTAGTCGATTTGGTAAAGGTTGGACTAGAAACTTCAGGTTCATCTATAGGTTCGGGTTCAACAGAAGCAGATTCTGGAGAAAGTCCAGAACTGGATGTTTTTATAACAGGTTCTTTAGATTTATCATTAAGGTCCAGAATAGACAAATCATCATCAAGATTCTCAAGAGAGGTTTTAGGCTCATGTGGATCGGTTTCATCGAATTTGATGTGAACAGATTCTTCCACACATTTGGTTCTCTTATTGAAAACTCTATAAGATTAACTTGAAATAGAATAGCCCAGAAAAATTCCTTCATCTCTTTTGGGAGCAATCTTATCCAGATTATCTTTAGTATTAAGTACAAAGACTTTGCAACCAAAAACTCTGAAGTAATTAACCTTAGGCTTTCTATTGTTCCATAATTCATATGGGGTTTTCTTAAGAACAGGTCTGATCAAGACTCTATTAATAACATAGCAAGCTGTATTAACAGCTTCAGCCCAAAAGTAAATAGGCAGTTCATATCCATTGAGCATAGTTCTAGCTATTTCTTGAAGGGTTCAGTTTCTCCTTTCTACTACACCATTTTGTTGGGGTGTCCTAGGGGCAGAGAAATTGTGACTATAGCCATTGTGTGAGCAATAAGATTCAAACTCATGATTTACAAACTCACGACCATGATCACTTCTCAGGGTCTTAATCTTAAGTCTACTAAGGTTCTCTACAGACTTGGAATATTTAATAAAGTAGGAACAAGCTTCACTTTTGTGAGCTAGAAAGTATACCCAAGTATATCTAGAAAGGTCATCTACAAGAACATAGACATAGTGCTTCCCATTTAAACTAGAAACTCTTGATGGTCCAAACAAATCCATGTGAACAAACTCAAGTGGTTGAGAAGTTGAGACTTCTTTCTTTGATTTAAAAGAAACTTTGTGTTGTTTTCCCTTTTGACATGGATTACACACTTTGTCATTTGGGAATTCTAACTTTGGTAAGTCTCTAACTAAGTTCTTCCTAGAATGTTTTCTAAGTGATTGAATGCTGCAGTGTCCTAATCCTCTGTTCCATAGCCAAGACTCTTTATGAAAAGCATTTAAACAAGAAATATTTTGTTTAGATAAAGAGTTTAAATCAATAGTATAAACATTTTCATTCCATAGAGAAGAAAATACTAATGATTTTTTAGAGTTAAAAACATCACACGAGTCATTTTCAAACTTGACATTGAAACCATCGTCACATAATTGAGATATACTAAGCATGTTTTATTTAAGTCCATCAACGAATAAAACTTTCGAAATCAATACTGAGTCAGTGTTACCAATCTGGCCTAGGCCGATGATTTTTCCTTTAGAGTTGTCACCAAAGGTGACATGACCTCCATCGACCTTTATTAAGCTCTTGAAGCCAGAATAATCTCCAGTCATTTGTCTTGAGCACCCACTATCTAAATACCATATCTTCTTGTGACAGCTCTTCAAGCAGGTCTCCTATAAAACAGATTTAAATAGGAAATGACTTTGGTACAAAGATTTTCTTGGGTCCAGATAGGTTAGCAATCAGGGCCTTAGGTACCCAAATTTGTTTTATGGGTCCCATACAATTAATAGAAACAACATATTTTGAAAGATAAACTTTATTTGGTCTATAACCATGTGAACAACCTGTTGAGGCATATGAATTTCCAAAACTGGAACTAGCAGATTTTTTTCCAGACATAGTAGTAAATCGGGTTCTAGTGAACTGTCTCTGTCCAGGTTGGTATCCCAAACCAGTAGCATATCTAGGTGCAACTTGATTTCCTAGCATTTGAGTTAACGCATCATTTCCATTTGTGAATTTTTCTATGTCCTTTCTAAGTTGGTCATTTGACAGTTTCAGTTCTGTATTTTCCTTTAGTAGTTGAGCATTCTTTTCATTTTCTATATCAAGATCAGATTTATGCTTAACACCTAAAGCATACTGTTTCTTTAAATATTTGTATTTGTCTTTAAGCTCATTATAGGTTTCTTCCAACATATCACAGTACTCAAATAGTTCAGATTTTGACATGTTTTCTGAATCAGAATCATCTCCAGAATAATATGAATTTAAAACAGGAGTGTTAGATGTTACCTCGGACGTGTTTTTCATGAAACACATGTTGGCTCGATTCCTTTCAGAGTATGAAGATTCTGCTTCACTAGTGATGTCTTCTGAAGCACTCCAGGTAGCCTTCATGGCTTTCTTGTACTTCTTGTCTTTGTAATCATATTTCTTTTTGAATTTTATCTTTGGACAGTCTGCTTTGATATGTCCTTTTCACTTGCATTCATAGCAGACAACTTCATCAGTCCTGTCAGCCTTCTTCCAATCCTTTTTCCATTTGCCTTGTTGATCATACTTTCCCTTGTAATTTGGTTTCCTAAAGAATTTCTTTTTCGTATAAAACTTTTTGAATCTCCTGGCTATTTGAGCCATTTCTTCATCACTGTCAGAATCTGAATCTTCACTAGACGAGCTTTCAGTAGGCACATGTATTTTCTCCTTGTCTTTATTCTTTGATGCAGTAGTCTTAAATGCCACGGATTTCCTTTTGGGTTCCTCATCTTCTTCTTTATTTACTTTAAGTTCTTCTTCATACATCATCAGCTTACCAATTAACTCCTAGACTGGCAGTGTTCCAGTGTCACAGGATTCTCTAATTGAAACGGATGTACCTCTCCATCTCTCTGGTAAACATCTCAGTATTCTCATAATTTGTTCTTTTGCAGGAAAAATCATTCCGAGTGAGCTCATTTTGATCACTATCTCATTGAACCTGAGATACATGTCAGAAATAGGTTCATCAGCCTTCATTTTGAAATTATCATATTTAATAGTATAAGTGTTTAATCTCATTTCTTTAACATTGGTTGTTCCTTCGTGAGAAACATCCAAGGTATCCCAAATTTCAAAATCAGTTTTACTTGCAGAAATTCTATTAAATTCTTCATCTCCTAGAGTACAGTACAGAGCATTTATAGCTTTACAATTATTATTGTAAGCAGTCTTCGTCGGTTCATCCCAAGTAGATCTATCAGTAGTGGGAACTTTATATTCAGATTCAATAGCAGTCCAAATATCAAAAATCATGCTTTCTAGATGAATTTTCATTTAAATTTCCACTGAGCATAGTTATTTCCATTAAAGAAAGTTGGCCGATTAGTAGCAGCACCCTCAATTCTATTATCCATTGTAAACAAAATTTAAAGAGATAAAAATTTAGAAATAACAGAAATTTTAAGAACATTAAAATACAACTAAAATCACAGTTGAAAACAGAGTAATTTAGAAGGTATTAATAACTCCTCTGATACCAAATGTTGGTCGGAGTGGACACTCAAGAGGGTGGTGAATTGAGTTCCAATTAAAATTTCTGCTAAAAACAATTTTTATTAAAATCCCCCAATTTCAAAAACAGATTAAACTGTAGGGAATTTATACAGATTATAAAGGTTCAATTAGTTTCTCAAAGATTGATTAGTTCTCAGTTAAATTAATCTAATGATTAATTTAACTTTTGAAACTAACTTACTGGTTTACAATAAATATAAACACTTGCGAGTTTAACAATCAAAGTAGCATTGAAGATAAATTATATTTCAAAGTAATAGCAACAGAATATGAAATAAAAGAATTGTATGTATATAAACTTTAACTAAAAACACAGAGGATTTAACCAAGAGGTTCAGTCTCAAGACGAGACTCAGTCCTCTCAAAAGTTTTATATAAGGATGATCCACACCCTGGATCGGGGTTCAACAGTTTACAACTGTCTAGGTCCAAGAACTCTACCACTGTTAGTCGTGGGAAACAAAACAATAGCAACCAGCTGTCCAGGTCACACACGCCCTCTACCGCTATCCACAGTGGGAAAAGGAATGAAAAGATAATGAGTGAGGATTTACAAATCCTCCAGTTATGGTTCAGAAGACAGTGTGTGTGTAAAATACAACAGATAATACACACTGCTCGTAATGTAAAAAGTAAATCACATAGATAAAGATTTAGAGATTAGAAATGGCTCTAGTGATCTTTGTGCGGCTCTTGACTTCTTTTGTTGACTAGAATTCCTTCTGAGTCTTCTTCTGGTTTTTGTCTGGAAAACAGAGTACCATCTGCTTCCTTGACTTCGAGGTTTAGCTTGCTTATCGGCTCAAAAGAATGATGAGTTTTGTGAGGTTCTTCATTAACATAGATTTCTCGATGTATGCTCTATGTTCTGAAGGCTGGTAGTAGTAGTCTCATGAGTGAAAGTTCTCCAGTTGATCTTGGCACATTTTGAGCTTGATCACCAATGTGTTCTGTGTGCTTGATCACTTTTTTTTTCTTTTTCACACATTTTTCACCACACCATTGATACATACATAATGTCCTCTTTATACCCTTTTTGTTTTTCTGACAAGAAGGAATGATTATGTTTTTTGATCGTGCTTGGTACGGTTTCCTGAAATGGAAACATAAATCATTTAATAACATTAAATGCATCAAAAGTAACAAATGTAACCGTTAGTATAATAAACAAATATTGTCGAGGATATAGGATTTGAATCCACAGTTCATTATAGGTGGCTGTTTGTTTGTAGACGTGTACAGTTGACTCGGTGTAGGAATCTTCCATCGGTAGCTCTTCAAATTGGTAGCTTCGTGTGCATCGGTAGCTCTGTGTGCATCGGTAGCTCTGTGTGCATCGGTAGCTCTGTGTGCATCGGTAGATCTGGCTATCGGTAGCTCTGGCTATCGGTAGCTCTGGCTATCGGTAGCTCTGGATATCGGTAGCTCTGTCTATCGGTAGCTCTGGCTCTCGGTATCTCTGGCTGTCGGTAGCTCTGGCTGTCGGTAGCTCTGGCTGTCGGTAGCTCTGGCTATCGGTAGCTCTGGCTCTCGGTAGCTCTGGCTCTCTGTAGCTCTGGCTATCGGTAGCTCGGGCTATATTTAGCTCTGGCTATCGGTAGCTCTGGCTATCGGTATCTCTGGATATCGGTAGCTCTGGCTATCGGTAGCTCTGGCTATCGGTAGCTCTGGCTATCGGTAGCTCTGGCTATCGGTAGCTCTGGCTATTGGTAGCTCTGGCTATCGGTAGCTCTGGCTATCCAAATCTGATTGACTTAGAATTGTTTCAACGCTAAATAGGGATAATCGAGATTAACATAAATCAGAGATTATTTAAACATTATTATTAACTTGATCAGTGATTTGAAAGAATTAAAATGTAGATCATCAGTAATTGAGAGTAGCATAATATATGAACACATAATTGGGATTATCAAAACAGGTGAGGTCAACAATTTTAATTTTATTTAAATCGTTAAATAATGAGGTCATCACAGCATCATCATGGTGTCCTTTATAATTTAATATATTTACTGTATAAAAATTAAAAAAAATACTATGATGTAGGAAATCTATTTATATTTCTAATGAATATTTATAGTCAAAGATATCATTTATGTAGATAAAATTAAAAATATTTTACTCAGGTGATACATTCTTTTTTATATTTACTTTCTTTAAAAATAAAAAGATAAAAAGTCATTATCACACAAAAGTGATTCCATGGGGTCCCCAAGTTGGGCACAAGGAATCACATGGTCGTCAATGACACAAACAGTAGTATTAGGACACATGTTGGTGTCATTTTTTATTATTATGATATTATTTTATTATCCTTAACTACCAGATTACAAATTAATCAAGGTAATTAATGATAATTACCGTCATTACTATTCCAAAAGATCAAAAACAAAAGAGTCTTAATTAAATAAATTTAATCTTATGATTAAAAATATGGAATCCATTTTACCAAAATAAAAACACATAAATTGCAATAATTAATTTAAAAATAATTCCCATTGTCAAAACTAATAGTGGGTATTTTTGAAACAATATCTATGAAAAGTTTGGCACTTGTTTATGCCCAATTCCAAAGTGAAATTAATTATAATGACAAATATTGGATTAAATGGTAAAAATATATTATAATTACACATTAATACCAATTAAAAAGACAATAAAACCTTGTATTTAAATTAGATGAAAAAGCAGTTTTGATGTAAAATGAAGTATTTTTTCACTATTCATTAAAAAATGAACATTGTCAGAAAAATACCACAAATTAACCCAAGGTAAATTTCAATGTTCCAATAATAAAGAATAAGTTTATTTTGACTCTTAGAGCTTATAAAATTTTCAAAAGTTTTATTTAAAAATGGTTTTCCAACAAAATCTAGTAAAACAATCTTTTAAAAATATTAGTGTATTCCATGCTTAAGATTGGATTTGAAGCCTCTAAAACACTATATAATTCATAAATAGACATAGATAAGAATATATAATATTTATTTCTTACTTAGGATGTTACATCTTTCGCCCCTTTAGAAAATTTCATCCCCACAATTTATTTAATTATCGAATAAGTTGGGGTATTTATCCCCCATTGCATTTTCAGATTCCCATTTTGTCTATTCACTCATGTGGTTCTTTGAAAAACATTTACTTGATGAATCACCTTATTCCGCAACACTTTCTCCCTGTGGTCATGAATCTGGACCTGTTGCTCCTCATAAGATAGATTCTCTTCCAGCTAAACTACCTCTGGACTCAAAACATGAGATGGATCTGGCATGAACTTCCGTAACATTTAAAACTTGAAAAACATTGTGTACCTGAGATAAACATGGTGGTAAAGCCAGTCGGTATGCTACTGATCCAACTCTATCTAGAATTCCATATGGTCCAATGAACCTTGGACACATCTTTCCTTTTTTACCTAATCGCATCACAATTTTCCATTGTGATACTTTGAGAAAAACATGATCACCTACCTCAAAAGAGAGATCCTTCCTCCTGTTGTCTACATAACTCTTAGACCTGCTCTGAGCTGTTCTCATGTGACTATGTATCACCTGACCTTTTTCTACCAATTCTTTTACCAATTCCGATCTCATCAACTTCCTTTCACCTAATTCATCGCAAAAAGCTGGTGTTCGACACTGCTTCCCATATAATGCCCCAAATGGTTCCATATGTATACTAGAATGAAAACTGTTAATATAATAAAACTAAACCAATAAAAGATGTTGGTACCTACTTCCCTGAAAATCCATCGAAGAAGAACATAGAATATCCTCCAAAGTCTGAATTTTTTCTTCTGACTTCTCATCTGATTGAGGATGAAATGTTGTACTAAAATGTAATTCAGTACCCAACAACTTCTGAAAGACTTTCCAAAAGTTAGAAGTAAACATGGGATCACGATCAGATACAACAGAGAGAGGAACTCCATGTAACCTAGCCATCTCTTTATGATACAAACGGTAAAGTTGATCAAGGGAAAAAGTATCTCGCATAGCAAGTAAATGAGCAGATTTAGTAAAGCGATCAACAATAACCCAGATTGCATTATTACTAAGAGGTGTCTTCGGAAAAACCACAAGGAAGTCCATTGATATATTCTCCCACTTCCACTCTGGGACTCGTAAAGGTTGACGCATCACTTTCGGTAACTACCACTCTATATAAACCAATTGACAAGTCAAACTCTTCACAGTAAAATCAGCAATGTCTCTTTTCATTCCGTCCCACCAGTAATACTCTCAAAGATCTCTATACATCTTAGTACTGCCCAAATGAACTGAAAATGGAGAACTATGAGCTTCACATAATAACTCTCTCTTCAACTGTGAATCACATGTAACAATCCATCTCTTCCCAAATCTAAAAACAAAATCATTATCAATATTGAATTCAGAAAACTTACCTTTTTGAACCAGCTCTACCCTTTTCTGGAACTCACTATTTTGCTTCTGTATTTTCCTAATTCTGTATGATAGAGAATATTTCACTGATACTAGAAACAAAACAGAAGGAAATCCTACACCAACAACTTCTATTGCAAATATCATCAAATCATTCACCAAAGTATCACGTTCCAAATGCAACATTGTTAATGAAGCATTAATTTTTCGATTCAAAGCATCAGCCACTTTATTTTCTTATCTCAGATGGTAATGAATGGTACAATCATAATCTTTGATTAATTCTAGAAATATCCTATCTCTCATGTTCAATTCTTTCTGAGTGAATATATACTTTAATCATTTCTGATCGGTATATATTTCACAGTTTATTCCATACAAATGATGGCTCAAAATTTTTAAAGAAAAAACAACATCATCTAATTACAAATCATTTGTAGGGTAATCTACCTCAAGAGTTTTCAACTGACGTGAAGTATAAGCAATTACCTGATCATTCTGCATTAGGATGCAACAATGTTCTTTCAATGAATCATCACTGTAGATAACAAACTTCCCATTCCTGGAAGGTAGTGCCAAAACTGGAGAATTCACAAATCTTCTTTTCAGTTTCTGAAAACAATCATCACATTATTTTGTCCAGATAAACTTAACACTCTTCCGAGTTAGCTTTGTCATTGGACTAGATAACCATGATAAATTTCTAACAAAACATTAGTAATAGCCTGCCAAACCAAGGATGCTAGGAATCATAGTTACATTTGTGGGTCTTGGCCATTCTCCAACAATCAATGTTTTTGCAGGATCAACCGTTATCCAATTTTTAGAAACAATGTGACCAATGAATGAAATTTGTTACAAACAAAACTCACACTTTCTGAATTTCCCATACAATTTAATTTATTTTATGGTTTTCAAAATGACCCTTAAATGGATTTCATGCTCCTCTTTACTTTTAGAAAACACCAAAATATCATCATTGAAAACCACCACAAACATATCCAAGAACTCATGGAAAATTTTATTCATAAGGTTCATGAATACATCAGGTTCATTGGTTACCCAAAATGCATAAATACAAATTCATAATGGAAATATCCTATACAAAAAGCGGTATTCGGAATATCGGCTTCCTTTACCTTCAACTGAAGGATCCCCGATCTCAGGTCAATATTTGAAAAAAACTGAGCTCTCTAGAGCTGATCAAACAAATCATCGATATGAGGGAATGGATATTTGTTCTTAACAGTGATGTTATTCAAGGATCTATAATCAATGAAATGTCTCATAGAACCATATTTTTTTTAACAAATAAAATAGGAGCACCACATGGTGATGTTCTAGGTCGAATGAAACCTTTCTCTAATAAATCATGCAATTTCTCCTTCAACTCTAAAAGTTCAATTTGAGCCATTCGATAAGGGGGTTTTCAAATTCTCTTAGCATCAGGAACTAATTCAACAGTAAAGTCAACTTCCCGATATGGTATTATTCTAGGGAACTCATCAGGAAAAACATGAGGATACTCATTTACCACTAGCACATCATTAACCTAAATAGTTCCTCTATTTTCAACAATATGTGCAAGGTAACATTCATTTCCATCTTTTACAAGTTTCTCAGCCTCTTAATATGTTATCAATAGTAAGGGTTCTTTCATGTACACAAACTTAAAGTCTTTATGAAAAGAATCTTCTTTAGCCCTACAGTCAATCTTCACATGGTAAATAGAGAGCCAATCCATACCTAGGATAACATCAAACTATACTAGAGGTAAAACAATAAGGTTTTCAAGTACATTCTTTCAACGGATAAGGAATGGAAGATTCTTATAAATTCTTTTTTCCTCAACATTTCTCCCAAGTGTATTTACCACATGTTCAGGAGTCATATCTTGAGATGGTATTCCCATTTTACTAGATATGTATTTAGAGATGAAAGAATGTGTAGACCCCGAATCAAAAAACACACTGGAATAAGATGAAAAAACAAACAAAGTAGTTGATACAAAATCATTTGATTGCCCGACATCTACTGAAGTAGTAGCAAATGATTTCACCAACCCTTTCTGCTTGTAGTATACATGCTTCCCACCACTCTAGCTCTTTGTCGGACTATCGTTTTCATAGTGACCCATCTCATTGCACTTAAAACATTTCACTAACTGTAAATAAAATTTGGTCTTACCATCACCCTGATCTTTTTCAGTGCAATCATGAGCCTTATGTCCAATCTTACCACATTGGTAGAACTTCCTAGAATTCAGAAGACATTCCCCTCCATTCCTTTTACCATATTTATCACAAACAGGAAACTTAGTTTTCTTACCATTAGATATTTTTGAAGAATTCTTTCTATTCTCCTGCAACCTCGGTCTCTTCTTCTACTGGTTGTTATAGAAAACATGATCATCAGCAAACTCCATTTCCACCCTCTCAGCACATCAAAAAATATTTTCATAACTCTTGAACTCGCGAGAAGCTAAAGCCCTTCGATATTTTGGCTTTAATCTTGAGTAAAAACGATTTATTATACTATCATGGTCTCGGATAAAATTTGGAGCATACCATTCCAGCTGAGTGATATTTTCTTCATAAGAAGCCGCTGAGTCTTCCTATTTCCTCAATTCCAAGAATTGTTTTTCCATCCTAAGTCGAAAATCCTTAAGAAAATATTTCTCAAGAAACATACCTTTGAATTCATCCTAGTCGAGAGAATCAATCTCACCAGTGTCCCTGATATTTTAAACCATCGACCACCACTGTTATGATTCACCCTCCAAACGGTAAATAGAAAGACTAACCTTTTTATTGTCTGAACACCCCCATGACATTGAAAATATTCTCCCATTATTTAATCCACCCTTCAGATAGAAAAGGGTTAGATGATCCTCTGAATTATGGGGGATGTTGCCTCATGAAATGTTCCACCGCTGACATGTTGCTCTGCGGTTGATATGGCTGATCTCGTGCATGGATACCACCACCATTTATCGCTTGAGTCAACTGTGCCATTACTACAACAAACTATTTATTTCAAATTCCGACTATCTCAGGATGTTGATTAGGAAGTTCATTTGCTTCTGTATGCCTTCCTAACATTGCTTCCTTGTTTCCTATGCGGCAAATCATTCTGAACAATCATGTCTTAGATGAAGTAACATGGTACTATTAAAATGCTATATAATCTCAAAAATATATTTTTAGATAATCATTTAACAGAATTCTAACTCTTAATGTTATCTAATGTGACCATTGATACCAACAATAAGGCCCTAGCCTTAAAGATTAATTAATCTTGTGATATTTCATGAATACACATTGAGGATATTTTCAGGTTTAGTGTTTTAGATAATTAGATCATAAAACATGCATTACATCCCACATTTAAACAAAGTGGTTAAAATAAAAGATAACATTCATTTTTCCCATCAACAGAATCATATTTAAAATAAAACATGGATTCTTTCTTGACACTTCCTTGACACTATCATCATATCATGTACCTTTCCCATGACCTATGGAAAACATTTCAAAAACATGGTATGAGAAAAAAAATGCTCAGTAAGGGATATAAAAATATGGAAAAGAAACATGAGTACATGTATACATAAGAATCAAGGAAATCATAAATTACTCATAAAACATAAGCACATTAACATACCTCATCAAATCATGAATAAATCATAGAAATCATAATACATAAAGGTAACTTTAGGCATTCATAACATTCTTATGTAGGGAGTAACCTTCTTTGTTTCGTTTGGAATACTCATCATAGTATATTCCCTAAATCTCATCGGAGAAAACTTAACATTGAACTCCTTTGAATTACCCAATGCATTGGAGAGCTATATCGGGCTCACACGACCTTATTTTATCATGGAACCACCCATCTTCATAAACAATTCCCAAGAACCATCACATAATCGTATCACATAAAACATGCATAATGGAAACATAACATTTCCACATTTCTATCAAAAGATATCAATACAACACATTGATATGATAAAAAACATTATGAAAACCATTTTCAATACCAAAATAAAATAAAATTAAAACAAGGTATTTATTTTTCATTTAAAAAAAGGTTATGGCTTGTAGAGGAAGCCGAAACTCAAATAATGGTCATAGCGGCGGAGAATTCGTTGTCACTGAATACGTACAAAAAAACATTCCCTTTTGTCATTTATTAAACGCTTCGTATAAAAAATATTCCTTTTGAGTAAACATAAATGTCCAAGGCGTTTATACACCGTATAAAATAAATTTGTGTATAAAACAAAATATTCCTCAATGAAAGGAGATTGAGATGAAGTCCCATACCTCGTATACGACTTGACTCGATCATTTTTTAATATACTGAATAATAAAGTTGAGTGAATTTCTACTTGCATAAGAACATTATTCATGTTCATTATTCCTTTTTTATCACTTATTACCATGTTATGAAGTCTATGTAATTATTTAAGTTAATAATGGTCGTTTTGTCGATCATTGGTACTTGAGTAAAAAATAAACTGTTTATAATTTCAATTTTGTTCATGGGGTAAAATATCCATTATATCAAGAATTATATTCATGATATAGATATAATTTATTTCATATATATCTAGTATATACATGAATTTATAATATTACTTAACATTTATAGGTACGAAATGAAATGCATTGTTCATGGAGACAATAATCCATACGTACGCAGGAACACTACTTCCATTTATATTTCATATTTAATTGAATTAAAACATATTGATACATAATAGTATTATAATTCTAGTATGGTATCAAATATAATATCATTAAATCTATCCTTTATACGTTCCACATATGGTATTAATGAATCAAATCACTTTGAGGGGGTGGTAGTCTGCACTTCCTAAAATGAAGATATCGCGTTTTCCTATAATGGAAACCATAAAGGCATTCCATAAATAAAAAATACAGAAGCATAAGTAAAACATAAACATATTATATATCTTATATAAATATAGTTACATCTTAATGGCCACCTTTGAAGGTGTTAAAATAATATTGTACAATCATCGTTTCGTGAGGCAGAAATTCACCATCCACAGAAACAATATGTTCTTAAACCATTAGATGTCGGTGTGTGTAAGTGTAGCTCAAATCCTTCATATAAAAACATAGTAGTATATAGAATATACTTTTTTCGTTACAACAGAAATTAATAAAAATAGTTTAGGGGGTTGGAGAAGCAAAATAAAACAAAAGAACACACGTGAAGACATTACATTTAAATCAGGTAACTCCATTTGGTTTGAAGCAAAAGGGTTTATTGAAGAGAAACCTGACTAATGTAAGGCTTCTAGGATTAGTATAGGGATGTGGAGAGACAAAATTAGCAGATCATGGTAGATCCAAAGGCTTGAGAGGTGTGGGTAATGTGGTAGAGGTGGGGGCCTTTTATAAGAGGAGAGGAGGGGCAATCATGGAAAGGTATAAAATGTTACTTTATTTTCAAATGAGTTTCGGATTTTAATGGTCCCAAATTGATGTATTTAGAGGATAATGTAATAAGAGTTCGAAATACACCCATACACTAGGTTTTTACAAGTGTAGGTCTTGGAGTTTAAATTATATTTTCATTTTATTTAAATCGTTAAATAATGAGGAAATCGCTGCATCATTATGGTGTCATTTATAATTTAATTTATTTAATGTATAAAAATAATAACAAACTACTATGATGTAGGAAATCTATTTATATTTCCAATGAATATTTATAGTCTAAGTTATCATTTATGTAGATAAAATTAAAAATAGTTTACTCAGGTGATACATTCTTTGTTATATTTACTTTCTTTAAAAACATAAAGATAAAAAGTCATTATCACACAAAAGTGATTGCATGGGGTCCCCAAGTTTGGAACAAGGCATCTAAGGTCTGCCCTGACACAACCAGTATTATTAGGACACATGATGGTGTAATTTTGTATTATTATGATATTATTTTATTATCCTTAACTACCAGATTACTAATTAATCAAGGTAATTAACGATAATTACCGTCATTAGTATTCAAAAAATTCAAAAACAAAAGGGTCTTAATTACATAATTTGGAACATATGATTAAAAATATGGAATCCATTTTACCAAAATCCAAACACATAAATTGCAATAATTAATTTAAAAATAATTCCCATTGTCAAAACAAATAGTGGGTTTTCTTGAAACAATATCTATGAAAAGTTTGGCACTTGTTTATGTCCAATTCCAAAGTGAAATTAATTCTAATGAAAAAAATTGGATTAAATGGTAAAAATATATTCTAATTACACATTAATACCAATTAAAATGATAATATATCCATATATTCAAATTAGATGAAAAAGCAGTTTTGATGTAAAATGCAGTATTTTTTCACTATTCATTAAAAATGAACATTGTCAGAAAAATACCAAAAATTAACCCAAGCTAAATTTAAATGTCCCAATCATATAGAATATGTTAATTTTCACAAACAGATCTTATAAAATTTTCAAAAGTATGATTTAAAAATGGTTTTCGAACAAAATCCAGTAAAAGAATCTTTTAAATATATTAGTGTATTACATGCTTAAGATTGGATTTTAAGCCTCTAAAAATCTATATAATTCATAAATAGACATAGATAAGAATATATATTATTTCTTTCTTACATGGGATAATACATCCATTCCCCTTTAGAAAATTGCATCCCCTCAATTTATTTACTTATCGAATAAGTGGGGGTATTTATCACCCATTGCATTTTCTGATTCCCATGTTGTCTCTTCACTCATGTGGTTTTCCAAAAAAAATTACTTGATGAATCACCTTATTCCGCAACACTTTCTCCCTGTGGTCATGAATCTGGACCAGTTGTTCCACATAAGATTGATTCTCTTCCAGCTGAACTACCTTTGGACTCAAAACATGATATGGATTTGGCATTTACTTCCTTAATATTGAAACATGAAAAAAATTGTGTACTTGAAATAAAAATGGTGGTAATGCCACTAGGTATGCTACTGATCCAACTCTCTCCAGAATTTTATATGGTCCAATGAACCTTTGATTCATCTTTCCTTTCTTACCAAATCGTATCACATTTTTTCATGGTGATAATTTGAGAAAAACTTGATCACCTACCTCAAATGTGAGATCCTTCCACCTGTTGTCTACATAACTCTTTTGCCTGCTCTGAGCTGTTCTCATGTGTCTCTGTATCAGCTGAACTTTTTATTCCAACTCTTCTACCAATTCTGATCGCATCAACTTCCTTTCACCTAATTCATCCCAAAAAGCTAGAGTTCGACACCGCTTCCCATATAATGCCTCAAATGGTGCCATCTGTATACTGGAATGAAGACTGTTATTATAATAAAACTCAACAAATGAAAGATGTTAGTCCCAAATTCCCTGATAATTCATCGAACAACCACATAGCATATCCTCCAAAGTCTGAATTGATTGTTTTGACTACCCATCTGATTGAGGATGAAAAGCTGTACTAAAATTTAATTCAGCACCCAATGACTTCTGAAGGCCTCTCCAAAAGTTATAAGTAAACCTCGGATCGCAATCAGATAAAATGGAGAGAATAAATCCATATAACCTGACTATCTCTTTAAGATACAAACGGGAAAGTTAATCTAGGAAAAAATTATCTCGTACAGCAAGAAAATGAGTAGATTTAGTCAAGCGATCAACAATAGCCCATATTGCATTATTACCTCGAGGTGTCTTCGGAAATCCCACAAGGAAGTCCCTGGATATATTCTCCCATTTCCACTCTGGGACTAGTAAAGGTTGAAGAATCCGTTTCAGTAACTACCACTCTGCATTAACCTATTGACATGTCGAACACTTCACAGTAAAATCAGCAATGTCTCTTTTCATTCCGTCCAACCAGTAATACGCTCGATGATCTCTATACATCTCAGTACTGCTCGGATGAACTGAAAACATAGAACTATGAGCTTCATATAATAACTCTCTCTTCAACTTTGAATCATATGGAACAAACAATCTCTTCCCAATTATGAAAACAAAATCATTATCAATGTTGAATTAATAAAACATACCCTTCTGAACCAGCTCTACCGTTTTCTGTAACACACTATTTTGCTTCTCTATTTGCTTAATTCGGTATGATAGAGAAGCTTTCACTGATAACTGAAACAAAACAGAATGACATCCTGCACCAACAACTTCTATTCCAAAGAACATCAAATCATTAAACAAAATATCACGTTCCAAGTGCAACATTGTTAATGAAGCATTAATTTTTTGACTCAAAGCATCATCCACTTTATTTTCTTATCTCGGATGGTAATGAATTGTGTAATCATAATCCGTGATTAATTCTAGGCAAATACTATCTCTCATGTTCAATTATTTCTGAGTGAATATATACTTTAAACTTCTGTGATCGGTATATATTTCACACTTTACACCATAAAAATGATGCCTCCAAAATTTTAAAGAAAAAACAATAGCAGCTATTTCCAAATCATGTGTAGGGTAATTTACCTCATGTGTTTTCAACTGACGTGAAGTATAAGCAATTACCTGATCATTCGGCATTAGGACTCAACAAAGTCCTTTCAATGAAGCATCACTGTAGATAAAAAACTACCCATTCCTGGAAGGTAGTGCCAAAACTGGAGAATTCACCAATCTTCCTTTCAGTTCCTGAAAACAATCATCACATTCTTTTTTCCAAATAAACTTAACACCCTTCCGAGTTATCTTTGTAATTGGACTAGATAACTGTGAGAAATTCCTAACAAAACTTTAGTAATATTCTTCCAAACCAAGGAAGCTAGGAATCATAGTTACATTTGTGGTTCTTGGACATTCTTCAACAATCATTGTTTTTTATGGATCGACCATTATACCATCTTTATGAACAATGTGACCAAGGAAATAAATTTGATGCAACCAAAACTCACACTTTCTGAATTTCCCATACAATTTCTTTTATTTTAAGGTATACAAAATGACCCTAAAATGATTTTCATTCTCCACTTTAATTTTAGAAAAAACCAAAATATCATCATTGAAAACCACCACAAACTTATCCAGGATGTCATGGAAAATTCAATTCATAAGGATCATGAATACAGTAGGTGCATTGGTTACCCAAAAGGCATAACTGCAAATTCATAATGGCCATATCTTGTACGAAAACCAGTTTTCGGAATATCTGCTTCCTTTACCTTCAACTGATGGTAGCCCGATCTCAGGTCAATCTTTGAAAAAAAACGGAGCTCCCTAGAGCTGATCAAACAAAACATAGATATGAGGAAATGGATATTTTTTCTTAACAATGATGTTATTCAATGATCTATAATCAATGAAAAGTCTTATATAACATTCCTTTTTTATCAAATAAAACAGGAGCACCCCATGGTGATGCTCTAGGTCGTATGAAACCTTTCTCTAATAAATCCTGCAATTTCTCCTTTAACTCTAAAAGTTCAATTTGAGGCACTCGATAAGGGTGTTTTAAAATTCTCTTAGCATCAGGAACTAATTCAACAATAAATTCAAATTTGTGATCTGGTATTATTCCAGGAAACTCATCAGAAAAAACCTGAGGATACTCATTTACCACTGGCACATCATTAATATGAACAATTCTTCTGTTTTCAAAAATATGTTCAATGTAACATTCATTTCCATCTTTTACAAGTTTCTTAGCCTCTTAATATGTTATCACCAGTAAGGGTTAATTCATGTACTCAAACTTAATGTATTTATGAATAGAAACTTCTTTAGCTCTACAGTCAATCTTAGCATGGTAAATAGAGATCCAATCCATACCCATGATAACATCAAACTCTACTAGAGGTAAATCAATAAGGTTAGCAAGTAGGTTCTTTCAACGGATAAGGATAGGAATATCTTTATAAATTCTTTTTGCCTCAACATTTCCCCCAAGTGTTTTTACCACAAGTTCTGGAGTAATATCTTGAGATGGTATTCCCATTTTACTAGAAATGTTTTTAGAGATGAATGAATGTGTAGACCCCGAATCAAAAAATTGACTGGCATAATCTGAAAAAACTAACAGAGTACCTGATACAACATAATTTGATGGCCCGCCATTTTCGGAAGTAGTTGAAAATGATTTCACCACCGCTTTCTTATTGTATTCTAACTACTTCCCATCACTCTAACTCTTTTTCGGACAGTTTATTGCATAGTGACCCATATCATTACACTTAAAACATTTCAATAAATGTAAATAGAATTTGGTCTTACCATCACCCTGGTCTTTTTCAGTGCAATCATGAGCCTTATGTCCAATCTTACCACATAGTTAGAACTTCCCAGAATTTAGAAGAAATTATCCTGAAACCTTAGTTTCTTCTTCTGCTGGTTGTTATAGAAAACTTTATCATCAGAAAACTCTATTTCCACCTTCTCATCACATCAAACATGCTTTTCATAACTCTTGAACTCGCGAGAAGCTAAAGCCCTTCGGTATTTTGTCTTTAATATTGAGTAAAAACGATTGATTTTACTATCATGATCTTGGATTAAGTTTGGAGCATACCTTTCCAATTTAGTGAACCTTTCCTCATAAGTAGCCACCGAGTCTTCCTCTTGCCTCAATTCCAATAATTATTTTTCCATCCTAAGTCGAAAATCCTTGGGAAAATATTTCTCAAGAAACATACCTTTGAATTCATCCAAGTCGAGAACATCAATCTCATCAGTGTCTCTGATATTTTTAACCATCGACCACCACTGATCTGCTTCACCCACCAAATAGTAAATAGCAAGACTAACCTTTTGATTGTCGGAACACCCCATGACATTGAAAATCTTCTAAAGTGCTTTAATCCACCCTTCAGCTAGCACAGGGTCATATGATCCTCTGAATGATGGGGGATGTTGCCTAATGAAATGTTCCACCACTGACATGTTCCTCTGCGATTGATCTGGCTGATCTCGTGCATGGATACCACCACCATTTATTTCTTGAGTCAACTGTTCCATTACTACAAAAAACTATTTAGTTCCAATTCTGACTATCTCAGGATGTTGATTCGGAAGTTCATTTCATTCTATAGGCCTTCCTAGCATTGCTTCTCTGTTTCCTCTACGGAAGACCAATCTAAACAAACATGCCTTAGATGAAGAAAAATGGTAATATTAAAATGCTATAAAATCTCAAAAAAAATATTTTTAGATAATAATTTAATATAATTATAACTCCAAATGTTATCTATATCGACCTTTGATATGAACTATAAGGCCCCAGACTTAAACATTTCTCAATCTTGAGATATTTCATGAATACACATTGAGGATCTTTTCAGGTTTATAGTTTTAGAGAATTAGAACATAAAACACTCATTACATCCAACATTTAAACAAACTGGATATAATAAAAGATAGTATTCATTTTTCCCATCAATGGAATGATATTTAAAATAAAACATGGATTCTATCTTTACACTTCCTTGATGCTATCATCATATCTTGTACCATTCCCTTGACCTATGAAAAACATTTCAAAAACATGGGATGAGCATCAAAAGATCAGTAAGGGATATAAAAATATGGAAAATAAATATGAGTACATGTATACATAAGAATCAATGAAATAATAATTTACTCATAAAACATAATAACATTAACATATCTCATCAAATCATGAATAAATCATAGAAATCAGAAGACATAAAGGTAACTTGAGGCATTCATAACATTCTTACGTAGGGAGTAACCCTCTTGGTTACGTTTAGAATACCCATCACAGTATATTCCCTAAATCTCTTTGGATAATCCATAACTTTTCACTCCTTATCATTACCCAATAAATTGGATAGATATATAGGGCTCACCCGCCCTTAGTTTATCACGAAACCACCCTTCTTCATAAACAATTCCCAGAACCATAACATAATAGTATCACATAAAACATGTATAAAGGAAACATAACATTTCCACATTTCAATCAAAAGATATCAATACAACACATTTATATAATAAAAACATTATGAAAACCATTTTTAATAACAAAATAAAATAAAAGTAAATCATGGTATATATTTTTCATTTAAAAAATGTTATGGCTTGTAGAGGAAGCCGAAACTCAAATAATGGTCATGGCGGCGAAGAAGTCGTTGTCGCCGAATACGTACAAAAAAACATTCCCTTTTGTCGTTTACTAAACGATTTATATAAAAAATATTCCTTTTGAGTAAAAATAAATGTCAAAGGGGTTTATACACCATATAAAAGAAAGTTGTGTATAAAACAAAATATGCCTCAATGAAAGGAGATTGAGAGGAAGTCCCATACATCGTATACTACTTGACTCGATCATTCTTTAATCTCATGAATAATAAACATGAGTTAATTTATACTTGAATAATAACATATTTCATGTTCATTATTCCTTTTTTATCACTTATTACCGTGTTATCAACACTATGTAATTATTTAAGTTAATATTGGTCATTTTGTCGATCATTGGTACTTGAGTCAGAAATAAACTGTTTATAATTTCAAGTTGTTCATGGGGTAAAATATCCATTATATAGAGAATTATATTCATGATATAGATATCATATATATCATATATATCCATTATATACATGAATTTATTATATTTCATAACATTTATAGGTAAGAAATGAAATGCACTGTTCATGGAGACGGTAATCCGTACGTACACATGAATGCTACTTCCATTTATATTTCATGTTTAATTGAATTAAAATATATTGATACATAATAGTATTATAATTCCAGTATGGTATCATATATAATATCACTAAATCTATCCTTTATACATACCACATATGGTATTAACGAATCAAATCAGTTTGTGGGGGTGGTAGTCCGCATTTCCTAAAATGAAGATATCACGTTTACCCATAATGGAAACCATAAAGGAATTCCATAAATAAAAAATACAGAAGCTTATGTAAAACATAAACATATTATATATCATATATAAATATAGTGACATTTTAATGGCCACCTTTGAAGGTGTTAAAAGAATATTGAACAATCATCATTTCATGAGGCAGAAATTCACCAACCACAGAAACAATATGTTCATTAACCATTAGATGTAGGTGTGTGTAAGTATAGATTGAATAATTACTATTAAAACATCCTAGTATATTTAATATACTGGTGTTGTTACAAAATAAATGATTAAAATTACTTTAGGGGGTTGGAGAAGGAAAATAAAACAAAAGAACACAAGTGAAGACATTACTTTTAAATCAGGTAACTCCATTTGGTTTAAACCAAAATGGTTTCTTAATGAGCTTCCTGCCTAAAGTAAGGCTTCTAGGATGAGGAGAGGGATGTGGATAGGAAAAATGAGTAGAGATTGTCCGAGAAAAAGGCTTTAGAGGTGTGGGTATGGTGGTAGAGTTGGGGACCTTTTATAAGAGGAGAGGAGGGGCACTCTTGGAAAGGTATAAAATGTTACTTTATTTTCAAATGAGTTTCGGATTTTAAAAATCCCACATTGATGTATTTAAAGGATAAGGTGATACGAGTTCTAAATCCACCCATACAATAGGGTTTTGACAAGTTCAGGTCTTATATTGTACATTATATTTTCATTTTATTTAAATCGTTAAATAATGAGGTAATCGCTTCATCATCATGGTGTCATTTATAATTTAATTTATATAATGTCTACAAATTATAAAACAAATACTATGATGTAGGAAATCATTTCATATTTCAAATTATTATTTATAGTCCAAGATATCATTTATGTATAAAAATGAAAAATATTTTACTCAGGTGATACATTCTTTGTTATATTTACTTTCTTTAAAAATAAAAATATAAAAAGTCATTATCACACAAAAGTGATTCCATGGGGTCCCCACGTTTGACACAAGGAATATAATGGTCGTCTATGACACAACTAGTAGTATTAGGACACATGTTGGTGTCATTTTTTATTATTATGATATTATTTTATTATCCTTAACTACCCGATTACTAATTAATCAGGACAATTAACGATAATTACAGTCGTTACTATTCACAAAGTCCTAAAACATAAGAGTCTTAATTACGAAATTTGGACCTTATGATTCAAAATATGGAATCCATTTTATGAAATTTCAATCATAGAAATTGAAATAATTAATTTAAAAATAATTCCCGTTGTCAAAACAAATAGTGGGTTTTTTTTGAAACAATATCTATGAAATGTTTGGCTCCTGTTTATGCCCAATTCCAAAGTGAAATTAATTATAATGACGACAATTGGATTAAATGGTAAAACTATATTATAATTACACTTTAATACTAATTAAAATGATAATATAACCGTATAATTAAATTAGATGAAAAAGCGGTTTTGATGTAAAATGCAGTATTTTTTCACTAATCATTAAAAAATGAACATTGTCAGAAAAATAAAAAAAATTAACCCATGGTAAATATAAATATCCCAATAATAAATAATAAGTTTATTTTGACAAATATATCTTATTAAAGTGTCAAAATTTTGATTTAAAAATGGTTTTCCAACAAAAGGTAATAAAACAATATTTTAAAAATATTAGTGTATTCCATGCATAAGATTGGATTTTAAGCCTCTAAAACACTATATATTATATAAATACGCATAGATAAGAATATATGTTATTCATTACCTACTTGTGATGTTACACATCTATTGTCAATTGAATTTTGTTTCAATTGTGAAGATCAACGGGAAATGTTCTTTCTAAACAAAAACACTTTTATCTTGAGTGACTTGCTTCATGTACTGTGCTTAGTAGGTTCGTGTTTGAACCAGAAGGATTTTTTTGCCTGAAAATTGTAAAGGTATCACCTTCCTATTTTCAGTTGTTGGACAGTCTATGAAATAGAGGACCAGATAGTGAAAATCACCAAGCTCGCGGAGTAGAGCGTTGGTGGGGTAGACTAGGGGCCATTTGATCCCTGAACCACTAAACATCCGTGTGTACCTGCTTTTAATTATTGTGATGCATGATCAATTATAATAAATCATAGAGGGCAGAACTCGATCAATCGAAGATTTAACAAAAAATATGAAAGAAAAAATTCACCCCCTCTTGTGTATAATCTATATATTCAAGATCCAACAATTGGAATCAGAGGTGGAGATTCTGATAGAGCCATACCAAGAGAGATGTATTTAAAGATTATAAAACAGAGCATCATGACTGATACAAGATAAGGTATGTCAATGGTCAGAGCACCATATTTTAATGGAGACAACTATGGCTGCTAGAAATCACTCATGATAATATTTCTAAAAAACCTTGGATATACTGTCTATTCAATGATTCTGACTCCTTATGAAATTCTTAAAAATCCAGATACATGGAGTTCTTTTACAGAGGCAGAATATGATATGAATTCGAAGGCTATGAATACAGTTATATGCGATCTGGAACAGATGAATTTAAAAGAGTATCTCAGTGCCTGACAACAAATGTGATGTGGAAAACAATAGCATTGGCATATAAAAGAACAGAAAATGTGAGAAAAATGAGATATTCTACTACCGAATTGAAATTTGATACTTTCAGAATGTTTGAAGGAGAATGAATTACCCAAATGAACGAGAGATTTTTTGAAATCATCAATAATATAATAGCTCTAGGAGATCCTATAAAGAAGGTTGATCAGGAATTAAATGTAATGAGGGTACTTCCTACTCGATTGAATAGTATCTCTACCGCAATTTGACAATAAACACCTATTAATGATCTAACCATTAGAGAGCGGATTGGTACACTAATGATGTACGAAGATGAAATGCAAGATGATGCAAATGAACATAATGTACACATTAAAAATAAGGATAATACCTTGAAGGTATCTTCACAACAAAAGATTATAATGATGAATAATTGAGATGTCAAAGCCAAATCAAAGAGCTATGACTCATAAAAATCCGATGAAGAACTGACTCAGCTAGCCATAAAATTCAGAAAATTCAACAGCAACAAAAGAGGCGTCAAAAAATCCTTTAAGAAATATGATAAGGAAGTCAGATGCTATGAATTCAAGAAGATGGGACACATCAGACCAGATTTCACACAATTGAAAGATAATAAGAAGAAGCAATTATTCAACAGAAATTACTATGAAAAGAAAGACAAAAACCCTATGAAATCCACTTGGAGTGTATCTGAAGACTCATGTAGCTCTCTAGAATAAAGCTCAAGGAAAGAAGAAGTCAATATGAAAGAAAACATGTATTTCATGGCAGGATTAGATGAGGTAGCGGGAAACCAAAGGAGAAAAGATATATGGTACATGGATTGCAACTTCTCAAGGTATATGAGTGGAAACACAACAAATTTTATAACACTCACTCAAAAGGAAGGAGGACTTGAATCATTTGGTGACAATGCAAAAGTAAAAATCATTGTAATTGGAAATGTTTGAGATCCAAAAACATTCTCAATAAATAAAGTACGTTATGTACAAGGATTGAAACATAACCTGATAAGTATCTCTCATATTTTTTATGATAGATATACTGTTGATTTTACTAACAATTGATGTACAATTTTTAAAGATCAACTGTTTAAATTTAAGGCACCAGGAACTTACAATGTCTATACTTTGGATTTAAATTCCTTGTGTAAATAACATGTTAATTGCTTGACTTCTAAAGCAAGTGAATATTGGATCTGGCACAGGAGACTTGGACATTGTAATATATATGTTTTACATAAGTTATCTAAGAAACAATTAGTTTTCATATTTTCCTAGTCTCATATTTGAAAGTAACAGATTATGTGATGCATGCCAACTTGGCAGGAAACACAAATCATCATTCAAATCTGTTAACAATGATGCTACAACTAAACCTCTAAAACATATCCATATAAATTTGTTTGGACCATCAAGAGTATCAATCATGGATGGTAAATTATATGTTTTTGTATTAGTTGATGATTATTCTAGATTTACTTGTATTTTCTATTTGAAATTTAAAAATGAAGCTTTTACATTATTTGAAAGTTTCTGCAAATCTGTTCAAAATGAAAAAGGTTTTAATATAATCTTATTGAGAAGTTATCAGGTTGGATAATTTGAGAATATGAAATTTAATTTCTTTTGCTCAAACATGTGTATTAAACATACTTTCTCTACACCAAGAACACCTTAACAAAATGGGATTGTAGAAATAATAAATAAAAAAATTCAAGAAATGGCTTGAACTATGTAAAATGAATATAGCCTACCTATATATTTTTGGGCAGAAGCTGTAAATAGAGGTTGCTCTATAATTAACTGTGTTTTAATAATACCTTTTTTGAAAAAGACACTCTATAAACTATGGAATAACAGGAAACCTAAAGTAAATTACTTTAAAGTTTTTGGATTCAAGGTTTACACATTATATACCAGTGATAATCTTGGTAAGGTTGATTCAAAATCTGATGAAGGAATTTTCTAGGGATATTCTGCTATTTCCAAAGATTATAGAATTTTTAATAAAAACTCATGTATTGTTGAAGAATCAGTTCATGTGAAATTTGATGAATATTATCCCTTTGAGAAAAGGAAATATCAAATAGATGAACCTGACTCTTTCAATAACATGAGACTTGAAAAAATAAATAATTATTTTGAAAATGATATTAAATAAATTCATTCGAGTTCAGAGGAACATGATACTAAAGAACCATTAACTGTATTTCCTAGACAGTCTAGATCCCTAAATAATCAACCATTAGAAACTGTGATAGGTGAATTAGAAACTGGTATTCAAACTAGAACAAACTTATGAAATCTAGTGGAATTCTATGCATTCCTATCTCAAATAGATCCCATGAATATAGAATATTCTTTAGATGATGAAAGATGGGTAATAGAAATTCAAGATGATTTAAACCAGTTCAAAAGAAATGAAGTTTGGAAATTAGTGGAATGACCTTAGAATTATCTAGTAATAGGAACCAAATGGGACATTAGAAATAAACAGGATGACCAAGATATAAGAACTATAAATAAATCATGATTGGTTGCTAAAGGATATAATCAAGAAGAATGAATAGATTATGATGAGACATTTTCACCTGTAGCTAGGTTAGAAGCCATTAGAATCCTTTTAGCCTATGCATCTCATATGAATTTTAAATTAATTAATATGGATGTTAAATATGACTTTTTAAATGATTATTTAATGGAGGAAGATTATGTTGAGAATCCTTCTGGTTATGAAAACTCTCAAAAACCTGATTCCTTTTTTAAACTTACTAAATCTCTTTATGGCCTTAAACAAGCACCTAGAGCTTGGTATGAACGATTAAGTTCTTTTATTTTAAAAATGATTTTACTGTTGGATTGGAAGATCCATCACTCTTTAAGAAAATTGTGAAAAATAATGTTTTATTGGTTCAAATTTATGTTGATGATGTAATTTTTGGATCATCTCATAAAACACTTTTTCATGAATTTTCAAAATTAATGCAAAAATAAGTTGAAATGTGTATGATGGGAGAAATAAATTTCTTTTAGGTACTTCAAATATTTCAAAATTATTTTGGAAGTGTTTTAAATCAATGAAAATACATTACTGATTTAATTAAGAAATTTGGACTTTAAAACATATAGACATTTACAACTACTATGTGTACTTATATAAAACTTGATTTGGATGAAACTGGGAAATCAGTTGACAAAAAGTTATATAGAGTTAGGATTGGTAGTTCTTTATATCTTACTGCTAGCAGGCCAGGTATAATGTATTTAGTATGTCTTTGTGATATATTTCAATCAAATCCCAAAGAATCTCATTTAATTACTTTTAAAATAATTTTTACATATTTAAAAGGAACCAATTTTTTATCTCTAATTTATCCTAAAACATCTGAATTTATGTTTATTTCATATTCAGATGTTGACTTTGGATGTTCTAGATTAGATTGGAAAAGTATATCATGAACATGTCACTTTTTATGAATGTCTTCAGTGACATAGTCTAGTAAGAAACAACATTCAGTTGCTCTGTCAATATCTGAGGTAGAATATGTATCAACTGGCAGTTGTAGTGCACAACTATTTTGGATGAAAAACACTTTTGTAGACTTTGGATTGAATTTTAATAATACACATATTTTAGGTAATAATACAAGTGAAATTAATATTTCAAAAAATCCTATTAGTCATTCTATAACTAAGCACATTGATATAAGGCATCACTTTTTAAGAGATCATGTTATTAAAAAGGGTATATTTTAGGAATTTATAAATATAGAAATTCAATTAGCAGAAATTTTTACTAAACCTCTTCCCACAGCAATGATTGATTTTATTAAGGGGGGGCTAGGTTTATTTAATTTTAAATAATTTTTAAAAATATTATTAAAAATATTATATATTTATTTTTATTTATTTTTACTTTATTTTCTTAATTGTGTAAATTTTACTCTTTTTATACTAATTAAAATCAATTAGTTATTTGTTTTTCAAATAAATTTTAACCTTTTGTTTTGTAGTTTATGTTAAATTTACCGCATACAATTTTTTTCTTAAAATAAATGTAATGATTAGTGATTACACGGGAATCAAGGCTGTAAGAGCCCTTTCAAATTCGAAACTGTTTCATTTCCTCATAACAAAAACCCTTTCGAACCCGAAAACTGGTTACTGTTGCACACCCCTGTTATTTGAATCATCAAACCCTAAAATCTTCGAACCTTTATAAATATACTCAATAATGGAAAAGACCAACAGAGTAGATGAGGCCGAGAGCAGTGAAGTAAAGATGCAAAAATCAGTTTGGCGAAAAGAAATTCAAGGTAAAGTTATAGATCTGGAATGGCTATTCTAGACTAATCTATTGTTGAAACAAGATTTTTCATTTCAAAACCATGAGCAGACATTCAATAGTGAAAGGTCTGAGTTTATCTATGAGGAAGAAATGCATTAATAATTCAGAATAGTTCAGTTCAGTCTAGTTGAGGAGGAAGACAATATGATTGCACTGATTGAGGACAGATATTTCTCAATACCTTCTGTTGCAATAGGACCAATCCCGAATTTCCCACATGAAGGAGTATATAATTTTTATTTGATAAACAATGGATATGTTGTTCATAAGTCTGAGGAGATTATGTACCTTCTGTTTGGAACACCAACTGTTAAGAAAATTATGGTAAAGGATTTAGAATCGGATTAGAAGATCATGGTTAAATTTGTTCAGACTGGAATACCTCCCAGGATGTCTGAAATGGAAATGATTTTGTACCCTGATATGTACATAATGTATGTTCTGTTAAGGGACATCAAATTATACATCCCAAGGTACATTGTAAGGTACCTCAATTACTGCTTCCAGGGCGAGGCAATAATGATCTTCTATCATTTTGGAAGGTTCATTTCAATGTTGTTTCTCAAAAAAGGATTGGTGAGACTTGTAGATGCGAGAACATGGTGTCATCACGGTAATACCTTCAGTATAGGGACACTAAGGAAAATTGATTATTTCTGAATCACCATAAAAGGAAAAATCTTTCCTGTGGGGGTAGAAGAGGAAGAAGAGGAATAAGAAGAGATAACTTCGGCTCTTCCTGACAAAGCTAAAGAAAAACAACCTGAAACCAGAGAAACTACAACTAAAAGAAGACTTTGTTTTGACATTTTAGTGGTTGAAGATGAAGGAAGTCAAGAATGACTTCAAGTAACAAAGAAAATAGTTTTAATAGCTGAAGTGGAAATAGTGGTTTCTCAACCACTATTTCTTAACTATATTTTGGGATATATTTTTGTAAAGGATAAGACAGATATTGTTGAACCTCAAGAAGACTTATCTCATGTTGAAATGGATTTTGAAACAGAGAGACCTGGAACTGCTGTTGTTGAACCTGAAAGAGTTTAATCAGTGGCTAATCATCAAAATGAAACTCTAGTTGAAGTTTTGAAAGAGGGAGTTCCTGAAGGATATGTGACCAGTCCTCTGGCTTCTTAGGATAACAATTTTGTTCAAAATATTGTTCAAGATGATATCATTATTGAAGAACGTGATGATGATGCATAAGATTTTCTCACTGATGTGTTGCAAGAATATCTTTTTGTGGAAGTTTCTAAGAAAGACTGTGAGGAAAAATCCATAGACCAAGCAGAAAAGGGAGATGAATAAACAGTTGTGAAATCGTTGCCCCAAGTGTTGATACATCAATGAACTGAAGATGAAAATCAAGCACAAAATAATTCTTCTTCACCGAATGATGAAGTTGAAGAATTTTACAAGAATTTACAAAGACTAGAAACTGATAATTTTTCCCTAAGGAAAGCTATGGAATTAGAGAAGTTGAAATTCCAGAGACCGAAATCCAACACTGTTTCAAGAAATGAAGTTGAGAATTTCAAAAAGTAAATGTTTACAGAAGTGGTCAAAAGAAAATCAGAAATGGTTTTGAAATCAGGTAGGTCTAGTTTTAAAGACTATATGAAAACTTAGTTTGAATCCATATGGTCCAGTGGAGCTAGTAATTCAGGTACCTCACCTGACCTCATAAGGAAATTTCTGGCTATTACAACTGTAATGGGTAATTTAAATGAGAGGTTGACTGATCTTCAATGAAACAGTGCTCCATTATCAGTGTTTCTGGAAAATCATGAATTTCTAGTGGACCAGCTAACATCCAGTGATCCTAGAATCAGAAAAATGAAAAATAAAATGTTAGATAAGCTGTCAGTTTTTTATAGAAAAAGAAGAGAGAATGCATGAGTTTTTCAAAGTCAATTTAATCGAGGGTATTCATATGACTAATGAGAACAGAGAGCTCATTATCAAACATGGAGATGGGATGATGAAGAGACTGAGGGAAAATCTTACAGAAATCATGGATGTTGTTTAAAGATGATAGAACCTATCTTAATCATAATATCCCTTGATTCCTGTGTATATCATTATCATTAAAATACTACTATTTTTGAATCAAAAGGGGGAGATTGTTGAGAATGTTTTGTTTTCAACAATCCATATTTAATGGGGAGATTGATTATCTCATTATGATGATTTTGATGTTCACAAATACTTTTGTAAACATCATTATGTAAGAAGAAACATTACGTAAATCATTAATGTTTTGATTGTTTCTCAAAAGTATTGTTAATCAACTTTACTTTTGTAAACATCATTATGTAACTTAAAAAAGTATGGATCGTAAACCTTACATTTGGATGCTTAGAAAAGTATGATATATGTTTGGATATAGAAGAGAAAAGTACGGATGGTCAACTGTACATATGTGGTCAACCTTAAGTTCATCATCAACCTTGTGTTTGATGAATGCGACAACAACCCTACGTTTGACCTATGTTACATTTCAGAGGATGCATGAAGTGTAACTCAACCTTATGATTAGCGTCAGGAATTTGAAGTTGATATTTCTGTTTAATGGTCTGCAAGCGATTGATTAGGCTAATTTAAAGCCAGACTAAACACTGATTTTGAAGTGTGTCCTTGACAATTTCAGATCCATTTGAAGGATTGATTTAACCGGATATTTTCATTGTGGATATTAAAGAGTATTACAACTGCTCAGATTAATTCATAAGTTTGAATATTTCGAGTCAACGGGAGATTTTTGTGGATATTGTTTTTCAAAGGAAGCACTCGATATATCTTTTTTCATTTTGAATTACAAAATATATTACACATCATAACAAAAAAACAATGTTGACATTCGAAAAAGTGAACAGAGATCGATAAAGAATATATTTGAAAGAAGAACACACATCGATCAAGAACGCAAGTGCAGATACAATCTTTGTATTCGAAATAAAGATCTGACGCATAGATTACGCTATTTCAGAAGAGTGAAAATATAGACAAATCAAGATACAAAGATCTACTGATTAATAAGAGTGACTACACTCTATTTTGTTGAAGAAGAAGGAACAAAACAGAAGATTCTTCTATTTGTCAACGACAATCTATTGTGAATCTCATGCTGCTTAAGTTACGATTATATTTACTATATCTACTACAACAGGATTGACTCAGAACTAATTTGACTTGAAGATCAATAATTCTAAATATGACGACCCATCTGCTGTCAATTGCATTCTGTTGCAATTGTGAAGATTAACTAGAAATGTTCTTTCTAACTAAAAACACATTTATCTTGAGTGACCAGATTCTTGTACTAAGCTGATTAGGTTCATGTTTGAACAAGAAGGCTTTGTTTGCCTGAAAATTTTAAAGGTATCAACTTCTTGTTTTCAGTTATTGGATGATCTTTAGAAAAGAGGACCAAATAGTGAAAATCACCATGCTCGTGGAGTAGAGCGTTGGTGGAGTGGAATAGGGGACTTCTATTCCCCGAACCACTATATATCCGTGTGTCTCTGCTTTTACTTATTCCACTGCATGATCAAATCTAATAAATCATAGAGGATAGAACCCAATCATTTGAAGAGTTATCAAAAAATCTGAAAGACACAATTCACCCCCTCTTGTGTATAATATGTATATTCAAGATCCAACATTAGGTTGTTGTAAAATTATGATGAATAATATTTTCTCCTATTATATTCACATATTATGACTCAAATTATACTTTATGTTATCACAACATTATCGTTTTGAGGTTCTTAACTCTCCATTGATCATTTATGTTCTTTTGATAAATAAATTTATTTCATTTTCGATAATTAAATATAGTTTTATTACTTTTCCATATCATAAAATAACAGAAATTATCAATTACTTATAATCTATGAAATTGTTTATACTATATGGCCATTTTTCTTCCCATTCTTATATATTCAGTGTTTTATTACCTCATATTTATATTGTGTGTTTATCAGTTATGTTATTTTAAAATGTGAATACCACGAATTAGAACATCAAGTATATCATATTAGGATGAAATATATTTATTGTAGGGAAATTTTTACACCCTAAAATTATAAATTAATGAAACATTATTTGATAATGTATGTTTTACACCACACCATGATTAAGAAACCCACTATATATATTTCATCCAACTTAATTGGTTTGATAGCTTGTGGAATGCACTTCCGTTAGTCAAAGTGAACTGAAATATTTTATACAATGTGTTCAAACTAGTGGGTGTGGATAATAGAAAAAATATATTATAAAAATTATTGCTATTTATTAATTATAAATAATATAATCTTATAAATGAAAATAAATGTTTTCAAAAAACCATTTTTTTCTAAAATGCGGTTTAGTCAGAGATTTATGCACCTAATGTAAAATTTCATTTTAAATAAATATAAAATATATATGATAATATTAATGTAATTTTATAAGTAATAATAAAAAAATTACTATATTATGAATTTTTTAGATCGTTTAGAAATGATTCAATTTTTAATGAATAGTGAAAATACTAAATTTAAAATGAAAACTAGTGATTTGTTTTAATTATTAGAAAATAAATTTAAATAAAAATTTTTTAAGTAAAATTTGTTTATTAATATATAACATGATAAAATTTTGGACGTTTTAGTAATTTTCAAATCTAATTATGATATATAAAGTATATAAACATTTGAAAATTGTCCATTTCAAAACTTGTTTCCTCATTGTATCTATATGATTAATTTTAAATAATTTTTTTCCAAATATGTTTATGGAATTGGGAAGATGGATTTCATATTAGGAATAATAATAATTTAAATTATATAAACAGGTAATTTTTTTCCATAATTATATGGAAAAATAAAATATAATTATTTACCCTGGGTAAGGTACAAATTGTTGTACCGACTTGTTAATAAAATATGATAAGTGTTAAAAAGTCTAAAAAATTACATAAGACCCATATTATATAATTATTTCTACCCTTATATCTTTAGGATATATTTTTATGTTATTTAGGAATAAATTTCAATGAATTTTTCTTATATATTATGTTAAGTAATGAAAATGACAAAAAAAATCTTCCTTGCTTCTAATATCTATAACAGTTCAGGGTATAAAAAATTGACAAGATTTTCTTAGTAAAATATGTTATTATAAAATATAATTTTTTTTCATGATAGTATTTTTTATTTTTTAAAAAAGTAATATTTACATTAAATTATAAAGAAAACTAAATTATTAATAATTCAGTTAATAGAAAATTAAATATATTTTAATACAAATGACAAAAGTAAAGTAAATTTAATGAATTCAATTGTTCTATTTATTTTTAATAAAAAAAAATATAATCTCAAATAGTATCAAAAATAATATATTCTCACTCCATCATTATCTTGATATTATTTAATGTCAAATTAATTGAATAATGTCAAAATAGAAAATTATGTTTTTTTGTAAAAAAGTTATTTTATTAAATTTTGAAACATAACTGAAAAACATATTTTTCTGAAAAGATATTAGTAAATGTTTAAAAATAAAAAATATGGTCTATTAATGGGACAATTTCCTTTTATTTTAATTATATTGACCCAACTGTAGTGAAAACATATTTATCACTATTAATGTAAAAACAATGCTTTTTTAAATTATATACACTTCTGTTTTTATACATTTTCAACAAACATTATATTTTAATATGAAAAAATATATTTCATATTTATAATCAATGCATTTATTTTTCAAATAAAGATCATTTTTCTAAATCATAATGGAAAAACATTCATTATTTAAAAAAGCTAGTTTGAATAAGAAAAAAAAATAAAATTGAAAAACTAAGGAAACCTAGCTACTACAAATAAAAAGTTTGGAACATGTTTTTTTTATGTTTTTGAGGTTTTAATAGACCAAATAATCCATCCAAACCAATAATTATCATTTTTTAGAAACATTGGTTGAGTGTGACTTCCCATTATTGAATAGTCCTGGGAAGTAACCCAAATATCACTCTTCAATTATAATGTGGCACCAACAGCGCTAAAATTTTATCACTTTTAAATCATTTTAAAATGATAAAAATCAACTTATATCACTCATAAAATTAATTCATATCATTATAGTATACAATATTTTGTTGTAATTATATCATAGTAAAGCATTGAGGTAATTCTAAGGAGGATTCCCTAATAAGAATTGACAAGTATCAAAGAGAGTTTCTATTTTATTTCTTCCTCCACCTTCTCCAATTAATATTTAACCATGATGATATGATAATATTATTATAGTCTATAAACTGATATGATTTTACTTTTACGGAATGACCCACATCTATGCCCAACATTATCAAAGGGGGTAGGAAATCATCATTCTTGTGTAAGGTGGAGTACTACCTTGTGAATTGATATCATTTGTCTTTCCACTACCTCATCTAGTAAGATGGTATGATAATGGAGTCAGTATTTCATATAATCCAATTTTCATTTTCAATTCCACTTGGTATATGATATATCCAAACGTGTGTACAACGCACTACCGCCTCATGAAGCTATGTGATCCATTTTTCAATAACTCTTTACATAGATGGTGATAAGGATAATGTTAATGAATACATGTGATATAAATGATATAATTATGATACTAATGACATATTTATAATTCCGTAAATATAATATTACATTTTATTTATTCCACTAACAACTTACAACATCGCTCATGTAAGAGTGGACTACCCCCATAATGAAGCGATGTGACACTTTTTTCATCAACACACCACATTGATGAAATATATAAGTATATTAATAGAAATATTATATAATATATTATATTATAATTATTATGAAAATATAAAATTTTAGTTAACATCATTATATAAGGATCATTTAGAAACGACAATGTTACATATGAGTATGACCTACTATCTCCATGATTGTAACATACCTCATTTCTCATGACAATCATGCCTGCTTTTTTAATTAATAAATAATTTTAAAATATGATAACATATTTCATTTTTAATAATTTTTATATTTTTAAACATTATGATATACAAAAGAACTAGAAAATTTATGACAACACAAGAATGAGAAAACTAGGCAATTAACACAAGATGAAATAAAAATAATTAACGATTTTTAAAGAATAAGTGATAAGATGTTACAAAAAGGAAAATTTATGACATTATAATTATTATTTAATGTTTTATTATAATCATAATTATTTTTGAAACCACTATCAATGTGGTTACTTTTATCAACTCCACGAAATATAGAGTAAATATATTTAGTCTCAATTTAAATTCCATTTAGACTTATTTGTTTTTTAAAAGGTGAGGCAAGAATCCCATTTAATGAATTTAAAAAAGAAGACTATAATAGAGGAACAAAAGGTCAACACAAAATCAAAATAAGTCAACCATATCATGTATGAATACGCATGTTTTGGTGCGCGCCACCTCCATCTCGGCCACACAGGTGCTGACGTCTTATCCCAGTTTGGACTTGTATCCAAGGATCACCTCCATCATCTGGAATCCCAATATCAACAACATCAGGCAGGTCATCCCCATACGAAACCTGAATATCCAATTGACCATCTTCATCACTACTACATTAAGCAAGTAACCCAAATGAATTATGAGTACTTACCTTTGGATTTGTGCTATTTTTCCCATGTGGAACCATGTCTATGCTCGGAGAAGGAACATATGTTTTTTTCTTAGCCATAATGGGGGTCTCAGTATATGAACAACCATATCCCATTATTTTTGAAACAGGATCACTAGCCTGTGTTACCACAAACTCAGTATTTTTCACAATGATCAGACACGAGGGGGCAGAATGTCCTCCTTGTGTTGTCCACTTTTAGTAGAGGAAGCGACCTGCAAAAGTGATGTAACAAGATCAATTCCCATGTTGGATGCCCCGCTCATCACAGTGGGATTGCATGAATCAAGCCCCTTATTATTCGAAGTAGTAGTTGATATCGCAACACCTACAGGAGGGATAATTTTATCAGTATCTAATTGGCTACATACAGCCTGTAGACTTTCCGATTTATTGTCCAAACGGATTGGACAATCAATAACACCTACTAATGTATTAGAAACATGTTTGGTGGTGTTTCTATGAGTTATTGGAACATTACGTTTAGTAACCATAGAAGATGGAGAAAAAACCGCTGCAGAAAGAGATTTCCACAAAACAGGATCATTGCATGGTCTTGAAGAAAGCATCTTATTATCCACATCATTCCCTAAAGACACATCTACCATATTCAATCTCCCTTTTCTATTTTAAGAAATTTTTTATTTCTTTTTCCATAACTAAAAATCTACATTTTCATGTGCTTCATGTTCCATGGATGCTTGTGAATCATCAGATTCCACATCACTATGTTCATCATTAATTCCTTTGAAGAGGGCATCCTTAAATGACATCCCTCCAGTAGCAAGATGTGGTTCATCATCTAAATCATCCAAAGATGATAGACTCTTTACATTCAATGTTTTTGAACAATGTCACAATTTTATGTTATTATTAACATTGTCGTAAAATAATAACACTTTAGGAATATTTTTGCATTAGAAATAAAATTTCACATAAATATAAATATTATTCAATAATGGGTATTATTATTTCCAAAAAAATATATAATTATTAAATATGGTGATTACATTGAATGTTATTTGATAAACTACAGAAATATTGGCAACTCTGCATCATATATTAAATACAAGTATTTTATGAAAAGGAAAATTGTTCAATAATAAAATATTTCATCTATATATGATTAATACTTTATAAATTCATAAATGGTTGGGCCCTAGTAATATATAACCCCTTGATTAAATTCCCTATCTCATTGGATAACACAGTGGGAAAAATTATGTGTGTTTGTACCTAGTAATTTACAATTAGCTTTCCAAACAAGATGAGTTTTTACACATAATTTTTAAAAGATTAGATGATATATCATGATACGGGAAATATGATATTGAATTTTTTTCTTCCTTTGAAATTAAGTTATTACTAACATCTATGATATTTCATATATGTAATTTTCTATGATTACATGTTATACTTAATTGTTCATTAAATAGACTGTTTGTTCAATTATTTACAATATTATATTGATAATGCCTTATTTTTACAAGATATTCATTTCATTTAAAATGAATTTGTGTTTATTTATTACCTTTACATAATTATTATGATTATTTATTCATTAGATCTTCTATTTAATATAACCCTTAATGGTCATTTGACCTCAAGCATATTTTGTTTAGTTCTTCACAAGGATCTAGGACGTATGCTATGTTTAATATTAAAAGGTACACTAGAGGGATGAGAGTTATTTTAGAAAAAATATATGTTGTAATATATTTATTCAAATTTAATATGGGAATAAAAATTTATATATCTGAAAAATATCGCAAGAAAATTTGTTATTCTGGGATTTTATTCCATACATCCTTTTCTATTGTAATAAAGTAGGAAAAAACTTCAGGCTAATGGGGTCATGGACAATACATAAATATTACTCATAAGATAAAATTTTTTGTTTTCTTTTGAAATATAACCAACAATTTATTTATAGTTTATTAGAATAATGACTTGAATGTTTAAACTATTTTAAATTTCTTATCATGGGGACTTGATAGTTTTAATTTTTTATAAGGGAAAATATATTTAATCATTATAAAATCAGTTCTTAATGTACATGTCATTATTTAAATTATTAAATTATCCATTGACATATTTCACTCAAATATTATTAGGTATATGAATTATATATATATATATATATATATATATTATTCATTAAATATTAAATAAAAATTATTTTTCTTATATAAATTTTTTTTTTCTACCACTTACTGATCGTCTAACCCCCCTATAAAATTTTATATTATATCACCTAGTGTTTTAAGAAGATTAATAAGATATATTTTTAGATTAAATTATTAATAATAATAATTTTACAATGAATTGTGATTTTTGTCTATTTGGATAGGTTTTTGTTGTGGAAAAAGGTTGATTTGGTGATAATTATCATTTTTTATGTAAGAGGTTTTCTTAATTCTATAAAAAAAATATTAAGTGTTCTAAAATATACTAGTGATTAATATGTTTCAAAAAAATCATATAGTTTTTTATATTTGGTTTCAATTATTTTAAAATATGCATATTTAGTATTTTAAAGATATATTCAATCATATACTCTCTCACATTACATATTCAAATGTAAATATTACAAAACCAAAATTCTATTATACATTAAAAAAATTAAAACATGTGTTATATCATTATAAACTTTTTTATAAATAATATAAACTTCATATATTCAATAATAGTTTTTTTGAAAACCATGTTATAGGTCTAAATGGGGATAACCATCGATTCGGTAAATTGGATCCTCAAAACTTATAAACATTCCTTCCATGAGAGGTATTCTTGTGATTTAATGAATCCTTAATCTTGTATTATTATCCATGAAAAAAAAATTAATTCTAAAAATATATATACTAGTTTTAAAATTATGATGAGATAGGGTTAAATCATTAATTTTTTACTCCAACTCTATTTGAATACTTAAAAAAACATTAAATAACATAGAAAATAAAAAGTAGTTTGTACTTATGTATCAACATTTCTACTATAAGAATCATCCAACATATTTTGATTTCATATTTTATTCAAAATAAAAAATTTATATGATAAATTAAAATTATCTATTATATAATATCCCATGATGACATAATTCATTGATCATATATACATATATATCATATATTTTATAAAAATTGAAAAACTCCCAATAAAAATAAAAAATAATCATGGATTTATATGATAGAAAATTAAATTCTATTATTGATCATGTATATGTTTACCATAATCATAGTTTTTTTGGAACTGAGACAAAAATAGATTAATGCATCCACCATGAACTAGAACACATAAAGATACAAAAATAAAAATGTGTTATTATATACATCCAAACCCGAATCAAATTATACATGATTCATAACTATGTATAATTTAGTTAACTTATTTAGTTTATTCAATGGTCATTTTCACTTCACATAGAATATAAATTCTCTTTTTAGGTCGAATCTAGAATGAGATGACATGGTTTAAAAAAATTATAACAATTTAAATTTAATTTCTACATTAAGAAACAATATCACATTATAACGACATTCTTACACCATTTACAAGATAATAAATTTTTACCAACTGTGGATCAATAATAATCCACAAATCGAAAATAATAATCCTATATAATTTTATATCTTAATTCCAATACTTGTATTTCAGAAAAATTTCATAGATTATATCACCAAAAATAAATTGCAATAATTTTGAGTCTCCAATGAACGAGCTCCATTATTATGGATAGCATGATATCATCTATAAAAACTACATTCCTTTATAGAAAAATAATCCAATAAAAGGTTTCATTAATTAAATAATTTATTCATGTGAACTCAGAACACAAAGTAGTATCATTAAAACTCAAAATAAAAATATCAATATCAATAGGTAATTTTAAAAATATGAACTTACATTACCAATGAAAAATGAATCCACAATAAAATGTGATTGTAGGAAAACCAATAATCAATATTTAATTAGATAAAGATTATAAATTCATGGATAGGGAAACAATATCAATGTCAAAACAATGATTATCATTGATTATTTAATCAATATATACTAGATCAATTAATATTTTATCAATAATAGAACTTGTTAGATTAAACTAACCTGAGTACCCTCTCAAATTGTTAAAAGGCCCGATTTTCCTAATACTCGAAGGGTCTAACCGATCTTTATCGATTACCAATAGGCACCCATGCGTTAGTAAATAATAGAGGAAACGATATTTCCAAACCTGAAGTAAAAAATAGATGAAATATATATATATAAATATATATAAATGTAACAAAGAGAATCAACCAAATAGAAAAACAGATTCAAGAATCAAATAAGTTAGGGAAATGATAAAACTCATATGAAATGAAAAATTTCTTAAGTAAAAGTCCAATATCAAATGAGTTATAAAATATTAATTAACCACCCCATGTGACAACATGTTAAAAATCCCATAATCTCACAACAAGATACACAAACACAGGTAGGATGAACCTCACTGGGGAAAGGGGACATTGGGTGTAATAAAAAATCTATTGTAGGATCCCACACAACTGTTCGAAAACATGTTTATATAAAAAATAAGAAAAATGATTACATATAATGTAAAAAATATTTACATATTATTTAACCATTATTTTTCAAAATCTTGGAAACTAATTTATTTTACCTATTTCAATAGTTCCGAAAAATAAACATTTTTATAATAATTTCATATGAACTAATGAATTTAAATGAGAGAAAGTTATTTTCCATATATCATAAAAAATAATTTTAATTAAATGTTGTATTGTATAATCCAATGTAGTCATTTCACATGTAACATCATTCCACATATCACTATTGGTTATGAAAATAAAATTACTCAAACCTAAACATAGACAACAACACTCATAATAAACGTAGATATATTCATTAAATCTAGATAGTAGATGAAAATCATATAAATTGAACCCACAAATAGGTCTAACATATCCCTATAATAATGGGCCTATTTACTAAAGAACACCCTATGATTGAAACCCTTGATTGTGGAAGATGAATACTACTACAAATTCCTCCATTATACCCAATGCTTACCATGTTCTCTATTTTACAAATCATTTCGACAAACTGTTTCAATCAAATTAATTAATTTAAATCTATTAAGAAATTCATTTCACAATGCATAGAAATACTAATTTTGTTTAAAAATGTAGAAAATTATCTTCTATCCACCAAGAATTTCACAAAACCAAATCAATCATCCTAATGAATTAACTAAACTTTTTTAAATCGTGAGGAATAAAGATCATATACAATAGGATAGAGACCGAACCACCTACCTCATAAATAGGTTTCACAAACCTGAATATGGTATCCCCTAACATGGAAGAATAAAAGAAACAACTAAGGAATAAGAATAAATGCCCACATACTAAAATCAATTGAACAAAATTTTATGGTTACTAGATATTATGGATCATAACAAAAAATAAAAGTATCTCTCATCCCACACCAGTAAAAATAAAAAGGGTACCTATTGGAGGAATATCACACAATAGATATATGTTGATAAAGAATATTATCATAAAAATTAATGTATTCCTAACCCTAGAGAAACATGGATACCATAATAAAAATTGAAAAACTCTATGAAATGTGAACTCTCAGAAATTCACCATTATGGTAAAATTTATCAGTCATTAAATGAAATGATCCATATAGAATATAGGGAAAAAAAATTTCCTATGAGAGCTCATATATTTAGAGGGTTGAAGATGCAACTAAAAGAAATGGAGATCAATATGTCAACTCTCTATAAATCCTATTTTTGGAAAATTACATGATATGTAATATATTTTCACATTTTGAAATCAATTGAGACCATGAACACTAAAACACTCACCTCATATTTAAAACAAACTAATTTTAACCACTATATGACATGAATACTAACAATATGATCTTTATACCATTCATGTCATGTTAAATATCTTTTAATTTTTCTTAACAAATATATGTTTTTTAATACATTTTAACTTCACGTATTTCTTGTGAAGACTATGAGAAACCATATTTATAGATGAAAAACACAAATACCAGATTGGTATTTCCAATAATCAGTAAGAAACCAACAATTCCATTTACTAATTTAAACAATATATCTATTAATTAAATAAAAAACTACAACATGATTCATTAATTAGCGCCATGACCTTAAAAACACATAATCATAAAATATGTCAATAATTTTAATTCAATTCACATCGATGACCTATTCATGTTTAAATAATTTGAGAATTATTCCATAACTCCAAAATAAGATTTTAAATATTAAAAACTAAACACTTATACTCACTATTCATTTTTTCATAACATAATACCCATTAAAAAACATGGTTTTGTTTCATGTTTAATAATCTTAACTTTTCCTTGATCCCATCCAAGACCCTATTCACCTATATGTCCTATTAAAACAATATCAAAATTTTGTATGGGCATAAATATTTTATTAGGGGATACCCAGTGATGAAAAAAAGATAGTCTTATGAAAACCTGTAAACCTTGAATACTATATCATGAAGCAATACTTTTGACCTTTATGAAGAAGAAAATATACTACATTTAATATTATCACATTGGTTACAATTTTTTAGTCGAATGATTACCATATAACCCATTGAAAGAAACATATAACATATATAGGTTACATCCTCCATAATCATATACAAATGGAATAACAATACATTCAATATATACACGTATCACTCTTTCAAAATGAAATATGCATATGTCTGAATTCGATACCCAATTCTTTAGAGGTTATAACATAACCACTTTTCCTTAGTTTATCAATGAACCACCTGTATTTAGTTTATTATTTAACCAATCGCCTTTGGTTTATCACGTAACAGACCATAAAAAATTCAAGTACCGTTATACTAATATAACATAATAAATATTTTAATTATCAGAATTTCACTTATAAAATTTCATTTGTAATACTATGGGAGATTTTAATGACACTGAAATAGTAAATCCACATTCAAAACTATTTCCAATACCAAATAACTAAAAAATGGAAATAGGGTATTTTGATTCATTTTTGAAATAATAAGGATTATAGTTGAAGCAAAATATCAAATAACGGTTATGGAAATGAAGAAGACTTTGTTAGCTGTTTCCGTAAAAACATATCTTTTATAATTTTATAAGGAAAATAAAAAGCATTGAATAAATATATTCTTTTTGAAAATATTAAATGAAATTAAAAATAGACATAAAATATCATGTTATATCCTGTTATATCCATATAAATAAATATGCAATTTAATATAATAATGAAAATTAATTGATAATTAAATATCTTAACGTTCAAGGTGTCCCATACATATTTTAAAATTTAAATAATATTCTCAATGATTTAATAAATCCACCAAAATATTAAATACCATTAGTATATATTTTCTCCTGGCACATTATATGATATTGGTTTTAGATACAATTTATAAATTAATAAAGGAGCATAATATCTTGAAATTCCTCAATGAAAGGAGAATGAGATGAAATACCTTACAATGATCCCTTTATTAAAACATTTGAGAGAAACTCAAAAGGTCGCATTTTATAAAATTCAACTTCATAAAAATAAATTGACAAAAACCAATTGAAAACATGGACATAAAATAGAAATATTTTTAAGAATAAATCATCCAATCATTAAAATGAGGTTTTTAGTTTAAAAGTTCCTTACATTTTATCAAACTATTCATGTAAAATAATTATATTCCTAAAAATATATGATATTTTCTACTTTCCGAAGAACAATTTTGATTTTTATTATTCCTCTTATATAACTTAATACTAATTTATTAAAATTACATTATTATTTATGTTTATATGAGGTTTTTTGTCCGTATTTGTTACTTGTGTCAATAATGAACTTATAATGATTTAAATAGTCCACGTGTTAATTATTTCCGTCATCTATAAAAGAAAATTCGTGTAATAAAATTAAATTTTAAGCATCGATAATACTTTTCAAACCAAAAATTATTTTTGTTAAGAAAAATGATCAACGTTGTAATCATAGTGATGGTTGGTCGTACGTTTTCATGAGAAACATTTTTTATTTTTCATTGAACATTATAAAATGAAGGTATGTAATATTTTATCTTTCCAGAATGATAATAAGATCATTAATATCATATCAATAATTTACTTATACTTATATATATATATATAATATAAGTGATATAATGAATAAAAATGAGTGACATTGCTTCATGGAGGATATAGTTCACATGTATGAATGAATGATGTTATTATTATTATTCACATAAAAAGAAATTATATAACTGATATATTATTATCATATAATGATTAATTTTTCATGAATATAGCATATGAATATTAATTCAATTATTATATCTAGTAATGAGAGATATTATTTTAAAACGAATTAGATCAGTTCGTGGAGGTGATAATTCACAGGTATAAACAAATGACTAATTACATTCCCATTATATGGAGGTGTATCTGAATTTTGGTTATTATATTAAGATAATAACATATTAGTATATTGAGTAATATATAGTTATTATTTCATCATGGGTGAATAATATATGTAGGAAATGGAAGAAGACATAAAGTAGAAAATCATAAATTAAATCATTTAATATCTTTTAGGTGATCACCTTTTCTAATACCTTAACACCTCCAAGAAAGGTATTCCCAATAAAATAAGTACCCAAAAATATGGGAAGTGATTGTAGGAAGTGTTTTGGGTAGAAATTGTCCAAGACAAATAATTTTGGACTTGTATGTAAGAGAGTTTAATGGGTTTCTTTTTATAGGAGAGGAGAGGGGTACCCGTGGATTAATTAAATGAATTAAATTGATTTAAATTTAATTTAGACATAAAAAAGATCCAAACCAAATTATAAATAATCCAAGATGATTATGTTCCAATATATTATCATCCCATATAAATTTTAATTGTTTTAGTTTTTTCTTTTCTATCCTAATCATGTTGTTGTATCCCCTTTTAACTTTTTTCATTTTTTCAAGTAATTTACATTTGGAGGGTTTAAATAATTACCAAATAATGCCAATTGACCTAAAAATTATTCCGTAATAATATATTTAGAGTTCTCTAAATTTTTTTGTGTAATTTCATTAAATTTTATATCATTTAGTTAAATGTTATAGAATTTAAGTTATGAATTATATCAATTTTACACTATTCATTACTTTTTGTTTTTATAAAAAATATATCAACATGATTCTGTCAAAAAAAACTACTTTAAATCAACCCTAACATGTCATAGGAACCAATAAAATTTTTGGAAGGAATAAAATATGTAAAATTATAAAAAAATTAACTTTATTTATATCATTTATCTTATTAATTCTTTAATAAATCTATTACTTAATCATATTTATGTCATAATTGAATTTATTTTTTTAATTACTAAAGATTATAAATAAATTACAATGATATATTGAATCATTATATAATTTGAAAGAATAATTAATGTCTATGATATCACTTATATAACACCATAATAAATGTGATTTAGTAATACGATATATTATTATGAAATATTTTAATTTACATTTAATTAAAGGTCATAAGTTTCATAATCAATCGTAAGTGGATTCCAAAGGCCACCATTTTTGAAAAAGTATTTTATGGGTTGGAACTAACTGTTTCTATAAGATTATTACAACATTTATGATATTTATATATTATTTATAATTTTTAAACAATTAAATACTAGATTTACCCTTTTCCATGGTAATTTAGAATAAAATTTACATTTTATTTAAAGGAAAATGGTGGGGAGAACAAAAACAAGAACACATCACAGAGGCTAAAAGTGATGCAAGACTAAAGAATCACCACTAAAAAAATATGTTATAGTCACTAGGAATATAATCCTCATAGATATAAAAATAGATTCCCCTACTAGTGTTTCAGAACATGGCCAAGGTATCTATGATATAATTACCATCTGTCCCAATGAGATTGAAAATAGTATATTGATACACTATTGGCATGTAGTTTCATATGATATAATTCCTGTTCCATGGAGTGATGGGCTTCCTAAGAATCATATAAATGATATGTTTAGAGCCCGATTCATCGTCAGTGATGTTAATATTCAATTTTCTACAATGGAGTATACCATTACACATTTCTCTTGCTTCCTCATCTTATAAGCTACCTCGTTCCTTAGAAAGCACTGAAATAAAAAATATTGGTCCTCTTCAGTGGAACACAATACCTCTCCATTTTATATCAACATCCATACATGGTCTATCTATAATGTGTTTTACACGCCTTTTGGGGGCTTCTAGCAAACCCAAAAACCTTGAGTTTTAACTGTGGGTAATAAAATAATTTCTAAAGTTAGTATTCATAATGTTGACAAATAAAAGGGACCAATTTACATAATTTATAACTTATGATTCCAAATATGGATTCTACTTTTTAAAATTCAAAGCAATGAATTGATAGAAAATAATAAAAATTAATCATGTCGATGGATTGAGAAAACTGGTTTATAAAGTAGAACATTAAAAAGGTCATATATATTTTCTATTAAATTTAAAATGAAAAAAATAATAAAATTAACTACATTGGACTATAAGATAATATATATTTAAATTTTAACATAAAACCCTATAAAAGGATAATCTATCAACATAAAAAAATTATAAGAAAAAGTAGTTTTTAATTAAAATGTATTATATTCACTATTCAATAAAATATGAATATTATAAAAAATTACCAAAAAATAAACCAAAAACAGTTATGATGAACCAATTCAAAATTATATGTTTATTTAGTCAAATAGAACTGACCAAAGTTAAAAAAAATCTATATTTAGAGAGGGTTCTCCATAAAAAGGTGATAAAAATGGATTTTTTTGTAATATAAACATTTTATTCAAAAAATTAATTTTGTTCTTATATAATGTAAAGAAAACAAATAAGATTAATTTTATATATAATATTTAATTTATATTTCATTAATATAATTAAAATAGGGATTTTATTCTTTTATAAACTTAATTATTCACACATAAATAGTTTTTTATGAAAAACAACCTTTATATTTGATTGTTTTTAGATTCATTTCATGTTAATTTGGTTACCAATGAATCATTATAAAAACATGTTTAATCCATATTGATATAATTCATTTATTATTTTTCATTCCATCCATTCTAACATATTAGATATAACTACCATACAAAAAATATATGTAGTTGATAATTTTAGCTCGATGTGGTGTATGATACATCCTATCAAACATTTTATCTTTTATAAAGCATTAGATGTTTCAATATCCCTATCATTTGTATATATAATCACCACACTTTTATTTATTGGTTCATAACTATGTTTTGAATTTTAGAAATACCTTTATTGAAATCCCACAATAGAAAATAGATTAATAGAACATCAACTTTAAAATAAAGAATTGAATGAATGAAAGTCACCTGAGATAATACATACTAGGGTTGCATGTATTAAAATCTACATAGGGATGAAAAAACAACCATCATGTTCTTGATGGAGATTGATATAAGTAATGATCAAGAGAACATTAACTATCAGAAAACTAAAAACTCGTGACTGGTTAAATGGTCTATGGTTTCATGTAAGGGAAAGAAAAAAGATAACGTTTTTGTCCAATGATCATTTTCATCGATTTGTGGAATTATTTAACTATATTTAATAAGAACATAACAAAACCTAGATACATTACAAGAATACATTAATCAATTAATTTAATTCAACCACAAAATCATCTTTCCTTCCAAACGATGAGTATTTAAGTTCAATTTTCCAGGCTTGATGAACTGGAATCAGCATCTATAAAATCACATAATTTGAAAATATTAACTATATATTTTTACTATAGTTAAATATTACCCCATACCAATATGGTTAGAATATGATAAACAATTTATCCAAAAAATAATAAACTATCGGATGGGGGTAAGCTAATTTTGATCCCAAAAATTCAACTGTAAAATCAAATGTTTGACATAGACAATTCAAAAAATATCTTTACTTAAAATTCCTTAAAATAATAAAATCTAGGATTCAAACTGAATATACAGATGGATTTTTTTAGAAATATTTATAAGATAAATTTCAACATTTATCTTCAAATAACACAAATCAATATCATTTTGTCATACCAAAAATTAATTAAAATGTCCACCTATTATACAAGATAGGTTTATCATTATCATAAATAAACCACATCTCCATATGTGTATAATAAAATCATAGAGTCCTCAAAATAAAATTCATCCACTACTCCTGAAATAAAATCCCAAAGTATTCATTTTTCCATGATCATAAAAAGATCCCTAAATTAGTTAATGTCTTCGAAAATAATTTTTTTCACTTAATCCCCAAATAATTTTTCTATACCAAGGATATCCATTTGATATAACATAAGTTCCCAAAATCAAATTATTTTTATTCAATCAACTTTCTTAACTAAAAAATGACATAGTAACCAGGGAACTCACATTGGCTAGGGTTAGGATTTAAAACCTTGTAGCACTTAGATTTGTGTTCAATTACCAAAGCCATGTTTAATGTGACATATTTTCACCCTTACATCAGGTTTTTGTTTTAATAAATCTATATAATTATTATTACATTCCAAAAATGTAAAAAAATAAAAAAAATCCATAACATATATTAAGCTGAAATTGTACCTCATCCCATTCATTTTTAGTCCCAAAATATAATAACTGATAATTTGCTCAAAAAAAGTGTCCAATAATACAATTAATCACCTTAAAATTTCAGAACATACTGCTTTAAAAAGGGTATATTTTACATTGACTTTATGATCAACCATAAAATTATAAACCCATGGTTATATCACTAAATCAAAAGAAAACATCATATCTCCAAATTTGTTTAAACCATCCACTAACACAAACTATAATGCACCGACCATAATCAAAACATAATCTTGAGTTAGGTGAATAATTTTTCATCAATTCACATAGAAGATCTTTTCAGGATTACATATTAAGATAATTGGGACATAAAAATATATAAAAACATAAATAATACAATTTATTAACTTCTACTAACATTCCATTATTTCATAAAAAACACTATAAAAGAAACATAGTTTCATTTCAAGTTTATACATCATAAATTCTCCATGCTCCCATCCTTGACTCTATTCTCTAATAAATCCTATGAAAAACATTTCTATATTTTGGATGATCATAAAAATCTCAATAAGGGATAAAATAATAAAGATAACTATTAGCCTTTGGAAAACACCAAAACCATGAATACTCTATCATAAAGTAATATTTCACACCATTAAGAATTAGAAGATACACATCATTATATGTATTCTCATTGATTTACAATTTTTAATCAATATTTCACTATAAAACCCAATGAATGATAACTTAAACATATAAAGATTAATTCTAACATAGTCATACTTCAATGGAATAACCATAAAATCAACTTCCAAACATATCACACTTACTAATGATATAAATATACATCAGACTACCATTCAAAAAGAGTTATAGGTTATAATGTAACCACTGATCCTTGATTAATCCCAGAACCACTCTTATTTTCATTATCACATATCCACCCATCAATTGATTATCATTTAAAAACCTTTCATGTACGCAAGTACCATTACATAATCATAACACATAAAATATTTCATTTATCTATATTTCACTCATAATATTACATTTGAAATAAGAAGAAATCATTTTAAGATACTAAAATAGACAATCCAATTTCAAAACCATTTTATATTAAAAAACAAAAAATGGAAGAGGGTAATGATTTCCCTTTTTATAACATTAACTCTTATAGAGGAAGATAAATACCAAAAAGAATTTATAGTTGCGGTGAATTCATTAATGATGCGTATGCTAAAAAATATTCCTTTTTACATTTTGTAAAGGAAGTAAAATTCCTCATACAAAAATATTTATTTTCAAAACATTTAATGAAATTAAAAAGAGGCCTAAAATGTATTTTACAATCATTTAATATCCATATAAATATATATTTAAATTAAAATCCAAATGAAAATGATGTCATAATTAAATATTTAAACATTAAAGGTGTCTGTAACTTCCTGGTTCCGGAAGCCACCCAGAGGTGCCCCGTACCCTGTTGGTCACATGGCCTCAAGAGTATTTCCCCAAATGACAGAGTTTAAGACTAGCAGCGAGGGCCTTGGTTGTGATTCAGGGGAATCTATGCCCTCATTTTCAGAGTACACAATGGAAGAGGGAAAAAATAACCACAATAGAAGAAGCGGTAGTCATCCATACAAGAGTAAACATTGGAAGACTGATAAATAAAAAACTAGAGAATAAATATATGTAAATGATGCATGGTACATATATGCCTAGGAAAACCGCCAAACAAGTTACAATGATAAATATGATACTAAACCAATGTAAAAACGAAAAACAGATGAGCAACTCCTCCGCATCACATGCCTCAGCTTGGTCCCATGCTCTCTAGCTCCAGTGCAATCAAGAACATGAAGTAGAAGGGTGAATGCCCTTATCTGTACCTGCAACAATATAATCTGTTTGGGCCCAAAAGCATGACCCAAACAGGGTGTGAGAAAAAGTCCCAATAGGGAATCACCCAATGATTTGTGCCTAACAATCAGTGAATATATGGCAGGAAGAGTACAGTAAGCAGTAAACAGGATAATACACAACAGTACTAATCCACAGTTTCTAGCATTTAATCTAAAAACAAGAATAACTACTCAAGAAAGTAGAACAAAAAGTTTACCTCTGGGTATTTCTCACAGCCTAACACCTAAGGTTCAACCTACAAGTACTACCAACCATCTAGGAAACACACACAGTCTCACCACTCCTGTTCAGCTAAATAATTGACTCTCTGGGGAAGCACTCACCGTCAATTCCCCCTATCGTCTCATATTGTACTAAAGGATCTCTAGGGAAGCACTCAACATCAATTCCCCCTGTGGCCTACGTCAAAGATAGACAGACTCTCTGAGGAAGCACTCAACATCAATTCCCCATGTGGTCTCGCATCGTAATTAAATACTATCTGGAGAAGCCCTTACGCCCATTATCTCTATAGACCATTACACTTGGGTCGCACAGTCCTGTATAAAACAAACATGCATAACACATGTATTGGAAAAAGTAAACCTCAAGAACTACTTGGCTATCATTCTAAGGCACAACATCAATACAGTACAACCGTTACACTATCCTACAACTAGGCATAGAAACTGAAAAAATTCCAAACAACCAAAACAATCATGGAAAAAATCTGGAGTATAGTAAAAACTACCATATTCACATGAAATTACCTCTAATCAAGCATTCATGAATAGAAGGCAAGCAATAGGGAAAAACAAGAAACACTCAATACCCCGTTCATGGTTATTGGTGGAAATTACATATAATATTCATTGACATCATACGGAAAGGCACAAACCACCAACCTCGATGCTAGTAGAATGATATACATGAACCACAATTATTGATTCTCCATAGAACATCTAGGATCCGAGAAAATGTCAAAACACCCTCAAAAAACGATATCTTGAGAAAGAGGAGGAATTGGAACAATAAGCTCTAGGAGAAGGATGAACTCACCAATTTGGATCCAACGCAATCGACGATGGCTGAAATAGAGATCAGACGGAGGAATGGGGGATCATTGAATATCTGAGGCCGTACGGAACACTCTCGGTCGAACGAGACCTAAAAGAATTGTGTTCTGTCCATCAGGCGCAACCCCAGTCCGTTTAATGAAGAAAAAGAAAATACATGGCGTGTACTTATGGGATACACAGTGTGTACTCTATTTTTCCATACTCTGCTTTATGTAGCCTCCACCTCACCCCTATACACCATGTGTGTGGCTCGGACAAGGCCAGCACACTTCTTGGGGTGGCAAGGGAGTACACGGTGTGTACATAAAAATTTTCTAGAAACACACCTTTTCTCAAAAACACCAGAAAAAGGAAAAACATACCTGAAACGAAGATCTGAGTTCTTATAAACTTCATTCCTTAAAGAAATTCATCCCCAGATATCCCTAAAGATGCAGAGAAAAAGAAACCCCAAACAGCTTCGGCCACTGCAATCATACATTGGCCTCCCTTTACCATGTCTCGTCCTGTACTCGCCCGTTCTGCCATCGAACCCGTAATAGAGAAACAGACCGCCCCTAGAGAACCATCGTAATGTGATCGACAATCCATATAGAATTCTCCTCAAAGGAGGCATCTTCTTCAATCTCATCATCCTCGGGCTGGAAGACATGAGACGGGTCTAAAAAGTAACGTTGGAGCTGAGAGACATGGAAGACGTCGTGCATGGCCCGATACCTTTGAGGTAATTACAGTCGATAGGAAACCAACCGAACAATCTCCAATACCACAAATGGCCCAACGTCCCGCCGTGAAAGCTTACCCTATATATAAATCCTATTGTGTCCCAATATCGGTGTGACATGTTGGAAAACCTGATCCCCGACCTCAAACTCTATAGGTCGTCTCCGTTGATCACCATAATGATTCTGTCGAGACTGTGTTGTATCCATTCTCTTCCGAATCAACTCTATCAACTCTGAGGTCTCCTGAACAAGATGAGGTAACAGCAAAGATGCCTCTCCTACCCCCAGCTAGCATAAGGTTGATCGGCATGGCCTACCTTACAAAGCCTCATAAGGTGAAATTTGAATAGTTACCTGAAAACTATTGTTGTAGGAGAACTCCACCAGAAGTATATGATTCTCCCAGGAACCGCCAAAGTCTAGGATGAATGTTTGGAGCAAATACTAAAGAACATGGATTGTACGATCGGACTGGCCATCTATCTGGGCATGGAATGATGTACTCAAAAGTACCTATGTACCCAAAGCATTCTGACACCCCTGCCAAAATCGAGAAGTAAAGCGCCCATCCCTGTCTGAAACAATAGAGTGTGGGACTCCATGAAGATGTAAAATATTTCGAATGTATAGTCGTCCCAGATTATCAACACTAAAGGTATCCTAAATCGGTAAGAAGTGATCAACTATTGTAACCATGTCGACGACAACCCAAACATCATCGTTCCCTAAAGGCGACCTCAGCAATCCGGTCACGAAGTCCATTGTGACGTCATTCCACTTCCACTCCGGAATGGGTAACTACTTTAAGATACCATCTAGTTGGTGATGCTCTTCCTTCACCTGCAGACAAGTAGTTTACCTCAAAATGAAACCAGCAACATCCCTCCTCATACCTGGACACCAGTACTGGCGATGAAGATCCAGATACATCTTGGTGATGCCAGGATGAACTTCCAAAACTGAGGAATGAAAATCTCGTATCAGCTCCTCGGTTATGTCTGCTGGCACCCATACACGTCCCTGGAAACGCAATATCTCATTCTCGCGCACTGTCCATCCAGGAAGAGTGTTCTCTCTGGACACACTCTCCCGTAGGAATAAGCCTTCTGATTCTGATAGATTCCTCATTTGTACTCGATCAAGAAGTGTAGAGGTAACTACTACAGATGATTGGAATGTTTTTTCCAGTCTATCGTGCACCTCCAGATGAATCTCAGAGAGTAGAGCCATAAGTTGCCACTCACTGCCGGCCTCTTGAACTGCCTGATTCTGAGTTCTCCTGCTCAACGCATCTTCCACTGCGTTGCCCTTTCCCGGCTTATAGGCAAGATCGAAGTCAAAAGACTGAAGATACTCAACCCACATGTACTGTCATAGATTCAGATCACGCTGAGTGAAGATGTATAGGAGACTCTTCTGTTCCGTGAAAACCACAATGTTCTCTCCCAGAAGGTAATGTCTCCAACATCACAAGGCATGAACAATAGATGAAAACTCTAGATTGTGTGTCGGGTAGTTCCTCTCATGTGACCTCAACCGCTGAGAGCTGTATGCAACGACTCCATCTCCCGGCATAAGCACAACACCCATCCCGATACCTAAATCATTACAAAAAACAATATAGCCCTTTCCTTGCTCTAGCAAGACTAGTATCGGTGCTGACGTCAACCTTCCCTTCAGATCATGAAATGCAGAATCACAAGAATCTGACAATAAGAACTTCACCCCCTTCTTGGTTAGACCTGTCAAAGGTGTAAATAGGCATGAAAAGTAATGAATGAAGCGCATGTAGTATCCATCCAGTGCTATGAAGCCATGTACCTCAAAAACGTAGTTTGGCTACTCCAAGGAAACTAGAGCTTCCACTTTCTATGGGTCCACGGATACTCCTACCTCTGAGATGATGTGACCCAAGAAGTGAATCTGATCCATCCAAAAGTGGCACGCCGAGAGTTTAGCATAAAGCCGATGATTTCTCAGTGTACTCAGAACGATCTCAAGGTGGGTAGCATGGTCATGTAGAGTGTGAGAGTACACCAAGATGTTTTCCATGAAGACCATGACAAAATAATCCATGTAAGGATGTAACACTCGGTTCATCAGTTCCATGAAAACTGCTGGCACATTTGTGAGACTGAATGACATTAACATATTCTCGTAGAGACCATACCTTCTCATGAAGGATGTCAGTGGTATATCTGATGGTCTCACGCACAAGTTATGATAACTGGGCCTCATATCGTTCATCGAGAACACCCAGGATCCTCTAAGCTGATCAAAGAGGTCATCAATCATCATCCACGGATATTGGTTCTTGACCATCAACTGGTTCAGCTTCGGATAATCCACATAGAGCATAAGGGTATCGTCTTCCTTCTTCGAAAACAGTACTGGCAGACCCTAAGGAGATGTACTAGGTCGAATGAAGCCCTTTTCCTGCAACTCATCTAACTGCTTCTTGAGCTCCTACAACTCAGGTGTAACCATCCGATAGGGATGGATGGACCCTGGTGCTGCTCCTGGCACAAGCTCAATAGAGAATCCTACCTCACGCTCCAGATGAAAACATGAAATGTCCTCTGGAATGAAATATCTAAAACGATCCACCATTGGAGGAAATTCCAACTGTGAAGTCCCCTGGTCATCCAGATAAAGACTAGAAATCTGGGCCATCACCCTTCATAGCCCATGATGCTCGAGTCCTGCTCGACTCGCTTGAACATCCCATTCACCTCTATGAAGAAATGATTCACCATCTAGTGAAATGAAACTCAAACTTTGGAGATAACTGTCGAATACTTCTTGAAAGTAAACCAACCAGTCCATCCCGAGAATAACATCATAGCTTATCATATCTAGGACATAGAGATCCCATATGAAACAATAACCTGCTACCTCAAGAGGGCACTACCTACACTAGATTTCCTTTCTCCCAATGGTGTGTCTAGTGTCAACAAGTCTGCAGAATAAAGGATACATAGCCCAAGGCTCTCCACAACCACAATAGAGATAATGCTATGCGTTGGACCAATATCGAAAAGAAATGAAGATAAAACTCAGGGAACTAAGATAGTACCTCGAACCGTAGAAGGTCTGGGATCCTACTACTGATAAGTCTGCTCCATCGCAAAAGTCTGGCATTTCCCGCAGCTCTGTGACCTTGTCTGACCACTCTAAGCTGACCCCCCTTGCTAGTGCTGAAGGACTGCTAACTGACTTCCACGGCCTCGACCTCCACCTCGGGCTGAACGACCGGATGAACTCTAGTTCCCTGACTGGTGAGAAACTGGTGGCGCTTCTCCTAAACAAGGAGTCATGGATGAACACTCATCACCAGCTACTAGTGAGAAATCCTGGTAGAAATACTAAAGGTGACATATATTTCCCCAAGATCGGCACTCCACTGGGTCTCTCTAGAAATGCGAACTTGCGTGCCCCGCCATTTCACACTAGTAGCATACTACCTGGAAACCTGAAGATGTATCTCGCCTCCTCGAATCAGCACGCGTAGGATCCCTATGGTGCTTCTTGCTGTCAACCGGAGGAACACTAACTCTAGAAGCAGAACCGCCCTGGCTAATAGCTCCAGAGTCTCTCAGATTGCAGTCTGCAATCTGCGCCTGGTTGATGATGGAAGTTATGGAAGTCAACTGGAAGAGATTCACCTACGAGCGGATCTCCCGCCTGAGACCATCCTAAAACTTCCTTGCCAATAACACCCCACATCCATCCCAAAGTGGTGTGAAATGCTGAATCTCAGTGAAACGAGAGGAATACTCCATGAATGAAAGAGTATCATGCTCTAGACTCATGAACTCTAGGGCTCGATCGGCCCTCAGGGACTCTGGGTAGAAGTAGTTGTAAATCACATGCTAGAACTCCTCCCAATATATATCCTGCTAATGACCCGCCTGTGAGATCACATCCCACCACCTCTTGGCAGAGTCTCATAACATATAGGTAGGGATCTTGAACTGCCTCTCTGGAGGTGTTTCCAGATGATTGAAGATAGTCAGCATGGCTTCCATCCATGAATCTGAAGCCTACGGTCCTCCTTTCCCCACGAAAGTAGAAGGATGCTGCTACTGGAAAACTCGTGTCAAGTCTATCATAGACATGGCTAGAGGCGGTTCTCCCAGAGAGGTATGAATTATCCTCATAAATCCTTACCTGAACTGTGCATCAGAGCCTGCAACTAGTATGAAAGCTGGTGCCAAGGCTCGCCCAATCTGAGGATCTGCAGGAAGTCCCTGATCATCCATATTTGGCTTCTGATCACTGTCTGACAACTGACATACAACCGGGGGACGTCTCGGAGGAATATCTCTAAAAGATCAAAATCATACCTTAGATTAGGAAAACAAGGACAAAGAACACAATTGTATAAAATGGAAACAGGAGTAGGAAACACTCAAGATTTACAAATCACAACTACACAACATGTATAAAAACTACACGTCATGTTCACTTAAAAAATACACATGGGTGTGTACTACATCCCCCGTGGTTGTGTAACACCCCAACCTACACGGTGTGTTGTCCCAAAACACGGTGTTTACTTGAACTCTATTCCCCTGCTCGAGTCTGTTTACACGACTAACCCACACGATACGTCTTTACCCTATAGTACACCGTGTGTTCCATAATGACATGGTGTGTACGAGACAAGGTTTCGGAGAACCGTGTTATTAGTTACATGACCGATTAAATTGTTGAAACTACACGGCGTGTTCCGAACAAACACGGCATGTACTTGAAGATTTTCCTGATCCTTGTTATTAGAGACACGACCAAGTACACATCTGACCCTTAAAAGGTGTGTTCTGAGAAAACACGGTGTGTATAGAAGGAGAGAACACTATCCTGTGTTGTTCATGGAACAACAAGTTACAGATGACAAGGATACACGACATGTTCTTACAAAACACGGAGTGTATGACACGAGCTTCCCCGATCCATGTTGTTAATTACACGGCTGGGTACAGTCTCACTACTACACGGTGTATACCTACCGTACACAACATGTTTCTGGAGATATATCCCAACCCGTGTATCATCCCACTCAGTTAGTGACACTGTTTAAAACTACACAGTGTGTATATTCAAAGTACACAACTTGTATTCTGGGTTTTTCCGGGCAGTTTCTTTGAAACTACACTGAAGCCCAGAAAACACTGAATGACGATCAAGGAGGTTCCAAAATATGTTCTGTGAGGGCCCATAATCCCCAGAAAACAATGCTTGGCATCCCATACAGTCATATACAAGGAAAAACAGCTCAATGTTTCACCAATTTCCTATTCAAGAGGTCCCATAACATCTAAAAAATCAAATTTGGGATTCATTTAAGCGAAGTACAAAACTAAAAATGTCTCAATCAAACAGCAGAGATTCAATCAAAGCATTATAACAACAGCATAAATAATATACCCAAATTATAACACAACAACATGGTATTGCCAATGCACACTAGATGGCGTGGCACAAATTTATGGCATGTGATTTCTATCAAGTGCCTATATGATGCATGAGAGGGCATACCCTCATCTCATGAAGTTGCGACAGAAATAGAACCACAATATCAGCATCAAAAACAACACAAGGCATGTGAATCACTCTATGTGAAATAATATCAACCATAAATCTCAAAACAAGAAAACTTCAATAATCGAGGTAGTAAGGATTTTCCCTATACACAGGTTTACTACCCCTGACCACATCTTAATACCAAATACCAAATTGGTTCAATCTCTGGATAAAGGATCCAAACATTAAACCAAGATAAAACAAAGCCTCTGATACCACTTTGTAATGTCACGGTTCCGGAAGCCACCCAGAGGCGCCCCGTACCCGGTTGGTCACATGGACTCAAGTGCATTTCCCCAAATGCCAGAGGCTGCTGACTAGCAGTGAGGGCCTTGTGTTTGATAGTGGGTAAATTATGCCCTCATTGGAAGAGTACACATCGGAAGAGGAAAACAAAGAAAAACAATAGCAGAAGTAGTAGTCATCCATACAAAAGTATACAATGGAAGACTGGTAAATAAAAAACTGGAGCAGAAATATATGCAAATGATTCATGATACATATATGTCAAGGAAAATAAACAAACAAGTCACAATGCTAAATAAATTACTAAACCGAGGTTTAGATGAAAAAAATATTATAAAATCCTCATCATCGCAAGCCTCATCTTGGTCCCATGATCCCCATCTCGAGTGCTATCAAGAACCTGAAGTAGATTGGCTGTTACCCTTTTCTGTACCTACAACAATATAATCTGTTTGGGCCCAAAAAATAATGACCCAATCAAGGTGGGAGAAAAATTCTTAATAGGAAATCACTGAAAGATCTCTGCCTAACAGTCAGTGAATATATGGCATGAAAAGTAGAGTAAGTAGTAAATCGGATAATACACAGTAGTACCAATCCACAGTTTCTTGCATATAATCTACAAATAAGAAAAACTACTCAAGCAAGTATAAGAAAAAAGGTAACATTTGGGTATTTCTCATAGCCTAACCCCTAAGGATCAACCTACAAGTACTAGAAACCCTATGGGATGCACACACAGTCTCACCCCTCTGGTTCAGCTAAAGAATAGACTCTCTGAGGAAGCACTCACCATCAATTCCACCTATAGTCTCGTATCAGACTAAAGGCTCTCTGGGGAAGTAGTCAATGTAATTTCCCCCTATGTACTACTTCGAGGATCTACAAACTCTCTGAGGAAGCACTCAATGTCAATTCCCCCTGTGTTCTCGCATCGAAATTAAAGACACTCTGGAGAAGCCCTTACGTCCATTCTACCTATGGTCCATTACTCTAGGTTCACGTAGTCCTGTGTAAAAAAAAACATGTATAGCACGCGTATCGGCCCATGTAAACATCAAGAACTTATTGACTATTATTCTAAGTCACAATAACAATACAATTCAATAGTTCCACAATCCTAAAACTAGGAATGGAAACTGGAAAAATTCCAAACAAGTAAAACAATCATTGAAAACAACCAGAGTACAGTAAAAACTTCTCTATTCACAAGCAATTACCTCTACTCAAGAAATCAAGCAAAGAAGGCATAAAACAGGGAAAAACAGGAAACACGCAATAACCTGTTCAAGGGTATTGGTGGAAATTACCCATAATATTCACAGACGTCCTACAGAAAGGCACAAACCACCTACCTCGAAGCTAGGAGAATGATATACGTGAACCACGATGATTGATTCTCCATAGAACGTCAGGGATATGAGAAAATGTCAAAAATTCTCAACCAATGATATCTTTAGAAAGATGAGGAATTTGAAAACGAAGCTCTAGGAGAAGGAAGAACACACCGCTGCGTTTCCAATGCAATCGACGGCTGATGAAACGGAGATCAAATGCAGGCACGGGGGCTCGATGAACATCAGTGGCTATTCAAAACTTTCTTGTTCGAACCAGACCTAAAAGAAGTGTGTTCTGTCTATCAGGAGCGACCCAGGTCCATTTAATGAAAAAAAGAAAATACACGGCATGTACTTCTATGGTATACGGTGTGTACTATGTTTTTCCATACACCTCTTTATGTGACCTCCACCTCAACCCTACACACTGTGTGTGTGGCCCGGACACTACCGGTATATGGCCTGGCACGGTAAGGGAGTACATGGTGTGTACTTAAAATTTTTCCAAAAAACTCCTGTTATCTCAAAAACTCTAGAAAAAGGAAAAAATACCTGAAACGAAGATCTGGGTTCTTATAGTGTCCCATGAGACTTTGAACATTTAAATCATAATCTACATTAATTAATACTTTTAACAAAATAACTCACTAAATTTAGTATATATTAAATATTTATATTAAATGTCAATGTGGCTTTATATACACTTTATTGAAGAATTAATATTCATATTTTCTAGAAATGCCTCAATGAATGGAGATTGAGACAAAATATATCACAAGTATCCTGTTATGAATCCATTTGAGAGAAATAAAGATCAAATTTTAGGACATTCATTTCCATAACAATACAATCATAAAAATCATTTGAAAATGTTGATATAAAATAGAAGTATTTATTTGAATCAATCATCAAACCATTAAAATAATGTTTTGAGTTAAAAAGTCCCTCTCATTGAGTCTGACTCTTCATATACAATATTTATATTCCTAAATAATATTCATTGGTAATTTTATTAACTAAATATCATATTTTTCATTTTTATTATTCCATTTATGTCACTTATTAGCATGTTAGTAAAATTAAATAATTATTTATGTTCATATCAAATGTTTTGTCGGTATTCAATAATTATGATAATAATTAAATTGTTATGTTGTCAATAGTCCTTGTGTTAAATAATTAAATCACCACCAAAATAAAATTAAATAAATAAAATTATATTCTATAAGTAATTTATTATTTTAATGTAGACAATTTATTAATTGTATAATAAATCAACAACATTATAATCAAGGAGATGGAAGGTCATACGTAAGAATGTCTATTGTTTTCCATTTTTCATTGATCATTATGGAAAGAAGAAAAGAATTTTTTTATCTTTCCAGAATGATGAAAATATTATAAATATCACATTAATCATTTTAATATACGTATATATAACATACAAGTGATATAATTATTAAAAACGAGTCACATCCCATCATGGTGGTTGTAGTTCACCTATACAAACGAACAATGTTATCTTTTTTATTTTCATAGAATATGAGAAATTAGTTGTAATTTCATTTTATTATAATGATTAAGATTTACTAAATGTCACTTATTAACATTAATTTTATTATTATAAACAGTCATGACAAGCGGTTATAGGAAAAAAATTAGAATGGTTCGTGGATGTGATGTTCCATCTTACGTGCACACGATTAATTACATTCCCATTTAATTGTAGTGGAAATAGATTTAAGTGATGATATTAACATAATAACATATAATAATATTAATGATATTTTAGTTCTTATTTTATCATATTTGATAACTATTTCAAGGAAATGAATGAAATATTAATATAGAAATACTGAATTAAAAACATTACAATTCCTTCAGATGATCACCTTTCCTATCACCTTATTAAATATAGTAAGGGAGTTATTACTAAAATATGTAATGTATAATGTGGAGAGGGATTCTATTAATGGATTTGGGTAGATATTTTGTGATCCAAAAGGTTTTTTAAATTTGATTAATAGAGAGGAATGAGTTCCTTTTTATTGGAGAGGGTAGGGGCACCCTTGGAATTATAAAAGAGATTAAATTAATATAAATTCAATTTCAAGATAAAATAGGACCAAAAACATCTAGTTATAATATAGAATGAGGATATTTCCAAATTTAATCATCTTATAATAATTTGAGAATTTTAAAATTTTTTAATCATGTTCTTTTTGTTTTAACTCCTTTTAAATCTTACCATTATTTTATGTAATTAAGAATTAAATGAGGCTAAATAATATAAAAATCATTCCAAACGTCCTATGAATGGGTCATAATTGAATATTTTTGAGATATATCATCTTTTTGGCTTAATATTATATTTTTATAAATTTTTTATCATTTAATTAAATATTTTATAATATATTTTATTAATTATGTTTATTTTGACAGTATTCACAACATGACTTTTATTAAAAAATAATAACAATTTGATTCATTAAAAAAATACAATAACACAATAATAACATGTTATTTTAATCCATTATATTATTTTATGAAATATGTTATATCAATTTGTATTTTTTTAAAGTATTAATATCATCTATTTGATTCCTTATTTAATAAATATATTACCACGTAATTTTTATGTTATAATTAAATTGAATTACTTAATTAGTAAAAATAATAAATAAATTAACAGGATGCAGGTAATATTTTAATATTTTAAAGTTAAATTTAATTTTTAATATAGAACTTATATTACACCATATTAAAATATTTTGAGTAATAAGAGACTTGATTATGTCATATTTTCGTTTACATTAAATTAAATGTTATAACTACCATAATCACACCCATGTGGAATCAAATGGCTATAATTTGTTCCCATTTATTATCCATGTCAACTATAACTCATCCAATAATATTAATAAATGTTTTAGAGATGTTTTATAAAATTTATAATTGTAATTTATCCTTTAATTACTCTATTTACCTTCAACCACTGTAATTAAAATAAATACTAATGTTACAATTCAGAGTCTCCAAAAATATATCCTATTAACATATTTTCAACCATATGATTCCAATTATATAATAAATTTTTCCAAATTAAAAATACATAATAGTTAGAAATTAGTTAAAAATTATTCTCATTGACAAAATTAGAAAACATGTTTTCAAAATAAATATTTCAAAACCTCATATTGTTTTTCAATTTATTATTAATTTAAAAAACATCCAATTAACTTAATTGGATAATATAAAAATATTAATAAATTAGATGAAGATGCAGTGTATTATTATATTGTTGTTTTTACACTATTCATTAAAATATGATCATTATAAAAAATACCAAAAATTCATGATAAGTAAATTTTGATGACTTGATTCCAAATAAGATGTTTTTTTTTCAAATAGAACATATAAAAGTTAAAAAAGATATATTTGACGTGGCCTTCCCCACCCCTTACCAATTATGACACGATCATTAAGGGAACTATACAAAGTCTCAAATGAATACATTTTGATTGAACAATTGTCAGTGTTTGTATAAGTATACTCAACCTGTCCCATTTAGCAATTACAAGGTCCAAAAAAATTCAAGGCACATGAACTGAGAATATCCTTTAGGATATGAATAGAAATTTGTATGTGACCGTCTATATTTGAATCATATGTTGTATTCATCTTAATATGAGTTCACATATCCCCCAAGAGACTCCTACAAACCATTGATGGAATCCCAGGACCCCATCTTAAAAAATATAATATGTAACCCTTTTAACCATATCATCTATTAATATACATATTACATGGACCATCTGCGTTTGTGGTGGTCCTGATTGGAACAAAATTATGTGACCTTTACAAAAGATCAGTCGCCATATAGATATAAATTCTCTCAATGGAATTCCTTGTTAATGAAGCAACAAAGTACATGGATTCTACATGCCACATCAAGCTAAAACATGGAGGGTATCATGAAAACCATATGGTTTGATATTCTCTTCATCTATCACTTTTGATGTGTAACATTGGGGAACATAATCTAAAAATTCATTGTTTTTTAATGGACTCTCATATAGATATCTTATGTTAAAATACATATTTATTGTGCCTATATGAATTAATTGTAAGTAATAGTTATAGAAAAGAAAAACTAAACTTCTCACAATTTCTGGGATGAAAAACCAATCCCCAAAATGAATAATACCATATAAATGGAGAGTCCAACCCCAAAAGTCTACTTATTATATTGGTTTTCTTAAATTCGGCTAAAGAAAACATTACAATACTACCCTTCTATAATAGGCTAAATTATAGAAGATGATAAATGAACACTAGTCAAAACCTTACCTAAAACATTCGTATACGAGTCCAGATGAATATGAGTGAATCTATCTCAAAGGATGCACTATATCATTGATTCCAAAATGTCCTATGATGGTACTTTCAAGATGGGAGTGTATGTACTGAAATTTAAATTCACTCAGGTGTGTAATATGTTTATGTAAAAAACGTAAAGGTATTCTGCCCACTTCCTCTGATTTAGAATCAATTATTTATTTGAAAATATATAAATCGGGGAGTTATTTATTGAATCACAGTGATCCTATGGAAAAAATACAGTACAACAATCACTTATGCACAAGCATAACTATGGGAAACAATAAACCACGAGTTGTATAATTCATTTAATGTTGTCAATACTAAATGGATACATAAACCACCACATGGTCTTTTTAAATTAACACACTACCCAACCTAGGAAAAATTATTCACAAAAAAAACCACATATCTCTTACAATGAGTAGGTAGGATCATAATAAGAATAGATTTTAGAATTAATTTTCTATCATTGAAATAATATTAATATATTGGATCCAATAATAATTTCACCCCTTACCTAGTAAGACAATTCAATAGTGATGTTGTCTTAGATAAATCATAGTTTAATAGTCAATAGTATCCACCAAGAACAAGGATTCTCTGAATCACTACGATGTAATGTGGCCCTATGTATGAAAACATATCCATTACATTACCATAATTAACTAATTAATTATTATTATAAATCACATTAACCATTAAATTTACTTCATTAATATATTATTTAAATTATTTAATCTTTACAAAGAAATGGTGAATCCTCCAGATATATTGAACTAAACTCATGTGGTTCTTATAATCGTGTTTGGATGTCAAATAAACCTATACATCATCCACAAACACCACCACAGTGGTTTCAATATACTCTTTTAATATCTTATTAATAAACAAAGTTAAAATATTAGGAGTGTTCTAAATGAAGTCACAATATATTTTAAATGACCATACATACCCCAAAAATATATATTCAGAATAATATACTATCAAAGTATGATTTGGTGAGAAACTAATCATTGGTTGATACTCAAAAACGTGTTTCCACATGTAAATATAATGAAATCATCCTCACAATGAAAAACAGTTACTTATTATTAATCATTACATCATTCAACATCCCATAGTCCAAACCCAATCAGAGCAAGCCATTTTCCTTACGATGAAAGAGCATATGGGTTGTACAAGTGGAAATACTAGGGAGAACAAAACCATTCCCCACCAAACTATCCAACTAAATATTGATCTCTTTCATATTTTTTGTATCCATATGAAATAAATTAATCAAAATAACTGGAAATATATGAACTAGGACAATAAAAAACACTACCTACACCTCTTGAGGATGAGTAGAGAAATTGTATTGGAAAACACCCAGAAAGTATCGAACCATACTGGAAATATCAAAAATTGAACAAATTTATGTGGGAAGAACCATAATAAAACAAAAAAATTAATGATATGTGGGTGGAATGGTCCTCAAAAACCTGTAATCGAATCCCACTCCCCATAAAACACCTATGATATCAAATTGGTCCATATAAAGGATTCATTTTATTGATAACAATCATCCATAGCATTATGAATGAAAATACTATCCATTGTGATGATAATTTCAAATAGATTGGGTTATTGATGTATAATATCCTAAACTATCTCTACATCATCTATTAAAAATTGATCACATGGACACTAAAACCCATAATATATGATTTTCACAAGAGGCTGTGTTAACTCACTAATAAAGGACAAGGAATACATATAATATATAATCATATTAAAATATAGATATATATAGATGATTTCTATTTACTAATGTAAAATAAAGATATATGAACCAAATATTTAATAATGATGGTATATATCAATATCCCAAGACCTATAAGTCCCTCTAGTTGAAGCTCGTCTACTACCTGATGGTGCTTAACTCCCATGACACAGGGCTGGAGCCCTGTAGTCATTTCTGCACTCGATTGTGGCGTAAGAGCATTTTGAGATGACAATCTCTAACCATAATTGCACATAAACATAGGCTAACTAAAACTCATAATATAACAAGGTTTTCCCCCACTATTTCACATCCTTTCAGGTGTGTAAACTGAATTTTATATATGTTTTACATTTATCCAATGATTACATATCATGGGAACACTAACAGGTGTAATATAATTATTAGAGTAGGACTACTACAAAGAACCACATTCATCCCTGTTGCATAAATCTTTTCACTTCTTCTATATCCCATTCCAACCACTGAATCATCCACTAAGTGTATGGTAAATTGATTATTAACCAAATATTAGTACCATATACATATCATACATGATAATCTTTTATACTATATACAAACATGTTTAAATATTCAGAGGAACGATGTATGATCTAATATCTAGTCACAAACCTTGAAAGTATTGCTGAGTATTCAATTGATAATTATGTTCTACATCTGGAGAAAAATGATGTGCCTAAAAAATCAAATTACTGCACGTTGAATAAAAATTATCTTCTTTTTACATTTTATAGAACTCTATAGACATCACCATAATTAGTGAATTAGGAAAATACCATAGAATAAATATATTAGTGAAACCCATATAATCCCATCTCATATGATTGTCTTCTTGGAACATGGTATCATCCCATCTATTGTGGGGACCCTCTGGTTGGAATGATTCACAATTCACCATTATAATATTAGTTGTATGTAATATTTCAATGATCTTATCATTATTTTATAGCTACTACTAATATTGAGGTTCATTTGTTCCCCTAATGGACTATGACTTCTCACCCAATAAATCCTAGGATTGTTGCCTTTCACTTACATCTCTAGTCAATACATCTTCTAATTTATTTTGGTCATTCATAACATTTTGATTGATAAAATATACTGTTTGAATAATAATATTGATAATATTTTGGTCTATCAATTGATTCCCATTAGGATAATCCCTTACTCCATCCCACATAAAGTTTATAAGGTGTCTCATTGGCATACATTAGAACACCAAAAAAAGAACTATTGAAAAAAAAGAATAATCTTAGTCCAAACCATAAAACCAAAATAAAAATTTACGATTAAATTAAATAACATAGAATACGAGACACACATCCCAAGAACACAAGGATGCTTTAATCTCATCATGAAAAGAACTACCATGAACTCACCACAACATTCCTCTCATGTCCTAAAAATAATTAATCTATTATAGGAAACATCCCAGGACAAGGAATCTTGGAGAAATACCAATTAAATTACCAATCATTGAAGAATCATACATTGATACCATCTACAACTTTTATCCCACCTGAATTTCTAAATTCCCAATGTGTTTTCCCAATCCCCAATAGCTGGAAACTAGCACTTGGTCATCAAACTATAACCAAAGGGAATGATTTATCCCAAAATAAAGTAAAAAATGGTATATATATATACACTCACAAAACTAAAATATAGGAACAATATAAGAGACTCAGATATTCCCTAATTAAATGAATACATGGAAATTATACAACTCAAAATATGTTATAACATCTCAATGTACAATTCCAACCTAAATGGAAAACTAAAGTAGAATCCAACAACTCTATGTGAGAGAATCAGAAAACTCAAATTGTATCCACATAAAATATCCAAAATTTGGTGGGAGAACCCTCACCATCTCACTTCAATTCCATTTTATTTCTTATATTGAATGTATTAATATTATCCACGCATCACTGATGGGGTGCATATGATGTGAGCTAAATAAGATTAGTTGGATCCCACCAATGTGTTCCATAACAAGTCGTCATGAAATATTCCAAAAAATCACTAAAATTTAAATATTACAAGGAATTATATATAATTAAACTATAGTAAATCAAAAGAATGGAGTCAAATTAATTTCCCCCTTTTCAACTGTTCCAAGATATAAACCATTTCAACAAAATTCATATACATCAATGTAGTCAAATAGAAGAAAAGCATGTGTTATAGATATGTCCAAAATGATTGTAGTATGAATAAAAAATTACATGGGAAAATCTCCAAAGCACATGTAACATCACACCATGTAAAATTATAGGTCTTGATAGAATAGAAACTCGCCCAAAAATATAGAGATTCATTCTCATTGTGTATCTGGATATATGAATCGACTATTGAGAATAAGAACACCAGAGAACGTGAACCACCAAATTGGTCTAAAATATCTCTAGATAGATAGTACTAGGGATGAGTGTAACGCCCTGATAGTGATTCCTCAATTAATGAATGAGGCCGGTTACTACACCTTACACCTACGTTCCTAAGGTATCATATTTTCTGTAATTTCCAAACAATTTCATCGGACAGTATTATTAAAAACAATGCTACTAATGATATTTCATAAATTCATTTCACAATTATTTCCAAATAACATTTTCCTTTACAAATATACATGGAATACCATATTTTATAAAAATGCAGGTTCCCTAATAACACAATTCAATATTTCCAATGTTTTGAAAAAACAATTAAAATTACCTCATATTTATTATTAATCCAACATAATATATTCATCGAACCACCATACCCAAACTGGGAACACAGAGGCCCTATAATGGGACAACCTAAAAATGAAGGACAAAAATAAAATAATGAAGCCCCTATAATCTATCCAGACATCCTAGAAATAACTCCACGAGAAATGATTATCGATGAGGACGACAATTCGTAACATACCTAAAATGAACATTTATGACAAACCATAAAAAACAAATGGTTGAGGCTCCAGAAGAATATTATTAAATAGATCATGTATGATCAATAAGATTATCACCATAGATCAATAGATCCATATCTTATGTTTAATGTGGATACCTTAATCAAATAAAAAGACAAAACGTGTTGACTACTCACATTGACAAATTCACTGAAAATGAAATGGAATCCAATCTCTGATGGAAAAATTCGGCAATACTATAAAAAGGGTTTTATTCAGCATTAGGGAATTTACATAACTAGATGAAAGTGTTATTAAAGGACCCCATTTTGAAAGCTAACAAATATGATGATAATGGGTTATAATTATCAGCCGTTCTAAAAATGAACTGATAAAAGAACCTAATTTATCAGTTCTATAAAAGAAAAGAAGTTAACGTATGTCTTTATCATCACATATAAAAAATCTCTTAAAATGTATGGAATTTATCACCACTTATAAAATTATTCAGTTAAAGGGGAGACTATATCATTTCATTTATAAAAGGGTTAATAAATACCCCATTTATCATAAATTTTTACCCAATGCTGGTAAATAGTATACTTCACAAAAAATTAATATTTCATAAAAAATAATATATTTATATAAAAATATATTTATATTGATATAAATATAATATTTTTGTATTTTTTAAATATGTTTTATATAACTCTATATAAGCATTTACACTTAATATATAGAAAATTTAGTGAAAATTGATTTTAACATAATTAATTTTTTATTAATAATTCTATAATTATTATCAAGTATAAGTCATTGAGAAACAATTTGAGGACAATAATAGTAAAAAAATCCAACAAAGATGCAATATAAGATGAAAAGTAAGTCAAACTATAAATGTACATAACTTTTGATCCAGGTGTTCGTTTGGGCTCTACCACATATAAAATAAAATCTTGTGACAAGCGCTGCACTATTTTGACATGTAAGACCTTTGAAAATGTTTACTATATAAAAAAGGCTTGGAAGGCATCCAAAATATTGTTTTTAGTCACGGAATATGATTTATTTTCGTTCGATGGATTTTCATCCTTGTTTTAGGGGGACTTATAGTCATTTATGGGGGGAATAAATTTATTCCAATATCTTACATTAATATTGGTATTATGGTTTGAAAATTACATAATTATTCCTAATTTAATTTTATTAATAGTTAAATATTTCCATATTTTCCTATAATTACTTATAATAAATCAATTATATAAATAAATATATCAATATATTTACATAAAAAATTTTGTTTAAATATAAAATGTAAATCATTATCACTAATATCATTTAATGTAAAAAAATTCTATTTTATTTTCTTTATAAATATTAAATAATATGTTGTTATAACTATTAATTATACATATTTTTTACTATAAATTAACAAAAATAGATATACATATAAATTATAATATATATAAATGAATATTAATAGATAATATATTTAAAAATACATAATTTCATATTGATATATAAAACATTAATTATTGTATACAAATAAATAGATAATTAGCTAAACATACTTCAAATTACTCCTAACATAATGGTAAAAAACATTTAGTCACATAATGGTTATCCAAGGATAAAAAACAAGCATATTCTGATATTCATGGAAGCCATCTTGTGTTGAGTAAGGGGTGTGGTGCATGATAGAGTATGCGATCTGAGAAAATGATGAGAATGGGTCGTTAAGCACTAAGAATGGGGATGGTGGTCGTGTGTGAATTAAAAATAGTTTTTATGACAATTTTAATAATACCTTTTTCATTCTATTAAACACCTTACTTTAAAAATTTCAAAAAAACTATTGATAAAGTCACCATTTTACAATGATATTAAATCATTTAATGACACCATTTAACAATACAAAAAATTCATTGATAATCACTTCTTTTAAATTATCATTTTAAGTGCTATTAAATGGTCCAATGAACTTTTTTATCCATGTACCCCCCCACATTATAATTTATTTCAATATCATATATTTTTAGAACATATTTAACCCCATACCTAGAGCGGAAAAGAGCCAATTTTTAGTAGTGCAAGAATGAAGAGAGGTATCCATAATCATCCATATGATATACTAGGATTATATGAATGAATATATAGAATAATGAAAGATATATTAGTTATTTAATACCCTATAAATCATGTTTCATGAAATTTAAATAGTGTATAATCCATCATCATGTCATATGGTTCATGAAGCTCATTTACACAAAAAATCCATTATATTTTTATAGAAACCAGACTTTTACAACTATATTGTTATTATTCCAACTACACTATGTGTAAAACCCTCACACCCAGTAAAAATTTGTGGAATATTCATGGTGAATAGTACATGACATTTAATATAATTACTGTTTTTTTATTTCTCCTAAAGACTCTAAATAAAATTTTTTAATAAAAAACTAGAAAAAAACTTAGTTATCTTTGAAACTTCGTTATAAACCAATATATACATACGAAATTATATATATAATCAATTAATTTAAAAAATACATGAAACATTAGTTCATTTTCACCAAAAATTGATCTCATAACATATAATTCCCCAAACACAACTAAAATAATTGGGTAATGACAATAATGAAGAGAAATAACTAAAATATGGTAACCTGATATCCAAACAAGTTCTTCTCATAGAGGTATTATGTCAGAAATTAATACCATCTTGAAAATATCGTATAATCGTTCACAAAAATCTATTTATTATTTAATGAGTACATAATATGATGACATAAATTGAGTGATTTTACAAGTAATTTGGTCTATATAAAATTACAATCCATAGATTATTCATAATTTTAAATTATTATTTTGGAAACAAATATTGATATGGATTAATCAACCTAAAAAATCATAGACTGAACCTTTTATTTCATTAATCCATTTTGAATCCATAAAATTGATTATATAATGATTTAATACCTATCATAATTATACCCACACTATTATATTGAATACAGCTCACTATGTTGAATATGTGGACAGTCCCATCTAGTTTCATAATCGGAATTATTCAACTATAATTTATAATTTTTCCATTCAATATAAATTATCAATACAACCAATTAATAATTCCTTATATTATCATTAAAAATACATAAAATTCAAATGATATTTTCACATATCTAATAATAATTTATAATATGGATAATAGATCCCTTACTCATTCATTCATACTAGAAAGAAATATATTTTTATATTATATGCAATTAAAAATATCCTTTACTGGATTTTAACCCCATATATATATCTAAAAAACACTGTCACTCTCCAATATCATTGAAAGATAAAATTATCCTAGAACCTAATATGACATTACATTTTTTCATGAATTTTTATTAAATAATTCACTATCCATAATGAATCCTACTCAATTAAAAATATATATACAAAACCATAATATTTTACTAAGACCTCAACATAAATAGTAATCCCCACTCAGGCTAGAGTCCAAAACTCAATGAGATTTAACACAACAACCTATGTATTCAATCTATACACCCAGTTGGATTCCCTAACCCTATTCACTGATGAATATATTGAGAAATACTATTTTAGATAGCCTACCATATGACATATGAAGTATGACAACCATGCTTTTTATTACAACTTAAACATGCTTTTTTACATAAAACTTCACTTGATACAACAAAGAAGATCGAGAGGTTTAGTGTCTTTGGGGCTTAGGATCATTACATAAAAACTTTAAACTTGAAATACAACATCCTTATTGAAAACTTCCTTTACATGAACACTACATTCCTTCGTACTTAGCATTGCATGGGATAACATGAGGACATGCATAAGAAAAGGGTGAGCTATATAGCCCAGTAAGGGAGTAAATAATGAATAACATGAGGAGTACAATACATGTTAGGCAATAGGCATATCAATAGAGCATAATAGAGACATGAACATAAAGGCATGATAAAGCATGATAATCATAACATGGAAATGTGGCAACAACACTTAACATTGAATTAGCATGAGCCATGGCTCATTGCACATGGTGCATGAGTAAACCCTCATTGCACTTGAAGCACGAGTAAACCCTCGTTGCACTTGAATTAGCATGAGTAAACATTCATTGCACATGACGTATCATGATACTATACTTTACCCAATGCATTGGAGCGCTATAAAGGGCGCACCCTTCTTAAACATTTCATTTCATGCATAAGTGTGCCACATGGATCATAAAACATGGATTCATAAAACATAATCATTTCTTACATGATAAAGGAATGTGGAATTCATACATGAAACTTTATAATCAATATGTAAATGTGCATAAAGGTGAATACCCTTGATGGAGAAATGGGCATGGTATTCACTACACAAAGACATTGGCTTAGAAAATCGGTGCGATTTCGGCAGCGTAACGGCGTGACATAAGAATTCATAAAAAAGGTTGATGAGAGATAAAGGGGTTCCTCATCATATTTACATGTAATGGACAGTAAGGAGATCATATATATACATGTCCCAACAATAGAAATGGTATTTAGATTCATGATACAAAAGTATTGCTTGAATGTAAAAGAAGAGAGAGAAGTTCCTTTCGGAATTTCAGCATAGTAACGGGTGTACATGGGAGGCATTTAATGATAGAGAAAGGGTTCTCCCATCATTCAAACAATAATAGGGCAGTATGGGGGAGGTGCGAAACCATACCCCAACATTCATAATTGAAATAAAAAGGGAAATACAACTGAAAGAAAATTGACAAAAAAAATTAAAAAGGAAGAAAACCCCTTACTTGGAAGTGTGCTTCCAAAGGCTAGAGAGAGGCTTGTGAGAGGCTTCTTGGGAGCTTGGGGCACCTTGAGAGGATTCTAGGGAGAGTAGGGCAGAGGTTGGAAGAACTTCAAGGGCTTTGAGTGAGGAGGAAGTGGGATCTTGGGTGGGTTTATATAGGAAAGGTGAGAGAATTCTTTATTATTTAGGTTTGGGACCCCTTATATTAAAATAATCCAAACCACAAACCATCCCATGGTATTTTACCATGGTTTCTGGAAAAGGAAAGAGGAAAAAAATATTTTACAAGTCCAAGGTCCGAATGTATTAAAAAGTTAGGGTTGCTTATGTGGAGGTGAGTCACACTCCCATGGAAATTAATTTAAAAAGGCAAAGTGTTGAATAAGTCTTGAGGGCTCCATTAATGCTTTGAAAAGTGAGTCAAACAAACCCAAAACCTCATTATTTTAATTATAAAACATATATTGTCAGAAAATAAGGATTATGGTATTTTATTACATCACCATTGGGTCATTATGATGTCATAAAACACATTATATATTTAAATGGTATTTAATTTTTACCCAAAAATTTTACTGTCTCAGAAAATTATGAAAAATTCACCGTTGGATAATTTCGACGTCCTGATTCAAAAAATAATATTTATTTTATATAAATAATTTTCTAAATATGTGAATTTTCACTTTTAAAATAAAAACCGACATTTATAAAAAATTCACGGGTTTTGACAGAAATGGCTTTCAAACCTTAATAAAAATTTTAATTGCATTCATAAAATTATAAGATCATATATATTTAATAAAAATTAATTTAATATTAATAATAATATTTTATTAAAATATTATTCAATTCAAAAATACTTTAATTTAATAAAATATAATTCTTAATTAAATAATAACTAAAAACACCATTTGTACTTTAAAAATTAATTACAATACATAAAAAATTACTAGAAATTATATTCACTATTATATACAAAAATAATGTACATGAACATGGTGCTACTTATTTGTTACATAACCCCTTAAAATAGCCGCATAAGACCTAAGGGTAAGGTGTGCGATGGTGACAGACTCTTGGGGTTGCTCGGATAACATTGCTCGAGTGGTAATCTCTATCAACTTCCATTTTTCCCGTAGACGATCACGTTCGAGCTTGACTTGATGAAGCTCAGCTTGGGCTTGGTCAAGGGCAAAGCCCAAATTCGCCACCTCCTTTCCGAGCTCCGACAAATTGGCTTCGTAAGGGGCAATTCTACTGGATGAGGCCATCGCTTCCTTTGTCTGAGTAGAAAATTGGTTCGTTAAAGCCTTATATTAAAACTACCCAGATGATCACTGTTCAACGGCTATAAAAGTAACGGTCACAAATCATAACGTTAAACTAAAGAAGTTGACATCTTATAAAAACATAAAGAAACATTTAACTAGATCAAGAGGGATTTTTTCATTAATGAAATATTGGGTCGTTACAACATTCCCCCCTTAAGAAATTTCGCCCTCGAAATTTTCCTTTTCCCACACTAAAACAAATGTGGGTAACTTAGCTTCATCATATCCTCTGACTCCCAAGTTGCTTCTTCAAACTTGTGGTTTCTCCACAACACCTTGACGAGGGGAATTTTCTTATTTCGTAGAACTTTTTCTCTACGATCTAAGATATTCACTGGTTGCTCCTCATAAGAAAGATCGTCTTCTAATTGTACCACCTCGGAAGAGAGTACATGTGAAGGGTCTGGTATGTACTTCCTTAAGAGGGATACATGGAAGACATCATGCACCTTGGCCATAGTAGGTGGAAGTGCTAGTCGATAGGACACAGCCCCAACACGATCAAGAATCTCGAATGGGCCGATGTACCTTGGACTTAACTTCCCTTTCTTTCCAAACCTCATGACCTTCTTCCACGGAGATATGCGTAAAACACCATATCTCCGACTTTAAACTCAAGGTCTCGTTGACGATTATCTGTATAACTCTTCTGTCGACTTTGGGCTGCCTTGATATGCTGCTGAATAGTTTTCACCTTCTCCACCATTTCTTCGACCATTTCTGGTCCAAGCAGCTTACGTTCACCGACCTCATCCCAACATTGCCGGTGTTCTACACCTTTTCCCATACAGGGCTTCATATGGTGCCATTTGGATGCTCGAGTGGAAACTATTATTATAAGAGAACTCAACTAGAGAAAGATGTTGATCCCATCATCCTTTAAAGTCCATTGAGCATGCTCTCAACATATCCTCAAGTGTTTGGATAGTCCGCTCGGATTGGCCATCAGTTTGAGGATGATAGGCCGTACTGATGTTCAGTTCAGTATTCAGAGCATGTTGAAGACTCTTCCAAAACTTAGAGGTAAATCTTGGATCTCGGTCAGACACAATAGATAGTGGTACTCCATGCAACCGTACCACTTCCCTGATATATATCTGTGCCAGTTGATCCAAAGAAAAATCCTCTCGAATAGCAATGAAGTGTGCAGTCTTTGTAAGACGATCCACAATAACCCAGATTGCATTTTTGCTTTTGGATGTCCTTGGAAGTCCAGTGACGAAGTCCATGGTGTTGTTCTCCCATTTCCATTCTGGTATGGGCAATGGTTGCATCATCCCCTTAGACTTCTGCCTCTCTGCCTTCACTTGCTGACACACTAGGCACTTTGATGTATATTCGGCGATCTCCTTCTTCATATTATCCCACCAAAAGTTTTCTCGGAGATCTCGATACATCTTTGTGCTCCCTGGGTGAATAGAGAAATTTGAACTATGTGCATCATCCAAAAGTTCCTTCTTCAGCTCTGAACTTGGTGGGACACATAGTCTTTTCCCAAACCGCACAATTCCTTCTTCATTAACATTAAACTCTGAGGATTTTCCCTTTTTGATAGCTTCCACTTTTTCTTGGATTCTCGCATCATCCTTTTGAGCATCCTTTAACCTTTTCAAAAGAGATGGTTGAGCAATCATTTGTGAAAGGATTGATGATGTTCCCTTCTTTATGATTCCCACGTCCATCATCATCAAGTCTAAGAAGATTGGATCCTTATCAATTCTCATCATTGATAGAATTGCTGGATCCTTTCTACTTAGGGCATCTGCCACCTTGTTCGCCATCCCAGGGTGGTAATGTATTGAACAGTCATAATCCTTTATGAGCTCTATCCATATTCTCTGGCGCATATTAATCTCTTTCTGTGTGAATATATATTTAAGACTATTGTGGTCAGTATATATCTCACATTTCTCTCCATAGAGATAATGCCGCCAGATTTTCAAGGCAAAGATCACCGCCGCCAACTCCAGATCATGCGTTGGATAGTTTCGCTCATGGATTTTCAACTGTCTTGAGGCATATGATATCACTTTATCATTCTGCATCAGCACACATCCTAAGCCCTTCTTCGAAGCATCACTGAATACCACAAAAAGCTCCCCACTTGTGGGTAAAGTGAGCACAGGTGCAGTGATAAGCCTCCTTTTCAACTCCTTGAAGCTTTCTTCGCATTCATCACTCCAAGCAAACTTTACTCCCTTTCGAGTTAGCTTGGTAAGAGGGTTGGGCAATCGTGAGAAGTTTCTCACAAATCGTCGATAATATCCAGCTAACCCCAAGAAGCTACGGATATCTGTTACCGATGTTGGCCTCGGCCATCCCTCAATTGCATCTGTTTTGGAGGGGTCCACAGATATCCCATTTCTTGTGATGATATGGCCCAAGAATGAGACCTCCTTCAACCAGAACTCACACTTTCTGTACTTGGCATAGAGATTCTCCTTGCGCAAAGTCTCCAGTACAGTTCTTAAATGCTCCTCATGGTCCTCCTTGGTTTTGGACTATATTAGAATATCATCTATAAAGACTACCACAAATTTATCTAGGTAATCTCTAAAGACTCTATTCATCAAGTCCATGAATATTGCTGGAGCATTGGTGAGTCCAAAAGGAATTACTATGAATTCATAGTGCCCGTACGTTGTACGAAAAGTAGTCTTGGGGATATCTTCCTTCTTCACCCTTACTTGATAATATCCCGACCGCAAGTCGACCTTGGAGAAGTATTGTGCTCCACGCAGCTGATCAAACAAGTCATCGATTCTTGGGAGAGGATACTTGTTCTTTATTGTGATTTTGTTAAGTTCACGATAATCGATGCAAAGCCGCATTGATCCATCCTTCTTCTTGACGAAGAGGACTGGTGCACCCCATGGTGATGCACTTGGGCGTATAAACCCTTTATCCAGATTCTCCTGTAGTTGTTTCTTCAGTTCTTCAAGCTCAACCACAGCCATTCTATATGGAGTCTTGGATATTGGTAGCGCCCCAGGTATAAGTTCAAATGAGAACTCAACATATATTCTTGGAGGAAGACCAGGAAGTTCCTTGGGAAATATTTCAGCGAATTCCCTCATAATAGGCATTTCTTCAATGGTGGTTTCTTCTTTGGACTCAGTCATCTGAGCCAGATATGCATGCTCATAAGGCAGTAATATCCATGCTTGAGATGATGGAGCTAAAGGAGATTCATCTTCCTCCTGACACTTGTAAAGAATCGGGGGTCGATTCTCCATATGGAGTGTGATTTCCCTCTCCCGAAAATTTATGTTGGCTCTATATAAGGAAAGCCAATACATGCCAAGAATTGCATCAAATTCCACCAAAGGGAGTATGACGAGGTTCGACGGGAAATACAATCCACAGATTATAACAGGGGAGGACTTATACTCATGGGATGCAATGATTTCCCCATTTGCCGTACTCACCGACATCTTTACTTCCATGATTTGTGGTGGTGCAGGGATTGTTCTACCAAACTTTTGAGATATAAAAGAATGCGTAGAACCTGAATCAAAAAGTATGTTCGCTATTCTTGAATGAATAACTAGCGTACCTATCACCACTTCGTTGTCGGGGTTCACTTCGGCAGAAGTGATGGAAAAAGCTCTTCCTTGCTGTCTTGGAGGTTGTTGATTGCCTCCGATAACCCTTGGATTAGGGCACTGATTCGCAAAATGACCCGGTTCTTTGCATTTGAAGCATTGAACAACGCGTTGAGGTTCGAACGGAGCGTTCCTCCCCTCCGTCACAGCCGCGGGTCCTTCTTGCTGACAGTTAACAACTAGGTGCCCTTCTCTTCCACACTTGATGCATTTTCTTGTCCCCCTAAGGCAATTTCCAGGGTGATTTTTTCCACACTTTTGGCAAGTGGGGTGCTGGAATTTCTTAGCGCCGTTGGATTTATCCATCGGACCACCAGCATTGAAGTCCACCTTCCGCTTCTTGTCCCCATGATACCCCTGTGATTCTCCAATCTCCATTTCAACCTTGAGGGCACATCGGACAATTTCCTCATAGCTATCGAAGTCACGGATCGCTAATGCTTTCCGCAAGCTAGGCTTCAGCCCACCAAAGAAGCGGTCAACCTTGCATTTGGGGGTAACGACAAAGCCGAAAGCGTATCGTGAAAGCCTTGTGAAGTTTGCCTCGTACGCTCCCACAGATTCCTCATCTTTCTGCTTGAGGGAAAGGAAGTCCCTTTCCATCTTAAGACGGAGGGTGCGTGGAAAATATTTATCAAAAAACATCTTCCGGAATACCTTCCATTCCGAAGCCTCGATCTCCTCCTCAGGCTTCGTATTTTTGATCAACGTCCACCATTGATCAGCTTCACCCTCCATACGATAAGCCGCCAGGAGAACCTTCTCTTTTTCAGAGCATTGGAGGATGGAGAATATCTTTTCAATGGAGTTGATCCATTGTTCAGCAATCATGGGATCGGATGATCCACTAAAATTAGGAGGCCTTTGTCTCATGAAGCTTTCAATAGTGACTTGTTCTTTCTTATGGGGGGTTGAACGTTCCTCTTGACCAGTGTTTCTATTCAAAACTTGAGTTAGCTGAGAGAGAAGCGTGACAAAGTTCGCGATTCCCGCTCCCATTAGATTGGGCATCTCATAAGTACAATCATCACACTGATCTTCACAACGGTTGTTAGCCTGAGTTCTCCTATTACCGGCCATTGGCTGGAATAAAAGGAAAGTTAGGGGTAACACATAAAGGGTAATACAAAGACAAAAGTTGATGACTTATAAATAAACTTTAATCTCTTCAACTCATGAGTCTATAGGATTCAATCTAGGCTTTTCATGATCTTTCTTCTAACATATATTCTTAGGGGCATTTTTCCCTTAATAAGGGTTCATACTAAGATTGAGAATTTATCAAAACATATCTCTCGGGAGTGTCGTAACCAAGAGTGCAGCAAGGCCCGTTGTCGTGCACCAGTTCCCGTTCGAGTCTAGCTCAAAGCGGTGTTTTCGGGTTTTACCCCTAGGATACATCTGTGCCAGATCCGCCTCTACCTGCTCGTATCCAGACAGGGATGTATTTGTTTGATAAAACACTTACTTAGTATTTACCAAAACTTAGGGATGTTTTTATTATGCTTAGTATTGTATCTAAGGCTTTACTAGGGTTTCCTAATCCCAAAAATAACTAAACCTATCCTCTGATACCAACTATGACAACCCTGCTTTTTATTACAACTTAAACATGCTTTATTACATAAAACTTCACTTGATACAACAAAGAAGATCGAGAGGTTTAGTGTCTTTGGAGCTTAGGATCATTACATAAAAACTTTAAACTTGAAATACAACATCCTTATTGAAAACTTCCTTTACATGACCACTACATTCCTTCGTACTTAGCATTGCATGGGATAGCCTGAGGACATGCATAAGAAAAGGGTGAGCTATAAAGCCCAGTAAGGGAGTACATAATGAATAACATGGGGAGTACAATAAATTTTAGGAAATAGGCATATCAACAGAGAATAAGAGAGACATGAACATAAAGTCATGATAAAGCATGATAATCATAACATGGAAATGTGGCAACAACACTTAACATTGAATTAGCATGAGCCAAGGCTCATTGAACATGGAGCATGAGTAAACCCTCATTGCACTTGAAGCACGAGTAAACCCTCGTTGCACTTGAATTAGCATGAGTAAAAAATCATTGCACATGACGTATCATGATACTATACTTTACCCAATGCATTGGAGCGCTATAAAGGGCGCACCCTTCTTAAACATTTCATTTCATGCATAAGTGTGCCACATGGATCATAAAACATGGATTCATAAAACATAATCATTTCTTCCACGATAAAGGAATGTGTAATTCATACATGAAACTTTATAATCAATATGTAAATGTGCATAAAGGTGAATACCCTTGATGGATAAATGGCCATGGTATTCACTACACAAAGACATTGGCTTAGAAAATCGGTGCGATTTCGGTAGCGTAACGGCGTGACATAAGAATTCATAAAAAAAGGTTGATGAGAGAGAAAGGGGTTCCTCATAATATTTACATGTAATGGACAGTAAGGAGATCATATATATACATGTCCCAACAATAGAAATGGAATTTAGATTCATGATACAAAAGTATTGCTTGAATGTAAAAGAAGAGAGAGAAGTTCCTTTCGGAATTTCGGCATAGTAACGGGTGTACATGGGAGGCATTTAATGAGAGAGAAAGGGTTATCCCATCATTCAAACAATAAGAGGAAAGTATGTGGGAGGTGCGAAACCATACCCCAACATTCATAATTGATATAAAAAGGGAAATACAACTTAAAGAAAATTGACAAAAAAATTAGAAAGGAAGAAAACCCCTTACTTGGAAGTGTGCTTCCAAAGGCTAGAGAGAGGCTTGTGAGGGGATTCTTGGGAGCTTGGGGCACCTTGAGAGGATTCTAGGGAGAGTAGGGCAGAGGTTGGACGAACTTCAAGGGCTTTGAGTGAGGAGGAAGTGGGATCTTGGGTGGGTTTATATAGGAAAGGTGAGAGAATTCATTATTATTTAGGTTTGGGACCCCTTATATTAAAATAATCCAAACCACAAACCATCCCATGGTATTTTCTCATGGTTTCTGGAAAAGGAAAGAGTAAAAAAATTATTTTACAAGTCCAAGGTCAGAACCTTTTAAAAAATTAGGGTTGCTTATGTGGAGGTGAGTCACACTCCCATGGAAATTAATTTAAAAAGGCAATGTGTTGAATAAGTCTTGAGGGATCCATTAATGCTTTGAAAAGTGAGTCAAACAAACCCAAAACCTAATTATTTTAATGATAAAACATATATTGGCCGAAGATAAGGATTATGGTATTTTATTACATCACCATTGGGTCATTATGATGTCATAAAACACATTATATATTTAAATGGTATTTAATTTTTACCCAAAAAATTGACTGTCTCAGAAAATTATGAAAAATTCACCGTTGGATAATTTCGACGTCCTGATTCCAAAAATAATATTTATTTTATATAAATAATTTTCTAAATATGTGAATTTTCACTTTTAAAATAAAAACCGACATTTATAAAAAATTCACGGGTTTTGACAGAAATGGCATTCAAACCATAATAAAAATTTTAATTGCATTCATAAAATTATAAGATCATTTATATTTAATAAAAATTAATTTATTATTAATAATAATATTTTATTAAAATATTATTTAATTCAAAAATCATTTAATTTAATAAAATATAATTCTTAATTAAATAATAACTAAAATCACCATTTGTACTTTAAAAACTAATTACAATTCATCAAAAATGACTAGAAATTATATTCACTATTATATACAAAAATAATGTACATGAACATGGTGCTACTTATTTGTTACATAACCCCTTAAAATATCCGCATAAGATCTAAGGGTAAGGTGTGCGATGGTGACAGACTCTTGGGGTTGCTCGGATAACATTGCTCAAGTGGTAATCTCTATCAACTTCCATTTTTCCCGTAGACGATCACGTTCGAGCTTGACTTGATGAAGCTCAGCTTGGGCTTGGTCAAGGGCAAAGCCCAAAGACGCCACCTCCTTTCCGAGCTCCGACAAATGGGCTTCGTAAGGGGCAATTCTACTGGAGGAGGCCATCGATTCCTTTGTCTGAGTAGAAAATTGGTTCGTTAAAGCCTTATATTTAAACTACCCAGATGATCACTGTTCAATGGCTATAAAAGTAACGGTCACAAATCTTAACGTTAAACTAAAGAAGTTGACATCTTATAAAAACATAAGGAAACATTTAACTGGATGAAGAGGGATTTTCCATTAATGAAATTTTGGGTCGTTACATGAAGTCCTACTGTGGTGGGATAATGTCATTAAATTTTGACATCCCACTACCCGGTAACATAAAATATATAGGGAATTCTCCATCATGATATATTGGATGTGAAATCCATATTTTTTATATCCCAATTCATCTTATTTTCTCTTCATTGAACTAATGTATTTTATTTTTCTACCTGAATAACAATGAAAAGTGTTTTCACATTTCATTTACACTATAATAGCATCAATCATTACCGTAATACTAAATAAATATGATAAATCAATTTTCTTTATCAAATAGCCCTTGACTATATTTATATTAATAACTACAAAAACAATATATAGACATATAGTTCTCATTCATTTTCCTCAATAACATATATCATACAATAATTAAAATTACAGATTCTCAATAGGTGTTATATTACATGGAATATAAATATTAAATTGGTAATCATTTTCCAATTCTAACTCCTCCTGAAATTACATATAAATATTAAACATTTATTAATTATTCAAATATTGATACATATTATATATAGCCTCTGTTATCCAATTTTTCACTTTTTAATTAGTCATCCCATCAACAACCCATATAGTTTCTTTATGGGCATACAAATGTTTTTTCATTCTACTCTATTAATCTACCATAATAGATAAATCATCATCTCAAAATGACAATAGATTTGGATTTAATTTTTAAATCACATTAAAATCCCTATGAATATCTCGATTATTTTTTTTAACCAAACAATTTTTTAATCATTACTAACATTCTCACAAACATTAATTTTGTGATAGTAATAAACACTAGCCCTAATTATTTCTATGTATTTACTATTTTAGGATTCATCTATTCATAACATATTATGGGGTATATTTAAAATCGTAATATTGTTAAATCAATAATCATTAAATTATTTAAAATTAACTATATATATGCTAATTTCTATCCATTACCTTCCTATAATCTTATATATTTGGTGAATAAGTCATTTTGTATATAAATATTTCCTCTATTTAGATATATTTTCAGTAAATATCACAATAATACAATATATTAGACCATAATTGTTTACAATATCTTTATACTATATTGAAGATTAAGTAATTACAAAAAATATCAAAAAAATCTAACATTATGTTTTTACCTCAGACAACATATCCTTTGAATTTCATACATTGTAAATTTCCGCATATCCCTGGGAAAATGGAAAAATGAAGAAGAGTGTTGTCATATTTTTAGTAATGTTAAATATATATGGAAAAATTAAATCATCATATTTGAGAATAATCATAATGTTGTTTCAACATGATAAATACCTAATAATGTCATAAACAATCAAAATATATCAATATTAATGAATAATGAAAACATTAGAGGTAATATCATAAACCATAATTAATAATAGTGTGGAATCATATAATCAATCATTATTCATTACAATATCTCTTAATGATATGAAATAATTTTGTTAAATATATATAAACATAGAAAATCAATTTTCACTACCACTACTGTAGCAATGGTCTAGATTCACTCATTATTCCATCATTTATATATTATTGATCCACTACCAAGACAATCCTTTTGTACTAAGTCCATTTTAAAATAGGGTTCACGCCCATTCTAGTATATATTATTATATGGGTCATCAATCATTTCCCATTTCATTGGAGGGGTAATAGTTCAGGTTCCACCCATCAAATAACCCAAGATAGTTCCAATAGATATGTGATAAATGGACTAGATTGGGGAGAATATAATAGACTAAAATATATATTAAATAAATGTATAATTTAAAATAAACATTAATGTAAATTATGAGTGTTTTGAAGATGTTATTCAATGAAATATTCAATGAAATATCCTAGAAAATTTAAATTAGACCTATAAAAAATTTATATAAACAATATAAGGGTTTAATGTAAATATTAAAAAAATAATTAAATTATTGAGGAGAAAAAAAAAATTACTCCATTATAATAGTATGAAAATTTATTTGAAATTAAAATATGAATAAAAATGTAAAAATATTTGAGTTACCTAAAAAATAATGTTAATTTGTCAAATATAAACACATAAAAATTAACCGAATATTTTAAAAATAATATATATATTTTATTTCAATTCAATGTGTGAAAATGTAATTATACAGCATTAAATTCTATAGAATAAAAATTAAAATATTTTTCATTAATAAATATTAATCTAAATTGAAATAAGTTAAAAAATAAATTATAGTTATAAGTATTAAAAATATATAAAATGTGCTTTATGTGTTATTACATAATTTTATAAAAAAATAAAACTAATTACAATATTATAATAATATATCATATGGATCATATGTAATAAATATTTATTTTTGAACTTAATAAAATACTGAAAATAATTAATATAACTTTTAATATAATCAAAATATAAAAATACGAAAAAATAGTATTAGTCAACATTTGGTTAGAAAAATGGGTCACTGTTAGATCATAAATGAAGCATGTCCTGTAAAAAATGAGTCCCAAACAGTTCAAAAATGGGCCATTGTTGGGTTAAATAAAAGTCACCATTAGATCAAGTCTGAGTCACTGCTGTATAATATATGAGTAACTGTTTTATTATATCTAATTCGTCATTGAACTATATAGGAGTCATTGTTATAATATATTTGAGTCCCCATTGGATTGTATCTCTGTCCCCATTGGACAATATATGACTCATCATTAGTTGTATACGACTCACTGTAGGACTATTTAGGACTCACCATTAGATTATATATGATTCATAGATTGACTATTTGGTAGTAACAGTTAGACTATATATGTGTTACCATTGGACTATATGTGAGTCATAGTTTCCTAACACATGATTCCCCATTAATGTGTGTCAATGTCCTACACATGTAAAGTTGAAATGTATAACATTTGTAAATATATAATCAATCACCATTTGGAACATATAGATTTATTACCATTATAAATAGTGAAATGTCTTCCAATTTAGAATGAATAAATATCTCACTGTTTAGGGTGAAGAAATGTATCACATAGAGTTAATATGGAAACTCCATAAAATCGAGATTCTATTAAAGGATAGTTGGTAGAGTGAATATAAGGTTGGTTTTAGTGATCCTAACTGAAATATAGGTTCCTCGTGGGACCGTCCATGTTGAATAGTTAATAGAGGTAGGATATTTCGAACTGTAATTCATCATTTTATGTAAAATATGAAATAATAATCAATGAATAATTTGTTGTCTACATAATGGAATTAATAAGTTGTTTTTTCTAAGTATTTAATTGAATATAATTTCAATATCATTCCATCTAATCAACAGGATTTTAATTTTGATAATTATTCAATGATATATGACCAACATAGAAATAAAACTAGTTTTTAATACTTCATAATGGGTTACAATAATTCATCGAACATTTAAGGTATGTAAATAATATTTTTATAGTATCATGTATTTTAATTAAATTAATAAAAACAAGTTAGATTTGTAACCCAAATATTTTTTTGATTACTAATACAAATGTTTGAGATATCAAAGAAACGGTAATATATTCAATTATAGAAAATTAAAATTATAGATCTATTTGAAGAACATTGGAAAAATGGTGCACTAATTTTTTAATAAAATTAGGCATTAATTTATTATATTGAAATAAAATTAATGAATTATATTTCAAAAGGAACAATTAAAAAATATGACCTTTATATTAAATGATAATTATAATATTATGTTCCCTTCAAAAAACATTAAATAAATATAGAGATAGTTTTTAAAAATATTTTTTCCCATTATATTATAAAAGCGTTTGTGATATTAAAAAACATAAAATTACATGTAATGAATCTAAAATTTATATATATATATTCACATTAACAAAAATTTATCCCCCTTTTTATTTGATTACAAAACCATAACAAATGAAGTAAAATTCCTCCCCCTTTTATATAAACAAAAGATATTACTAAAAATGTAACTGAACAAATAATAGAAATAAAATTATTAAATATTCATCATTCCATGTTCAAATTTATTATTATTGAAACTGAGAAAAGAATAATGGAATAATAATGATATATTATACATGAATTTTATTAGGGAAAAATTCTAAAAAAATATCACCATTATTCTCATGACCTCTTATAATTAATATCTACTATCAATATACTTTGTTCTATAATGTTTTATTGGGTTTTTATAAATAGAAATTGAATATGTGTTATCTAAATAAAAGGATAATTTAACATGATAGATAACTAAATCACATTTTGTTTTATTAAACCATTAACAATGATGAAAAAAACTATAATAATAGATATTTCATATTAAGAAATGTATAAGGAAATATACAATTGTTTTTTCATAAGTCAACGGAAAATTATTTCATCCCATAATTTGAATCAAACTAGATGTGTTTTTATATCAATTCAACAAATATATATATTTATAAGTAGAATAATATACTAAGTCAAATTAGTTATTTTTAGGAAAAATAATCAAGAATAAACATTTCCATTTATATACATAATTATTCTTTTTTACTTCATTAATATGACTTTCCTTATGATCAACATGAAATATAGATCATATAAAATCACTAAACATGATATCAGGCCTAGAACTAGTTAAATTTATAAACATTCTTACCATTCCTCTATAAACATTAATATCCACATATTCACCATATAAATAAACATCTAATTTAATATTTATACCCACAATATATCCCATAGATTTATATGAATCATGACCAAATATGATCACTAACTCTTTTGAAAACATTAATTGATTAACAAAAATCTATATATTCATTGGGAACTTTAATGTATAACATATAACAGTAATTATTATAATATATTGATATCAAAAATAGAATACATCAATGTTGAAAAATTATTATAATTAATTTCAGTAGATTAACCAAAAACTATATGCAAAAAATAAATTCTTGTAATTGATATATTATAAAACTAATATTAATAAAATTAATATGACTAATACTTCCATTCATGATACCATTATTTAATATAAACAATTAAATTCTATCATACCAAGAATGAGTTTCTTTTTTCATCCAATTCCATGAAATAAATAATTTAAAAACATGGTTATGAATGATTTTTTTTTTCAAAACCACGGGGATCCAAAACAAAAATATCATCATTTATTAAACCATTTAGGAAATCACTTTCTACAGCCATTTTATATAATTTAAATCCTTGAAAAAAAAATTCAAATAAGATTCAAATATCCTCTAACCTATATATATTATCAAATGATATTTCAAATTCTATACCTTCTTCTTGAGAGATTAATTGATAAAAACGTCTTGATTTTTTTAAATCTATCTAGATTCGACCAAATTATTCCAAAATATCAACTATGTTCCAATCACCTTCTTATCATCAAGTAATTATACTAATGAAAAAACATTATTTGTATCAAATTATTTAAGATAATATAGAAAATAAAAAATCTAGTTGGAATCATTTAAATAATAATTATTATTACTAGCAACAAAATCATAAACAAAACTAAGGCAAACGTTTATTTTTAACCCCAGAATCAACATTAAAAAAAATAAAAAGGATGATATATATGAATCTTCCATGATCATGGAATAGGATTTAAAGCAGTAGTATCCTCTCAATTAATCATATTTATAATGAGGCTTTTCTTTTCAAAAATGAAAATCACTAAACTCAATATAAAAAACAATAAGATCATTATTTAATTTAAATTTATTTTCCAAACAAAATCATGAAAAAAATTCTTCAATTACAATATATTATTTATTATAAAATTTATATGATTTATGATTATTATAATAACCATGGAAAATACCATCATCACTATTATCATAAAATTTATCTAAATTACCCATTGAATTTGGAAAAAAAACATTACAACCAAATAAATGATACCAAAATATGGATTTTTGTTCATGTTATTTCAATAAGACTACAATTTTTCTTTTCTGCAACATAGTTTTGTTGTACTTTGCTGGATGCAACATACTATAAATATTAATTTTTTTCAAATACTCATTCCCATTAGAAATTCTGAAATTCAACTCCATTATCACTGTGATTAGGTACAATCATGAAATCATTTTCATTTAGAACTAAATTAAATAATGTATTAAATCCTTAAAAATATGAATTTTATGGTAAATAAAGATAAACCAAATAATTATATTATAACCATCATAAAAAAAATAATGTATATTTATTTCCATCATCATAAGAAATTTTAGTGGGGAGAAACAAATAAATATTTATGTTGTTGCCTAATTCCTCTTGGGACCATGGATTGACGTATCTAAGAAACCCAAAATCTTATATTGATTTTTGGAACAAAATCGAGGTCCCCAAGGGAGTGACATGCAATATTTGACGAAAGTGTGTAAGAGTGGAAATCATGCACATTCCTCTTTCACACACGATAATAAATCAAATGGGATCATTATCTCTAACCTCCAGAAAATGGGAACATTAGATGTGCTAAATAAGCCTTGTTGGAGCGCAATAGTACTGATCAGTGCACAAAAATTGTGTGTTCCTGATATGACATCAAATAGAATCTTCAGTGGAGACTAACTTGCACAAGATCAACATTATTTTCACCTATTAAAATAGGGGTACTACCTCCCTTAAAGAAAACATTTCTCCAAGAGTGAACCCGTATCTTCTATGCACGTAAGACAACACCCATTCGTGATGGCGTAAAAGTCATCAAGTCATGGTACTAGACCTTGCACAATAGGTCTCCCATGGCACCGCTTATGGTGGGACCACTAAATCTAGACCGTCTCCCATTTCATGTTTTATGATTCCCAGTGCACCGAAAAGAACCCCATGGTAGAAAAGACATACCCTTGGGAAACACATCATGCATTTGGACCCCTTCACATTACGTGATACTCTTCAAAATTGCACTCAATGTTTGACTTTGTGCAGAATCAACCATTCTAGAAACCACCCAAAATTTTTTGACCCCTGTGTTTTCTTCATTAAGAGGCACATCTTTCAAGACCCCCTTTCACAAAACATCGCTATTTTTAATGCACCTCTTATGTGCATCCCTCCAGGCTTGCCTATAGTGATTTTCTGTTTTGTATGTAGCGCTCCATGTTATGTTTCCCAACCTTATTCTTATTCACATAGGCACACTAATTTCTATTACTGCATTATATAGATATGAAATAAAGGAACCCACTAACATCCGTTCATCCATTTCATTAACACATCACATTTACCGTGCCTTCACATCGCCCAAAAATGGGTTGTTACAAGTTATGTAAGTCCCATGGGTGAGGAGAGAGTCCTCATCGTCAGAGCTGCATGATGTTAAACATTCAAGAACCCCTCTTCCTCAACACTTTAAATTAAACACTGATCACATCATTTGTAATATTCCTCAGAGGACCTTAAAGGGGATGTGATTGGGATCCATTCTCATCCTGCCTACTCAATCCACCTTCTCTTTCCCTTTGTTCATTGATGTCGTGTGTTCTTCACGCAGTCTCTACGTAATCCTGAGATGCTTTGATATGGTGTTTTATGTATTATGTCCATATCATGCTCATACATCTGGTCACCCTCCTCTGGATTCTAGCCATGATTAAGTCCCATTCTTCACCATTCCATCTGGGAGATAATTTCATGACATTATTGTCAGGTCCTCTCATACCACTTGTTTCTCACATCATGCATGACTCATGTGGGAATATGAAAAGCGATAATCCTGAAATCATATTGGGGCCACGATAATTGTATAATCCACATACCTCATCCATCGATAACATTGTTAACTTTTATCCTTATCTATTACAAGTCGTGTAGGAAGAATCCTTGAGGTTTAATCCAAACTTCCATTTGTCCCGATGATTTCACATTAGTTTACATTCTCCTCACATCAAGTTAAATTGTGGGCTCATTTCAATTCTAAAACTACATGGTTTCCACTCCTATATTCTATATTGGGAATGTAGGATGAATCCCTATGTATTATCCCTGATCAATGGTAATCTCTTTTTCTCAATTTAAGTGATGTACCTACCTGATGTGATATCTTCAGTTTTTGGGAAACATCTATTATATCGGCCACCCTAGGGTTTCCTGATCCATCAAAATGGCCTGCTAACATGGAATATTTCCCAACTTGTTCAAGGGTTAATTTCCATTCGGTAAACCCTGACCACATGTCCCTGGATACTAACTATGAATAAGCATCGCACAACATACCCCTCCAATCAATAGGGTACCAATTTCATGGGTCTATGAACCATGAATAAGCACCAACTTGTCGAAGTGTTTCAGTCCATTGTGTACACCCCAATGACATTTCTCATGAATATATCCATGTAGAGTCTCCTCACATAATACCCCTCCTACCAAAACTACCCCTCTTACGAATGGATGATAACAATGAGTAGGCTTCAACATGTCTTTAGGTTGCTCTCCACTCTCTACACCCATATTCCATGCCCCATGTTGAAATATGTAGAAATTGATACCCACCTTCTTCATGAGTAACATATGAATCCTCCATGAGGTTCAATCCCATCATCCAGTACCCATACTAGTCTCCCAATTGAAAGTTCATGTTATAGGAATATCATGACCTAGATCGCGGGTTACACATCGATGCACCCATTCTCATGAGTTGCCTCCCCAGGTGTCTCATCAAACCATCATGAAATACATTGATTTTGGTTCCCAACAATCGATATATGATTGAAAAATCACTGAGGAACAATCAAGAATCATCATCGTCATGTAATTTCCATATAATTCATCATTTCTCACTAACACTACCCTTATATCCATCACATTCCTCATTTGTGCTGTCATATCATGATGATATTAGGTTATCCATCATTGTTAATATATATAATCACCAAGGTATATAATAATGAAAAATACCAACCATATATTCCATCAGCATGACATTATCATGGTAAGGTCAGCTATCTCTTTACATCATTGTGAGGTACCTAGAAAACTATCCTCCTAAAATCCATAAATCAACCATTTTATCTCTATGGGGTTTCATCCATGTCTTATACATATTCTATGTTGGAATCCTCCATTAGGATCAGTCCCAACCAATGGTAAACCATATTGGGGCCCACTCTCTATGATACACAGTTCGTGGTGTCCACATCAACATTCACGGTGTGATACATTCTTTTTTTGACACACATTCATTATTATGATCTCATTGGTCATTTTCATCTATCCGTACAATAGGCCTTCTATATTCTCATTCATAGGGATGTACCCAAATAATCCATAATGTTTTGATCAGTATGATCCATCAATTCTAGATGTTAAAATAAGGGAATGTACCATGATAAACTTGTAATGATGAGGAAAACCTTGGATACATGTCTCTAGAACAATACTCTCTGCGATCAATGTCGGAAGCCTCAAGTTTTCTTTCCCATGAGAATCTGTATGATGAGGAAAAATATTGGTGTTTAGGGTTCAATCATAATGCCATTCCACATATGCCTCAGCATGACTACTACCCAAAACATTGGTTTGGGCCATAACATGACATGTTGGAACGTCTAGAAAGAACCAACACAATGAACCAAAATCCACAAAGAGATGACACCTAGAATGAGTTTCTTGAACAACATATTATTTTATCAGGGAGACCTATAATAAGTGATGAAATATAATGAGGAATCTATATAAGGAGAGTAAAACATTCCATCATCCCATTAAGGACAAGTAGAATACATCTAGGAAGATGTGACGAATGCTTCCCACCTTTCTGAAGAATGAATGAGGTGAAATAGATAATGTCTTCATATTTGTTGATGATGCGAGGTTCTGCGCCCTGACTTTCCTCGGTGAAAGTGATAGAAATAGAAACCATCAACCTCATGATCATGTAAACATATTTAGATATCTGATAGTAGGTCCCACTAAGAACATAGTGGCACTTGCATGGCGCTCTCAAGAATTCAGTAATATTAAATGTGTGGTATTCAGGTCTATGATATTATCATTGTTGATCTTTATCTCCTTCCATTGTTAACAAAACAAAACAATGGTATTGGGAATTATTTTCCTATCATATATTCTAATGGATGAATTTTATTTCTTTTTAGGACCCAACTACAGCCACATGAAACTAGTCACCTCCTTCCCACTGATGTAGGGGTAGGTTCAAAATCCATGTTTTAGTCCCTCATATCACTAATTCCACCACAGCATCATCCACAACCACATAATTTGGTTTCCAGTGCCATGTATCATCTTTTAAGATTTTATAAAAGGTGGTTATTTATACTTTCATCGAACAATATAGAAAATAGGGTGTTATCCCAATGAAGGATATGGATCACCATAAAATAATGGCTTCGTTGCGTCATTGTCATATCTACCCCCATGGGATTATTAGGGTTCAGCTGCTCCCCACAATGACATACAATTGTTTTGGGAGCATCTCCCAAAAACATACTTGTGACTTGATCCCTTATGCCGATGAGGTAAGGGATGATAGATTCATCCTAACATCAACAGTTTCTAAGACCCTCCAAGGAGTGATCCCCCCAGGTAGCATCATTGCTGCTAGCTAGTCTCTCAGGATGAGGAACATGTGGTCTCTACCCATAAATCATTGGGACCAAATTACCTAAATCGATTCCAACATTGGTCACATGATCATAAAGATGATCTTAATGTGGCATCAACTTATATATCTTTAATTTTCCATTACACCATTCACCCATGTGATCAGCTCCCTCTTAAGGGGAACTACTTTACTTATATCATATTGAGGAACCAGTATCCCTGTTTCCAGGATGAGATGAGTATTCCAATTCATAGAACAAGAGACTGTCAACACATTCCAACCCATGAAAATCAGATCTATTATGGATGTCCCCCTCAAACGTTTATTAGACATGGTGGAGGACATTCACGCACTCGTACCGACATTGAATGTTCGCCCATGAAATTATTTTAATTCAATTCATAGGACCTCCTCATATTGTCAATATTCACCATGAATTTATTCTCTATTACCATTATCATGTGTATGGATATCATCCCCATATTTCAATTAATCAACTAAAAGGTTCTATTCACCCATTATCATATCCGCACAGAGGACCAGCTCATGTACAATTTGATCCATAAAAAGGCTCTCCTCATACCACCACTACCAACAAGAATGGACGAGAATCCCATGCCATAGGTAGACCACATAAGGGCTCTCCATGAGACCTTAGCATCTCTTGTGGAGGCCCTCCACACTCCATAACTACTAACCAATGATTTCCACCTTGTTCATCTAGTATATAGCATGGGGTCCTCACAATGTTCCATTCGACAACTGCCAGGGTTCCACTTTCACCCCAATGAAGCAGAGCGAAGGTTATCCCCTATTTCACATCCAACATTGAGGGACTCCCCATGTCCTTATCAGAACATAGATAGGGGTTCATTCCCTCTCTGACAATATCTTGCATGGAGGTTTCTCCCAAGATCCTATAATCTCAAGCGGATTTCCCCCCCCCCCCCCCCCCTCAAGCACTTTTCCAAACGAATGTAATCCCCTAATAACTATTTTTAACCACCCCAGTGAAAAGTAATAGGGAAAAATAGTGAGTCATCTCCACCAAATCAAGATTCTTACACTATGACATATCACTATCACTTGATTCCTCTTTTCAGGCTCTGAAGTAGAGTGTTATTCGATGACAAAGCCTTTTCCCCAATGCGGTATATCAGTGTTTGTTGTGGTGATTTTGAATTCCAGATTCATTCTTCAAAAAAATTAAATTTACTAGATCCAAAATTATATTTGCAGATAAATGTAAGATGTGGAAGATTTGTCTCTTGTTCTATATGTTTCCTTGTAGTTAACTATATTGGCACTCAGATCATTCACCACATCAACTAGAGATAACATAGTGATATTTTGGGGACCATATGATAATTATAACTGCCATATTTTCATCCATTTGTAACCACCATGACATAAGAATTCCTTTTTGATTCATATTATTACATGTATGTGGGGACACAGTTAGTAAAGTCCTATGGTGATAGCCTATTCTGTAGCGTTTTGTCATCCCATGCTCCGTGCTGTCCACCGGACAGCTCGCCATGACAACCAACTATATTATTACCACTCTTAGTTCCTCATCCTACCCCTATTGAAGAATGGGGGAATCAAGCACTGGAATCCTATTCCAAACAAAAGTGTATGTGGGACATCATCATTGCAGACCATTTTCTCAAGATGTTTTGGCCAACCACTACTTAAAACATCTATATCCATGGGCCTCCTGTCAAGGATGAAGTCATGTGTTTATGACGAACCCTAGTGAATTTTAATTTCTATCATCATCAAAATTTATTAGATTATCCAAAAATTCAAGAACAATATGATGGCATAGACCATCAATGATACCTTTTTGAGCTATCCAGGATTCATATTACTCGACACTCTGTGTCGCTCAAACATCACCTAGCTCTTCTAAAATTATTCATTCAAATCTTCAGAGTTCCCAGCTATGTCCTTTATGGGGTGTTCCCACACATATAGATATTTGGCTAGGGACAATATGATGCCCTCCACTTCTGTCATATCATGCGCCATCCAGGAATACTCGATATCATTGAGGATAAACTTCTACGGGTCATGAACGTAAACATGGGTTAACTAAATGATAATGAATATTATGTAGGATTCATCAAAGAAAAACGTCCTCGGGGAATGAAACCTCTTCTGTTAGATCATCCATGCACTTCCACTCACCATCAAATACATTTACTTGACCTTATAGACCCTTCTGAGTAATTTCACATTCAATGAGACCCCAACAATTGTAAATGGAATTCATGAACTGATAAGCCCTATAACCCTTCTGGTTTAGTTTAGAAAATAAATAATGATCCATAAAAGACTATTATGCTCCAACAGCTCACAAAATAGTAGAAATTCCATGATGGGAACCTTTTTGATTCACTATAGAGAGATATCCAGACTATGGTGATCCCCATTATAATCTCAATCATCCTCCACTTGTGTGACATGGTCTGGTACATGCAGCCCTAGGTGAGTTTCCTCCCATTGATCATGAAAATCCTATATATACCGAGAGGATAGAGGTGGGATCATAGGAAATAATCAATGGTATGCATCATCAAATCTTCCTGATTTGGGTGAGAACAATTACCTATGTCCATAGGTTATTCCCCTAGTAGCACCTCATGTTTCTATCATAGTCGCTCTGCCAACTATTTGACAAGTCATCCCTACAGTAGCTCCTCAGGTCATTCAACTAACTTCTCCACAAGCCCTTCATGAAACATATCATGTTGAAGAACCCCCTAACACACTAATGGTCAGCGAACCTCATTTGTTGAAAAAACCTTACCTTGATGATCTAATGGCTTATCTCATTTCTCGCCATATGGTCCTTGAAACCCGATATGTGGTTATCCCACTAGATGAGAATCCAAATCTAGCATGGGTGGATGATATGCCAATGCCCCAAGCATTGGGAATCCTACCTTATCCCCTTTCAATGGGATATGAAACCCCCTATGGAATTTGGACCACTTAATCTCAATGTTTGGCCACATTATGTGATCTCAATCACAAAAAGATGTTTCAATATTCAATGCTTCATATAAAATCCATAAGGGTTCACATTTTTCCGGTACATTCAACTACACATCGGGTTCTGATCTAGTTGGGAGGATTTTACAAGTAGTTTCTATATCAGTACATCACTAGAACACACCAGACTAGTTTATGTGATCGCTTCAGGGTAATTAATATTCCAGATTAGCACATCATATAAAATTTTTCTGGGTGGATGGGCCTCACATATCTACTTGATATGCTACTGACTCATGATAAACTGTTGACAATGGCTGCGGGAAATATCAGGACTAAATTGGTTCCTTCTAACATCATTCAGAACATCAAAGGTGGATTCTGGGATATCGTGAATAAGGATCCTCACCTAGAGGAATCCCTGTAGTAGGACAAATAGTCATGCTTGTTGCTTTCCACATTCCCTACAAAAAGAGAATACAATGAAAAAAAAAATTTCATTTGCACATGTATGGGACCCAACTAGAGTTATGGCTATTAGAGCCTCCTCTACAACTACACTGAGGGCCCCAATGTCAGCCTCAACCTTAGGTTTAGCATTATGTGGTTCAGAATCAGCATACTCCGCCACATAATTCATCACTACAACATAGGTGAGATAGTATTTTTCCACCTCTTCATCGGGCTCCATCCCCTCATTAGGGCCACGCATTTAGGGGCCCTTTCTTAGACAGGATGAAATGGACAAAGTCATTCGAAGAGGATTATGTCCCTAGATATTTCTAGGGTGTTTTGGACACAGGAATCATGTTGTTCTTAGAATGTAGAAGACCCCAAGGGAATGATCTAACCGATCACCCCATCTAATTCCCTTATCACTGATTCCATGGATATACCCTAAAGTAGTGTTATGGTATCAAGTTCTGGCTTTAGGACTAGATCGAAAATATGTGGTTAGGTTGGGTTTAACCCTAAAGTAGGTTTCATGTGTATCTGAAAAGATAGATAGTGTCATCAATGGTGCATGTTAATAGGTCATTAACCATAGGTATCAGAAACATGCCACCAAGATGGCTCATAGAGGAGTTTCTCGCATTCATGAAATCATCTGTGACTGCCAGAATAAGCTCGATCCCCCCAAATGAACTACCCCTTCCCCATATACCAATAATACATCCACATCCCAGCCTTCATCATCTTAGAAGAGTAGAAATTGATGGTTCAAGATACATAGAAGCCCACTGCTGGTGTCAAAGTCTTCTTGTATGCTATAAATCATCAAGACCCCAACAATGGGGATTCCATTGAGGATCTTATCAGTAATATAGGATTCTCAATTGATGACCAGGATTATTCTAGGGTAAATATTTTCTAGAAGGTGGGCCCAATCGAGGTTTTTGATTACATGGAGGGCCATGAAAATCCTCTAAATGTTCCTAGTCGATTCCATCGTCGACATGAATCGGGATATATGAACAATTATAATGATAAGGACTGTTTCTCTAGAAATGATGTGTATTCTACCAAGACTAGACATCAGGTTATGTACATAGAATAGTTTGAAAAATCCTCTCATCCAATCTCATCTAATTCATGACAATCACGGTTTGTTCTCCTGGATTAGGAAAAGCTACAATGATCACATCATGACTGGTTGTGTCCATCTTCCCATAGTGTTATGTCATCTATAAATACTCTATTATCAAACATTTGTGGTTAAGATATTGAACAACTCGATATTCCCACCACAAGATAGAATCTATTACATCGACCAGCAACACCCTTCATACCTCATTCTCTAGGGAAACTCCCTATTATAAGATATGTGTTCCTAGAATGGAAGTATGAAGTGATTATGAAACATTCTATAATTCTTGAAAAAATATTGATCATCAGGGATATATGAATATCCTTAGATATTTGTGAATCCCTCACTAGGGCTTTGAGAATCCCATCCAATTTGATACAGAGGTAGCAACCACAAATGTCTTCCATGCCGAGGAATCCTTGTGTGCAGAATGTCCAACCCACATCTTGTTCTCAAGAGAATATATTGTCTCCCTAGAGCCGGGGATCATCTTCCCATTCTAAATCACATTCTAGATTACCATGATGCTCTGCATGATGGTGTTGTATTTAGTAGGTCAGGAAACCACTATTCTAAAAATTTATGGTTATGACCAGAATGAATAGTTGACATATGAAAATATTCAAATAATGACCTAGTATAGAGTACTGATTGCTAGAATGAATTCATGGCTATCTCGTAAGGAACCACCTATTATGCATTAATGGGAAGTCCTTGGCCCCATCTCCATGCTACAGTTTCCTCCTCATATCACCAATGCCTCGTGTACTCCCTTAATGGTCTAGGGTGGGAAATATAGGGTGATTTTACTCCCATTACCACTTGTGAATCCCACTATTTATACAATGACTATTAAAAGGGAAATTAAAATTGGGTTCAGTCAAATGAGGTCGAGCACACTACTCTTTTAGATGAATTTATCCTCCTAAATCACTAGTTGGAATCCAAAACCCAGGACTTGGGACACTACTTTTTCCTTTATGAGATTGGGGGAAGACATGTTTCTATATACAAGGTACACTATATGATCACATTGAATTCTTAAAAAATGAAGCTTAGGTAATACCAGAACCGCCTACCGCTTTGAGACATCTAAATGTCTGCCCAATGGTGGAATCTATACTCCATTAATTCATTTCAATAGATAATGGTTTAACTGAGTCAAACTGATAAAAATGTCAATATTTTTATATCATTGAGCATGACCCCCTCTGTTGAGGCGTGATTGAATAATGCCAACAACTTTTTTCTCTAATTTTTCACTAGAGAAAAGGACAAACATAGACGATTCCACCATCGCTGGGGCCAACAATAACATTCCATCCCAGTCTTTAAATAAAAATTAGTTTCTCCTTTCTATGTATCCAATAGTTTTGGGACATGAATATGATTTAGAAGAAAATCCTCCTCCATTCGAGGATAGTGTCACTACCACCATCGATAAGTTGGTATTGGTGAATCTCCTTACTGAGGATGATACGAGATTGAAAATGACTTGTGCTGTTATTCATGGAGAAGAGAAACAAAAGTAAATGGATTTCATGATGCAACATTGAGATGTATTCTCCTGGATATCGGATAATATTCTTGGAATGGATCCTCTGGTCATCGTACACTCTCTCATTATCCTGGTAAGTCACTGTGGGTTTGAACAACCACCCAGGAAGATGGACCCTTCTGATGGTTTTATGGTCGAGGATGACGTTGATAACCTCATTAACGTCGAAATCATCATTGAAGAAAAACACAAAAAATGGTTGGAAAATATAATTTCATCAGGATGAAGAATGGGAATATCCTTTTCTACATCCTATTTCAGGTTCTTAATCATCAGTGTTTGATGGATGAATTTCCCCTTCCTGTGATTGAGTGATTGATCGACGACACCACCAGGTTTCATGATTTCTCATTCATGATTTGGTATTTTAGATACAATCAGATTTAAATAGACCATGTGGATGAATATTCAACAACAATCAGAGTGATACAAGGAACCTTGTTTTATTAGCCAACAGATTTAAATTTGAAGAATGTTGGAGAAACCTATCAACGTGTTAATCACAACATATTCAAACCGATTACTACAGTATCCGTCGAATTTTATTTCTACGATATGGTGTGGAATCACTCTTGTTCGAGTAACATCATAGAGAACATGAGAATGTTTGTGTCTTCAATTTCTCCCACCATCTGATGATGAACCCCTCGAAGTGTCCGATCAGGTTTTCCACTGTATATTTTCACGTCTTCATCATTAGGTATAGAGGATTTAATGTTGATCTAGAGATGATAAAGGATATTAGTCATAATCCTCATATGAGAAACCATTGAGATCTCTGATTCTTTTAAAGACATCTATCCTACATACACCAATTCATTTAATATGGTTCTAGCAAGTGTATGCATGTTTCTTGACTCTTGAATAAAGGTTCCTTCTACTAGTGAGATGAAGAATGTCAGACCACCAATGATGAAATAATGTTTAATATTCTCCAAACTCTCATTATGATGCCACCAATCTCTAGTGTGCCACTATTACATTATGTGACCTCCCTGGAATGGTCCCTTGATTTCATTATCAATCAAAAGAAAACGAAGGGAAAATAAATAGTACATACTATCTCAGTCGCATGATCCTCGACTCCAATTCCTTATATTCCCCTATCAAGGACAGCTGACTCATGTATGTTTTTTTAGTGTTGAAATTGAGGCACTACCAACAGAACAGTGAGATAGAGATGATATCAAATGTGGATCCATTGTAGAATATTCTGAATTAACCAATGTTAAAATTTCATCAATCTTAGTTGGTAGTGATATTCTATCAATTCTATATCATGTACGTATTGCATAAATATGTCAATGGTCAGAAATTAGAACATTTTCTAGTTTTCCATCCTACACCTGTAGAAAAATATCTGGTTCATGACTTCCCAAACATGGCTATAATCATAGTGGATTATGTTGTTCCATGTTGGGGGATTCACATCTATGGAGCTTCGTGGATCCCCACTAGAAGAAGGATCAACAACCCTAGACTCAAATATATTATACATGTTTATCATATTCATTATTCCCAAACAATCCGCCTTTCTCTAATCGTTCTTGTTTTTAGAATGATGCACTAGAAAAGATGCAAAGTATCAGGATTTCATCACTAGTACTATGTTATCCCCTGATATTTATGATCCATGAATACATTTGAAGAAGGATTCTGAGCTAGTCATCATTAAAATAAATACTGACTATGTCGTCAAAAATCCAGATCTTTTGCCCTTTTAGAGCATGGATGCTAGATGGTGACTTTAATCCCTTATTTTTCTGTGGTCAATTATGTTCTGATGAGACAAAATGTTTGAGCCTATTCCTTGTCTAGTATTTACCTGTCTCTTGTAGCGTCTCCCCAAAATGACCTGTTAAACTGTGAGGTACATCAATGAATCATCTTTCTTATCACTTTCGGTGATGGTGATAGTTAGAAAGTAAGATCTATGATAAATGATTCCTATACATTACAACCACTAGATATCTCTTCTATAGTATATGAAACTGTTGGTTGAATTCTCTGTTTATGTAATTTCTCGGTCACACAAATATCCTAACAAACATAGCCACACATGAGATAATCTGATAGCGTGTGGTGAAATTCACACTCCAAAGAGTTACTGGCCATCAAAAGATCATCTAACATTCTGGGTTCGATGGAGTTATGATCAATTTAATTCAAGGAGTTGATATCTACAATGTTATGAAGGATATCCATGGTGGTTCTTATATAGCACACCGGACTGGGTCAACACACTACAATTAGATCTGAAGGTAGGGTCACTTCTAGACAACCAAGTTCCATAACTGTATCGAGTTCTCTAATAGGTTTCACACATGTCATATTAGTTCAAAAATTTCCATAGTCCTCAAGATCCCCTATAGAGTAATAAAAAAATCTAACCCTTTGATGTTGGGAGTTCGTGGTCATCAGGCCATATCCGACAACAACAACTCTCCATTGCAGGTTCATTCTGACCGCATTAGATTTATTCTCCATGTGGGAAAAAGAGATTCCTCTCAAAGAATAAAATTCCTTTTTATTATATATTTTATGATATTTAACAACATTTAACTATTTATTGTCCCTTATACTATCTTCAATGATAATATCCCCATATTTTGAGAATATGAGCTGAAGAAATTATACGCTATGTACAAAACCTGGTCCAAAATTTTTTATCTCTATCATGTTTCGAAATTTGGGATGTTTGAGGATCCAAACAATACCTACTATAAAAATTTTAAAAGAAAATGTTATGAAAAAATTAAAAGTGTTGGGCAGTCAATATCCCCAATGATCTCTGGTCTTATCCGATGACAACTCATAATTCTTCTCAGTTGATGTCATATTCCCTATTGTATGGTGTACAGGTTTTCATGCACATAGGGGTCATGTTTTCATTAATCCACAAAATTGTTTATAGAATGAAGACATTAGAAAATATAGAGGATGTCCATGTACATGTTTTAGAATACCTCAATGAGAATCGTCTCTAAGATCAGTACAATCTGGGGAGACACAAGAACAATATAGCCAGAATCGTCGTTAAGAATATTTTCCTCCGATCCTTTTTTCATGGTGACCCTGTGTTGCCACAAAAAATGTCGATGATATAGGGTATGAAATCACCCATTCTAGAGACCAAGTGGTAGGGACCTCTAATCATTCCCAAGGATTATTCCAATGGTGCATACTGTTTCATCACCATGTATGGAGGGAATATCACTCCTCTAACCTATGTTGAATTCCTCAAGTGGTACTTCACACGAGGATCTCACCTTTCTTGCATGACGTTAAAATGCTCTGTATGGGCGGTATGATTTAAAATACCCCACCATCATCATCATAGATGATGGTAAACTACATCAGATGACCTGCATCATGTTAAACTACAATCCCCATTTTCCATTAGTTCTCCCTACACAACATTAAACTCTTATCCCACATCCTTAGTATATTTTGTTAAACTACATAGAATTACATAACTATATGTGTCTTGATTTCTTACCTCATTGGATATATAATAACACCCACACATTCAATTATTAGGTCCATCCCCAAGTTTATCTATTTTCAACCTCCAATAAAGAGGTGTCACCAAGATTGTATGGTGCGTATGAGACTTTTTTTGGTCTCATTTGTGTAATTTATGCAACATCTCCACTATGACCATAACATAATAAACCATAGTTTTTCAAAATCATCATTAATTCATGGCATTAATATATACGGAATCCCATAACTATGTGGGGTTTGATTCCTAACCTTACATGATATGTAGTAATTCCATGATGTTTTATCCTCAAGTCCGACCCCAAGTAATGAAAAAAACTATCATCTTTTTTTCCTCTCAACATGAGTGTATGGATATCATGTGGTATTGTGAGGAATTATATTTTACTCATTCACATTATTCTTAACACAAATTCATCATGTATATCACTTCAGGGATCTTCCCATTTATCAAATGTCATTACCACATGATTTTAATGTTCATGATATTCAAGAACGATGTATGACATGATTGCAATCTATATTGGATATTTAGGAACTCCCAAAAATTGTGTCTTCGGGTGTAGCCCTAGTTCCTCCTATTTCCTTTATGTCCCCTAGGCCTAAATTCTATTTTGGGATGGCGAATGGTCTAGTGTGTGACGTTTTGGGTCCTTATTCATGTCATTTTAATTTACCATGACATGCACATTTCTCCCTTTTGGGTATATCTCACCTATTCATACGTACATAATGATGTTTAACTAGACAACATTCTAGAACTACATGTCACTTGATTCATACCCTTACAGGACACATAGGAATCCCAATAAATTTTTTCATCAAGTCATGCCCCAGGTTCATTAACCTACTTTTCCACTTTCCATTACTCATTTTTTGGATTTATTTTTCTTTTATTGCATCTCCATACCTTTTTTATTCCTCATATATTTTCTCATATGAACTATTGTGTGGTTATTAGAGTGTTGGATTCTTCATAGACTTTCTATCATTCCACTTTCATGCCTTATGTTCCCCTTTGTTTGTGTCTCCATCATCTCTCAAATATGAATGAATCCCCAAATGGTTTGGATGCTCCACCATTAGTGATACCTACCATTCTGCGAAAATGTACAAGAGGAACATGGACGATATTTTGATATTGGTCTGACATTTCAAATATGGTCAGGGGACAACCCTCTGGTGTTTTTCCCATCCTAGGAAATGCGAAATGAATACTTTGTCTCGAACAAGGTGAAAAATTATCCTTCAACATTATTCCACCTTCACTGTATCCCAAATACTAGTCTCGTAATTCACATTCCTTCTCACATCATTAAGTACTGATGGAACTTCAATACTATTGGTTCCATCCCTTTGTGAACCTCTACATGTATAGTTGGCGGGCCAGTGTCAAGGGTTACCTTTGACTCCACACCATTGTTCCCCAATTGTATGCTTTCAATTGCTATAAAGATCTTTTCCACTCATAGTATTCCACACCGATCATGGATCATATGGGCTCAATGGTCCATGATAAGGTCTATACATTCATGAAATAGGTGCACACTATATGGTCCTAACTATATTTCTGTAAACTAAGATCCTTAGTTTTTATGTTCTCAAGACATTAAACTTTGTAACGACTTAGATTGTAATCATTTTAGAGGATATAGTCCTATAGGGTACTGTACACATTCCATGCCTTCCGTAATTAAATATGGGTGACATTACTCTGACCATTTCTGGATAAATATGAACTCTTGGATCATTGATATTGGGCCCAACCTCAGTATTATTTCCACTTTTTGTCCTTCCATAGGGCGTGACATTAAACTACAACCATTCCCTAAAAGAATTAAGGATACCCCATGATAATTGCGGGATGCTTCAACTTCTTCAATGACAAAGTGGATTGAACCTAATAGTGATGGTTTCTATGTACATTTGAAATTACGAACTATCTATGATTTGATTCCCATACTTATCAGATACGTGGTGATGCTCGTGAAGTCGCCACGGGCCCATCCACAGGTTCATCAACACTATTGTCCCTTTGGCACCAATTATATTCAAAAATCTATTACAAAAAACAAGAAGCTCTCATACCATGTAAAATGAATTTAAATTTTTGACATTGGTTATGGTTGTATAACCTTATACTATGTTCTACATTATAGTCATATTATGATAAATTATTCCATGAATCGTGTTGAGTCAATAAGGTTTTCCTTATGACTTTTTCATTCCTTCTTGTTTTGAAAATCACAAACACCGTATCTTTAGGAAAATTGATTTCCTAAGGAAAATATCTTTTATAAGGAAAATTTCTTTTATACGGAAAATTTCTATTATAAGGAAAATTTCTTTTATAAGAAAAATGTCTTTTATAAGGAAAATTGCTTTTGTAAGAACAATTATTCTTATCATATTTTCTTCCAGATTTTTCTTAAGTATGAGTTTCAGATTCACTTTTATTTTCTCTAAATTACTTGAAATTTTGATATGAAGCATTCTGTTTTAAGATCTGAATTCTGGATAAGAGCTGTAAGGAAGTTTCACTCTGAATTCCAGATGAGAACATCAATAATGTTTCATTCCGAATTCCGGATACGAACACTGATTACGTTCTACTCCAGATTCAGGATAACGAATTCTTATGAAGTTCAATGACAAATTCTCATTACGAATTCTAATGATGAATTCTCATTACGAATTATGATAAAGAATTCTCATTACGAATTATGATGATGAATTCTCATTCCGAATTCACCTATTAAACAGAATCTGATCATCTCTGTTTTATACACTCTGAATTAATTCAGACTCCGAAAAATATGTTGGTCAGACTCCAAACTTTTATTCTGCTTACATTTCTACAATTTTGTCTACTCTTTATAATTTCCATTTCACTCCGAATATTCACTCTGAAGCTTTCATTTCGAACATTTGTGTTAGAATTAAAATGATATCGTAATTTCTATTACACTTGTTTTGTTATAAAATGATGTTTTCTATTTTGTTATAAACTAACCGTTGTCTAAGTGACACTTGTACAGGTCCCTCCGATCTTTAAGGAAAATATGACCGTTGGAGAAGGATCTGGCCTTACCTATAAATAGGAGCTCATTTGAAAGAGCTCGGTGATGTGTTGATTTGCTGTTGCAAGTACTAAAAGGCTGACTGATCTTTGACTCATGTGATTACATACTTGAAGTGATTTATAGAGAGAGAGGATCTTATTAACTCTCAAAGCTTCTTGCGACTCCGAATGTTAGTGATCACATTCGAGGGATTCCGGGGATAGGAAGACAGAGGTGCCAACTACCTTGAAGTTCAAGGGCTTCCTTGTTGAGGAAGACAGAGGTTGCCAACAACCTTAAAGTTGAGGGCTTGTGGGGATAGCAAGACAGAGACTCCAATCTTCATATCGAGGGCTTACCCTGGTGTGGGTAAGACAGACTTGCTTGAAAGTATAAATCAAGGGACCTTTATCCAAGGTTGTTGGATACCCTTCTCTTTGGGTTAAAAGACATATATCATGTTACTAGTAGTTCTACTACTTGTTTATATTCCACTGCCTTTGGTATTATAAGGAATGTATAATTTTCTTATACTTCCTTACTTGTACTCTGTTTCATTTAGATTCTCTACTATTTAAGGTAGAATCTCATATTGTAATATTTTGTTAAGTTTCAAATTCCAGAATCATATTTCTGGAACCTACTTTCGGAATCTCCTTCCAAGTTTGCATTCGGTGTTAGAGGTGTTGTTAATTTTCTTAGTTTAACTTTGTTAATCTTAGTCCTTTACTTTGCTTAATCAAAAAATAGTTATTCTTAACTAACTTTAAAGGTTCCAAAGGAATTTTTAAAGTATAAAATTCACCCCCTCTTCTATATTGAGCATATACATTACTATTTCGATCCTACAATTGGTATCAGAGCAGGTATATAAAATATTTATACTTACGAATAAGTCTTTCTTTCTCACTTTCCCATTCCAAACTTTCTCATTCCGAACTTTGTTATTAAATTTTTTTTGCTACTAACAAGTTTGTGTGTCGAAGGATTTTACTAGTATGACATGAATTAATGTTGGATCAATTGATAATCTGAATCATACAAGACCACCAATCTTTGATGTTAATGATTATGAGTCCTAGAGAGATCGAATGAAGACTTTTTTTTTCAATACTGGAGTAGAATATTTTGTTATGCTTACTGGAGATTATAAAATTCCAGACAAGGAAGTCAGAACTTTTACTAATCAAGAAAAGCAAGAATATCAACTCAACTATAAGGTACGCAATACTTTACTATGTTCAATGACCAGAAATATATATAGCCAAATCTCTTCTTGTGAATCAGCTAATTGTATATGGAAGAAGTTAGAGGTTACACACTTTGGGAATTCTCATTTGATTGAGACTAGAAGAGCTATGCTTAGAGCTGAATATCACGGCTTCAACTTTCCTTATGGAGAACCTATCTATAAAGTTCAACAGAGATTTATGACTATCGTCAACAACCTACAATCTATGGGAGAGAAAGGTTTAGATGATGAAGCTCTTGTGGATAAGATAATTGATATTATGCCCAATGAGTGGGAATCCAAGAGAACAGCTATAGATGAGAACAGGAAGGTCACTCAAATTACTCTTGATGAGCTTTTTGGAACTCTTCTACAATATGAAACCAGAATGAAGAGAGATGAAGAAAACATCAAGAAGAAGAATGGAAATGGTACTGTTGGTTTTACCACAACATCAAATCAGATGAAAGCTAAGACTACTGAGAGAGTATCCAGATCCAAGACTATGAAAGTTATTTTTCAATCCGAATCTAGTGAGAGTGAAGTCTCAGAAAATGAATTAGCAAATCTTGCTCGAAGGATGAACAAGATAGCTGGCTAGAGAAATTTCCAATCAAAGTATAAGAAAAAGGAAAGGAAAGATAAGAAAGATGGAGAAGTTACTTGTTATGAATGCAAGAGAGCTGGACATATAAGACCAGATTTCCCTATGCGCAGAAAGAAAGAAAGAAAAGAAATACATTCAGATAGGAACAGAAAGAAATATTATAAAGCTAAAGCTACGAAAGTTCTGAAAGCTAATGACACCTGGAGTGCCAGTGGTGGTAACTCATCCGATGGATCTTATGATTATGAATCTTCAGGATGGAAGAATCTTGGTCTTATAGCCATATTACCTATTAATAATCATTGTTTTATGGCTAAGGTACGAAATGCTGAATCATTGACCAATGTTTCTTTGAATTCCAATGATAGTAAGTATTATAACTCTTCTGATGAAGAATCATCTTCTGATGAGGAAAATACATTACCTACTTATGAAGAAGTCTCCAGGTTTGCTAAAATTCTTGAGATTGAGAATTCCAAACTGACTATGAAACATGAAAAGGAAAACTCTATGAATTCTATTCTTACAAAAGTGATATCAGATCTTTCTAAAGATCATGATAGGAAAAATGTTGATTTTGAAAGTATTTCAAAAAATCTTGAGGAAGTAAGTTCTGAGAATAATAAACATTCTAAATAATTAGAAAAAGTAATTTCTAATAAAAATGTTTTCGATCCTAACTCTAGTTCTAAAACTAATGTTTATATGGATAAAAACATGGTTCTAAAACTCAAGTCCGAAATCTTTTCCTTAACGAAGTATTTATCAAATGTTACCCATGGTAAGGAAAATTTTGATAAGATGTATTCTCAAATACGACCATTAAGAAATAAATCTGGATTTGGTTATACCCATGCAAAACCACTTTTTAGTAACAATTATTTTGTTCCTCAAAGTTCCCCATTTTGTACCAAGTGTCAATGTGGTGGTCACTGGGCAAAGAATTGATCCTTAAACAAAACCCAATCTCCAGGATTTCACAAAGCTTACTTTTCTAAGAAGATGTGGGTACCTAACATTTTATTATCTGAAAATCTCGGATTCAAACATGTTTGGATTCCGAAAGTCTAAATTTCTTCTTGATTTCAAAAAAATAAAGAGAGTACCATCTATAATACATGGTACATGGATAGTGGATATTCCAGGAACATGACTGGTAACAAAAGCTATTTTGAAAAGATTATCAAAATGAAAGGTGGAAAGGTAACTTTCAGAGATAATTATAAGGGTGAGATTATTGGTATTAGAAATATTGTTTTTCTTGGTAAAACCTTGATTTCAAATGTTCTTTTTGTTAAAGGTGTTAAGCACATCCTCATTAGCATAAGTCAGTTATGTGATGAAGGTTACCTTGTGAATTTTAGGAATGATAAGTTCTTAGTTCACAATTCCAAGGAAGAATTTATTCATTCAGACAATAGGAAAGAGAATGTTTACACCTTAAACAAAGAAGATCTCAGAAGCCAAGATTTACCTTGCCTAAGTGCAATGGAATATCAATCATGGTTATGGCATAGAAGATTAAGTCACTATAATCTTAGGAACCTATGTAAACTCTCTAAGAAGAAACTAGTTAAGGATCTACCAGAGCATATATTTGATTCTTCTAAAGTTTGTGATCCTTGTCAATATGGAAAGAAACACAAATATAGTTTTAAATCAATTGGTGAAGTCTCAACAACCGATGCATTATATTTAGTGCACATGGATCTTTTTGGTCCAACACAAACTGAAAGTATTGGAGGCAAATACTATGTGTTTATTCTAGTTGATGATTACACTAGATTTACTTGGGTCTATTTTCTAGCAAAGAAGTCTGAAGCTTTTTCTTATTTCAATAGTTTTAGAGCTCAAGTTAAAAATGAAAAAAACCTTCCATTGAAAACTATTCATAGTGATCATGGAGGAGAATTTCAAAATTCTGATTTTGAAACTTTTTGTAGTAAGAAAGGTACTACTCACAATTTTTCAGCACCTAGAACTCCTCAACAGAATGGTGTAGTTGAAAGAAGAAATATAATTCTTCAAGATATAACTAGAACCATGTTGAGTGAATATTCTATTGCTAGACATTTCTGGGCTGAATCTGTAAGTACTACTTGCTATACTATAAATCGAGTTTTGATTAGACCTTTTCTTAATAAAACTCCTTATGAGTTATGGAATGGTAGAAAACCAAGACATTCCTACTCAAAGTTTTTGGTTGCAAAGTATTAATTTTGAATACTAAAGAAAACTTACATAAATTCGCACCAAAATCTAATGAAGGAATTTTCTTAGGTTATTCCACAACATCTAAGGCTTATAGAGTTTTAAAGAAAAATACTTGCACTGTTGAAGAAACAGTACATGTAAAATTTGATGAGTCAGATCATTTTGTTTTTAAACCATCCCAACCTACAGCTTCAGATGTGTTTTCAAAAACTGATTATCAACCTTTGATAGAAGAACCTTCTGATAAGGAAATTGTTCAAGAAGATACTTCTGAAACATTTACCCCAGAAGACTTTCTACCCTATGTTGATGAACAGGCTTTAAAAAACCCATATCAGGTGTTTCTTAAGAATCATCCCAGTGATAGTATCATTGGTGATGTATATCAACCTGTAAGGACTATAAGTTCCTTAAGAAATGAAGTAGAACATCTAGCATTTCTTTCCCAATTAGAACCTAAAAGCACTGATGAAGCTTTAGGTGATGATGATTGGATTAAGGCCATGCAAGATGAACTAAATGAATTCGAAAAGAATAAAGTCTGGACCTTGGTTGAAAGACCTAAGGAAACTTCTGTTATTGGAGTAAAATGGATCTTCAGAAATAAATGTGATGAAAATGGAATCATAGTACGAAATAAATCTAGACTTGTTGCTAAAGGCTATAATCAGCAAGAAGGAATAGACTATGAAGAAACCTATGCTCCAGTAGCTAGACATGAATCTATCCGTATTCTACTTGCCTTTGCAGAATTCTTTAATTTCAAACTTTTTCAAATGGACGTGAAATGTGCTTTTCTTAACGGTTATGTTCAAGAGGAAGTTTTTGTTGAACAACCTTATGGCTTTGGAGATACAAAACATCCGAATAATGTTTTTAGACTTACCAAAGCTTTGTATGGTCTTAAACAAGCCCCACGAGCATGGTATGATAGACTCACTGGATTTTTGCTTCAAAATAACTATGTTAAGGGAAATGCAGATCCAACCCTTTTTATAAATAAAGACAAGAAAAATGTTTTGATTGTTCAAATTTATGTTGATGAAATTATATTTGGTTCAACTCAGCAATCTTTAACTGACTCTTTTTCTAGTGTAATGAAATCTGAGTTTGAAATGAGTATGATGGGTGAGTTAACCTTTTTCCTTGGTTATCAAATTTCTCAAAAACCAGAGGGAACCTACATATCTAAACATAAGTATATTAAATATCTTCATAAAAAGTATGGTTATGACAACACTAAGAGTATAAGTACTCCCATTGGTACCTCAAATTTTTTAGATCTTGATGAAGCTGGGAAACCAGTAGATCAAACATCTTTTAGAGGTATGATAGGAAGTTTACTATACTTAATTGCTAGTCGACCAGACTTAATGTTTTCAGTATGCTTATGTGCAAGATATCAATCCAATCCTAAAGAGTCTCACATAAAGGCTGTATAAATAATTTTTCACTACCTTAAGGGAACCATGGATCTAGGATTATTTTATACTTATGGAAATGATTTTGTTCTAAAAAGCATTTATGATGCTGACTTTGGTGGATGTAGAATGGATAGAAAAAGTACATCCGGAACTTGTCATTTCTTATGAGATTCATTAGTTTCTTGGTCCTGCAAGAAGCAACATTCTATAGCACTTTCCACTGTTGAAGCTGAATATGTAGCAGCTGGAAGTTGTTGTGCTCAAGTGTTGTGGATGCAACACACACTCACAGATTATGGATTGAGTTTTACTAAAACTAAAATTTTGTGTGATAACACAAGTGCCATTTCCCTCAGTAAGAATCATGCACATCACTCCAGTGAAAAACACATAGATATTAGGCATCACTTTCATAGGGATCACACACTTAAAGGAGATATTATTTTTCAATTTATCGGAACACAAGATCAACTTGCTGATATTTTCACAAAATCGTTGCCTTCTGATAGATTTGAATTTATTAAACAGAAGATTTGAATGATAACCATAAGGTAATCATCCTTAATTAACATTCTATTGAAAAAAGTCTCCTTACATCAATACACTCCTTTTCATAGGGGGAGTACATTTACTTGTTAGTTTAACAAATTTTTTCAAAAATATTTTTTCAAAATTTTCAGAACGAAGATATCCGGAATGGAGATTTCCGGAACTACAATTTTTCCAAAATGGACATGTTCGTACAGAATACTTCTGGAATGGAAGTATTCATAATGAAAATTTCCAGAATGAAAATTTTTGTACTGGTATTTTCATAACGATATTTTCGTACCGAATTTTCCTTACTATGTTTTTTTTTCGTACTGATTTTTCCGTAATAAGTGTTTCATAATGAGTTTTTCGTACTAAGATTATTTTCCATAGTAATGTTTTTTTCGAATTCTGTCTTCTCATAATAAACTATTTTTCCTAGTCATTTTTATATTACCCATTACGAATAATCCTCCTAAGTCAATCTGAAAGGTATGATTAACTTACTCAAGTTTTCGTAGTCATTTGCTGGCATTTTCTTGTAATATGTTTTTGGATTATAGATTTCTTAATTTCTTGTTTTAATAAAAACCTCAAAAAGATCAGATTCAAGTTTTCAAACCTCAGATCTGATCTCAACTTATCTCAACTGTTACATCAACCGTGGAAGTTGAACCGTCGTTCCATTGCCTATATAAAGGGGACCCAAATACTTGTCCCACATCGATTTCAAGCTCTCGTGTCCCGAATCTCTGCCTCTCGGTTTTAAAGCCGTTTCAAACATCAGATTTCTTCGTTCCGAAATTCTCAGAGGACGTCACATCCGAATATCTGCGGAGTTACCATCTCAAAATATTTCATCCACCAAGCCTATTTCACAATGGTTAGTTTACAGAGAAAGGTTAGTACATCCCGATTTCTTTAATAACTACGATTCTCTAATTTCAAAGAACATTAAGTTGAATGGCTGGGAAGATGTTGTTGTATCCAAACCGGGGAATCAGGAAGATGTTTTTTCGGAGTTACTTGTTGAGTTTTATGAAACAGTATCCTTATTTCAGGATTATAATAGGGAGAAATTTTCTTTTAAGTCTTATGGTAAGAATTACAAACATTCTTATACCAAGGCAGCAAGCTTGGTAGGGCTATCCTATGAAGGAGAAGCTGATTTTATATCTCAAGTTTTTCCGGATTCTAAGGGTAGCTTCGACAAGGAAAAAGCCTTTAAAACTCTCGGACTCTCAGATGAAAAAGCTCCGAAGATTGCTAGTTTACCCACAAACTTCCAAATTCTAGAGTTATGGGTGCAAGGTCTTATCGTACCGAGGAAAGTTGATAAAGCCAGCTTGAAGAATAGTGAGATCTACATCTTAGATTTCATGATAAATCTAAGAAAGTTTAACTTCATGAGGCACATTCTTATAACCATTTACAATCTTAAGAAAGGAAATCTCAGAGCCCAGATCGTAATGTACCCAACAATTTTATCGAGGTTGATAGTTCGGTGCCTTGAATATTTCAAGGAAGCTTACAGATCTAAGCCAAGGGTTTGCAAAATTTTGTTGTTCAGTGATGATACCCTTAAGAGGATGGATGTGGCTTTTAACAAGGAGACTGGTGAGTTCTCCGATCTGCCCAATCAAGATGAAGCGGTTCCCAAGGTTGCTGAACCGGAATCATCTAAACCAGTAAAGAAAAGAATGTTGAAGGAAGTTGCAGATGAATATCCTAAATCTAAGGAAGCTCAAACCGCACCTCCCAAACCAAAGAAGAAGAAAGTCTTCCCTGATGAGGTTGTTGCGAAGTGGAGAGAAAATAAATAGAAAAGGAAAGAAGGGGATCCGCAATTCAGATTGGACCCTGTGGAAGATAAGGCATTACAGGATAGAACTGCTGATGAGCTTGAGAAACGAGTAAAGGAGAAGAAGCTCAAGAAGAAGATGTCAGAAGCCGAGGCAGTCCAAGCGTTGTTAAAATTTAATGAGATGGTATCCGGAAGCATTCCTATTCTGAGATCGTTCTCCCTAGAATCTCTACCTGAGACTCCAGGAAGAAACCTTGATTTTCCAGAATAGACTAGAGGTGAGCATGTTGAGCATCTCGAGCAGATTCAGCAAGTGGAAGAGGAGGAAGAAATTGCTGAAGCAAGTGGTGAAACAAGAGAATTATTGAAAGAAGTAGATGAGTATAAGGGGTCTCCTTCAGAACACCTGTCACTCCGAACATCCGAGGCTGAATCATCCAAGTAAGTAATTACAGAGAAGGATAAGAATGAGGAAGATGTTGTTCAAAAAGTTATTGATGATATTGTTCAAGTGTTTACTAGCGAGCAGAAAACTCCTGATCAAGAATCGATTCCGAAAAAAGACAAGGGAAAGAAACTTCTTGTTGAATCTCTGAAATCAGTGGCTAACAAGAAAAGAGAATATGGGGATTCATCTAAAATGAAGTTGGAGCATATTGAGGAAGAAAATTCTCCAAGTAAAGTTTCAGATTTGGAGTCATCCTCGGTGGGGAATGACTTTGTTGTCCAGTCGTTAATGAAGTTGGTGGGATCCATTCCGACCTTCTCAAGTATTGACTCAAGATGCCAGATGCTCCAACATGCTTTGAATCAGAAAACTGACTCCATATCTATGGTTATGGAAAAGTGCGTCGATATTGAGGCTCAGTTCAAAACCTTCTTTGTTGGCTACGTAGCTCATAGAAAATCTTGCAAGAGGATGAAAAATTGGTCGAATAAGACTGTTGAAGAGATGAGGTTATTCGATGAGTTTCAAGACAATGTTAAAGATGCTTTCGAGACTGAGGACATGAAGATAAATGAGCTGACTTCCTCCTTTGAAGAAAAGCTGACAGATGAAAAGAACTTTCGGATTCAAGAATTCAGAGATCTGAATGGGAAGTTGAATTCTGTTTCTCAGAACTGGAAATTTGAAAGGGATCATCGGATTGAGTTTGATCAGAAGATGAAGGCTCAGGAAGAGAAGATGAAGGCTCAAGAAGAAAAGATCAAGGCTCAGGAAGAAAATATGAAGGCCCATGAAGAAAAGATTGAAGCTCATTCTGCAAGAATAGTTGTCTTAGGGAAGCAAGATGGAGAAGATCATAAATACCTGAAGAAGATCATGACTATTCTTATGGGGCTCATTTCTAAGGAAAAAGATCCGAAATAACAAAATCCGATCTTTTTGTTGTAATTTTTTTTTTCCGACATTTCAAATCTAATGAAAATTGTGCCTCTCGTTTCTTTTGTTGTCATTAATAATTTTTCAGGTACATTGATTTTTTTTCCATTCCCTCGATTTCTTTTTGAAAATCCCAAAGGGGGAGAAGGAAAAGATCCTTAAGTAAAAGAAGAATTCCAATGAGAGTTTATCCAAAAGGGGAGAAGGAAAAGATCCTTAAGTAAAAGAAAAACTCTAATAAGAGTCTATCTAAGGGGGAGTTTTTCATTAAAGATGACTTTCTTTTTCGTAATGAAATGTCACTCTGGAAATATAGAATATGATCCATAGAGTTTCAAAGCCTAAGGTGGAGTTAGTCGTATTCAACAATATCCATAATGAAAAGGGAGATAAGCCTTAATGTTTTTATTTTTCTTAGAATTTCTTTTTCGTAAGGATGTTTGTGCTTTCCAAAAAGGGGGAGATTGTTGATTCAATAAGGTTTTCATTATGACTTTTCCATTCCTTCTTGTTTTGAAAATCAAAAACACCTTGTCTTTAGGAAAATTTATTTCATAAGGAAAATTTCTTTTATAAGGAAAATTACTTTTATAAGGAAAATTGCTTTTATAAGGAAAATTGCTTTTATAAGAAAAATTGCTTTTATAAGGAAAATCGCTTTTGTAAGAAAAATTATTCTTATCATATTTTCATCCAGATTTTTCTTAAGTATGAGTATCAGATTTACTTTTATTTTCACTAAATTACTTGAAACTTTGATATGAAGTATTCTATTTTAGGATCCGAATTCTGGATAAGAACTATAAGAAAGTTTCACTCCGAATTCCAGATGAGAACTTCAATAAAGTTTCTTTCCGAATTCCGGACACGAACTCTGATTAAGTTCTACTCCAGATTCAGGATAACAAATTCTTATGAAGTTCAATGACGATTCCTCATTACGAATTCTAATGATGAATTCTCATTATGAATATTGATGACGAATTCTCATTATGAATTATGATTATGAATTCTCATTCCGAATTCTCATTCCGAATTCAGCTATTAAACAGAATCTGATCATCTCTGTTTTATACACTCTGAATTAATTCAGACTCCGAAAAATATGTTGGTTAGATTCCGAACTTTTATTCTACTTACATTTCTATAATTTTGTCTACTCTTTATTATTTCAATTTCACTCCGAATATTCACTCTGAAGCATTCATTCCGAACTTTTGAGTTAGAATTAAAACGATGTCGTACTTTCTGTTACACTTGTTTTGTTATAAAACGATGTCGTCTATTTTGATATAAACTAACCGTTGTATAAGTGACACGTGTACAGGTCCCTCCGATCATTAAGGAAAATATGACCATTGGAGAAGGATCTGGCCTTACCTATAAATAGGAAATCATTTGAAAGAGCTCAGTGATGTGTTGATGTGCTGTTGCAAGTGCTGAAAGGCTGACTGATCTTAGACTCATGTGATTACATACTTGAAGTGATTTCTAGAGAGAGAGGATCTTATTAACTCTCAAAGCTTTGTGCGACTCTGAATGTTAGTGATCACATTCGAGGGCTTCCGGGGATAGGAAGACAGAGGTGCCGACAACCTTGAAGTTCGAGGGCTTCCTTGCTGAGGAAGACAGAGGTTGCCAACTACCTTAATGTTGAGGGCTTGCGGGGATAGAAAGACAGAGACTCCAATCTTCGTATCGAGGGCTTACCCTGGTGTGCGTAAGACAGATTTTCTTGAAAGTATAAATCAAGGGGCCTTTATCCAAGGTTGTTGGATACCCTTCTCTTTGGGTTAAAAGACTTATATCTTGTTACTAGTAGTTCTACTACTTGTTTATATTCTGCTGCATTTTGTATTATAAGGAAATTATAATTTTCTTATACTTCCTTACTTGTAATCTGTTTCATTTAGATTCTATACACTTTAAGGTAAAATCTCATATTGTATTCTTTTGTTAGGTTTCAAATTCTGGAATCATCTTTCTGGAACCTACTTTCGGAATCTCTTTCCAAGTTTGCATTCGTTGTTAGAGGTGTTGTGAATTTGCTTAGTTTAACTTTGTTAAACATAGCCCTTTCCTTTTCATAATCAAAACATAGTTATTCTTAACTAATATTAAAGGTTCCAAAGGAATTTTTAAAGTATACAATTCACCCCCCTCTTGTATATTGAGCATCTACATTACTATTTCGATCCTACAAATCGTGCTTACCATATGTTGTTAAACTATATACACATCATTCTCATTCACATGACTTGAAACTGAAAATAACACTAGGAATCCATACGACATGTCCCTCTACCTCAATGTTGTTCATATAGCACATTATTTTGACTTATGTTTTCACTCAACAATCGAGTTGATACCCCCTTAGAACATTTGTTTTATATTTATTAATTCCAGTGAACTCACAGAAATGCGATTTTTCCACTATGGATTAATTTTATGAGTGATGGACTCTATTATAACAACCAATCAACCCACCCCATGTTTATGCTCCCCTTATTAGAATACACATACAGTTTTACTTATATGGTGACCCCCAAACAGAATGTATGATTATCCTCAGGGTTTACCAACAGCATTGGGATAATGTTCTGGGAGTCAATGAACAACATTTTGAGTTAGGACAAGTGTTTTTGAATAATGTCATCAACCAACAATAATTTATTTATTATCATTATATGATAAATGATAAGGATATTGTGTCTCAAGAATGGCTAACAATTATCCTCCATCATCATGACACCTTCACAATTTTCCAAATTTTTGGTATCATCATTCGCTCTCTTCATTCCAATTTCATATGATTACTTCCAAATCCTCTATAATTACCCCTATAATGTGATAAATCACATTAGGAAAGGAGAGATTGCTACACCGGGAAATTCATCCTCTAGTCATGGCCTCTCTCAACCTGAATACATTAGGCAGCTAGTAACCAATTGAAGACCCTAGCAAATCAATGTTTGCCTAGAACTCTTATACAAAAAGATGACCATTATGTTGTCGTCCATTTTTTCTAACACCGTGTATGTCCCACATGAGAATTGTGATTTATTTCTAGTTACAGAATAGTTATGATTCATATGTAGTGATCAATACAAAAGAGAAAATTATCAATCCATGCACGTAGATGTGGATAAGAAAATAAATAGAAATGTATGTTTCATGAGTTTGTTGAAAACATGTCCCTTATGGATTCTCCCATCCAATAGACTACTTCAATTTCTATACTTTTTTGCCATTAAATTATAGGGTTTCCACAAACTCCCTCGTAAAAACATATTCATTAGAAGCTATTGAACAATGAAATTTAACTTAATATACCTTCGTTCCCATGCATCCTGTAGTTCATCCATCTGATGGCTTGCCTACACCAACTACCTTTGGTATTCTTCCAATTGGGATTATTTTTATTTAATTAAAATTGATTGGTTTTACTTGAATATCCAATGTTAATTAATTTTATCTTCTTGGTGTCAGATTTCTTGGTCAGCCTCATGGAATATATATATATATATATATATATATATATATATATTCATATATTTCTTCCCAAAACTGGAGTCTTCTATGTGTTGGCTACTATCCCACATATTATCATAATGATATTTATAGATCATAATATGGAGAATGCAGAAATACACCCCTCAGGAATAGAAAAATAGAATACCACTGTGACGTGACCCCATACAACTTAGATATTCCACCCATGGGTTTATGAGGAAATAGTTGATACATTTCCATGACTTGAGTCCTATAATACAACTCTCCTCACCCACATTGGGATCATTATCACCCCATAATTATGATTTAAATGTCATTATTCCAAAAAAAATTACTAGAATCTCAGAATCCCGGTCTTCTTCTAACTCCCATTCTAATTGACAAGCAATAATATCATGTGTGGGAACCTCCTTTATCATTTTTTCATCTTCTATTACCTATAGAGTTCTAGGATCAAACTTATCTTTGGAATCCCATGTTTCCACATCTTCATGACCACCATATGGAAATACTGAATTAGTTTCAATAGAATTTTCATCAAGAATATGTACTATCACTGGTGGAACCCCTAGAAAATTACCATGACTCGACGGTTGTTCATGCCTATAGAATTTTGAACACTACATGGACTATTAATAATTGGATACTAAAATTTTTTAAATATCAAATTTGTGTTTATAAAAACAATAAATAAAATAGATAAGTGTAACATGTTCACGTTTCCGAGTCACTACAGAAGTTTACACCCTGATAGATCCCTCAGTGAATTTCAAATTGATAATTATCAACAACACCTTATTGATGGTGTAAAATACATGGGGTTTTTATGGTTTTCACACTGTTTCACGGATTTAGCTATGATTGGTCCTCCACCATTCTCATCCCTAGATATAGGATCATGGAGAAGTATTTTTCCAAACATCGGCATATTTTCTCCCATCCAGTCGGAGCATCATGAATACCACTATAAATGTGTTCCTAAAAATTGATGAATTTGGTTATTGAATCCATGTAATGTTATTTGATGAAACCACGTTATATGGGAATTAGGTCTTACATCGAGACGTTTGGCCAATTTCATGTCAGATATTACAATTTTTCTGCTCTAAACAGGTCTTATTTGATAGGACAAAATTCCTTGGGTCTTCTATCCTCCAAGACCCTTTTCCACAAATTCTTTTTTGTCCACTTCCACATCCACTTCTCCATTTATTCTTTTTCATATGTATCATCATCATCGCCATTATTGGTTGTCATATCCTTTCGGTGCATGCTCTTAGAAGAGAATAACTTTCACTAAGAGATGTGGTTCCTCATACCACATTTTTGGAAATCATAAACCTCCATGGATGTTAGGTATGCAGTTCTGTGATGAAAGTCCAACATGTCCCCCACAAAAATACACCCAACATATGAAAGGTCGAGCCTAGTGAACACCAATTTTTGGTATATGGATTTTGGGATTAGCGTTTGTTGTAGTGTCCACCAAGATGACCATAAGGATGGGAAAATTGAATATGCATTCTATAGAAGGAGGAATTTCAGTTGATTCATAGGGATATCCCTAGACAATCCACAAGGGAACCTATTATACCATTCTTCATTAGAGGGATTAAGTGCATCCCCACCATGTGTTGCATATACCATTGATAATCCATCTTGTGACATTAAAACATCATGGATCCCCTACACAGTAAACACTTTCTCACTCTCTTCCCGTATAGACTGTACGGTTTCCACCTTGATCTATTTAATTCATTTCCCTAGAATTTTCTTTTGATACACTTTCACCCAGTGGTCATCATATTTTTTGGATAGGATGACATCAACATAAATGGGGAAAGAGGTAATTACCTAACCAAATTCAGATATTTAGAACATGAGAAAATATTGGAGAATGGTGCAGGGGTGTCCCTCTTCTAGAACATATGTATATATATTTTTTAGTTTTATGCATGAACCTGAACTGCCTTGTAGACCTTGATGTCCTGTAGGGATTGTAGCGGGTTTTCCCATTAATCTAGGCCACCATCACTCCACCCATGATACTCTACAGGTAATCCATCTTCTCTATAAGTACCCACAATTTATCCACCATTTGTTTGAGAGGGGTTTAAAATGGTGGGAAGTTTATGTTTTAATGATTTTTGATCCAGAGATAAATACCCTCTTAATTATGAATTCGTGGCTGAATCCTAGTAATGTTCTATAGCGATGGTGGTAAGCTATAACCTGGTAGATGGATGTAATTCAAAAAATTATGCCTACTATAGTGAGCTGAATCAAAGACATGAATAATTTTATATGGATTGTAGATTCTCCTCGGCGTACTTCTCTTTTAGGTGCTCCCTAGAAGGATATACTACTAGACTGACACATGCACTGACCGATTTACTATATGGTTGGTTTCCATGACCCCAACCATTACTAATTTCATGGGATGGACCCCCATACGTGATTCAATCACTAGATGTAGTCACCAACAGAGGAAGTTATTAAAGAACCCATCGTATCACATATATGGGTCCCTGATTTCAATCACACTAAAAGACGATGAGGTTTATGTGAAAGGAGACTTATAGAAAAGGTCGGTCATTTTTCCCCCATAGGTTGAAACATTTTATAGTCATTGGTGTTTCCTATGGAACTCGGCCTTATTTTTCCCATTTAACTCACATTCTTAGGGGGGGGGGAGAGATTTTGTCCTACTGAATTTCACTTGAGGTAGTGAATTGGTGTATTTTAGAATTGAAAATGAATATTTTGATTACTATAACTAATATGAGGACCCCAAGGGAGTGGAAAAAATGATTTGAAGGCTACTTGAAAGATATTCCCCTATAGGAAAACCTCTTGCACGCCAAATATGATATCAAATGGGCTCATTCACCATGACGACCCAAAAAGGCCAAGTTAGATACACTGAAGAAGCCAAATTGGTTTGTAATAGTTTGGATCTACGAACAATCATCTTGTGTGCCACATTCAATGCCAAATAGGCTATTCATGGAAGAACAACTTTCACTAACACACTGATATTTTCTCTTATATTAATAGGTTTTCTTCCACCGATAGAGAAAAAATTACTTATAAGTCAAAACATCGCACCCATGAACATACAATGAACCCTTACGTGACTGCATGAATGTATTCAATTTAAGGTAATAGATATTGTGTGTAAGGTCTCCCTTGGGTCCTCCTTCGGTTGAGCCCAATAGGACATGATTCTATCACAAAATCCATTTTTTCCAAGTCATGTTCATGCAAAATACCCCTCTTGCGCACAATGAATACCCAACATAAACACATAATGATGTCGGACCCCTTACCTCTACATGCTTGACTATAAAAATGTGTACAAACTATGACTTTTTTTGAATCCATAAATATTTTTTGTGCCCCATACGTGGTGCTCCATGTGTTATCTTAATTTTAAGGGACCATTTTTGATCTTCTATATCATGAAATATCCCCATTTTGTGTGAACCTCATTTGTGTGGCCCTCCATACTTGTGATCATTGATTTCTTGGTTCCACGAGCAATGCTCCGTGTTGTATTGACATACCTCATTCTTCATCACTTATGTATGATAAATTCTATTACATATTTTCCAAGATACACGAACATGGGTTGCAACCACATCCAATCCCCTACCTTATTATGACATGGAAATGCTTGTGCCTTCCCCTCCCCCAAGTGTGGTTTGGTACAGGTCATGTATGTCCATGGGGTGAAGAGAGTGTCCACATCATTCGAGTTGTAGAATATTATAAATCGAAGAACCTCTGATCATCATAAAATTATATGAAACTCATATAACCACATATCTTATAGTCTTAATAAGACTAGAGTGGTGATGGTATTAGGAGACCTTAAATTCCTTCCATTTCAATCTGACTTATCTTTCCATATGCACATTGTTTCCTTTTGAACGTCATGAAATTTCCATCAAATATATGACGTACAATTATATAGTGTTTCCTATATGATTTCCAAATCCTACTCATGCAAAGGGACACCTCCTTGGGAATCCCTCATTGAGTTAGTCACAATATTCACGATTCTGTGTGGCTGAATTTTCACGACACAGTCGTTACGTTTGTCGCAACCTATGGTTTCTCACATCAACCATGACTAAAGTGGACTTAGAAAAGGGATGATCATGACATCTCTATTAGGATTGTAACCATAAATATTTCACATTACCCATAAATAAGGTTCTACAAGGACCATGATCCCTATATACCAGATTCTATGTTGGAATCCTCTTCATGGTTGAAGCCCAACATACACTTGTCCTGACCATTTTATATCAGGTCTCATTCATCCCGAATGAAATAAAAATATGATACCCATTATTTCCTAAATATATGTTGTTTTTGATCCCTGTATTTTATATAGGTTATGTATGAATCAACCATGAGGATCAACCCTTATCAATGGAAATATTTGTTTCTCCATTCTAGGGATGGTCCTTGATGATGTGACATCTCCCCTTCATTTGACACATCTCTTTGATCCTTTTACTTTGTGTGTAATCGTCATTCTAGTTTGGTTACTAACCATGAATAAACATCATCATATCGAGTGATTTTTTCGCAATATGTGAAGCCCAACCACATGTCTTGAGAATATTACCATGAATAAACCACGTACATCATACCAGTCTAATCAAGATTGTCTCTCTATTGATGGGATTCTAACAATGCATAATATGCAACATGTAGAAGGGTTTTTTTATTTATATATAACTAAAACAATACCCCGTGTAGTTAACCATGGATAATCCTCTCACATCATACCCCCTAACCGATTTTTTCCCTCTTGTGATGGGATACTAACTATGTGTATAACAAATATTATCTTCAGTTTACTGTGAATTTTGTACACACTGCTTCCGGACCACATCTCGAACGACATGTAATCTGATACACATATTCTACATGGGGTATGTTGGAAGCCTCCATGAGGATAAATCCCATCATCCAGTTACCATCCTGGTTTCCACCTTGATCCTTCATGTTTCAGGAATATCATTCTCTAGCTCAGGGTTACTCTTCATTTTGGTCCCTATACACGTTACCATTTTCAAAAGCCGCCTCATCATTTGTCTCATATCCCCATCAATAACTACATAGATGTTGATTACCATCCACTATGATACATAAAAAATACCCCAAAAGATCAATTCCAACTCCATAATATTCTCATTGGGTTCATTTAATTCATCCTCACCCTTTGAAACATACACCATATACATCGTAATCCTCATCTAGGCTGCCATATCCTAGTGACATCAGGAAACACATCATTAAGATTCTTTAGAAGAACCAATGAAGCTAATAATGAATAATCATCAGCCATATTCTCTATCACTATGACTTTTCATAGTATAGTCACCCATCCCATTGTTTATATTTTGGGTATATGAGTTACTAACTACAAGAATGTCCTGAATAACCCTTTTGAACTGTGAGGTTTTTGATCCATATCGTCTACACAACGTATATAGTAAACCTTTATGTGATTCAATACTACCTAGGTGTAAACATTGGTGTTTCACTTTTTGGGTCCCACTCTCCATGATCCACCGTTTGTGGTGACCAAACCAGCATTCAAAGTGAATTATCTTCCCTTTTTTGGACATGTCATACCAGATCCATTATTAATGAGTGTTTTAATCCATTCATATGGTAATATGTATATGTTCCTCCTCTAGTGGATGTACCCACCTGATGAAAAGTATTCTGATCCGTCTGATCCATCTTCACTAGATGATATGAAACCTAGAAACCCAATGTTAATCATGGGAAGCATAAGAAAAGCATAGAAGAACTCATCAGGAATAAGATTACCAATGATCAATGTGGGAATCCTTAGGTTTATGTGCCCTTGAGAAGCTATATGATGTGGAATTATATATGTTAATATGTTTTCCATCATCAAAACATAACACAGATGCCTCTACGTGACTAATCACCTAACTGATGGTTGTTTCCCAAACTTAACCCCGTGGAATTTAATAAAACAATCAGTTTAATTATCTAGATTCTTCTAAAGAGATGGAACTGAGACTGTTTTTCACACAAAATCACTTAATCTATATGGGCTACCATTACTAGGTGATGAATTATGAGTTGGAATCTATAGAAGGAGTGGCCGAAATCCCATCATCCTATTTCAATCAAAGAGCATTCATATATGATGAAGTGATGGATGTAACCTGCCTTTGGAATGAATGAATGCATGTCAACAAATGTTTTCTTCACAATTGATAATAATGCGAGGAGTTTTGAATCGAAAATAGTGTCAATAAAAAATTTACTTACTATAAATGTCGGTTAGTAGACATATGATTAATATGTCTAAAAGAAATATTAGGTTTTTTACATTAATGCAAGCATCACAAACACGAAAGATTATTTTTCAATGAATGTAGATGTAAAACATTCTCATTTTTTTGAGTGTATGTAACATTCAGAAATTAACATGACCAAAATTTCAGTTCCAAAGGTTGTTTTTATTCAACCCAAATTTCTAAAAATTATCTTATTGAAAAGTTTGTGAAGTAAAATACATAGTAAAAATAAATTACTTTAAATCATCATAAAATTATAAATCTTCATCCTCAGAATATAATAATTTATCATTTTGAAATATAACTTCCATTAAACCATAAAATATTTTTTATGTTCTAATTACATTTTTTTTAAATCCTGTAAGATTAAAAACATTTAAAATAAATGTATAATTCAATATACCGATTTTATGAAAATAATTTAATGTGGTTTTGAAATTATCTCCAAATGTAGCAGTGCATCTATCAGATTAGTTGTGATAGGTAAACATTGATGTTTATCTAGTGATATTATTAGATAATCCAGTTTCTCTTTACCATATTCCTTTCTTGAGGAATCAATATAATTTTCATAAGAAAACAAATTACATGACAATTTAGGTACCCAAACTACTTTTGTCCACTATTATTATTAATACAATTTTTAGGTACACATATAGAGTCTAAAAAAGTATTATATGGAATTACGAAATTGGATTGGATAATTACAAATAGAACAACATTTGATAGAAACTAAATTGTATCAGAGATATAATAGGAGAGCTAATCAATTATGAAATTTAATATGCTCTTATACAAATTTTTTGGTCCAATAGGAATACCGAAGATGTTCTATAACGGGTTAAATAAACTATTATAAAAAACTTAGTAAAATAATTGATTAATTAAATAAAATATGAATGTTTATTATGGTATTATCAAATATTATAAACATGGTTGTATTCAATGATCTATATATGTGCCTCTTAATAGTACCAGTACTACAAATCAAAAAGAAGTAATCTCAAGGTATAGAAAGTAATATTTAAAATTCATTGAATTATTCAAAATTTATATAATTATATTCCATAATAAGCGTAAAAAATTAATTTGAAATTATAATATAATGTCTAATTCCAAATTATATTAATTACATGAATTTTTTTAATAATTATTCAAATTCATACCCAATAAATAATAACGGTCTATAAATCTAATAAAAAATATATTTTACTATAATTTAGTGTTTAAAAAGATTTACTATTCTCATTTGAAATACATTAAACAAGAGTGAATATTTTGGTAGTCAATAAATATTAATTTAAAAATGAATAAGTAAAAAATAAATTCATGATATAAATATTACAAATATTAAAAAAATTATTATTGTGTAATATCCTAATTTATTATTATTTTAAAATAAATAAAATATTATAATTATAATTATAAATAATCCAATATAATATATATTAATTATAGAAATAAATAATATAAATAAAATATTTAGTATAATAATGTAGATAACCTATATTTAAAATGAAGAAAAATAGTGTATCATTCAATTTTAGTTAAAAAAATGTGTTAGCTAATGTTCAAAAAAGAGTCATTATTGATTCAAAAATGTGTCACCTCCAATTAAAAAATTTGTAATCATATGAGAATATATATGTTTCCACTGGAGAATATATGAGTAACCATTTTATAATATATTAATCACCATTGGAGTATATATGAGTCATTGTTGGAATATAAATGAGTCATTTTTGGACTATATGTGAGTCACTAACAGACTATATATTAGTCACCAATGTACTACACATGGGTCACCATTTCTCTATATATGAGTCACCATTGAACTATATGTGAGTCCCCATTGAACTATATATAAGTAATCTATGGACTATATGTGATTCAACATTGTATTGTGGAAATTTCTAACACATATAAGGTGAAATTTCCAACTCATATACTGGTGAAATTTCTAACACATGTAAATAGAGAATTGTATCCCTATTGGAAATAGTGAAATGCACCACTATTTGAAAAAGAGAAACGTCTCACCATTGAGAATGAAGAAATGTCTATCCAATGAGAATAGAGAAATGATTCACCTACTTTTTCGATGGAAACTCCACATAAATGATATTATATTAAAGGAGCACCCATAAAATGAAAAAGAGAATTGTAATAAGGCTCCTAGAATAAGGAAAAAATCCTTAAGGGATCATCCATAGATGAATGAGGATGGAGGAAAGATGTAACACCCTGATATTTTATGATAAATATTTTGTTTTTATGTATTATGTTATAAACAACACCAAAGTAATCTTTCACTAAACACAACACTATCTTGGAATGCGTTACGAGCAAGAGGAACCTTCCTGGATAGATTGCGTTGTACGCAATACCGAGTTTCGATATGTTATTAAAATATTATATAAACTCGCCATTATGAATAGTAATACCCAAATTTTATTTTTTTTTAAAATTTTATCATTCAAATGGACTTCATTTTTGGATTCGTAATATCGAGATTATCTTAGGGTGAATTATTGGTATTTTTCTGAAAACATTCAATTTTTTATGAATAGTGAAAAACTTTGAGTTAAAGACTAAAACATAATTTTTATTTAAATAATTATTCATTTTATTTAAATCTAATTTAAGTCAACATAGATACATAATACCTATATATGTTCAATTTAAATAACTGGATTCATTTTATAATAATTAGATATATATAAAAATTTTGTTGAACTTTTTACCGTCTTTTACCGACCTCATAAGAGAATTTGAAAATTTATTTAAAACATAATTTTACCGCTTCAGTGAGTTGAATTTAAAAATTAAAAGAAAAAAGTTTTATATAAAGGAGTAAAATTTGGTTCATTAAGATAAAAATATTTTTTTGTGAATAGTATCTTTTTACTTTTATTTACTACGGTTAAAACTAAATAGGGTAATTAAAGGTAAAAATGATATTATTATTACCATAAAACATATCCTATTTATATTGGATAAGTGTAATTAGACCAAAAACAACCATAGGAATAAAATATTACCATTTAGGTCTACCGGAATTAGATTAGGATATTTATTATTATTTACATCAAAAAAGAGTTAAAAGAATTAAAATCAAGGATTAATAAGTAACACATTTATAATATATGGTAATACATAAGATAAATTCGACTATAAATATTTATTAGAAAGATAAAACTATTTCCTACATAATGGTATTTTATTTATAATTTTTAGACATTAAATTATTTAATTTAATTTTTGACACAATGACGATGAATAATTTCCTTATTAATGAAATATTAACATAATTGATATTATAAATACCCAAATAAATGTAATTTTATACTTTTTATAAATTGAACTTATTTTATAGATTAATATAATATATTATGGTTGGTTAGATGAATTGTTTGCGGTATTTATGCTGTTATGAAATTAGCAAAAACAAAATACCAAATTGCTTCAAAATTGACACAAAAGAGCTTTTAAAACAAATATTAAATTATTTATTGATATTATATTCCTAAAAATATAAGGATCGGCCGAAAGACATATATAATAATATATATGACATTAATCATCCAATTAGGGTTTTATTGATAGTTTATAGTAGGTTCATTAAACATATTGTCTATGAATACAAGAAGACACGGTAAACGTTAATTTTTATATCATAGAGTTAAATTTAAATTATAAGTTTAAAATGGTAATCTAAACATGTATAAAACCTATTAGTTGAGAGGATTTCGACCCATCCCCACACTAGCCTAGATATATGTAACCTTGGATCAATTATTAACCAAATATGAATTTATTATAAAATAATAGTTTATGTTTTTTCTACGGTGCCCCTCACCCCTCTTATAAAAGGGAACTCACCCTTCTCTGTAATTAACTATTCCATAGCAATTTGGCTAAGCCAAACCCATCCCAAATACCCAATAAACTATCCTCCCTTAATCCTAGAGGCCTTACTTTATTCAGAAATCCAACATAAGATCCCTTTTGATAAAATCAAAAGGAAGAACCTGAGAAAGAAGTAAATATCTCACCACATATTTCAAGATCCTTTATTCTTCCACTTCCCCCTTCTTTGTTTTTTCCATTATAAAATAATCAATCTGGTATATTATATATACATTGATTTTATTGTAAATGGTACAACCTGATTAGTTATATTATCCATCATATGAATGATAAAGTCACCCCACGTGCGTACATACGACTTACCGTCTGCAGGTCGTGGTGTAGTTTGTTATTCAAACATTTCATCATTTGGATTGGTATGATGATGAGTATAAATGATATAAATAATAAATATTACATTATTATGATTCATTATATATGATATACCATCCCATTATATACTATTTAAATATCAAATGAATAATATCATCACTCATGCATACGTACGACCTACCGTCTCCACGATGTGATGTGACTCGTTCTACATTATCTTCATTATATAATGATGATATAAATGAATTTCATGAATTAATATGATATATATTACACTAATTAAAATATTTAAACAAGGTATTTATTACCATAAAAAAGTGGAATAAGAATTTATTCGACAAAACATGCATAAGAACATTAAGCAATGAACACAAAAATAACATGTAACAATGAAATATTACTAATAAGAATATAAGAATATGACCATATATTATATCTTAAAAATAAATAATATTCTATAATAAGTCTATGTCATTATTTAAGTCATTATAAAGGAGTTTTGGATACATACGAAGAATATTAGGCATAGGGTAATGGGAAATCTCACAATCATATTTTTATCCAAGATTGTTTATACTTCAGATTTTACTAGGGAATATTTATCATCCACATCCATGTTTCCTCAATACATAATATTATTTCTATCCTCATAAAATATTTTAAATCCAATTTTACCTATTGGTGAATTTTTATTAAATGATATTAAAGGAATCTTTTGTCATTTTCAATACGAGATACTTTTTAACTTTTTTAGCCAAAGTACGAGAAGAATGATTTTTTTACTTATACGACATCAATGGATTTTTAGGATTCCATTGGACATTATTTCCATGAAGTTTCATTTAAATGTTTTCATGTATATTTTTAATTAACTTGTTTTAGTTTATAATATTATGACATGTTAAGAAAAGAAAAATGTTTTCGAAGTAGAAAGGATATTTTCCTGAGGAATGGAGTTCAAGTGTTTTATGAAAATTATTTTCCATCTAAGATAATATAGGGTTTTGTTTCTATCCCTATTTTAACATTTATTTAATTATGTTATGATGGAATTATTTTTATGATGTCCTATTATCTAATATGGTTTATCTTATGATGTCATGATGTTTAAGAATCCCATTTTTATTACACGGGTTATGCTATGATAATTCATCTATGATTTTGGGTCACACATATTAATGGTTTCATTAAGAGATGGGTGGGACCTATATATCCCTCCAATTCATTTGTTAAGGATTTATATCTCATGTGGTAGACATGGTTGGAATGGCAAGTTAATCTAGTTCAGTGTTAAAGTACTGAAATAAGGAGTGACCTCTGTTCAGAAATGGACTTTGTCCACTATGGTAGTCTGGGCAATGAGACTTATCTAGTAATAAATGATATTATATGATTATGTTTGTATTCCATAATGTTTATGTTTTATGTTATGATTATTGTGATTACAATTCACTATTATGATTTATCCCATGTTATGATATCACGATCTCTTTTGTAGGTTACAGTTTTCAAAATGTTATGTTCTTATGAATATGATATGATTGGTATTTCCTTTGTTTCCACTTAATGAGCATTTGAGATCACCCTTTTGTATGTTTTATTATCCCCAGACCAGTAAGAAGGGTATTAGGCAGGATATGCGAAAATGGTACTGTAGATATGATGAAATAAATGGGAGACAATATAGATGCATTATGAACCAGTTTTTTAGGTTTCCAAGATTCTAAAGACATTGTACATATTCCATCCTATCTTGGTTTGATTATATGTTGTAATAATTATGCTTCAATTATAAAGTAATAACAATGTATGTAAAGTATGGGTCGTTATAGTTGGTATCAGAGTTAAGGTATAGTCAACCTTTGGAAACAAGGATCTGAAAGCCTTAGTAAGAACCCATAGGATATGTCTAAGCATAGAACACAATATTAGTGTTTTAGAATTTGAAATGAATAACTTATGATAAGACCGTAACTGTGAAATTTTATTATTGATTATGTGGTTTCACTCTTTTGATTAGTGTTTCTCGCACTATGCTTATTGGTTTTAGTCAATGTATAGAACCCGAAGGAACCGTGTTAATGATGAATGCGAAGGGCAATGAAATGATTGGACCACTGAGCAACAAAACGTTATGGGAGATGGAATGAAAAATCTTATATCCATGCTCCCATAACATTCTCAAGATATGAATCTTACAGGACATCCAAACGAGCAAAATAAGAAGCAACATTCTGTTGAATCCTTCATGAGGTAGCATCCACCCTAATTCAGTGGGTCTACTGATCCATTAGTGACTGAACAATGGATGAGTACCGCTGAAAAGCTATTTTCAGTTATTCAATGTTTTGAACATGATAAAGTCATCTTAGCAGTATATTATTTGGATGTTGAAGTTGATCAATGGTGGAATCTTATCAAGAATACGAGGTAAAGAGATGAAATCGAGTCCATCGAATGAGATGAGTTCAAGAACTTATTTTTCAAAAAGTACATCCCTCGTTTTCTTTGAACAATGATGGAAAAGGATTTTCTTGAACTAAGGAAAAAGGATGATGAATTGATTGGTACCTATGAAGAAAATTTTACAAGACATGAAAGGTATGATTCTCGAATTTTTTTCCAACCTGAGAGTAAGATTAATCGATTTTTAGTGGATTAAAACCAAGCCATCTAAGGGCGTTATCCATAATGGACTTCAATAGCTACGAAGAAATTGTTTGATGTGATCTCAAGGTTGAGATGGAGATTAGAGTTACCCATCAGTCATATGGGTTTTATAAGAAGAAGAAAATGGTATTTAAAAGGAAATCAAAAGATCACACTGAAGAGAATATGAGTTTTCCCTTATGATCAATTTGTGGAAATAAATATGGAGGGAATTTTCTTAAAGGGACAAGTAAATTATTCAAATGTGGAAAAGAAGGTTATCAGGCATTAGAATGCCGCAATGATGGGAAAAATATGTCTAGTGATGTGAAAAAAGAAAAGTCTACATAGAATGTAGATCCTACAATTAAATTTTACAAGTGCAAGGAAATGGAGAATTATGCTAATAAATACCCTAATCCAAGGGTTTTTGTTGATTATCGACATCAACAAACTCTTGAGGACAAAGACAAAGGAACATCACATGCAATTTCTATCGGCGGTGTGGAGTACAATAACGAAGTGTTGAAAGGTACACTTATCATCCACTATAATGTAAAGAATGATTTATTTGATTCTGGATCCATCCTCTCTTTTATTTCTGAATAATTTTCCAAGGGTATCGCTGTACTAACTCAACAATTAGTTGTTGAGTTAGATGTGACAACTACTAGTGGAACAACAGTTGCATCAAAAGTTAATAATTATTCTCTAATTGAAATTTGTAGGAAAGTGCTTCCGGCCAATCGTGTGATACTTCTATAGTGGAATTTGATATGATTCTTGGAATGGATTGGCTTTCCTTATATGGAGCCTATATCGATTTCCAAAGAAGGGAAGTCACATTTCATATTCTTGATCAATCTATGATCAGATATCGATGAAAGGATGAATATAAACTGCCAGTGGGAATTTCTTCCATCTTATGGGTCTTGATTCCAATAAATTAAGGATATTTATCTCAAATGGTTGGATAGAAACTCACGATTAAGAATATGCCCATTTTATGGGAGTTTGATGACGTATTTCTAGAAAAATGTCCAGCTCTTCCACAAAATCGGGAAGTTGCGTTTTCAATAGAACTCATACAGGGTGCTATGCCCATTTGAACGTCACCTTATGGAATGGACCCAATTGAGTTGTAGGAATTAAAGAAGAAACTCCAATAGAATCTTGACAAGGGATTCATACGCCCTAGTGCATCACCTTGGGGAGAACCTATTCTGTTTTTAAGAAAAAAGATGGATCAATGAGACTGTAAATTGATTATCTAGAAAATAACAAGATCACAATCAATAACAAATATCCTCTCCCATGGATTGATGACTAATTGGACCATCTACGTGGATCTCAATAAATTTCAAAGATTGATTTTGATTCAGGGTTTCATTAATTAAGGGTCAAAAGGGAGGATATACCAAAGACGGCTTTCCGTACAATGTATGGACACTATGAATTTATAGTTATTCCATTTGGTCTTACTAATTCCCCTACTATCTTCATCGATCTAATGAATAGAGTCTTTAGAGAATATGTTGATCAGTTTTTGGTAGTATTTATAGACGATACTCTTGTCTATTAAAAGGAAAAGGAAGAACATGAAGATAACATTAGAATTGTATTAATGATCCTATGAAAGGAGATACCTTATGCAAAATTTACCATGTGTGAATTTTGGCTTCAATAAATATTATTTTTGGGTCACATAATCTCAAAGGTGGGTATATTTGTGGATAAAAAAAAATAGGTTATCGAAAGATGGTCAAGACCAACAATAGTAACTGAGATCTGATGTTTTCTTGGATTGACTGGATATTATTGACGTTTTGTGAAATATTTTTAACGATTATCTAATCCACTCACCAAGTTGACTCAAAAAGGAGTTATGTTCATTTGGATGGAGGACTGTGAGAATAATTTCAAGGAGTTAAAAAGATGGTTATCCAGTGCACCTGTGCTGACACTGCCTTGTAGTGGAGAAAGGTTTGTGATCTACAGTGATGAATCCAAGAAGGGATTGGGGAGTGTTCTCATTCATAACGATATGGTGATATCTTATGCCTCACAATATTTGAAAATCTATGAGAAAAATTTTCCAACTCATGATTTGGAATTAGCTGCGGTAATATTTGAATTAAATATTTGGAGGTACTGTCTTTATGGTTAAAGGTGTGATATTTATACTAATCATAAAAGTTTAAAGAATATTTTCACACAAAATGAGCTCAATATGCGCCAAAGAAGATGGTTGGAACTGATTAAGGATTACGACTACTCAATTCACTACCACCCTAGGAAAGCAAACAAGGTGGCAGCTGAATTAAGTCGACAAGACCATGCTATATTATCCATGATTAGGATAAAAAGTGATCCAATATTTATGGATATACAAATGACATATCATGGAATAATAATGGAAGGGGAAAATATTATCTTTCACAAATGATTGTTCAACCATATATACATGTGATGATTAAAGAGGAACAAAAAGTTGATGTAGAGTTACTAAAAAAAGTGAGAAATGTTCCTGAATTCCACATTGATTGTGAGGAAATAATATGGTTTAGGTATCGGGTTTGTGTTCCTCCTATCCCAAAATTAAAGAAGGAAATATTTGATGAAGCTCATAGTTCATCATTCTCTATTCACCCTGGAAGAACAAATATGTATATGGAAAAGAAAGAGTACTTATGGTGGGATTTCATGAAAAGAGATGTTGCTGAATATATCTCTCGATGATTGGTTTTTCAGTAAGATAAAGATGAGAGACATAAGTCTTAGGGTATGTTACAAGAATTACCCATACCAGAATGGAAATGGGAAAAAATCACTATGGACATTGGCACAGGACTTCATAAAACATCCAAAGGCAATAATTCTATCTGGGTTATAGTTGATTATCTTAGGAAGTCTATACACTTCATTGCTATTAGAGATTTTTTCTATCTTGATCGTCTTACCAGGATATATGTGATGTAAGTGGTATGATTTCATAGAGTTCCACTTTCCATTATATCTGATCAGGATCCATGGTTTTCTTCAATGTTTTGGAGAAGTCTTTAGCATACTCTAGATACAGATTTGAGTTTCAGCACTGCCTATCATCCTCAGACAAATGGTCAGTCTGAGAGGACAATTCAAACTATAGGAGACATGTTGAGATCTTTTTCTATGGATTTTGACGGCGGTTGGGATCAAAAACTACATTTGGTGTAATTTTCATACAATAATAGCTTTCACTCCAGTATTCACATGGATTCTTATGAATCTCTCTAGGGAAAGAAATAAATAAATACAACATGTTTGGATGATGTTGGGGAAAGAAAGCTATTTGGAGCTGATCTTGTAAATGAGATGTAAGAAAAGGTAAGATATATTTAACAACACATAAGAGCAGCTCAGAGTCGAAAAAAAGTTATGCCAACAACCGAATAAAAGACCTAGAGTTTGAAGTGGGTGATAATGTGATCTTATGAAGATCGCGTTGGAATAGAGTAATTATATTTTGAATGAAGGGAAAGCTAAGCCCTAGGTATATTTGTCCTTTTGAGATACTAGATCTGGTTGGGAGGGTAGCTTACTGATTATGGCTTCCACCGAATCTCCTCATGTTCATGATGTGTTACATGATTCTCTAATGAGAAAGTACGTACCTCATCCTTCATTGTACTAAGCTTAGAAGTTGTACTGCTGGACCAAGATCTTTCTTATGAAGAAAAGCCAATAGAGAATTCGGATCGTAGAGAAAAATTTTTAAAGAACAAGACCACTCGCTTGGTTAAAGCTTTATGGAGGAACCACTAATTATAAGAATCTACATGGGAACTTGAGGATATTATGAGGGAGAGGTATCCTTGTCTGTTAGTTACGAAGTGACGAATTTCAAGGGTGAAATTATTTTTAAGGGGGGTAGAATGTAACGCCCTGAGATGTTTTGAGAAATATTTTGTTTTTATGTATTCTGTTATGCAAAATACAAAATGAATCTTTCAATACACATTGTAATGTCTTGTCTTTCTTTACACAAAAGATCAACCTTCCTCGATAGCTTGCGTTGTATGCAATACCGAGTCTCGACATGTTATTAAAATATTATATAAACTATCCTTTATGAATTGTAATACCCACTATTTGAAATTTTTTAAATTTTATCTTTTATAATGGACTTCATTTTTGGATTCAGAATATAGAAATTAGATTTCGGTGAATTTTCGGTATTTTTCTGAAAACGTTCAATTTTTGATAAATAGTGAAAAACAATTAGGTATAGTTTAAAACCGATATTTTATTTAAATAATTATTTATTTTATTTAAAATTATTTTTGGTCAAAATAGATACATAATACCTATATAGGATCAATGTAAATAATTTGATTCATTTTATAAAAATTTATGATATATGAAAATCTTATTTAACTTTTTACCGTCTTTTACCCACCTCCTATGAGAATTTGAAAATTTACTTAAAACATAATTTTACCACTTCTGTGAGTTGAATTCCAAAAATCAGAGAGACACGGATAATAAAAGGGAGTAAAATTTGGTTCAATAAGATAAAAATATTTTTTGGTGAATAGTCACCTTTTACTTTTATTTACAACGGCTAAAAGTAAATAGTGTAATTAAGGGTATAAATGATATTATTATTACCCTAAAACATGTCCTAAATCTATTGGATAAGTGTAATTGGACCGAAAACAACCATAAGAATAAAACATGACTATTTAGGTCCACTTGGATTAGATTAGGACATTTATTATTATTTAATTCAACGAAGAGTCAAAAAAATTAAAATCAATGTTTAATAAGTAAAACATTTTTAATATAGGGTTATACATAAGATAAATTCGACTATAAAAATTAATTAATAAACTAAAAATATTTCCTATTTAATGGTATATAAATTATAATTTTTAGACATTAAATAATTTAATTTATTTATGACACAATGATGATGCTGTAATTACCTAATTAATGAAATATTAACATAATTGATATTATAAATACTCAAATAATTGTAATTTTAGAATTTATATGAAATACACTAATTTTCTAAGTTAATATTACACATTAGGTTTTGTTAGATGAATTTTATTCTTTGTAGTAATGCTGTTATGAATTTCGAAAAAACAAAATTCCAAATAGTGTCAAAATTGACATAAAAGAGTATTTAAAACAAATATTAAATTATTAATTGAAATTATGTTACAAAAAAATCAGAGGATCGTCCAAAAGACATATATAATAATACATATGACATTAATGAACAAATTGGGGTTTTATTGGATGTTTATAGTAAGATTATTAACCATATAGTGTAAGAATACAAGAAGATGTGGTAAAAGTTAAATTATTTATCTTAGAGTTAAATCTAAATGATAAGCTAAGAATGGTAACCTAAACATGTATAAAACCTATTGGTTGATAGTATTTAGACCTATCCTCACCCTATACTTGAAATAAGTCACTTTTTATACATTATAAATTGAATATGAATTTATTATAAAATAATATTTTCTGTTTTTTTCCTAAAATGCCTCTCACCCCTCTTATAAAAGGGCACTCGCCATTCTCACAAATTCACACTTCCAAATCCATTTGTGTCTGACAAAACCTTCCCAAATACCCTAAAAAATGTCCTCCATTCATCCAAGTGGCCATCCTTTAGTCAAAAAGCCAACTTAAAGAGCCCTTTTGATCAAATCAAAAGGAAGAACCTGAGTAAGAGGTAAATATATCCCCACCTATTTCAAGATCATTTATTCGTCCACTACTCCATTATTTTTTTTCAATTATAAAATAATAACTCATGTATCTTCTATATACTGTGAGTTTATTATAAATGGTACAAACATATTAGTTATTTTATGGATTATATGAATGAAAAAGTCACCACATGTGGTGTAGTTTCTTATTCAAACATTTCATCATTTGGATGGGTATGATATTTATTATAAATGATATTAATAATAATTATAAAATTATTATGATTATGTATATGTGATTTACCATACAATTATATATGATTTTAATATCAAATGAATGATATCATCGCTCATTCGTATGTACGACCTACCTTCTCCACGATGTGATGCGACTCGTTCTACATGATCTTCATTGAATAATGATTATATAAACGAATTGAAGGAATAAATATGATATATATTACACTAATACAATTCTGTAAATAAGGAATCAATAACCTAAAAAATGGGGAATGAGACTTTATTCGAGAAAACATGCATAAGAAGATAAAGCAATGAACACCTGAATAACAAGTAACAATGAAATATTACTAATAAGAAGATAAGAATATGAAAATATATGATATCATAACAATGAATATTATTTTTTTATAAGTCAATGAAATTATTTAAATCATTATAAAAGAGTTCTGGAGACGTATGAAGCATATAAGACTTAAGGTAAGGGAAAATATCACAATCTCAATTTTATCCGTGATTGTTTATACTTCCGAATTTACTGTGGCATATTTATCATCCACATCCATGTTTACTAAAAATGCAATATTATTTCAATCATCATAAAATTGTTTAAATCCAATTTTACCTATTGGTGAATTTTTAGCAAAAGACATGAAGTGAATCTTTTCTCGTTTTCATTACGAGATACTTTTTTTCTTTTACGGCCAAAGTAAGAGAAGAATGTTTTTTAACTTATACAGCATGAATGGATTTTTATGATTCCATAGAACATTATTTCAATGAATCTTACTTTAAAAGTTTTCAGGTTTATTTTAATTATCATCTTTTATTTTAAAATTGTATGACATGTTAAGAATGGAAAAATGTTTTCTATGTAGAAAGGATAATTTACTTCAGAATGGAGTTCAAGTGTTTTATCAAAATTATTTTCCATATAAGATAATATAGGGTTCTGTTTCTATATCTAATTTCACATTGATTGGATTATGTTATGATGCTATTATTTTTATTAAGTCCTTTTATATTATATGGTTTATGTTATGATGGCATGATGTTTAAGAATCCCATTTTTATTACGTGTGTTATTCTATGATAATTGAATTATGATTTTTTGGAACACAAAAAAAGGATTCATTATGAGATTGGTTGACCTATATCTCCTGTCAATGCATTGTGTAAATATTTATATCTCATGAGATAGACATGGCTAGAATGGAATGATAATATGGTTTAGTGATACAAAACTGGAATGAGGAGTGAACACGGTTCAGAAATGGACTTAGTTTACTATGATATTCTTGGCAATGGGTATTGAATAATAAGAAATGATTTTCTATGATTATGTGTGTATGACAAAAAGTATCCTGTTTTATTATATGGTTATTGGGATTATAATTCACTACTATGATTTATCCCATGCTATGATATTATGATCTCTTTTACAGGTTAATGTTTTGTAAATGTTATGTTCTTATGAATATGATATGATTGATATTTAATTTTTTAACATTTAATGAGCATTTGAGCTCACCCATTTGTATGTTTTCATTTCCCCATGTTAGGAAGATGTGTATTAAGTAGTATATGAGAAAAAGTGACTCTAGGTATGATGAAATAAATGGTAGACAATGTAGATGGTTTATGAACAAGTTGTTTATGTTTCCCAGTTTCTAAAGACACTATACCTAAACAGTCCTATCATGGTTTTGTTATATGTTGTAATAATTCTACTTCAATTCTGATGTATTAACATTTTAATTAATTTAAGGGTCGTTATAAAAGAGAAGATGAATAACGATTCATCTTTTTTGGTAAAATTCAAACACAAAATCGTTGATGAATTATTAATCCATCTAAATGAATACAAAAAAATGGTTAATAATAAATAATTGAAGATAATATTATGAACTTTAAATAAAAATCAATAATGTATTAATTTAGATATTTATTGAATTATATATGATCAATATTCAAGGAAAAATGTTTTTATTACTGTAAAATTGATCCAATTACTTCATTCATTATTTAAAGACATAGATTTAATTATTTGTGTTTCTTTTAGATGAATAATATGAATAAAAATTTTTTATATTTAAATCCAACTAATCATAGAGAAATTATTATTAAAAATGATGATTATATAAAAAAATAAATTCTTGAAAACATTAAATTGATGAGTTTTTGCGAGATATTCAGATTAAACACTTCCCCCTTAAATAATAAAATAATAATGTAATTTATTATATTCAAGATAATATAAATTATTTTAATTTATTGATGATCGTGGTTTAAAATAATATAATTAGTAGTTCAAAATTAATAAAGTAAGCATAGATGAAAACTATAAATTTGTTTATTCTAAATATATTACTCCATATTGAAAACATGTATCATATTCAAGCATAAATGAGAACATTTGAGAGATACAATTAGAATTTTTCATACATTACATATTTTATATTAACAAGTTTTATTTTATTTGAAAATATAATTATAATATTATATTCACTATAACACACATTTTAAATAATATTCATAGTGGTTTTAAAAAAATCCTCACATAATAATGTAGGAGGGTTTCCAATATTAAAAAATGTATATTTCCAAGTAGTAATACAAAATAAATATTCATTCATGAACGTGTACAATAAAACAACATATATGTGTTACATATAATCATAAAACATTAATCATAGAATCATAGAATATCCTATCGAAAATAATTTTATTTCATAAATATATTATCATCTCATAATCCTAATCTATTTATAGAAAGGAAATCGATGGTTTCCAGGGATAATTCAATATCTCATAATTTATTAATTTACCTTTACGAATGAAAATTGCTTCATTTTGTCATATAAATATCATCATAATCGTATTTCATCAATTAATATGGATTAAATCATAATATCAAATCATAGTAAAACAAAACAATCCATATAAGATGATTACATTGATGAGAAATATCATTTATAAAAACATACACAATGATATTCAAGAGAATAAATCACCTTTCATTTAGTAACCAATAGAAAATATAAATTACCATAATATTAATGATAATATGTTATTTTTTAACAAAATGAAAAATTTAAAGTATGAATAAATGGACTTCGTATTCATTATGGTGGGAAAAACATTCATTTAGTGAATGATTAAAAAACAATATATTTAAATATTTTTGAAAATTCAATTATATGTCCTAATTAAGAAAATTAGAAAAAATATTTTTAAGACAATTGAGAGGATAATATTTTTTAATAAATCAGTGAAAATTATAATTTATTCATTGAAATTAACATTCTTTAAAATAAATTGATAAACATATAAATTAAAGAAAAATATCATCAACCAAAGTAGAAATATTGATAGATTTTCTTAATAATAATATGTTGATAATTATTAATACCAATGTGCGAAATTTTTAAATTATATTAACAATTTCTTGGTTTAAAGAAAATTATATAAATTAAAATGTATTTTAAATGATAAAATCAATGAAATTTCATCAATTTAATTTTAGCTTAGGGGACCAAGTTTTGAAATAACATTGTGATAAAAATAATCATGACATTGTTAACATTTGGATCATTTCACCCATGTATGAAATATAATGAAATAAATCATTACATAATATTAAAAAATTGGGTTTCATGAAACATCATATAAAATGTGTACTATATACACCACATGAAATATATATTTAAAAATTATAGAATATTCCTTGGAGAAAAGAAAGGGACATGAGAAAACCATTCCTCAAGCTCCATCATTTTTCATATAAATTCAGACCTCATGTAAAAATTAATGTACATTTATTTGATATATAATAAAGATCCTAGTTGAAAAATTACATAATATGTATAATTTTTCTGTAATTTTAAATTATCTATTTAATGGTAATTTTATCATTAAAATTATCATTCGTGGGGAAAAAGTTTATTAACCAGGAATATTTATGTTATATATTTTTTATAAGAGGACCATAGTAATGGTTTCATAATATCCATATAATAGTCGACATATTAGTATTAAATTTATTTATTTTATTACCTATTCAACCACTAATATATAAATGATAAAAATATTAATGCATCACTTCGGGGAGATGGTAGTCTGCACTTACACAGAAGTGATGTTTTTTAGATTTTAATACCTTAAATTAATCAAATGTATAAATTAATTGAACTATATTGTATAATAATATTATTATAAATTTAATATATATTAACAACAAAATACTTATAATAATCCATGTAAACATTAAATTAATGATGAATGTCATCACGTTTTGCTGGTTGGTGTCCACATATTAGCATGAGTGACATTATCATTTTACAATAGATTGGAATGAAACTGAATATGATTTTACAATTATAATAAAATATCCTAGAATATTTTCATTATTAGAGTCACAATTGATTGATGGTGATAATATATTTAGAAGAAGTATAAGAATATTTTTTTGAATTTGTGGGGTAAGACGATTTTATCTTCTTTGAGATTCATCATGTGTCTTATAATGTAATATTCATAGGTTGGTTGTGAGGTTGTTAAAAGAAGTGACGAATTAATTGAAGCAATTTTGAAGGGTTTTCATTATAGTTAATTGGTGATCTAGAGGGATTGATTTTGTGTTAATAATGTTGTAAAAGAGGTGCCTTTATACAAGTGTGGGGAGGGACACAAATTGAATTAATTGAAATATTAAAATAATATAAAGTAATTCTCTCATGAATGTGGAACAAAATGGGAAATAATTAAATGGTTTGGTATGATAGGGTATAAAATAAAATAAAATATTAAACTTAAAACAATTATAAGTGGAAATTTAACAATATCTCTTAGTTTAACCCCCTTAGTAAACCCATTTTATCTTTTCCCCAAAAAATTTAGTTATTAAAATATTTAATTTTAATTATTACCAAAAAATAATTTGGGCACATTAAGGTTTCTAGAAGTGATTATTCCAAATATATATTTAAATTTATGATATTTTATTTCATTAAGTAGTTATTATTATTTTTATAATTCGCCAATAAAACTCAATGAAATCTATTTTAGTGAGATGTTTTTTGGTATAGAATATTTATTTTACCATAATTACTTCACATTTAAAAATTATTATTCAATTAAAAATTGTATTTTATTCTCTATGTTTAAATAAATTTAATTATCAATTTTAATATAAATATATTTTTTTAATTTAATAAGAAAAAACACATGGTTCACACAAAATAATAGTTTATTTTAAAAGATAATCATTTATATTAAATTGATTTTATATTAATTACTACCCTACTGCTGACCAATGGTATATATTTATCATCAAGAAAAAAATAATTACATATTTTTTATATTTTAATATAATGCACTAACAGTGATAATGTATCCATTTAATCATGCTAACATGATAAAAACAACACATATAATAAAACTATTTTCAAATGGATCTATAAGAAAAATATGTTTTCCATTGGGAAATAAAAATTTAATTAAATAATTATTTTTCATTTAAATAACATATATATATATTATGTAAAATATATTAAAAAAATTTAAATTATTTTTTTAGGTCTTTTAAATAAAAATCGTAAACACATCATGATTAACATGGAGAAATATATCATAAAGTCGTATGGTATTGGATTCCACACCCATTCTATGAATTATTAAAATAAAATATCATCCATCTAATCCAAACTACTATGGATAATGTTTCCTCACCACATAATGATGTTTCTATTTATAATCAAATAAAATTAGTGTTATAGCACAAGAAAAATTGATTAGACGACTGACCTTCTTCCCCAACACAATCAATTTTCGATCCAGAATATCATCAAGTTTTTCACGATAAGAGAGATCATGCTCTAGTAGTATGATATCTTATTTTATTAAATATGAATAATCAAGTTTATAATTTTTATGTATAAATATATTTAATATATATATAAATTTATAGATATTTAGTGTTCATACCCAATGATAAACTACAACAAGGATAAGATCAAAAATTTCAAATGGAGAGATATATTTTTGTCTTAACATAAAACTATTTCATAATCATATAACAAACTTCAATGGAAATATTCATAATAATACCCTATATAATAAATTAAGCTTTAGATATTACCTATGATTGATAATAAATTTTCTATTGACTCCATGTTTCCCTGAGGTATTGTGAAATAGACCACACATAATTTATAAATTCTTAGATTTCTCATGTCTAAATTCCTTTTTTTTCAATATTCATTTTTCAATATAGTGTTATGAACTTAATACAACATTGTGATTCATTATTATTCATTTTAATTATGGAGTGAAATTTTTTTTATAAAAAACTAGATCATATGAAGGTGTCAAACATACCCACACATAATATTAAGTGAACTATATATCAAAATATATTCAAGGGATTTAATGGTTCTCTTAGACTAGAAATCCATATAAGAATGTAATGTTTTTCTAAATCTGAACTCTATATTAAAACTTTATAAATACATCACCATAATTTCATGGTATACATATGAACATAAATAGATACATTTTACTTTTTCAGTATATGAATACTTACAATGTATGTATTCCATGTCATTAAATTTTGATTAATAGTGAAATATTCTCTTTTTTACATTGAAATGTAGTGAATTCATTTGGTGAAACACTAAAACACAAATAGAATAATTATATTTAAATTTATTGAGAATTACAATGATGAATTCCATTATAACATTTTATAATTTCATTACAATAATAAGTAATATTAGTGACGTCCCATTTATCCCCTAACACACTCCCTTTACTTCTTGGAATAACAATAACCAATATAAATACTCTAAAATATACCCCTTCATGTTATAAAATATAAAATAATTGTTATAGTCTATGTATATAATCATACATCTTATATGAATTGAGAGTTATGAAATATGTGCTTCATTGAACTAGTATTTCTTATATTATAAAAATGGGATCTTAATTTTTCAATCAAACATATCATTCCATCAAAATCAATGTTAAAATTCAGAATATTTCTCAACTTCTTATATTGTTCATCATATTATTTCTATGACTTATTAAATAACATTGGGAAGGATGATCGAACTTTTATATTATAAAGACAAGGAATGTGACCTTTTGTCTTTATTTCAATAGCAATCTTCAGTGAATCCTTATGTACAATATAACATTCGGTCCCCATCATCGAAATACTAGCAAGACCTTTTTGACATAAATAATTAACCAACATATTTAGTTTCCTAAACTGGTAATGAAATAATGAATCATAATAATTAATTGACACATACCATATCCTATGGAAAATATTAAAATATTTCATTGTTAATGTATAATTTATATGATCAAATTTTCTATATGTATCACATATTTCCACATATTTGTAATGCCTACATATTTTCATTTTTACAATAAATACTTTAAAGAAAGAATCAGGAGTTGGTATGTTTTTCACATGATGTTCAATAGGAGGGAGCTGTAAGATTTCACTCTATCATTCTGTATGAATGGGAATCTAGCTATAATCATCATCAAATTTCTATACATTACAAATCCTTATCCACATTAAGGATTTTTTACAAACGCACACTAACCATCCTTCTATTTAGTTCCATGAAATTTTCCTCAAATCCATCAGTCCGAATAACATAGACCCATTCAATTCAACACGGTTATTGGATTGAAATTCTATGAGAAATCCACCGCAATGTGTTGGTAGTTTCCACAAATCCAAATAAAAAATTTTCATTAGTTACTTTGGAAAATCTATGACAATTCTCATTGAATTAATTATTTTAATTTTCTACATATAAAACTCCTCCTATGATTATATGATAATCAAATGATACTTTATATACATATATTTTATACATGTGAAATATGGAATTCAGATTCTCCAACATCAAGGAACCTAATACCATAATTATATAACAACTAGTAATTTAAATTTTGTTTTAAGATAAATGAAAATTATATATAACAGCTATTAAAAAATTTCAATGTATTTTAAAAAGACTCATTCAATTAACTCATTAAATATTGTAGGAGAATATGTTTTTTCAAATGTAACCACTATAAAATCATAATGAATTTACCTCATATAGAATGATATATTCTATTAACCCTCGTTCTTTAGCATCTAATGATCGAACTTATAAAGAATCACATTCATAAAAAATGTGTCATTCAATACATAGTTGAATAAATAATAAATCAATATAAGCTATAGAATACATTTTATTGAAAATGATCATCATATCATTTTATAATTTTAAAAAAGACACATTGGCCCATATATCAACAGGTAATATTAAATAAGTTAACATTTAATTCAATTAATTATGTTTAAACATATATTATATATATATCCAATAATTTAATTCCTAAATTAATACCACTAATTTAGGTGGATTCTTATTTATATTATGTGAAATATGTGTAGCACAAGGAACTATTTCTATTGAAAACTCAACTCCTTGATAGAGGGAAATACAATGTAAGTATTCATATAAAATTTTATCATATTAAAAAATAATTTATATATAATTAATATTGAGTTTCTCCTTATTCATTTTAGATAAATAACCACCTAGAATATGTAATAAGCCCCATTAAAAATAATAATTTTTTTGAAATTTAATATCTATGATTGTAATGAATGAGAATAATGATTTTATTTAGTTAATAAAAATTTAGACCTCATCCTTTTCAAAATGATATGCGATTAATATGGTTAAATCCAATCCATTCAAAAAATCATATCAAGTTCAACTATAGGGTGAATCATATTATTTGAATGAATCGTATACCCACAATTTATTATGAGAGAGGAGTTATAGGGTTGATATTTGGTTGTCATGGAATTATATTAATTTATGGATAAATAAACATGTAATAACTGAGGTGGCAAAGATATAAAATTATAAATTTATTAAATAATAAAATTATATATATATCTAAAATAAAATAACAAAATTTTAATTATATATGGTATGCTATTTATAATTTTGACTATATTTTTCACATAGCCCACTTCTATATTTTAGATCACATGAGCATTAGTTTAGTCTAATGGATGAAGTTGTTTTTTTTCAATTTTATTTATTAACCATTTAATTAAATTAGAAACTTATGTAAGGTTCATACTCTTTTTAATGAGATCATTTGAGTGTTTGGGGTATATTTTTTTCGACTTTATCACTATTAATGACATGATATCTCACAAAACATCTTCATTATATTAATAGATTTCATTTTTTTAAAAAAATTTAACATTTAGAATATCATACAATCAAATTTATTAGATTATTAATTACACATGGTTTAGTTGTATGGAAATTTATTTTATTTTTTCTATGGGTTATATGTTTATAATTTCCATAAAATTAAATCATTCTTTCTTCACCAAAAACTATGAGAACAATTTTGGCCTCTATTCAATATTTTTTAACATAATATAACATGTAATAATTTCATCATATATTTTAGTAATACATAAAAAAGTAATTTCATATAATTTCTCTCAAGAGAATAAATTATTTGTCAAATTTTACATTATGATCAATGAGAAAACAAGAATTATATATTTCATGTATGGTAAATATTCCTTAATAAGTTCAAATGAATTTTAAATCCTTATACATTATTTAAATAAATTACATTTATATAATTTTGAAAATAAAATAGGGAAAATAACTATTTACTGATAAGTACTTATAATCTTCCCAAGAAATTTATTAAATTTCCGACCCTTATCGTTTATTCTTTACAAGAGTCCCTAATAGATTATCCTCACCTTAAAAATGATACAAAACAAGAATATCCAATAAATTTTTTATGAATTAGGGAACATAAAATAATTTTTCAAATTATTATTTAAATTATTTATAAAATATTTGATAAGTTGACCAACATTACATGGGTGGATGTTTTTTCACAATTGGATCATTTGTTAATTGTATCCTTTGATATTCATTTAGATGGTCTTTGTGATTTAAGTCACCATATATATATATTGATATATTTTGGTGATAATAGACAAAATATTTCACAATACACATCCCGTATATTTTGGTTTATCAAGATTAAAATCATCAAATTAGTTGTCACATTGGTTTATCACACTATTCCTCTTAGTTTTAAACATTTTCTAAAAGAAAAATACAAAGTGTTTGTGTCAAACATATACAAACAGTTTAAACAATCATATAATAATGACAATGATTTTCATTATTTTATAAGTTACTAATACATCTATAAAACCAGAACACTTTATCTTCACCATTTATCAAAATATCATATCATTTATTGAAAAAGGATATATAATTTCATTCATCTTTATGCTTCATAAAAAGAATATGAATTAACCCATGGATATCGCATGAGAGTGAATAATCATGTTTATATTCATATAAAAAGTCATCAATCTCAAATAAGGATATATTTAATACTCATTCCTACCCCTTCATATTTTATTCACCTAAGATCATCGAGGTCAATGTGGTAACCACTTTCTAATATCAAGACATGAATGAATCTTTCCAAAAAAAAATGCGGAATGATAAATTTATTTGTGTTCATATACATAGTATTATAATGTGGATTATCATTAAATATTTATAAATATAATATAAAATATTAACTATAACCTCCTATGATTACAACTAAAGTTACAATAGAATAACATATATAAATATTCCATTATTTTTATGAATATTCAATATACATCCCACGAAGACACACCAGAGGTACATAATGATTTATTGTATTATAAAAATATAAAAATGATTGACATAATTCATAATATATCATTATCATCACCCAATAATATCTTCTCTCATATAACCCTTCTTACACACATCCTAATTACCTATATTCATATCCTCATGAAAAATAGAAATAAATGGTGGGCTTATATTCTTAGAAAGGGTAAAATTTTAATATATTAGTCAAGGATCATAAAAGTGTATACATATAAGGGTATGATATTATTTTTATAGATTAAAATTTATACACAATCCTTCAATGTATACTGACCGCGCGTCCGAATGACGCACCGTCTATTCCGTTGACACCCCAATGAAGAAGCGGTCCTTTGAGATACTTCCACGTGACATTACGTGACACTTGGAAGTATCGACCAGTATCTCGTGGAGTGGACCCTCCCGGAAACGAGCGTACGGAGAGCAGAGTCCTATTAGCCGTAGACCTGACGAATGATTGACCGATTCAACTCGGAGTGATTCGATTAGCCCAGTGGACAAAGAACATGGTTTGGTGGCAGACCCATGGCGGATGGAGCGCCTGGTTTGGTAGCAGACCCATTGTACCCGACATGAGGAGTATATATGTGGGATATAGTGGGTGAACTATTGTGTTGGGGAGGCAGACCCATGGCAAGGAGCGCTACTCTGTTGGGGCGAGAGTCACGGTACTCGACAGGAGGAGTACCTCACCAGTATATGGTTAGTGGGTAGAACCTCAGAGTCGCGACATGACTACTGTGCTTGACAGAAGAGAAGTTCTCTAGCAGCCGTTGTTTTGTTAATGAAAAATCATGGTTTGAGCTGATTCAATGATCTTTTTGTCTTCCTCATGATTGAGATGGGTTATTTGATAACATAAGTATATTTATGGGAATATAACTAAGTAAAGGTTATCTGTTGAGATCTTTCTTTGTGGTTTATCCTATGTTGGTTTTAGTGACACATTGATGGTCTCGGGTCCCTACTGAGTATTGTTATATTGACCCATATATGGGCTATACCCACACCACATTGTGTTGGATGCAGAGGACATACTACGCTGACCGAGGCAGAGTGTATGAGGACTGGACGATACCTGGAGGTGGACACTCAGCGTGATGGCACACGGAGCATACCGATAGACATGGATTGCTGAGGAGGACATCTGTACCTACCCTTCATGTAGGAACCCAGAGGATGATCCTGGAGCTGCTTCACCATTCAGCTGTTTGGGTTTTCAGTTGTACATTATTTCAGTTGTTGTTGTACCATCATGTTGCGCTTCTATTTCAGACCCCTTTGTACTTTTATCACCCTTGTTATACTAATTAGTTAGTGTGTTATTCTATTTTTATTCTGCTTATGTGTGTTTACATTTTATAAAGTAAATTCTTTCCCAGTTTTTTGGGAGTTACGCCTTTGGTGCTAGTCGCCAACCCCTGACCATTGGAAGGCGGGTTTGGGGTAGTCACGATACAGGCCCCGGGGGATGGGTCCTGACATTTTTAAGGTATCATAATATAATTAATTATCTCATCATAGGTTTATAAATTATTTATAAATGATTGGGTTCCGAATAGTCTTCTTAAAATCATAATCATTATTAATACACTCGAAAAGTTGATGAACTAATAATAAAATATAAATAAATAATCTAAAAAATTCACAATTTATTACAAAATAGATGAAACATATCATTTAATTATGTATTAGAAATATTATATGAAAATAATTTGAAAACCTCCCATTTAATTAGGAAGTATTTAATTGAAAAATATTCAATTGATATTAAAGAAAAGAGTTTTATTTGAAGATAAACCACAAAATATATAATGTGACATTTAAGAAAAATAATATTCATTATGGATGACAAAATATTCCATGTAGTAAATTTTAAACCAATTTTTTACTTTATCTTATTTTGTAAAATGTCATAAATATCAACATCAATTTTTTTAAAAGAAAATTCTTTAAATTAATTTGAAACAAAATTAATATATAATTTAAATAAAAATAAAATATTCAATTAATTTTATAATTTATCTTTATGAAAAACATTTTAATGGATATGGAAAATTAAAAATATTACATTATATGATGAGGAAATAAATATTATATTTAATTAAAAAAATAAATTTTTAATAACCATGAAGTAGGATTATTCTTATAAAAAATATATTTGATATAAAAATAAGGGAATTATTTATGTGGTGTCTGTAAGAATATATATATATAATTATTAAAAAAATATCTTTATCATTGTTATTCCACAAATGAATTGATATTTTAATATAATCCCATAATTTTTTGGTAATTGTTTATTCACAACCCCCATGAAAAAAATTAAATGAAAGTGGAAATAAAATTATTAGAAAGATGTTTATTAAATGTAATATTAATTGTGTATCATAAATAACAAATGAAATTATCCTAAAAATAATATGTTGTATGCTTCTTAAAAAATGTGAAATGAAAAACTATTACCTCATGTCTACATTTCATTATACGCAATCCAAAATATTCTTTAACAAATATCAATTTATAATATTTATATATAGAAATATCCAAAAAAACAAATTTATAAATATCATAATATTTATCATTCCATTATATTTTCAAATTTTCTTATTTACTAACAATCTTTTCAATCAAATGTTCATTCAGGTGAAAACATGTATGTTTTCCATGCATGTGTCAGATTGTGGGTTTTTAAACATTCACCATGGGCATGGTATTGTTATATATAATCCTAAAAACTATAGGATTCATATTTTTTAACTATATACATTTGTAAAACTGTTCATATTTTTTTGTGATGAAATAATAAATAGATTACATAATCTAGGTGGTGGACAACATGTGTAAACATGTGATGTTTTCACTTTTCTATGGATAAAAAATGAATGGTATATAATAATTCTTCTTTATGAAATAACTATTATATAACGTATATATTATATATTCATAAATACCATAATTAAAATCAAATATGTAATAAAAATATATAATTAACCACAATGATATATGGATTTTTCCCTCCAAACTTACACACAATCGACATTTTCATTCTCAAATGGATCATAATGTGATATAGAATAGTTATCTAATTATAATAAAAAAATAAATATATGGTACTATATAAGTTATTTTACAATGGTTAAAAATAAATTTAAGGATATAGAATATGAAATAAAATATTAATGAGTACTATAAGATGAATACATCTTCTTTGAGATACCTCATTTTGAATTAACCATAAACTTTCGTAGGATGGTTAATTAGAAAGACATGTAAATAAAAAATTAATTAATTTATTATTGGAATGATTTTTTGTAACACCCCAGGTAATTATAGAATTTGTAATATTCATTTTTTATTAATATTATTTAAATAAATATTTAATTTATTTTAAAAGAGATGTTATTTTTTATGGTGTACCTGACACGCAATAATGGGTTTCTACGAAATCTTATGCTCGACATGATGCTGAGGCATACAGGAAAAAAATTATATAATATTATTTTTTTTCATTTTAGTTAATGCCTAGCCCTTGTACCATTGAGACTGAAGAGAACTAACTAAAATATGATTATTCCTGTTTTTTAAATGTCTTTACAATTTTCAAATAAATTTTAAAGGTTTAAAATATGAAATATTCTGATTTTAAGCATGAAATACTATGATATTATTTAATAAGACTTTTTAAAACCTATTAATGGGAAACCCTTTTAAAATTTAGTTTTTACCACATTTATATGTCCCATTTGAAAAAATAATGTTCTTCTTAAGAATAAGGAAATCAATATTTACTTTGCTTAAATATTTTGTACTTTTTTGATAAAGTTCATTTTTAATGAATAGTGAGAAATACTGCATTTTAATTCAAAAATATGATTCATATAATTTATTACAATGATTATATTGTCCATCAAATTGTTTTTAATGTTTAATTAGATTATATATTTATCATTAAATACATTTTTTGTATTTGGAATTAATTTTACAATTAAATTGGACATGAGAACATGTCAATCTTTTGGTAGTTATTACTTTTTAAAAATAAATTTTTTGGTTTTGACAATGGGAATTAATTTTAAATTAATTTTTAAACATTTTGTATTTTGAATTTGGAAAAGGGATTCCATATTTGGAATCATGAGGACCAATTTGTTTAAACAAGTATATTTTATTTTTAGACATTATGAATTGTAACTTTTGTAAATATTGTATTGATCATGATTAAATGGTAAAACTAATAAATAAGGTTAAACATAAAATTATAATTATATTAAATTACCCTAACACATGTCCTTACTCACATTAGTTAAAATATTTCGAACTATGAATATCCTTGGGTCTATTTCAAGACCCCATAGAGTAACTATTTATTTGAAAATGACATTTAATTACTTTTAATTTATAGCTAAAGGCAATATAACATTAACATATATCTTTTAGAAAATAAATGACATAATAAAAAATAAAATAAATTTATTTTGAAACATTTTATGTTATGTAATAATTTTATGGATTATTATAATTTTTTATATTTTAATTTCTGATGTTTTTTCGATTGAATCAATTAGTTGTGGATTTCAAAAAGTCATGGTATGAATAGTATGAATATTGACATATTTGAGTTTTTAAATCAAATAATATTTTAATAAATGAAAAAATATTAATAAAAACCTAAGAATTTTCTAAATGACATATATGATGTTACAAATGTCATTAATAATCCATTGTTGGGTCTATTTTCATTTTATCATAAATATGGTAACCATAATTTATGAATATACAAGAAGAGACAATAAAAGTAAAATAAGTTAACTACGGAATAATTCTAAAAGATAAGGTAAATTTGGTGACCAAAACATGACTAATACACATTGGCTTAGAGAATTTATACCCATCCCCATATGAGTTTCTAAATATATCACTTTTGTGATATTATAATTTTAAAATATATTAATAATAAAATAATACATTCAAACATTCATAAATTTCCCCCCTTCCCTCTTATAAAAGGACACCACATCTGACACTTACTCACACCTACCAAGCCCCCTTGTCTCATCCAACCTCTACCAAAATAATCACCCAAAATACCACCCTTCCTTTTAGAAGCCTTACCTTAGGCATAAGGCAATTCAATAAATCCCTCAAGCTCAAATCCAATGAAGTTACACGATTTGAGGTAATGTATTCTCTTATGTTCATTTTAAAAATTCAACTTCTTCACCCCATATTCTATTTATATTATTTTTTTACATAACAACACAAGTATCCTCAATATAGTATTATTTTTTTATGAGATGGATTCTAACTACACGTACACACACCTCCATCTAATGGATTTAGAACATATTATTTATGGGGATGGTGGACTACTTCTTCACGAAATGATGATTGTTAAATTATCTCATACCTCCTATAATGGTAGAAATTATGACATTCAGAGTATTTATAGGATATATATTATGTTTATATGGACTTTATTCCTTTTTATTTTTTATTTATAGCATTACATTATTCTATTCATTATGTGTTAAAAAGATAATTTCATTTGATGAATTGCGGACATCCGCCCCCTAAAAGTTATATGACTCGTTCATGACTTACATATAAAGTATAAAGATTATAAATAATGAAAATATGTAACGTATATAAAATAATATATTATATTTTAATTATTATAAACCTATGTATCATTATTTTTTTTCATTCCATTAAATATGATATAGAAAAGAAAGTAGCGTTCATTCATACCTACGATGTACGGTCTCAATAAACAGTGCATTCAATTTCTTATGTCCAAATGTTATTGAATATTTTAAAAGACTATATAATGATAATAAATGATATATATATATATTAATAATATTATTTAAGTTATGGAATTTTGACAACATGGAAAATTTATAATTTTAAATAGTACATTTTTTACTCAAGTTCTGAACATCTACCTAATATCTGATATGAACTAAAATAATTAACTTATTGTTATCGAAAGGTAATATGTGATATAAAAGGAAAAATAAACATAAAAGGGTATTTAATAAATTATAAATAAATATAAGTTTATTATTAAGTAAATTAAAGAAATAATGACTCAAGTCGAACATATGTTAAGGGACTTTATCTCAATCTATTTTTGTTGAGGCATATTTTAATTTATACATGACAAAGATTAATATGGGTTATATTACCATTTGGCATTTAATTTCATTAAAATAAATTTTTTTTCTACATAGAGTTTTACTAAATGAAAATGGAATTATTATTTTTAATATATGCAGTAACAATGACCTCTCCTCTACCACGAGCATTATTTGATATTTGGATTCCATAACAAGATGTGGTGTTTATAATGAAAAATAAATACAATATAACCTGTTTACATATTTGTGAATGGAAAATGGTTATGAATTTATATTTACTATTTCAATTATTTTTAATGATTTTAAATGATATTTTTATAATTGAAAATGTTGAAATTTTCAATCATTTATGTTTGATGATTATATAATGGTACATGGACAATTGATGGGTGGTTACATGATTAGTGGAAAAAGGGTGGTTTTGTGATAAACCATGGATGGGTGGTTATTTTTTAACCTCCAATTCAATGGCTATGTAAGTCGGATGTATGGCTATTCCATTTTTAGGATTGATTTTTGGAAGTTGACTGAATGGTTATTTCATTTATGTATGATTAATTCCCATGTTTACCTTTTATATGTTATGTGTGATTTCTATGGGTTTTATGGTAATATTTTGATTACTAAAGGGAAATCAATGAGCTTATATTTACTAATTATTATTTACTTCTTCATAAAGGTGAAAATTATTACTTATGATAAAGTATTCATGGTTTAAATTTTGTTTTTAAACTCTTACATTTTTCCTTCATTGTGTGTCCATTACTGACATTTTTATACACAACCAATTTTTTTGAAATGTTATTCATAGGACATAATGCAGAATAGGGTCAAGTATAGGATCAAGGAAAAGTCATGTTGTTTAAAATATGTAACTAAACATGTTTCTTTTCATTTAATAGTTTTTATTTTATAAATTATGGATACTGAGTTAATGTGTCTACATTTAATATTAAAGTTGTTATCTATATGTGATGATATAATTCTCTAAATATCTAAAGATAAAAAGACCCTCAATGAGGATTATTTACTTAATTAATGAATATTTTATGTAAAATGATGGGGAATATATATTATGTAGTTAATGTTAGTGATAGAGGACTTATATTGATTGAAAAAGGGTGGGGGACAAGAACTCATATATAACTTAGGGTAGGGACCCATAAAGAATTGACACATTGATTTAAATAAAAATTATACATTCAGGTAAAAGTGGAAACAAATAAATGTGAAATCAATGTTAATATAATATGGGGTAAAAATATATTGAAAAATAATATTCATAAAAATTTATATTTTGTTTTTACCCTTATCTCATGGTTTGGACCCTTAGAATTTTGTATTAACACTAATAATGGTAACAAATTTTATATATTTTTATTATAAATTATCAAAAAATTTAAAATTTGAATCATTTCCAAATTTTTATATTATTATTCCAAATATTGAATCCCATTTATCATATTCAATTAATATTTTTGGGATATGTTAGTTTTAAAATTTATGTGAAAAATAATATTTTAATTATTTCTTAGAAAATTATAATTTTAAACATAATGCTATGATTGAATTCATTCTATATAATGTACAACCTGTTAGATGAATAATAAATAATTTTATTCAAATAATATTTCCTAAATTTCAAAAAAATATTTATTCAACATTGATTAATTTATTTTTTTTATTATGAAAACACATTGTAGATATATAAAATGTTTTTTTTGTAAAAATTAAATTCTATACCATTCGATAATTTTTATTTCATTTATTACAAATGGAAAACCAATGAATTAATTTTATAAACGAGTGGAAAAATTCTATATTTTTAATACTCTAACTTTATTTCAGAAATAGTATAATATAGTAATTGAATAATAATAGATAAATAGAGTTATAATATTTTTTTCATGGTATTTATCAAGGAAAAATTATATATTATAATTGAATTAGAAACTCATTTCACAAATTATATTTTATGTAAATAACATAATTTTCATATCAATTTAAACTGTGTAATAATTATTAACTAAATATAATATATTTAATAATTATTTTGAAACCATACTTTTAATTGAGGATTAATATATTATATAATATTATAGTGTTACAATATCCCTTAAAAAACATGAAAACTCCAATTTAAATATACATTCATAGGAATGAAATTATATTCCATAAAATTATTTTCACATGGTGAAATTTTATACATTATTATCATTATATAAATAATAATGTATGTTCAAAACTCTTATAGTTATAAGTTGAAGAAAATATCATTCATTAAAATATCATCATTGAAATTTTATTTTTATGAAAATATTCGAAACTATATGCTATTCAAAAAGTTGATCCAAATTTAGTTTTTGGTAATATCTAGAACTAACGAAATATTATTTTGAATTCAAATATTAAATCCCAATACTCCAATTGAAAAAAATAATCAAATCTATTTTATTTATAACAATCATATAATGGGTGTCAAATTATTTTTCATGAATCAGTGTACTAATATTAAATATAGTTAATATTATAACCACCAATGTTGGTAAACTATTACAAAGGGATCAAATTATCTATTTGTACGATGAATTTCTATGGACCAAATAAATATCAGAATAAAACATTAATATTCATTTCAAAACATGAAACATTAATCAAATACATTCATAACTGATACATTTTTAATATTACTATCACACCCCAAGACATTTTAATATTTTCATTTTATAATAATTTTATTATTATTACTATATATCTTTATACACAACACCAAGTTAAGATTATGTTACATGAAAAATTGGTATTATCTTATCTTACATAGAACACTATGATTACCTATGTATATGGAACCTTTAATTTAGCATTAGTCAGAATCATCAAAGATGTTCTTTGATGAAATCTGTTACACATAGAACCATGTTTTACTAAACAACATCATAATGTTGAAATATTATTATTTAATACAATAATAAATAACCTAGAAATTATATTGGTTATTATTAATAGGACTATCTAACATATAAAAATATCTTTCATAATTAATTGGTTAAAAATTAATGATAAATTAATATTTGGGCAAAATGAATAAAATGTGACTGTTTTTACAATGACACTATTTTGGTGCTCATGAAAAGTTCTATTACTAATAAATTAAATTAATCCCATTTATTCTATGATTTTATTGTAATATATATATATATATTATAAATTACATAATTTTTCTAATATTATTACAATTGTTTTTAAAATAATAAGATAAGAACTAACCAAATATTAGCAAAAAATATATGTTTTTATAAAGATAGTTTTGACGCCTTTTAATGGTGCACCTACTTGAAAATTAGTTTTGTTAATTTTTTAATTTTTATGTGACAAAACGAACTTTATTTTTTAAATATTGATATAAAAAATTATTTTTGGCTATTTTTTTTAAAATTTTTCAAAGAAGTTACATATATTTATGTAAAATGAATAATGATAATATTTAATTACAATTTTTATTTTCATTAATTTATTTATATAGTTAAAATAAGTTTTTAACTATTTATATTTTATAATATGGTAAAATTTATATATTTTAATCTAATTTATTTCAATAGAATCAGTTCCACTTTGAAATTGAATATACAAAAAATGTTATCGTTTGAACACATTCACATTAATAACATGATTTTTCATCCCTTATATTACATTAATTTGATTTTAATTTGTGCCCCTTTTGTTAATGGAAATTAGAAAATGGATTAATTATTTTTAGTAATAATAATATATAACTTCTATGACCATCAAGCTAATTTTTGAACAATGTGATTAGTCAATGAAATGAAAATTAATAATGTGTATTAAGGTTAAAATAAGCGTTAATCGCGGCTGAACCTTTCATATAAGGGAGATAATGGACGATAAAATTCTCTAAATTTAAATAGACAGCCATATTACGAAATTAAATTCGGTTTTTTTAAATATTTATAATTATTGCAGGTAAATCATGTAACATGGACCTCTCAAAAGATTTTATGTTTCTATATTGACAATAATTCTACTCCTCCTATACTATAAAGAAGAACTCACTCCCCACAATTACTCAAACATTTGAATAAATTTTCTTGTACAAAACATAAAAAAATATCTTTCAAACAACCATACAATTACCATATAAGCCAAAAATTTTGAATAATTCAATCTACTGAAGTCCAATTTTAAAAAGAGAAGGATATACAAAAAAAAGTGGCGACGATCATAAATGATCACTTTTGTTTTATATTTTTTCTAAAACAATTCCATTATTCATATTAAAGGATTATATAATATTATAAGAATCCAAAATGTAATGATAATTTTTTATGTTAATGGTTTGACTAAAACCAAAACACACTTTGATCAAATTGGTAACAAAATTACCATTCCTGAGTAAGTGTAACTACTACCCCGCAAAACGATGTTATTCATTTTTTCCTTTACCATCAATCATGGTTGGGAATTATGATGGTCATATTAGTATACTATTATATTTATGATATATATTTTTTCTCTAAATTATTTCTTAATATTTATATAATACATAACTTCATGACATCCATTCTGTATAATTATGATAACATCATTTGTGGACGTGTGGATTACCTCCTCTTCAAAGCAATGGCAAACTTTTACACAATAAATTGATTTTGTTAAAGTTGTGTTTAATTTTAATTATTTTAAAAAATATATATTTAATATTAATGAAATAATTTCATTTTTTTGATTATAATATACCAATTTATATATTACAATTTTCAAACACTACTAAAAGTGATAACGTCATTCGTGGACTTGTGGACTAATATATCCTCGACATGATGTGATTACTTTTACATTATAATAATTCATAATATATGTATATGTGATTAAATAATATTAAATTGATGATATGATTATAATTATAACAGGAAAAAAATAACTATTTTCTTCTTATAATGATCACTAAAAATGGGGAATGTTAGTAACCATTACGCACACCCTACCATCCCCATGATTGTATCATTGGATAAATTTTCATAACAATCATTCTTGATTGGTTTTAAAAGAATAATTTTTATATAAATATGATAATAATTTCCTGATTATTATTCTGTATATTTTTATATAATGACCCATTTGGTCATAATCGACCTACAAAAGTCACTTTTTAATACAGAACCAAGTTTGTTAAAAAAACTAATAGTAAATAATTGTTTAGGTAATTAAATAAAATATTTTAATAAGTGAAATAAAATAAATAATAAAAAATAAAAATTTCCAATAAATACCATATTCAAATTATTTTTATTTTTCCTAATTAAAAAGACATATATGAATAATAATATTAAAGGGATGTGATTTTCATCTCACATTTATATGTCTATGAAATAAATTTCATATTCACCACTTACATCATTTGTGTGATTTATATACAACCCATTTTCATGTATTATATCATTAATCCCTTTATATTAAACTTATTGATGTTTTTATTTATGACTATCTCATCCAAGGGTTATTGAATTGAAAATTACCATATGGTAAATGTCATTATTACAATATCACATTCTCTGGTGAGTGTACGAATTAACATAAAACAATCAGATAATTATTTTACCTTTTTATTAGACATGGAATTTTACTTGAATGTTAATATCCTCATGTTATTGATATAATTATTTCATAAACCATATACCATTTCAACATATGATGTTCACATTGATTTTTATTTGATTAATTTGGAAAATGATGAAAAATCCTTATCTTTTACAATATACATATATTTAATATGGAATATAATTTTTAAATCGAATCGACTATGTTGATATATAAGTTGTATTTTTTTTACTCTTATGACAAGGGTTTGGGACCATTTAATGTAATCCCTATGATGCATCAGTAATCCAATGTTATGAATTCAGTTAGAAAAACACTTTGTGTTTTTAACTAGTATGATTTAAAATGTCTTGTGAAGGGTCATAAAAATAGGGTTATGGTTGTCCAACCCAATTAGGTGTGTATCAAGTTTGTTTTAATCCTTATTGTGAAAGGAAATGAGGATAAAGGATCATTGTAACTGGGAAACAAGGATTCTGATAAATAAAAAGTTCTTACATTTTAGTTATTATTATTCAGAAGATTTCCTCGGTGACAAAATAAATTGATTACATCCATTCATATATTTTTGATAATATGGAATATGTTTTTAGTGATTTACCATTAAATGGCGTTTACTCAATTAATTATTACTTATTGATTTACATTAAATGTGTTTCCAATTACGTAAATTTCAATATTGATGATTTAACTCGATTCATTAATGTGTTCTCTATATTTTAACCTTACTGATCATTTGATCACAACCATATTGTGTTTCTTTTTCCAAAGGTATAATGAAAAAATATTTCATAAGATTCATGTATGTTGAGAATTTTGTTGTGTTATGTATTATGTTTTTTATTCTCTATTTAAAATGGGTATCATGTATGTATCTAGTTTTAAAAAACTCTCTTACTTCTCTTCATTTTGGATTTGATTCCTTTTAGTAATTATATTGTAATAAAGTCATGAACTTACTCTAGGATTGTAGGATCAGGCTGTTATAGTTGGTATTAGTGAAAGTTTATCAGAATTCTTTGAAACTAGATATAATAAAATATTTATTATATATCATATCCTCATTGTAGACGTTGAGGATCTAAAAAAAGAAACATCTCAAAGAAAACATATTTTTGATTATGAGATTGGATATGAATAAAATTTTCTTTTCATGTTAATTGATCAGACATATTTAGAATTATAAAAGGATCATATTTTTTATGAGCTAATATATCATATTTTATTGTTTCGAAATTTCACCCATATGGAAGATGAATATAATCACTCAAGATAAATGTAGACATTACCATATTGGGAAATTCAATATTGGTTGTATTGGAAGTAAGAATGTTAGGGATATATTAGGTCATATTAATTCAGTTAGGACACACAACCATTCCCAAATGGATCAGCATACTCCACAATGAGATTATATGATATCCAGTAACATTATAAGATATAATACCACAAAATTTAGCGTGTCTATGAATATGATTAAAATAGTGAAATAGATTAAGTTTCTAGAGAAGATATTTATGAACATGGTTTTTATTGAAAAATAAAAAGGATACAGTTTCAATTTATTGTCTCAAATGTGATACTATTCGATGATGTTCATTTATTTGGAATATAAGAGAGGAAGATAAAATATAACTCATTGAATTGAAATCTTTTATAGTGATATTCGTTGAAAAATATTACCCACATTAGAAAAATAATTAGATAATGATGGTGATACTTAGCAGAATGAAAGTATATGATGAAATTAATCTGGAGTCTCATTCTATTTTTATACAGTTATTTTGGTATTTTATGAATTATATATGAAAATCAGAGTGTTATAAAGACAATTTCTTTGAATTTCATAAAAAATTACATCAAATAGAACTTGAAAAAAGAAATTTTCATCATATGATGAAATTGTTTAATGTGATATAAAGATAATGAAATAATTCTCTAAGTATAATATATATTCATGGATGTTAAGGAAGATGTATAAGGTAGATAAAAATGTGAATGAAAAAAAGATATTTTTTTATTTTACTAGTATTAATAATTATGGATGGAAAGACATTGATAAATAGTTGAATGTAATGGGTTTTTTCTCTATGTGTGATGAAAACATCCACCAAGTAAATGATCGTATGTAAATTGACTAAAATATCAGTGTGAATTCATTCCAATGTAACAATATTAAGAATTATGAGAATGAATTCCCAGAGCATTAGGGTAATATATTTTAGTATATTCCAATGTGATGAAGGTTAATATTATATTATTGATACTTCCGAAGTGGAATGATTATTGTACCCATGTGTTATAATCCTTAACTACTGTTGTAAAATTATTTTATCAATGATTATGAGTTTAAAAAAATTATGAAATTTATAATGAATGTTATAATATACACTTTTATTAATGATATTATATATAATGTTGAATGGTACAATGAAAATTGATTATATAAAAAATTAATAATTTTGGAAAACACATAGTGGAGGGATAGATTTCCCTTTTTCTATTCTTAATGTTGATCCATTTATTATTGGATAAAGAGACTATTTAAATTGATAAATTAAATTGGATACAAATAAATTCCATGGAATTTATTCTATTATTTAGATCATAATATATGGATAGGTCATAAGGCTACCCATTTTTGAAATGGTTTATATTTAACATTGGACAAATGTTCAGAGGCTATTGTATTTATTAAAAATAATATGAAGCATGACTTGGTTTAAGAAAAAACAAAATGATAAATTATTACTAATAGAAACATATTATATATGTTTATTTACTTATTTTCATAGAGAGTGAAACAATTACTGAACAATATGGAAAAATGGCCTTAAAAGAAATATTTTGGTATATTATCATAATTTTAATCATATCTTGACCAAATTTGAAAAATATTGAAGAGTGAATTATGTTTTTCATATTTCATATGAACGTGTTCTCTATCACTCTTAATTAGAACCAGATAGATATATTTATCAACCATGTCCATGTTTTCATTAATGTTATCCTATTTTAGTGTAATGTTTTATGGAGACCATACCATTTTTCTTTCCCACATCTTAAGAAGATGTTTTGTTAACCCTATTAATGATGTGGGGTTTTAAATAATATTTATTACAAATATAAATTCTTAGAAAAATTATCATGTTTTAATTTATTTGATGAAATGTTTTTATAGTGGGGAGAATGTAACACCCCGTGATATTAAAATAGTTTCCCTTAAGAATAAGTTTAATGATTTTATAATATTAATTTATACCCAACACCATGTTAAGATTATATTATATGAAACATTGATTTGATGTTTATTTACATTCTATACTATGATTTTATAGATCTATGTGTAACATTTAATTTTACCTTCCTAATATACAACCACAAATTTCATTGATATCTTGTGTCACAAGTATGATTTAGTTTTATAAAACAATAATATAATATTATAATAAATTGTTTAGTACAATAATATAAATCATAGTCATTAAATTGATAGTTATTAATAGTATTAATTATATTATAAATACTCGTGTTTAATTCATTGAAAATAAACTAATTAAAATTTAATATAAGAACAAATTTAATATAAAGGGAATAATTCTATAAAAACCCCATTTTTATGCTATCAAATTCATTATATCCTATTAAATTAAATTAATTAATATTATTGGGTGATATTCTAGAAATATATTTATTATATATTAAATAAAATAATTTTTACATTCATAAAAAATTTATTATAAGAATATTATAAGAATAAATCAAATGTTATGTATAAAAAGATATATTTATATTAAAGTAGTTTTGGATCCTTCTAATGGACCACCTATTTACAAATAAATTTTAACAATATTTTATTTTATATATGAAATAATTAAATTTATCTTGGAAATTAAATAATTAAAATTTAATATGGGTGAGTTTTTCATCTGTTTATACGAAGTTTCATATTTTAATGAATATTGAAAAACTATGATTTTAAATTGGAAATTTCATTTTAATATAACATAGTTATATAGTTTTATTATTATTTAATTTTTATTTAAACTATAATTAGATAAATTTTATATCATTTAATTCAATTTATGTATTTATAATAAATTTCACATTCAAATTGTATTTAAAACCAATTTTTTTAACATATAATCATTAAAAACCATGTTTTTTATCCCGTCTGAGAGATGAATTTTAAAAAAATTATTCCAATTCTTTTATTGGAATAAGGAAAAAATGGATTGAATTTTCTGATTAGTGGTAACATGTAATTAAAAATGTGGTCAACATCATTCTTTTATCAAAGTTGAAAGTAAATACAGCTAAATTTAATCACGATGATTAATGTAAAATTATTGTAAACAATGGACATATCCTTAAACAAAATGGTATCATTTTATAATAAATTTGTAAAAAAATCAATTTAAAGACCATATTTACACTATATACTTCCTTTAATAATATTTTTATCTTTATTGGAGTGACATGACATAATAGTGACCTCACAATAGTGTTTAACTTTATATATATGTATATATATATATATGAATACCACTCCATTTGCACTAAAAAAAAGAACTTACCCCTCTTATGTACTCTATACATAAAAGATATTATTGTTGTCTATAACCTAATAAAAAATCTCCCTAATATACCTAAAATCACCATATAATCGTCACTATTTTCATAAGTTATTCCAAGGATGTCTTTTACGGAAAACCAAAAGGAGATACCTGAAAAATAGGTAACATTTTTGAACAAACAAATTTGTTTTATTTAATTCTCTAATTATTAAATTATAATTGTGAAGTTATTATTTAATAAAATAATTGTCCAAAATTTATTTATATGTTTTCATATTATGGGTTAAACCTATACATATGCACACTTCAATCAAATGGGTAACGAAATCACATTTGTGTGTATGGTGGAATACCTTCTCACAAAACCATGTAATTTGTTTTCTCATTACCATATTTCAAGGTTGGGATGTTTTGAAGGAAATATTTCTTATAATATATTTATGATTTTTTTAAAATGTTCATTAATTTATATATGAAACATACCATAATTACATTCATTCCATAATGAAAACAGTATGGATGTGTATGTACGCCCAACCGTCTGGATGTGTATGTACGACCAACCGTCTCCATGAATGCAACATTTATTCGTTTTACAAAATAATCATTCTTTATTTGTACTAAATAATAATTGATGTATAAATATGACTAAAATTTAATTATTAATATTTGGATATTTTTATTTAATGGGCCGTTTGACCATTGTTGACCTTCAAATTTTTTTACACATGAACCGAATTTGGTGAATACATGTAACACCCCAGGTAAATAAAGAATATGATATTTTCTAATTTATCCAAATTTGTGAATAAAATATGAATATGACTTTAAAGGGCACGCTATGCTCGATGGTGTACCCAACACGCAACACCGAGTTTCTTGGGAATCTTACGTTGCACTCTAATAATAAAATAATATTATTTTAAATGGTTGTTAACATGTAACCGTTGTATTGGCGGGAATGGATAGAAATAACTAAAATATGATTATATATGTTCTTAAATGTTTTTACATTTATCCAATAAAATATAATGGCTTAAAATACAGAAAGAATTCAATTTTAGGCGTATATGCCCAAGTTTTCACTAAAGGTTCACTTATCGCCTTTTAATGGCGAACATTCATTAAATATAGTTTTGATCACTCTTATACATTCTTTTGGGCCAAATAAAACTCTTCTTTAGAATCGGGACATTAAATTTTACTTTGTGTAAATTTTTGGTATTTTTTGGATAAAGTTCATTTTTAATGAATAGTGTAAAATGATGTATTTTAATTCAAAACCTCTTTTTAATATAATTTATTTATATAATTAGATTATCTTTTTAATTGGTTTTAATGTGAAATTAGAATATATTTTTACCATTAAATCCAATAGTGGTTGTTGGAATTAATTTCACTTTGAAATCAGACTTAAACCAGTGTCAATCTTTTGATACTTATTGTTTCATAAAAACACGCTCTTTGATCTGACAGCGGGAATTAATTATTAAATTAATTAATGTGACTTATATGTTTTGAATTTTGTGAAATAGACTTCATTTTTGAATTCGGAATATCAAATATAGCTTAGGGTGATTTTTTGGGATTTTTCTGAAAAACTTCAATTTTTGATGAGTAGTGAAACCACTAAGTGGTACTTATAAAAACTGATTTTTCCGTTTAAATGAAATTTTTCCATCTTTGTGTTTTGAATTTCGAAAATCCGATATACATGGTTTTAATTATGAAGTAAAATGTGGTTCAATGGGATACAAATAATTTTTTTGGTGAATAGTAACTTATTAAGTTTTTAATCGCGATTAGAGGTAATTAGTGTAGTTTAAGGTAAAAATAATGTTTTAATAATATTAAATGAACTTTACACAAGTCCTAACCTCATTTGATGTGTAATGGACAACCAAGAAAATCCATGGGTCAACTTGGGGACCCCATGGATCCACGTTGGTTGGGAAATGACATAAATAACTTTTTATTTAATGTAAAAGTAAAAATGAAACAAACATGATATGTTTTACTAAAACAATTTTTACATGGGGTTATAAAGATCATATTTTTGATTATAAATATTCATTGCAAATATAAGAATATTTCATACATCATAGTATTTTTTTTATAATTTTTAGACACTAAATAATTTAAATTATTTATGACATCATGATGATGCAGCGATGACCTCATTATTTAACGATTTAAATAAAATGGAAATATAATGTAAACTCTATGAACTACACATGTCCAAAACATATTGGATGGGTGTATTTAGAACCCTTAACACCTTATCCACGAATTATATCAATGTGGGACCTTATAAAACCGAAACACATTTTCAAATGAAGTAATATTTCTTACTTTCCAAAAGTACCCCTCCTCTCCTCTTATAAAAGGCCCCATCCTCTACCTCATTTCACACACTCATCAAGCCTTTGGCTCGGACAACCCTTGTCCATTTACTCTCTCCACATCCATATCCTCATCCTAGAGGATTCCCTTTGGGCAGAATCCTTTTAAAGGAAGCCTTTAGGCTCAAATCAAAAGGAGTTACACTTTTAAAGGTAATTCATTCTCTCTTGTTCATTTGTTTTATTTTGCTTCTCCAGCCCTCTAAACTCTTTTTATTTACTTCTTTTGTAACAAAACCAGTATCTTCAATATACTAGGATGTTGTTATAAGATTTATTCGAGCTACACTCTCACACAACTACATCAAATGGTTAAAGAACATACGGTTTCCGTGGATGGCGATATTCTGCCTCCCGAAATGATGATTGTTCAATACTGATTTTACACCTTCAAAGGTGGCCATTATGATGTCACTATTTTTATATATGATATATAATATGTTTATTTTTTTCTTTAAGCTTCTGTATTTTTCATTTTGGGCATAACTTTATGGTTTCCATTGTGGGTAAACACGATATCTTTATTTAAGGAAGTGCGGACTACCGCCCCCTCAAAGTGATGTGATTCGTTAATGCCATATGTGGGACGTGTAATGGATGGATTTAATGTTATTATATATGATGTTATACTGGAATTATAATATACCTCTATATCATTATTATTTCTTTCCATTAAAGTATGAGATAGAAATGAAAGTAGCGTTCATGCGTATGTACGGCTTACCGTCTCCATGAACGGTGCATTTCATTTCTTATCCCCAAATGTAATGTACTATTATAAGTACATGTATATAATGGATATATATGATTAATGATACATCTATATGAGGAATAAAATTATGTAATTAAAATATACATACCTCTCATTTAGTTTTAATTCCATTAATATGAAAAAGAAATGAAAGTAGCATTCATGCGTACGTACGGCTTACCGTCTCCATGAACGGTGCATTTCATTTATTACCTCTAAATGATTATGTAATATTATAAATACATTTATATTCTGGATATATATGATATATATGATATCCAAATCAGGAATGTCATTATGGATATAAAGAACCTTTGACCACACGAACAACGTGTAATTGTAAGAAGTCCACTTTCGATTTAAGAACCAAATATCGAAAAAACAAACATGATTAACTTAAATGATTAAATAATGTTTATAACATGGTAATAAGAGATATAAAAGGAATAATGAAATTGAAAAAGGTTCTTAAGGAAGTATAAATTAACTCAAGTTTATTATTCAGGAGATTAAAGAACGATCGAGTCAAGTCAGACCCGAGGTAAGGGATCCTACAAACTCTTTTTCTTTTTAAGTACACTCTTTTATGTCATTTATTTTATGCTAATTTTTCTTATGATTGAGATGTTCTTTTATATTACTCCTACTTTAATTTTTATGTTCATGTGATGAGAGACCCTATTCTCTCTCATCAATCCATTTTGGATGTTTTGAGTGGCGCCGTTAGGCTGCCGAACTTTCATAAGAGATCTAACCTCTCTCTTTCTTTTTAAGTACTCTCCTTTATGTCACTTCTTTTAAACTCCTACTTTTAATGTTTGGGGATGTTCTTTTATATTCATATTTCTGTACATTTTATTGTAATGTGATGAGATACCCTATTTGATCTCATCAATCCATATTCAGAATTTTTATGTGGCGTCGTTAGGCTGCCGAGATTTCGTAAGGGATTTTTCATCTCACTTTTATTCCCGTGAGATTTATGCTACATTTTCCACAAATTCCATTTAGTGGTGTATGTACTTCCCATTATTCTAATCTTTGTGTAATATACTTTCGTTTATGAGTATTTACATCAATGATCTATTGTCTTTCTTTCATGGGGTGTATGTTTTGAAAGATACCCAAGTCGGTAAGGGAACCTTTCACCCTCCTGTTTTTTAAAAGAATTATTTTATTGGGTCTTTTAATTTACATATTGTTATTTTGGGATATGTTCTCATATATACTTATTGATGTAAATTTTATTTCCAAGTGATGAGATACACTTTTTATCTCTCATCAACTCATTTTGATGTGATTCCGTTAGGCTGTCAAGGGAACTTTTTAACCCAATTTCGATTTCTTTGGGTTCAACTTGTAGTCGTTGAATATGTCATCCATTGAATATTTGTGAATGACATTTTATTGTTTTACAATTAATATCCACTTATATTGGGTGTATTTATATTTTTCACACATATTTTTGAGATTGATTTGTCCTTAATTTAAGGATACCTTCTTTATAAGGGATTTCATCACATTTGACATTTCTATTGAGGGTTCATTGTTGTTATGCACCAATTCACTATTATATGGTGTATATACTGTCCTTTGTAATATTAGATCATGAATCCATTTATTCTCATGATATTATAAAGTTCTGACTAAATGTTATTCCTCAATTATTGTATTCAAGTGTCTCTAATTTTGGTAAAACCCCTTTAACCAAAATGTCATTTTAAATGTTTTAATTATTTGTTCTTATTAATATCCATGTTTTGAAAATGGTTTTAAGGATTTATTTATATTGATATTAATGGTTTAAAATTTTAAGATTCCAGGTGGTATGGGACACTTTGATTCAAAAATATATTTATTAAATGTTTTAAATGGTTTTGAAAATGGTTTTGATAAAGGATTCAACTATGATATATTGTGATGTGGAAATGTTATCATTCCTTTATATTGGTTTTATGTATTATGATTTTATATTGGTACTTGGACATTTTAACAGGTGGTTACGTTATAAACCATATGACGGGTGGTGCCGTGAATACCAGGACGGGTGGTTACGTTATAACCTCCAATGCATTGGGTATGGAAGTCGGCCGTATGGCTATTCTATTAAGTATGTATAGAAATTGGCCGTATGGCTATTCTATTAAGTGATATGTGTGGAAGTCGACCGTATGGTTATTCCACTTAAGTATGTTTATGTCCCATGTTACCTTTATATATGTTATGTGTTCTTTATATGGATTTTATGGTAATACTTTGGTTACAAAAAGGTAAGTAATGATATTTTATTCAGTGAAGAGTTTTTACTACTTCATAAAGGTGAAAAGTATTACCTTGATAAAGTATACATGGTTTACTATTTGTTTTGATAAACTAACAGTTTTTATTCTTTGTGTATCCCTTACTGAGATTTTATGCTCATCCCAAGTTTTTGAAATGTTTTTCACAGGACTTAGCATGTAATAGGGTCAAGGATGGGATCAAGGGAAAGTCATGCTACCTAAAACATGAAACTAGACATGTTTCTTTTTAAGAATGTTTATTTTATGGAAATCTAGTATAAGAGACTACTTTGTAATCTTTTTAGATGTAATAGTTATGTCCTAATTCTCTAAAACTCTAAACCTAAAACGATCCACAATGTGAATTATTCATTTAATTCAATTTTAAGTAAGGTTTAAGGCTGGGGCCTTATAGTTGGTATCAGATGTCGGTTTAGATAACTTTAGAGGTTAGGGTATTCTTTAAGCATAAGTGACATTACCATAATGGTTAGGATTTCAGAAAGAGTCCTAGTTTTAGATAAAGTGAATGAGTAAGTGTATTTTAGTGTTTAACTTCCTCATTTTTACATGATGGTTTTGTTGATATACTCACACTGACATTTCTATTTTTAGTGAATGGATGGATCTAGCAGGCACCAAAGAGACAACAGGTTTGATGGAAACTGTGGTGGTCCTCTGATTAAGATACTAGATAAAATGGAGGATTCAATGAGGAAACTTGTGGTTGTTCTAAACCAAATATCAAGGAGTCATGATCAACCACTTCATCCTTGGTGAGTTCTCTAATGCATCATGTACGAGATGGCCAACTCGATGTGGAAATTCAGGTAATAATTATTAAGGTAACCACTAGGGTTTATATGATACTTAATTTTTAGGTAATTATGGGTTACTCTATGATATGATGGAAAATAAAAGGAATGAGATAATCACGAGGTTAAAATATGTTATGATTATTCTTGAAGATTTTATCTCATTTTGGGGAATGTTTTAAGACTTATATAGTTTTAGAAAAAGGACAACACGCAGACCGTGTGACATCCCGTCGCGTTGGACAAAGCTGCGGGAATCGAACCCACAACCAATGTGCGACTGGTATTTATCGCCTACCACTGGGCTACGTGAAGTCCCTGGTTAGTTTGACTGATTCATTCTAGTTATATGATTTTATGAATTAAGAGTAAGTTGATTTTGTGTTATTTATGAAAATTATTAACCTATCATGAAGGATATGTGATTAGGTTAATTACTTTTCAATACGAGACTTTAGGAGCAACTGATATTGTTTGGAGATAAATGTTACGATTTATCTTGGAAGACTATGCGACTAAATCCTTCAAATATTTGGGTTTCAATATTATATTGGTTTACTTTGCAGAATTTTATGGACAAATTGTTTATCAGATGGTCCTCGTTGAACTTTAGGTTTTGTTGGAAAAAATTTGGAGATTAAGAATAGATTTTCTTTTTATAAAGGGTTATCCTTTTCTAGATTATCTAATCTTGTACTAGCCTTTTTGGTTTTGGTTTTGGTTAAAGTCTAAATACATGGGAAGTATATAGTTCTATTTTTTGGATTAGGTGATTCTCTAGAAGTTGATTATAGTACTCTTAATGTGAACAAGTCTTCCTAAATACTCATCTTTTGGAGAAAATATGATTTTGTGTAAGGAATCTACTAAAAGTTGAAAGTAAATATGATAAGTGATTATGTTTCCTTATGTATAAATTCCTCAATAAAAAGTAACTTAAAACAAAAATGTTTTCTATTAACGTTTCCTACTGGGGAATCGAATACCGTTTAACCCATCACAAGTCTGTGATTTTCTCGTGGTTAACTTTCTCCTAAACATGTTTTCTCACACTCACCCTCAGAACATGACCCTTTGTTTTTTCCTCCATGTCCATATTTTCATACTTTGAATCCTAGTATGGGTTAACTTGGGTGACCTTTGTACTTATCTTTCTTTATTTTAAAGTGTTTGTTTTACCGACTTTTGTTCCTATGTGGGACTTTCAAGGATGTTTCCAAGCTCAATTTTAAAAAATTGCGAGGACGCAATTCCCAAAAGTGGGGAAGGATGTAACACCCCAGGTAAATAAAGAATATGATATTTTCTTATTTATCCAAATTTGTGAATAAAATATGAATATGACTTTAAAGGGGACGCTATGCTCGATGGTGTACCCAACACGCAGCACCGAGTTTCTTGGGAATCTTACGTTGCACTCTAATAATAAAATAATATTATTTTAAATGGTAGTTAACATGTAACCGTTGTATTGGCGGGAATGGATAGAAATAACTAAAATATGATTATATATGTTCTTAAATGTTTTTACATTTATCCAATAAAAGATAAAGGCTTAAAATACAGAAAGAATTCAATTTTAGGCGTATATGCCCTAGTTTTCACTAAAGGTTCACTTATCACCTTTTAATGGCGAACATTCATTAAATATAGTTTTGATCACTCTTATACATTCTTTTGGTCCAAATAAAACTCTTCTTTAGAATCGGGACATTAAATTTTACTTTGTGTAAATTTTTGGTATTTTTTGGATAAAGTTCATTTTTTAATGAATAGTGTAAAATGATGTATTTTAATTCAAAACCTCTTTTTAATATTATTTATTTATATAATTAGATTATCTTTTTAGTTGGTTTTAATGTGAAATTAGAATATATTTTTACCATTAAATCCAATAGTGGTCGTTGGAATTCATTTCACTTTGAAATCAGACTTAAACTAGTGTCAATCTTTTGATAATTATTGTTTCATAAAAACACGCTCTTTGATCTGACAGCGGGAATTAATTATTAAATTAATTAATGTGACATATATTTTTTTAATTTTGTAAAATAGACTTCATTTTTGAATTCGGAATATCAAATATAGCTTAGGGTGAATTTTGGGGATTTTTCTGAAAAACTTCAATTTTTGATGAATAGTGAAACCACTAAGTGGTACTTATAAGAACTGATTTTTCCATTTAAATGACATTTTTCCATATTTGTGTTTTGAATTTATAAAATCCGATATACATGGTTTTCATTAAGAATTAAAATGTGGTTCAATGGGATACACATAATTTTTTTGGTGAATAGTAACTTATTAAGTTTTTAATCGCGATTAGAGGTAATTAGTGTAGTTTAAGTTAAAATAATGTTTTAATAATATGAAATGAACATTACACATGTCCTAACCTCATTGGATGTGTAATGGCCGACCAAGAAAAGCCATGGGTCAACTGGGGGACCCCATGGAGCCACTTTGGTTGGGAAATGACATAAATAACCTTTTATTTAATGTAAAAGTAAAAATAACACAAACATGATATGTTTTACTAAAACAATATTTACATGGGGTTATAAAGATCATATTTTTGATTATAAATAGAAATTGGAAAGATAAAAAGATTTCATACATCATAGTATTTTTTTTATAATTTTTAGACACTAAATAAATTAAATTATTTATGACATCATGATGATGCAGCGATGACCTCATTATTTAACGATTTAAATAAAATGGAAAGATAATGTAAACTCTATGAACTACACATGTCCAAAACATATTGGATGGGTGTATTTCTAACCCTTAACACCTTATCCACGAATTATATCAATGTGGGACCTTATAAAACCGAAACAAATTTTCAAATAAAGTAATATTTCTTACTTTCCAAATGTACCCTTCCTCTCCTCTTATAAAAGGCCCCCACCTCTACCTCATTTCACACACTCCTCAAGCCTTTGGCTCGGCCAACCCCTGCCCATTTAATCTCTCCACATCCCTCTCCTCATCTTAGAGGATTCCCTTTGGGCTGAATCCTTTGAATGAAAGCCTTTAGTCTCAAATCAAAAGGAGTTACACTTTTAAAGGTAATTCATTCTCTCTTGTTCATTTGTTTTATTTTGCTTCTCCAACCCTCTAAACTCTTTTTATTTACTTCTTTTGTAACAAAAACAGTATCTTCAATATACTAGGATGTTGTTATAAGATTTATTCGATCTAAACTCTCACACAGCTACATCAAATGGTTAAAGAACATACGGTTTCCGTGGATGGTGAAATTCTGCCTCCCGAAACGATGATTGTTCAATACTCATTTAACACCTTCAAAGGTGGCCATTATGATGTAACTATTTTTATATATGATATATAATATGTTTATTTTTTTTTCTTTAAGCTTCTGTATTTTTCATTTTGGGCATACCTTTATTGTTCCCATTGTGGGTAAACACGATATCTTCATTTAAGGAAGTGCGGACTACCGCCCCTCAATGTGATGTGATTCGTTAATGCCATATGTGGGACGTGTAAAGGATGGATTCAAAGTTATTATATATGATGTTATACTAGAGTTATAATATACCTCTATATAATTATTATTTCTTTCCATTAAATTATGAGATATAAATGAAAGTAGCGTTCATGCGTACGTACGGCTTACCGTCTCCATGAACGGTGCATTTCATTTCTTATCCCCAAATGTAATGTACTATTATAAGTACATATATATAATGGATATATATGATGAATGATACATCTAAATGATGAATATAATTCTGTAATTAAAATATACATACCTCTCATTTAGTTTTAATTCCATTAATATGAAAAAGAAATGAAAGTATCATTCATGCGTACGTACGGCTTACCGTCTCCATGAACGGTGAATTTCATTTCTTACCTCTAAATGATTATGTAATATTATAAATACATTTATATTCTGGATATATATGATATATATGATATCCAAATCAGGAATGTCATTCTGGATATAAAGAACCTTTGACCACACGAACAACATGTAATTGTAAGAAGTCCACTTTGGACTTAAGAACCAAATATCGACAAAACAAACATGATTAACTTAAATGATTAAATAATGTTTATAACATGGTAATAAGTGATATAAAAGGAATAATGAACTTGAAAATGGTTTTTAAGGAAGTATAAATTAACTCAAGTTTATTATTCAGGAGATTAAAGAACGATCGAGTCAAGTCGGACCCGAGGTAAGGGATCCTACAAACTCTCTTTCTTTTTAAGTACACTCTTTTATGTCATTTATTTTAAGCTCATTTTTCTTATGATTGGGATGTTATTTTATATTACTCCTACTGTAATTTTTATGTTCATGTGATGAGAGACCCTATTCTCTCTCATCAATCCATTTTGGATGTTTTGAGTGGCGCCGTTAGGCTGCCGAACATTCGTAAGAGATCTAACCTCTCTCTTTCTTTTTAAGTACTCTCCTTTATGTCACTTCTTTTAAACTCCTCCTTGTAATATTGGGGGATGTTATTTTATATTCCTCTTTCTATAAATTTTATTGTAATGTGATGAGATACCCTATTTGATCTCATCAATCCATATTCAGAAGTTTTATGTGGCGCCGTTAGGCTGCCGAGTTTTTGTAAGGGATTTTTCATCTCACTTTTATTCCTGGGAGATTTATGCTAAATTTTCCACAAATTCCATTGAGTGGTGTATGTACTTCCCATTATTCTACTCTTTGTGTAATATAATTTCGTTTATGAGTATTTACATCAATGATCTATTGTCTTTCTTTAAAGGGGTGTATGTTTTGAAAGATACCCAAGTCGGTAAGGGAACCTTTCACCCTCCTCTTTTTTAAAAGAATTCTTTTATTGGGTCTTTTAATTTACATATTGTTATTTTGGGATATGTTCTAATATATCCTTATTGATGTAAATTTTATGTCCGAGTGATGAGATACACTTTTTATCTCTCATCAACTCATTTTGATGTGATGCCGTTAGGCTGTCAAGGGATCTTTTTAACCCAATTTCGATTTCTTTGGGTTCAACTTGTAGTCATTGAATATGTCATCCATTGAATATGTGTGAATGAACTTTTATTGTTTTACACTTAATATCCACTTATATTGGGTGTATTTATATTTGTCACACATATTTTTGAGATTGATTTGTCTTTAATTTAAGGATACCTTCTTTATAAGGGATTTCATCACATTTGACATTTCTATTGAGGGTTCATTGTTGTTATGCACCAATTAACTCTTATATAGTGTATATACTGTCCTTTGTAATATTATATCATGAATCCATTTATTCTCATGATATTATAATGTTCTGAATAAATGTTATTCCTCAATTATTGTATTCAAGTGTCTCTAATTTTGGTAAAACCCCTTTAACCAAAATGTCATTTTAAATGTTTTAATTATTTGTTCTTATTAATATCCATGTTTTGAAATTGGTTTTAAGGATTTATTTATATGGATATTAATGGTTTAAAATTTTAAGCTTCAAGGTGGTATGGGACACTTTGATTCAAAAATCTCTTTATTAAATGTTTCAAATGGTTTTGAAAATGGTTTTGATAAAGGATTCTATTATGATATATTGTGATGTGGAAATGTTATCATTCCTTTATATTGGTTTTATGTTTTATGATTTTATATTGGTACTTGGACATTTTAACAGGTGGTTACGTTATAAACCATATGATGGGTGATGCCGTGAATACCAGGACGGGTGGTTACGTTATAACCTCTAATGCATTGGGTATGGAAGTCAGCCGTATGGATATTCCATTATGTATGTATGGAAATTGGCCGTATGGATATTCCATTAAGTGATATGTGTGGAATTCAACCGTATGGTTATTCCACTTAAGTATGTTTATGTCCCAAGTTTCCTTTATATATGTTATGTGTTCTTTATATGGGTTTTATGGTAATACTTTGGTTACAAAAAGGTAAGTAATGATATTTTATTCAGTGAAGAGTTTTTACTACTTCATAAAGGTGAAAAGTATTACCTTGATAAAGTATACATGGTTTAATATTTGTTTTGATAAACTAACATTTTTTATTCTTTGTGTATCCCTTACTGAGTTTTTATGCTCATCCCAAGTTTTTGAAATATTTTTCACAGGACTTAGCATGTAATAGGGTCAAGGATGGGATACAGGGAAAGTCATGCTACATAAAACATGAAACTAGACATGTTTCTTTTTAAGAATGTTTATTTTATGGAAATCTAGTAGAAGAGACTACTTTGTAATCTTTTGAGATGTAATAGTTATGTCCTAATTCTCTAAAACTCTAAACCTGAAAATATCCTCAATGTGAATTATTCATTTAATTCAATTTTAAGTAAGGTTTAAGGTTGGGGCCTTATAATACATCGACTTAAATTTTATTTTTAATATAGTTGATAAAATTATTGTAATAAATGAAATAAAATTTACAATAAAAATGAAAAAAAATTTATACAGAAACAATATTATTAACATATGGTTATTATTCCAGAACATAAATTCTCATTTGTCTTGTTTCTCTTAATGTAAAATGATTTTCATCTCACATTTTTATATTTATGATATAAATTCAATAATCAATACTTATATTTTTTTGTTGGTTAATACTTCATGTTTTGTGATATATATCATGAATCTGTTTATCAGCGTTATATTTATGGTTTTGTTTCAAACTATCGCAACTAATGGATTTGAATTGAAAATTTCCAAGTGATAAATGTCATCATTGCAATATCACACTCTTTTGTGATTGTAAGCATTGTCATGAAACAATCACATCCAAATGGTAAATTTTTATGTACGGTAAATAAAAATTAAATATAAATATTATCATTTAATTTATATTATTACTTACAAAATATATTACATTTAATCATATAATGTTCATTTTTTAGTTATTTGGATAATTATGTATGTATTGATAAATTTGTATCCTTTACTCAATATATATATTTTATAAGGAATAATGTTAATGAAAGAAATTAACTATTAAATATATAAGGTCTTCATTATACTAGTATGAAATGGGTTTGATACAATTTAATGTAATCCCCTTGATGAAATGATATTATCAAGGGAAGAATTTTGATTGAAAAAACCATTGGTAGTTGTAACTATTTTGTTTTCAACTGTCACATGAAAGGTCTTGAAAGTAGTGTTATTGATGGAGAAACAAATTTTTTTCTAACTAGTATGTTTTAAACAATATTATGACCACTTTTGATGTCAAATGTTCTATATACATTGGCATCATGTCTTCCAAATATTAATAATTTCCTTAATTTTATTTATGATTATCTTGAGGTTTTTTAATATGAAAAAAGAATAGATTCACTTCAATCTCAATTTTTTGATTGAATGGAATGTGATTTCAATTATTCACCTTGTAATATATCTTAATCATGACCTTATTAGTTACTGACTACATGGAATGTGTTATCATATACATACCATGAAATATAGATTGTTTTCATTGATTAATTATTTATTTAGTAGTATTTTAATGTTACAAGAATATTGAGCTCACCCTAATTTTTTAATATATCGAAAAAAACATAGAATGAGTATCAAGGTTGTAGATAATATTGTGATTTTATGTATTATGTTTTTTATTAACAATTTAAAATTTAAATTATTTATTTATTTTTCTTTCAAAAATACTTATCATTTTTATCCTTTGAGATTTCATTCCGTGAAATAATGCCAATATAAAAAATTAGGGCACCGTCTACAACCATCTAGGGTTAGGGCCCTACATTTACAAATAATTATGAAGATAATTTCTAATGGATCTATATTTTTATGAATATTATAATTATATAAATAAACAATAAATAAAATTAATATATATATATATATCTTAGTTTCATTGTTCAACAGAATTCAACAATTCCATGGAATCATGACCAATCATATCCACATGTTCATCGATGAAAAAATTTCAGAGGTGTGTATAAACAATGTTGGTTTTAAAAAATGGATAATCTAAATATTAATTCAATTATAACTATATATGTTGAAATTATTTAAATTACCATTTAAACCAATAATGTTTTAACCATAAATTTATTTTTAATTAATATAATGATATTAATATTTTAAATCCATAAATATCCAATTAAATAGAATATTTTATGGATTAAAAATGACCATTATGAATTATATATATTTTAAACAACTATATTAATTGTGATTACTTTTTGGTTATATACATTTTTTAATGAACAGATATTGTCGATTTCAATATCAAACCCACATTTTAACAAATTTCACAAGAAACATAAAATCTCTTGTGGATTCAGTAAAATGTTAAAATTTTGTTATAAATAGTGATTTAGTACGAAAAATATATATTAAATTATAAATATGTAAAATCTTAATTCCAATAAAATATAAATGATCACTACCCAAGATAAAATCTACCTTACATTCACCCTTTCCCCATCTGTTATACCATTCATCAAATATTAACATGTAAATAAAAAATCAATTTATTTTACCAATATTATGAGTGAGGTGTCTCCATTTTACCAATTAATTCCAAAAACTAGAAAACATAATATAAAATCCAACATTCTAATTATTATTTGAGTTATATCATAATTGTACAATTTTTTTCTAAAAACTATATTCCCATTAATCTAACATGCCATGAATGAATTATAAAATAAATCAAATTTTATTTTCTGTTCACAAATATCCCTTCATAGGGGAGCTCTAAGAAGATATTTTTCAAAATTTTTATTTTTAAAATTAAATAATGAATTTATAAAAATGAAAAAAAATAATAAAATCCCATTGATACATAGATCAACCAAAGAAAAATAAATCTATACTCCAAACATATATAGAGTAAAACTTTCATCTACATAGATGGGTTTTACATAACTCTATAATATTATCTTTTTGGTAATATTTTCTAGTCAGACCAGTACTATATAAGATGAAAATAATATATAAATCAATAACATATTTCCTTGGGATATTATAAAATTGTAAAATTGAATTTGGAATGGTTCATTCTTTTATGTTTTATTCTACATTCCCATTTTAACTCCACATTCCATTTTTTAATGAGCCACATTTTATACATGATATAAGAAAAAACATCCTAAAATGAGTGGAATACAATATTTTATACCTCTCATGATGGTTGTGTAAATCATTATTATAGACATAAAAACAATAAGAGTTAGAGTGTAATACCTTTAAACATTTTTCTATAATTGTGAACATATTAAGTTCGAATGTAACACCAATCAGACCTATTCTTATACACACTATGTATTTTAAATAATCCTATATGTTTTGTATCATATCATACTCACTTGATGAGATTATGTTCTCAATGGGTCAATTATAAAGTTCTATGATTTCAGATAGAACACTGTTTTGGTGGATCATGATACAAAAACTAGATGAAACAATGAAATAATGGGTCGGCTCACATATACCTACACAAAGTTAATAAAAAAAAATTTATAGGAAAATGACATAATAGATATAAAAATAATAATATGTTACAAGTAGTTCATGAAATAACACAATAGTTAATAGTGGCCTCAAGAAAATGGAAAAAGTTATATATCTAAAACATCCCCGAAATAGATGATAACAATGTAGACAACCATAGATAATTACTATCCCATTGTATCATGAGATAAAATAATTAAAACTAGTTGACATAAAATCACAACACAAGAATAATGTTATGATTTAAAATAATATAAAAATAAATTATGTAGCCTAAATTCTATATTTTAACTTATTTAATCAAATATAGTGAATCCAACACCCTAAATCATGAATTGATTCTTTTGAAATTCATGACATAACCCTCTCAAAATAAATTGTTTCCTTTCATTTTTAATTGAATAGGGAAAATGTTGAAATTTAATGGGAAATAGGAAATACTATAATGAGAATGCTTGAATCTTTTTTAGTATTATATCTATGGAAGACATTTATATAATGATTCTAGATGCAATTTTTTATTCTATGATGAAATTAAATGTGTTAATTAATCATGTCATATTATTAGAGGGTGTTAGATGTTCATAGAATCTTTGTGGGGATTATGTGACACCAGATACACAATAATTATGCTGGTGCCAAGGGTTATATGGGGTGACACTATATAGTGAACAATTCCATACATAATTTATAATAGGTGAATCCATATTTTTACCTATTTTTTCAAATTTTCCAAAAACACTCTTTAACTACTTTTGGTGGATGTAAATCATGTTTATTCCATTAACATGCATAATAATCACAATAAATCTATTATTACCTATCAAACTTCTTCCTAATTTCTCTTGGTTTATAAATTGTTCATGGGAGTTTATTAGAAAGAAATAATTTTTAATTCCTCCCCTCTTAAACCATTTCACAATATTATATATTCATTAATTTTTTATATTATCATATAAATATATTTTATTTTTTTCACAATTAAATTTCATGGAGATATCATATCATATCGTTATTATAAGTTTTATTTGTCAAAATGGAGTCTATAAAAATGATTTTCCTTCCAAATTTTGATGTATTAATTATGTTTTCTTGTTTAAATAATTATTCATGAGTTTTGAATTTTTCATGTTGGAATTATATTGTTATTGTTGGTTCATATTGTGCATTTATCCATTCATGGGTTTGGATAAATTATTTAATTATGTAGACAACAATTTTTCCACTATTAGTCGTTTTTGAATTTAGTATTAATTTTTTTGGATTCACTATATTATTTGATATTTAATAGTGATTTATAGGGGTTTATTAATGGTATTCAATCCATACATTACATCCAATTTAATGTTAATTCCCTACCATGAATAATATTTATGGCTCCCAAACAATATATTTCTTTATAAGAAATGTCTTCGACATGATTATCACCCTTTTTTCCTATTTTCTGTATAATTTATAAATTTTATCTAGTAATTATTAATAAATGTAATTTTTTTGAGTTATTATTTCCATTTTGAAAAATGAACTCTACTTTTAATATATTTTATTAATCAGGATTCAATCCATATATTGATCTCATGGATCCTTTTTTATGAATTAAAATTTTCTTAAAAAATAATTTTTAATTTATTATTAATATACTATAGTTATATTTTAATACTTTTAAATGATTATATCATTTTTTTATTTCTAAATAATCATGTTTTTATAAATAGACTATTATTCTTCTATTATTTTTAGATATTATTAAAATATTTCTTTAGGTTTTGAAAATATATATTTTTATAAGCCATTCTATTCAACGATAGGTTCCAATATGTATCTAAATTAGGAAATTTACATTAGTACTAAATAAACTCTTCCAAATTATGTTATATACAGAACTATGTCCCCATATTTCAATCCCCAAAGTAGTTCACTTACATTTTCATTAGCCAAATGAGTTATAATTTAACAATAGAAAATTAAACCTAATTATGTTATTCACTTGTGGTGTGGTGATAAGATTATCTAGTTATATAACGTCCTTTATTTTTTAAAATGAAATACTACATTCGAGAGCGTATATGATATGCCACACAATGATTAAACGAATATCAAGATAATATTATTTACATGTTACTATTACAAACAATCCATTAGAAAAAAAGTAATTAACATTATAAAAAAATATGGTTTAAACATTTATATATAATGAATTTTTTGTTAATAAATTTTTTATAAATTGAAATATGGAACAGTTGAATATAAAGGATATGTTTTTCGGAAAAAACTATTTAAATGTGAAAAAGTGTGTTTTATTATAAATCAATAAAAAATCATAGTTTTTTGTTTTTTAATGACATGTATATATATATAATATTTATTGTAATAATTAAAATTTTTCATATACATAATGTAGTGATGATATAAGAATAACTTCAATATTAATAATAAACATATATATTTTTTAAAAAATAGTATTACCACCATTTTATGGAGAACCCCTTATTAATATATTTTTAAAACTATTATATGATAAATTTTACAAAATAAAATTTATCATTATAATATTGATATAAACATTTACATTGCGAATATTTTTCATTATTTTCGGATTAATTTTTAATGAATTGTGGAAAATAAAACGTTTAAACTCCAAACAAAATATTCATATAATTTATTTATAATGATATATTTTGTTTTTAATTATTTATAAAATAAAAATTGATTATTTTTTTATCATTTAATTCATATTTGGTCACTGTAAATAATTTAATATTGAAATTTGATATGAAAATTATGTGATCTTTTGAACATTTTATTTTAAAAACATGTTTCCTCATTCCCTGAATGAGATTAATTTTCAATTGTTTTCTACAAATATTATTTTTTGAATTAAGAAAAATGGATTCCATATTTGAAATAAAAATTTCCAATTTATGTAAATAATTTTGTTTTAATTTTTAGAATTATTACTAATATCTTAAGTAATAATTTTTATTACCACATTTAATGATAAATCCTGTATGTAATGATAAAAATTATACAATAATAATTATATAAGTAACCCAACATTTTTAGTAAAAAAAATTAATAGTTTTTTATGACTAATAAAATCTAGGGGTATAGTTTAGGACAAATTTTATCCACATGTATTACTTTAATCTACTTATCATTTTATATTCAATTAAAAGTCATTTTTATTCCATATTTAATTTTTAATAGTAAATTATCGCTAATATAATAGTATACAATATATAACATTTACTATAAATATTATTTCTAATGATAAAATATTTACATACATAAAGGATATTTATGAAAAAAAATTATTAAATAAATAATCAAATTATATATGACATAATGATGATGGATTAATTTCTTAATTAATGAAAAAATTAAATAATTTATGTTAAAATATTAAAAAAAAGAAAATAATAAATAATAAATAACATAAAAAACCATTACTGATGAATTTGATATCATAGAGACTATATAATGTATGTTCATCTAACAAATCTTGTTGTTATGAATTATTTTATTAACATACTAATGAATAGTGTCTAAATTGACACTATTGATATTTAAAAATAAACAACATTTTACAACATGGTATAAAACTAATAAAATAAATTCTACCCAAATGATGTTATAATTCATATAATTTTCTTAATATCATGTTTAGTTTCATTTTTGAATTTTATAGTGTATTTATTTATCCTTAATTTGTATAATAAATGATATCACTATAAGAATTAAAAGGGTTAAATAAGTGTTCAAATAAAAATATAAGGATTAAAATTAAAAAAAAACATATATACTTTTTAACGGATAAATGTAATTAGACACATAATAATATACTTTTTAAAATAAACATAGGATTAATTTTCATTTTAAAATTAATTTATATGAATTTATTACTTTGATGATTTCCAAGAGTTCCCCAACCCTCTCTTATAAAAGGGAACAAATTTCTAACATTATTTCACCCCCCAAAACATAATATTTCTCCCAATATATACCATGATAAATTCTTAAAATACCACCCACATTATATATTTATTTTATTATGTATAACACCCTCCCAAGCAGTGTTAATGTCTAAATCAAAGGTGATAATCCAAAAGAAATGAATTGTTTTTTATCCAGATTTTCTATTTTATTTCTTCATTGGATTTTATAAAGTAATCATCATCCATTGTGATAATATAAATTAAGTATAAAAAAATAATTAGTTTTTTTTTATTTTAACAAAATTACATAAATACATCTCCACTCCCATCAATTGGGAAAATAATGAATATTTTTCTGTGTAGGAATAAATTGTCACCTCCACTAACTGTTATAATTTATTTTCCATCACCATACCACATTATTGGTTAAAATTATGCAATTAAATATTATTTATGATATTAATGAGATATTTATCATTTTAATAGATTAATAGGGAAATTAATTTCATTCATTCTATCACATGTAAAATGATAATGTTTTTTTGCGTATGAGTGAACTCTCACCTCCACAAAGCGATGTGTTTATTTTTTCAGCACCACATCACATGAATGAAATATAAATGCATATATAAATGATTAATATGATATTAATATTATTATTATGATTATTTAGTGTTAAAATTATTATTACCAATTATCCATAATAATCATAGAAAAATGAAATTGTTAATCATGCGTCTGTAAGACCTATTGTCTCTGTGATTACAAAGTTGTATATTTTCAAAAACATGAATAAATGGTTTGATATAAAAGTATAATTTATATAAATATGTGATTATTATTTCATGAAAATTATTATCAATGCTATTGACTTATAAACACTTTTACTATTGGAATCATACCTTATTCATTTTAGACAGATGTACCGAATATCGTAAAAATCCCAGACAAGAATAAGAATAATTATTTAGTTTTTATAAAATGATAATAATTTATAAAAAGGTAATAATAAAATTTAAATTTTTTTAATAATATAAATAATTTACCACAGTTTATTATTTCACGTGATAAAGACTATAAGGGATGATTTAGACTCAATGAAAGAGAATTCTTCTCAATCTCCATTCATTGAGGAATTCCATGATGATATGAACCATTTTTATGTAATAAGGATTATAAAAAAATAAATTGATATTTCATAAACCTATATTAAATATATTAATTTTATTTATTGTTTTGGTTAATGAATTATTTTATAGATATAATATATAAATATTCCACGTGGTATGGGAGTCCATGAATGTTTAAAGATTCAATTGTCATATATTTTTCACTAATTTATTATTGTTGATATTATTTTAAAATTTTATTATATAGATAAAGAATTATTGTATATAATTTTATTAACATATTATGAATTTAACTCATATTTTTTAAGTAGAATATTTTCTTCATGTTTTAAACGAAACCTTCTGAAAATGGAATAATGGAATTTTTTTTAACTTATAAAAAAATATCCACCTCCAAGACCATTATTTGATATATAGATTCCTCGAAAATAAATTTAGTTTTCATGGAAACATAATCCGGTTTTTCTTTTTTTTTAAATTTTTCTCTTCAAAAGGGATTTTGTAATGGTGGTTGTTTATAAAAACTTCATTAAATGATACTCTTTAAAATATTTTTAGAAAATATATAAATAATATTTTTTAACTTATACTTCATGACTATATATTATTTATTTTATATAAAAATAATGTTTTGATAAAACATATATGATTTTACAATTCTATTTTCAAATAAAATTTTTTCATTTATGACTATTTTTTTCATAAAATAGAAATGTGATTTAAATTTTGAAATGTTATTTTTCTTTTTTTTCTTGTTTTATGTTTTGTGATTATGCTACGGTTCGTGAAATTTCATTATTTGTTTGTGTGGTTATATGATAAATTGAGTTTGGGTGGGACTCTGCTAGATTTATAATTCAATTGGTAATGAGACATAGTTAACTGATTTGGTTTGTCATAAAATATTTAGGTAATATAACATAGTTCATATTCCTAATATAATAGTGAAGGTTACTGCAAATATAGATTTGAAGACTAAATGTAAGAATTATATTGAGAACAAAATTTGACATTATGGATTATGATTTCAATTAAGTATTAGATTAATATTATTACTTCAAGAGGTTTGGTAAATAGTTTCTGTTTAATGGGTAACTGTATAAAATTATGGAAATGATTTAATGAGTTTAAAATTATTCATTGACTAAAAGATTCATTCCTTATTTTATGTACCATACTGTACTTTTTTTGGAAAAATAATGTATTAAAAACATTATAGGGTCTAGTGATGTTTTGTTGTATTGATGTTATACTGGGAAAATTGTGAAGTTATATCAACATAAGAAATCATGTTTTATTGTAATGATTTTTTATGGAAGAAATAGATACTATATATAAGTGTTTACAAGTAATGTATCGGTTAACTAATTAAGAGTTATTTCAAATTCCATAAACTATAAACATAATAAATCTATGGGAAGATACAGTGATTTATATTACTAATATGACTTGAATATGTAATGCTTATGGAATAGTCCTCACGGTTGGTATCAAAGTATGATTTTAAAAACATAATAGACTGGGATGTTTTTATTAAGAGATATATATATCATAAATAGTGCATAATTATCAACTTAATATTATGTGAAATGTCTTTGAATCCCCCCTTTTTTGATTTATGTTGTGAATGTATAATGCGATTTATTGTATTTTATGAGACATTAATTTGTGGGGTAAATATGGTAAATTAACTTTTGTGATGAAAAAGAAATGTATGTGATAAAATTTGAGGGTTAATAATTTTATGGAAAATTTTAAGGAATTGTAAATATTTTTTAAATGATATAATAATGATATATTTTTAAAAATAGGAAATCCATTAGGATGGTTGATAGCCTATCATGTTCAGCAAGGATACATGAATCGAACCCACAACCAAAGAGTGGCATTGGTACCTAACCTACCATTGGCCTACATGAATTACTTATTAGTATGAATTCTAATTTTTAATTAAATTTTATTAGGTATGAAGAATAATATGATTTTGGTAACATATAATTTATAGAATATAAACCATTTTGATTGTAGAATGATTTAGTGATTAAGTGGTTAACGCTATTTCTGAAGACATGAAGTATTTTTGGAATCATATAAGATCTAGGTAAATTTATTAATATGGTATTTTAATTGAGGTATATATTTTGAATTATATTTTTGAATATTCTATTTTCTATGGTGGACTAATGGTGATTCTAGTTATTTTGGGAAATGGATAACATACTGGATGATTATTAGGGATGTTAATTTTTTCATGATACATCAGATTAATTGATTTTATTTGAAGAAAGTAATTAATATTTTTCATGGAAGATAAAATGTCAATTAATTTTTTGGATTCGTTATTATTTTGTATAAATTTATGGAATTTAAAATAAGTTTATTTTTTAAATTGTCTGTGATGGACTTCGCGTATCACTATTGAATTTTTGAGATTAAAGTAGTTTTATCATCATATAAAGGATTATTTGTTTTAGAGAAATTTATTATCATATACTAAACATTTTGGGTTTTATTATTTTTTTATGATATGGAATGTTGATTTTAAATCTTCTGTGTATTCTAATATTCTATCAAGGATTATTCAGGAATGAAAAATTCATCATAATTACTCATCTTGTGGAGACAATGTGGAGTTTGTGGTGGAATTTTATTAATGGTTGAAAAATAATTTTAAAGTATGTATATTTCAATATGTTAATAGTATGAGTATTAATATAATTTCTTATATATATATGAAAAGTATATTAAACAAAAAAAATTAGCCATTTAAATTTCTTATTATAGGATCAATGGATTTTTATCTCATTATAGATTTATGGTTTTGTGATTGTTTACTATTGCTGACCATGTTTTCTATCACAATCTATCAATATTTATAGATAGTTTTTTCTTCAATATTCATGTTGTAATAAATGGAACCATAGTATGTGTCATCTCAACTGATCATCTTACTCCCATTTCATTCTTGTAATGTGGATATTTTATTAAATCTTGTTCTAATGTTGGATTTCAAAAAAGTAAATTTTTAAAATCAAACCCTCAAATTTCAATCGTGAGATCAAATTGAGAGGAAAAAATTTATTAATTGGTGATTAATTATTCATAATGTGTTTAAAAAAATAAATAATATGTTCAATAACATACATGATAAGCCACATTTTGTTAAAACAAACGACAATATAATTTTATTTAAATGTTAAAATAATAATCTAGTTGTTAGAATATGGGGAATGAACCTTATTAATTAAAGTATTAAAATAAGATTTAAAAATAATAACATATTATTCACTATTTTCAAAATTTATTAGAAATATAAATATAAATAAATATAATATGAACTATGTATTTTTCTAGAAGCTTATTTCCATGTGTAGATGTGTTTTTTATTACTAATATATAATAATACCACTCTTGTTGTGTTCTATTAAATACATATATATATAATAATTATAATTATGTTTAAAATTATTCTGATATGTTTTCAAGTAATCATATATGAAAAAATTAAATTTTAAATGTAAAAATCATTATTTTTAAAAAATATTGATTCTCAACCTTTTGATAGAGTAAAAAATTTTCATTTAGTTTTAGAAAATTTTATTTGATATATTAGAAAAAATAATATTCTTATTTTTTAGTAGGAAATCAATAATTTCTTGGGAAATTATTTAGAATTATTCAGAAAAATGTTATATTTTATTGAATATTAAAAAACACTACATTTAAATTAAAAATTGATTTTTTTCTAATATATTTATATATTTTGATTTTCCATATCTTTTGTTTTATTTTATTATTATATATATTTTTATTATTTAATCAAATGTAGTTAATTTGAAACATTTTTATATTGAAACTAGATATAAAAACATTATACTCTTCTGATCAACAAACTTTAAAAACATAGTTTCTCATTTTGTCAACGAGATAAATTTTCTATTAATTTATTCAAATTATATGTTTATAATTTAGAAAATTTATTCCCTATATGTAATAAACATTTATAACACATTAAAATAGGTCCCTATTACTTTCAGAGTTAATAAAAAGTAACTTTTGAAAACAAAATTATTACAATTGATAAGTGTAAATCAAGTAATCAATGGAAAAAAATATATTACATAAATTTAATAATTATCTTCTTGGTTGACATAAATTAATTTTATGAGTTTCCTCCAACTGATATAATCATGGAGTACATTTTAGGACATCATTGATCCACATGTATTATATTAATTCATATATAATATTATATTCAATGAAAAGTCAATTTTGTAACATCCTTATTGTTATAATGTAATGTATGTTTAATATGGGGCTATATGTGGGATATCATTCAAAATATTAATTTTTTGGATGATTAAAATTGTACCTACTTAATATTATCTTATTTAAAAATTTTATCAAATACATTATTAAATTAAACTCTTACACATTGATGATGCAATAGTTTCATAATTAAAGAGAAATCAAATAATTGGTATGAAAAATACTAAAATATATAAAAATTTATATAATCATTTACATAAATAAATTTAAGATATTCCATTTTAATTTTATTGGTGATTTAAATAAGTTATATTGAAATTATATTGTTCTTATAATAAATTTAAAAAGTCCACTATTGAATAGTGTCAAAATTGACACTATTTATTTTTTAAAATAAATAATATTTTATTAAAAGAAATGGACATCAGGAAAATACTTTATTTTACCAAATAAATGATATAATTTCTGAAATCTCAATAATTAATCATTTAGTGGTTGTTTTTCATCATATGGTAATTATAATAACCCTTATAGAGTAAATTACATGATGTTAGAGTAAGAATTAAGGAGTCTAATATGAATAAAAATAAAAATATAATGATTTAAATATAACAAGAACATGTTATATATCAGTTTATTTAGAATAACACCCTACTTAGAGGTGTTGATGTGTTAATCCAATGTGATCATCCCATGGAAGGGTATCTTTTTTAGTCAAGTATTTATGTTTTATTATTCTTCCTCAACCATCTAATATTTTTTAACTATAATGGAATAATAACTCTAATATCATAAATGCAATGACATTTTATAATTTTAATATCATCAAATAAAACAATCTCTACTTCCATCATGTGGGAAAACAATTAACGTCGTTCGAGTGTTTGTGTGAACTGTCCCCTCCGTAAACTGATATAATATGGTTTTCATCATCATATCTCACGAGTGGTTGAAATTTAAAAATTAATTTTTATATATGGTATTTAGGAATTATTTATGATTTTAATATATTAATATTATAATTAATGTCTTACCTTCCATTCACAAAAATAATGATATTGTTGTTTATGCATACGTGTGAACTATCATCTCCATGAAGTGATGTGATTCGTTTTTCTACACCACACCACATGGATTATATAATTATGTATATTTAAAAGAATAAAAAGATATTAATTATATTATTATTATTATGCTATGATAAAATTATATGTAACTCCTTCTAATAAAAATCATTGTGTCACGAAAATGATACTCTTATGTATGTATGACCTACCATCTCAATGAATATCAAATTGCCATTTTCCATTACCATACATATTTGTTTTTAGTCATAATTATAAATGATATTTAAAATTTGTTATTATTTGAATAATATTATTCTTTATAGGATGGACTAATTAAAACATTGATAATTAACATTATACAAAATTCATTTCGTCCAAATGTATCGAATATATTCATAATGTCTGACATGATCCTAAATAATTAATTGACTATTATAACATGATAATATGTCATATAAACGGAATAATAAAAATTAAAACGTTTATAAAAATGTACAAAACTTACCTAGGTTTATAAATAAGAAATATATAGATTTTATGTGATGAGCCTTAGTCAATGTAATATATTTTATATCACTATCATTTCATTAAAGAAAATATTGATGATATGAACCATCATTATTTTAAAATTTGATTATAAATCTACAATGACATTTTATATCCATATTTAATCTATATTCATCATACTTAATCCTTTATTAATTGTATTCTTTCTGGGAAATTATTATTTAAATGTATATTTTCGTAAGGGACACCTTGAATATTTAATGATTTAATTATCACATATTTTTTTATATTTTAATATTTTTAGAGTATTTTACATATTTAATATATGGATAAATATGGATTTTAATGTTTATTTTTGTATATTTTTTTATTTTAATTCCAAAAAATGAAAAAGGATGACATTGACGTGTTTTATACAGAATATTTTGACAAACAACAAAGGGATTGTTCTTTTTAATATATACGGTGACAACATATTCTATACCACTATGAAAATTATTTGATATTTTGACTCCTCGACAAGACATCCCTTTTTAAAAGAAATCTAAAACATTTTACAATTTTATGTGTATTTTTTTGAAATTTTTTTTCAGAAGATACATTGATTAGAAAGAGTATAATAAAACTTACTCTTTCTACTATTTTTTCAAAATCCAAATAGATTGTTTTTTAACATATACGACATGAACGAAATATACTGAACTGATTACTCTATAATATTTTAATGGTTCCTTTATATGTTTCCCATTTTATTTTTATATTATATTTTCTATTTATGTGTACATGAATTTTTAAAAATGAGATGTGAATTCTAAGTTGAAATGTTATATTTCCATTATTCATCTTTTTTGTGTTTTGATTGTTTTATTCTTCTTGGTAATTGTTTATTTATTAATATGGTTCCATTATCAAACTATTGTGGGTGAGACCATGATATCTTCCCAATGAACTAGGTAATTATATGGTGTTATCAAATTGGTCTTCTCTCAATAGATTTATGGAATATACTACAGTTGGTTTTCCAAATGTTACCATGGAGGTTACTCTACAGGTATCTATGAAAGCTACAATCTATTAATGACATGGATGACACATGTTACTTGTATGCTAAATTTTTTTATGATGTTTTATATTAATATTATGCTTTAATGAGGTATGATAAATATTTTATTTTTCATTGGTGAAAATTATTACATTATTAAAATATTTACATGAGTTTTTCGGTATTAATAAACTAACAATTTATTTTATTAATTTACATACCTTACAAAGATTTTACTTCTCATACCATGTTTAAAAATGATTTTAAATGGTTTATGTACAAGTTGCTTAATGTATTTGATCATGTGATAATTTTAAACGTATATCATTGGAATAAATCATGTTTTATTATAAATATTTTACTTTTATATATTAAATCGATACTATCTATATGATTCAATTTGTAATGTATGAGTTCACTATGTTTGACTTATTAATAATTATCTAATAATATATAACTATAATATCTATCATAAAATTATGTGATGTATTGTTTTAAAATAACTATTTTTTATAATTATTAATTTTAGTTCCTTATAATTTTAGTCTTTGGAAATGAATCAACACATGTATATTCCCATTTTCTTAAATAATATTATCACCTAAATACAACAAAATATTTTCAAATTATAAATTAATTTCATATTCTATAAAGGTAATGATATAATATTTTGATTATTGATAATTTTATAAATTGTGTGTTTTATATGTAAGAATACATATTTTAAACTCTTCTCATTCAAAATTAAGCAATGCATTGAATATAATATATTTGAAATATCAATTAAATAAAAAAAGTAAATTAATTTTTTCATTAATTAAAAACTGATTTCATTACATAAAAATTATATTAATGTAATGAAGTATTGTGTGGAATATAATAAATTATAATTATGTTTTCTATTCGAAATTGACAACTTTATAAAATTTTATTCCAATCATATAATACCTATAGTGGATATAAAATTTCATTTGTAAAAAATTATTAACTCAAACACTATTATTTATTTCACCTTATATTATGTATGTCTCTATGTTTATTGTTTTTTAATCAATTCATATGTAAAATCCATTAAATGGATAACCTGAAATTCAAACTTCTGATAACTTATTTTCAATGGTTCCTTGAATTAAAATAATCTATAAGAATAAAAATCATCAATTAAATTAGATAATATTGGTGATTCTTGGTATCCTTTAATATTATAATTTCATTATGCTATACAATTTTCTGACATTTATACTCATTTAAAATTCATTATTGTTAATCATTAGAATACACATGTCTCCCTCATTGTATACATAAAACATCAATGCATGACAATATTATATTATAGATTGTTTTTTATATAAAATGATACATATAAATCATGATTGTATGAATGTTGGTTTTTATGTTGAACATAAAAATTCATATAATGAATTTTATTTTATATGTTATTGAAAATAGTATATTATTTTACAGTCACTCTTTAGAGGAGGGTGAATCTTATGTGGAAAACATTTACAGATTATGTTCAAATTAAATTTTTCATTCAATATATTGATTGAACCCCTTTGATCGGTTAGGAATTGTTGATTTTTTATATTTTCCCTCAAAACATTTATATTATATTTCATAGAAGATTTTAATTAGATGATATAAATTTTTTCTAGGTTATTATTCCTTGTGATATCCCACTCATTTACTTGTGGGTTCATATTTTTTCACATATTTTCCTGTTATAACTATATATATAAATAACATTGATTTGTGAAATTTTAATCCTTTATTTATAATGTGAAACCTACATAATATGATACTAAGCTTAAAAAATATTAATGTAATCATATTATATTGTCTCCTATCAATTTTTAATTATTATGCAATAATTAAAATATTATTTATGTCCACATATTCTTCCACTGAAAAACATTACAGATATCCATGTTATAATTATGTGAAAAATGAACAAATATAATACATTTATAAATAGAAACACACAACCCATAATTCCTAATTTCATTCATAATATGATTTTATTTTCTGATTAGTAATTTTTAATAATCTAAAATTTCATTTAATACAATGATCAATAGCATTCTCTCACAAAATATTTTTCTCGTATTCAATATATTTCATTTAATAACCCTATCCCTTCTTATATTCACACCCATACCAATATGAATGATTAATTTTAAATATTAACATATACTACTTTTCATTTTAAAATATTTCTT